>JAVSCE010019754.1:0-633524 GCA_032199065.1 Smutsia gigantea | reverse complement strand
CCATCTAGAGCAGTCCATTTAAGATATCCTGTAGTGGTGGTTTATGAGATGCAAATTCTCTTAACTTTCGTTTATCTGAAATTGTTTAATCCCTCCATCATATTTAAATGATAATCGTGCTGGATACAATATTCTTGGTTCAAGGCCCTTCTGTTTCATTACGTTAAATATATCATGCCATTCTCTTCTGGCCTGTAAGGTTTCTGTTGAGAAGTCTGATGATAGTCTGATGGGTTTTCCTTTGTAGGTGATCTTTTTCTCTCTCTAGCTGCCTTTAATACCCTGTCTTTATCTTTGATCTTTGCCGTCTTAATTATTATGTGTCTTGGTGTTGTCTTCCTTGGGTCCCTTGTGTTGGGAGATCTGTGGGCTTCCGTGGACTGCGAGACTATTTCCTTCCCCAGCGTAGGAAAGTTTTCAGCAATTATTTCTTCAAAGACACTTTCTATCCCTTTTTCTCTCTCTTCTTCCTCTGGTACTCCTATAATGCGAATATTGTTCCGTTTGGATTGGTCACACAGTTCTCTTAATATTCTTTCATTCCTAGAAATCCTTTTATCTCTCTCTGCCTCAGCTGCTCTGTACCCCTGTTCTCTGTTTTCTATTCCATTAACAGTCTCTCGCATCTCATCCATTCTGTTGTTAAGCCCGTCGATCGCTTGTCTGATTTCTGTATTGTCTTTCCTCAGTTCCCTCACTTCCTCCCTCAGCTCTTGCACATTTCTCTGTAGGTCCATCAGCATGGTTATGACTTTTATTCTAAATTCTTTTTCAGGCAGGCTGTGCATTTTCATCCCTTCAGACTCCCTCTCTGGGGTTGTCTGGTTGATTTTGGTCTGAACCATATTCCTCTGTCTTTTCATGGCTGTATAATTTGGTCACTGATAGTTGCCATGTATGTCAGCTGGGCTCTTTAAGACTTTAAAAAGAGAAGAACAAAAAAGAGAAAAAAAAAAGAGAAAAAAAGAAAAAAAAGAAAGAAAAGAAAAAAGAAAAACAAAACAAAAAAACAAAACAAAACAAAAAAACAAAAAAAATGCCCACCGGATGTAGATTCTCTGGGAATGCTCTAGGTGGCGCTATTGCCCCACTATTCCACAGCTGTGACTGTGCCGCTCCGCAGGGCCCTTTATAGCTCTGGCAGGGGTGGGAACGAATAGGAGGCTGTTGATCTCAGTGAGAAGTGTTAAGTATGGCTACGCTTCCTCAGTCGCCAGCTAAGGCGTCTGAAACTCCCCAGGACTCCCAGCCTGCTGGGCTGAGTGTGCTGGGGCGATCCGGCTCCTCCGCTGGGCTCCTGTCTCTTTAAGACCGCTGAGGAAAGCGCGCACTTTTTTTTTCCTTCCCGGAGCCGGCTGCAAGCCCCCTGGCGCGTTCCCCGCTCAGATCCTGCCCCTCTGTCTCTCCAATCTCCGCTGCACTGCCAATGTGGGTCAGCGCTCCCCGCGCGGATCACCGCGGCTGGCTACTTCGCGGGGTGTGCTTCCTCTCCCTCCCGGCTCTGAATCCTCTCCTCCCGCCGGTGCGCTGGGGTGGGGGAGGGCTCGGGTCCCGCCGGGTCGCGGCTCCGTATCTTACCCACCTCTTGGGGTGCCGAGTCCTCTCGGGTGTAGCTGCACGCTGTGCGCTTTCCTGTGTATTCTCGTCTCTCTTTTAGGAATAGATGTATTTTCTGTGTTTTCGTAGATAAATATAGTGTTGGGAGGAGATTTCTGCCGCCCTGCTCACACCGCCATCTTCCCGGAAGTCCTGTGTCCGCTAATTTTCAAAGCCCAACGTCCTGGGTGTTTCTTTGGCTGAGCCCTTCATGCTGCCACTCCAGGAGCTCCCTCCCCTAGGTCATGCATTTTTTTTCTTTTTTTTTTAAATAATTTTTTAATATAATTTATTTTGGTATCATTAATCTACAATTACATGTGCAATATTATGATTATTAAACTACCCCTTCATCATGTCCCCCCCCCACACCATTACAGTCACTGTCCATCAGCATAGTGACATGCTATAGAGTCACTACTTGTCTTCTCTGAGTTGTACAGCCCTCCTCAGGCCCCCCCAACATTACACCTGCTAATCGTAATGCCCCTTTTTCCCTCTTATCCCTCCCTTCTCACCCATCTTCCCCAGTCCCTTTCCCTTTGGTAACTATTAGTCCGTTCTTGGGTTCTGTGAGTCTGCTGCTGTTTTGTTCCTTCAGTTTTTTTCTTTGTTCTTATACTCCACATATGAGTGAAATCATTTGATACTTGTCTTTTTCGGCTTGGCTTATTTCACTGAGCATAATACCCTCTAGCTCCATCCATGTTGTTGCAAATGGTAGGATTTGTTTTCTTCTTATGGCTGAATAATATTCCATTGTGTATATGTACCACACCTTCTTTATCCATTCATCTACTGATGGACACTTAGGTTGCTTCCATTTCTTGTCTATTGTAAACAGTGCTGTGATAAATATAGGGGTGCATCTGTCTTTTTCAAACTGGGCTGCTGCAGTCTTAGGGTAAATTTCTAGGAGTGGAATTCCTGGGTCAAATGGTGTTTCTATTTTGAGTTTTTTGAGGAACCTCTATACTGCTTTCCACAATGGTTGAACTAATGTGCATTCCCACCAGCAGTGTTAGGAGGGCTCCCTTTTCTCCACATCCTCGCCAACATTTGTTGTTGTTTGTGTTTTGGATGTTGGCCATCCTCACTGGTGTGAGGTGATATCTCATTGTGGTTTTAATCTGCATTTCTCTGATGATTAGCGATGTAGAGCATCTTTCCATGTACCTGTTGGCCATCTGAATTTCTTCTTTAGAGAAGTGTCTATTCATGTCCTCTGCCCATTTCTTAATTGGATTATTTGCTTTTTGTTTGTTAAGGTGCATGAGTTATTTATATATTTTGGATGTCAACCCTTTATCAGATACGTCATTTATGAATATATTCTCCCATACTGTAGGATGTCTTTTTGTTCTACTGATGGTGTCCTTTGCTGTACAGAAGCTTTTCAGCTTGATATAGTCCCACTTGTTCATTTTTGCTTTTGTGTCCCTTGCCCGGGGAGATATGTTCATGAAGAAGTCACTCATGTTTATGTCCAAGAGATTTTTGCCTATGTTTTTTTCTAAGAGTTTTATGGTTTCATGACTTACATTCAGGTCTTTGATCCACCTTGAGTTTACCTTTGTGTATGGGGCTAGACAGTAGTCCAGTTTCATTCTCTTACATGTAGCTGTCCAGTTTTTCCAACACCAGCTGCTGAAGAGGCTGTCATCTCCCCATTGTATATCCAAGGCTCCTTTATCAAATATTAATTGACTGTATATGTTTGGGTTAATGTTTGGATTTTCTACTCTGTTCCACTGGTCTGTGGGTCTGTTTTTGTGCCAATATCAAATTGTCTTGATTACTGTGGCTTTGTAGTAGAGCTTGAAGTCAGGAAGCGTAATTACCCATTTTATTTCTCCTTCTCAGGATTGCTTTGGCTATTCGGGGTCTTTTGTGGTTCCATATGAATTTTAGAATTATTTGTTCAAGTTCATTGAAGAAAGCTGTTGGTAGTTTGATGGGGATTGCATTGAATCTGTAGATTGCTTTAGGTAGTACAGCCATTTTGAGAATATTTATTCTTCCTAGCCAAGAGCATGGAATGCATTTCCATTTGTTAGTGTCCTCTTTAATTTCTCTTAGGAGTGTCTTGTAGTTTTCAGAGTACAGGTCTTTCACTTCCTTCGTTAGGTTTATTCCTAGGTATTTTATTCTTTTGATGCAATTGTGAATGGAATTGTTTTTCTGATTTCTCTTTCTGTTAGTTCATTGTTAGTGTATAGGAAAGCAACAGATTTCTGTGTGTTAATTTTGTATCTTGCCACTTTGCTGAATTCAGATATTAGTTCTAGTAGTTTTGGAGTGGAGTCTTTAAGGTTTTTTATGTACAGTATCATGTCATCTGCAAATAGTGACAGTTTGACTTCTTCTTTACCAGTCTGGATGCCTTGTATGTCTTTGTTTTGTCTGATTGCTGTGGCTAGGACCTCCGGTTGTATGTTGAATAACAGTGGAGAGAGTGGGCATCCGTCTTTTCCCGATCTCAGATGAAAAGCTTTCAGCTTCTCGCCATTAAGTATGATGTTAGCTGTGGGTTTGTCATATATGGCCTTTATGATGTTGAGGTACTTGCTCTCTATACCCATTTTGTTGAGAGTTTCAATCAGGAATGGATGCTGAATTTTGTCAAATGCGTTTTCAGCATCTATGGAGATGATCATGTGGTTTTTGTTCTTCTTTTTGTTGATGTGGTGGATGATGTTGATGGATTTTCGAATGTTGTACCATCCTTGCATCCCTGGGATGAATCCCACTTAATCATGGTGTATGATCCTCTTGATGTATTTTTGAATTCGGTTTGCTAATATTTTGTTGAGTATTTTTGCATCTACGTTCATCAGGGATATTGGTCTGTAATTTTCTTTTTTGGTGAGGTCTTTGCCCGGTTTTGGTATTAGAGTGATGCTGGCTTCATAGAATGAGTTTGGAAGTATTCCCTCCTCTTCTATTTTTTGGAAACTTTAAGGAGAATGGGTGTTATTTCTTCTCTATATGTCTGGTAGAATTCAGAGGTGAATCCATCAGGTCCGGGGGTTTTGTTCTTGGGTAGTTTTTAAATTACCGATTCAATTTTGTTGCTGGTGATTGGTCTGTTTAGTTTTTCTGTTTCTTGCTTGGTCAGTCTTGGGACATTGTATTTTTCTAAGTCGTCCATTTCTTCTAGGTTTTCCAGCTTGTTAGCATATAGATTCTAATAGTATTCTCTTATAATTTTTTGTATTTCTGTGGGGTCCGGCATTATTTTTCCTTTCTCATTTCTGATTCTGTTTATGTGTGTAGATTCTCTTTTTCTCTTAATGAGTTTGGCTAGGGGTTTATCTATTTTGTTTATTTTTTCAAAGAACAAGCTCTCGGTTTCATTGATTTTTTCTATTGTTTTGTTCTTCTCAATTTTATTTATTTCTTCTCTGATCTTTATTATGTCCCTTCTTCTGGTGACTGTGGGCCTCATTTGTTCTTCTTTTTCCAATTTCAGTAATTGTGTCTTTAGACTATTCATTTGGGAATGTTCTTCCTTCTTTAAATAGGCCTGGATTGCAATATACTTTCCTCTTAGAACTGCCTTTGCTGCGTCCCACAGAAGTTGTGGCTTTGTGTTGTTGTTATTAGTCTCCATATATTCTTTGATATCTGTTTTGATTTGGTCGTTTACCCATTGATTAATTAGGAGAATGTTCTCAAGTTTCCATGTATTTGTGAGCCTTTTTGATTTCTTTCTAAAATTTATTTCTAGTTTTATACCTTGGTGATCTGAGAAGTTGGTTGGTAGGATTTCAATATTTTTGAAATTACTGAGGTTCTTTTTGTGGCCTAGTATGTGGTCTATTCTGGAAAATGTTCCATGTGCATTTGAGAAGAATGTGTATCCTGTTGCTTTTGGGTGTAGAGTTCTGTAGATGTCTGTTAGGTCCATCTGTTCTAGTGTGTTGTTCAGTGCCTCTGTGTCTTTACTTATTTTCTGTCTGGTTGATCTGTCCTCTGGAGTGAGTGGTGTGTTGGTCTCCTAAAATGAATGCATTGCTGTCTATTTCCTCCTTTAATTCTGTTAGTATTTGTTTCACATATGCTGGTGCTCCTTTGTTGGGTGCATATATATTTATAATGGTTATATCCTCTTGTTGGAATGACCCCTTTATCATTATGTAATGTCCTTCTTTATCTCTTGCTACTTTCTTCGTTTTGAAGTCTTTTTTGTCTGATACAAGTACTGTAACCCCTGCTTTTTTCTCTTTGTTGTCTGCATGAAATATCTTTTTTCATCCTTCACTTAGTCTGTATATCTTTCGGTTTGAGGTGAGTCTCTTGTAAGCAGCATATAGATGGGTCTTGCTTTTTTATCTATTCTGTTACTCTGTGTCTTTTGATTGGTGTATTCAGTCCATTTACATTGAGGGTGATTATTGATAGATATGTATTTATTGCCATTGCTGGCTTTAGATTCGTGGTTACCAAAGGTTCAAGGGTTGCTTCTTTACTACCTAACAATCTAACTTACCTTTCTTGTTAAGTTATTGTAAACACTGACTGATGTTTCTTTATTTCTCTCCCTTCTTATTTTTCCTCCTACATTTTTTATATACTAGGTGTTTATTTTTTTGATTTTTTAATATAATTTATTTTATTATCATTAATCTACATTACATGTGCAATATTATGCTTATTAAACTACCCCTTCTTCAGGTCCCCCCCACCAACCCCATTACAGTCACTGTCCATCAGCGTAGTGAGATGCTATAGAATCACTACTTGTCTTCTCTGAGTTGTACAGCCCTCCCCGTGCCCCCCCAACATTACGTCTGCTAAACGTAATGCCCCCTTTTCCCTCTTATCCCTCCCTTCCCACCCATCTTCCTCAGTCCCTTTCCCTTTGGTAAGTATTAGTCCGTTCTTGGGTTCTGTGAGTCTGCTTCTGCTTTGTTCCTTCAGTATTTTTTCTTTGTTATTATACTCCACATATGAGTGAAATCATTTGATACTTGTCTTTTTCGGCTTGGCTTATTACACTGAGCATAATACCCTCTAGCTCCATCCATGTTGTTGCATATGGTAGGATTTGTTTTCTTCTTATGGCTGAATAATATTCCATTGTGTATATGTACCACACCTTCTTTATCCATTCATCTACTGATGACACTTAGGTTGCTTCCATTTCTTGGCTATTGTAAATAGTGCTGTGATAAATATAGGGGTGCATCTGTCTTTTTCAAACTGGGCTGCTGCAGTCTTAGAGTAAATTCCTAGGAGTGGAATTCCTGGGTCAAATGGTATTTCTGTTTTGAGTTTTTTTGGGGAACCTCCATACTGCTTTCCACAATGGTTGAACTAATTTGCAGTCCCACCAGCAGTGTAGGAGGGTTCCCTTTTCTCCACATCCTCGCCAACATTTGTTGTTGTTTGTGTTTTGGATGTTGGCCATCCTCACTGTTGTGAGGTGATATCTCATTGTGGTTTTAATCTGCATTTCTCTGATGATTAGCGATGTGGAGCATCTTTTCATGTGCCTGTTGGCCATCTGAATTTCTTCTTTGGAGAAGTGTCTATTCATGTCCTCTGCCCATTTCTTAATTGGATTATTTGCTTTCTGTTTGTTAAGGTGCATGAATTCTTTATATATTTTGGATGTCAACCCTTTATCAGATACGTTTTTTATGAATATATTCTCCCATACTGTAGGATGTCTTTTTGTTCTACTAATGGTGTCTTTTGCTGTATAGAAGCTTTTAAGCTTCATATAGTCCCACTTGTTCATTTTTGCTTTTGTTTTCCTTGCCCAGGGAGATATGTTCATGAAGAAGTTGCTCATGTTTATGTCCAAGAGATTTTTTCCTATGTTTTTTTCTAAGAGTTTTATGGTTTCATGACTTACATTCAGGTCTTTGATCCACCTTGAGTTTACCTTTGTGTATGGGGCTAGACAGTAGTCCAGTTTCATTCTCTTACATGTAGCTGTCCAGTTTTTCCAACACCAGCTGCTGAAGAGGCTGTCATCTCCCCATTGTATATCCAAGGCTCGTTTATCAAATATTAATTGACTGTATATGTTTGGGTTAATGTTTGGATTTTCTACTCTGTTCCACTGGTCTGTGGGTCTGTTTTTGTGCCAATACCAAATTGTCTTGATTACTATGGCTTTGTAGTAGAGCCTGAAGTCAGGAAGCGTAATTCCCCGTTTTATATACTAGGTGTTTTAATCTTTGCCTTTAGTTAGTATTTGGATGGTCTGCTTTCTTTGCTATGATTTTATTGTCTCTGGTGACATCTTTTTAGCCTTAGGGGTGCTTCCCTCTAGAGCAGTCCATTTAAGATATCCTGTAGTGGTGGTTTATGAGAGGCAAACTCTCTCAACTTTCGTTTGTCTGGAAAGTGTTTAATCCCTCTGTCATATTTAAATGGTAATCCTGCTGGATACAATGTTCTTGGTTCTAGGCCCTTCTGTTTCATAACGTTAAATATATCATGCTATTCTCTTTAGGCCTGTAAGGTTTCAGTTGAGAAGTCTGATGATGGTCTGATGGGTTTTCCTTTGTAGGTGATCTTTTTTGTCTCTCTAGCTGCCTTTAATACTCTGTCTGTATCTTTGATCTTTGCCATCTTAATTATTATGTGTCTTGGTGTTGTCTTCCTTGGGTCCCTTGTGTTGGGGAATCTGTGGGCTTCCATGGACTGTGAGACTATTTCCTTCCCCAGTATGGGGAAGTTTCATCAATTATTTCTTCAAAGACACTTTCTATCCCTTTTTCTCTCTCTTCTTCCTCTGGTACTCCTATAATGCGAATATTGTTCCGTTTGGATTGGTCACACAATTCTCTTCATATTCTTTCATTCCTAGAGATCCTTTTATCTCTCTCTGCCTCAGCTTCTCTGTATTCCTGTTCTCTGATTTCTATTGCATTAACAGTCTCTTGTATCTCATCCAGTCTGCTGTTAAGCCCATTGATCGCTTGTCTGATTTCTACATTTTCTTTCCTCACTTCCCTCACTTCCTCCCTCAGATCTTGCACATTTCTCTGTAGATCCATCAGCAAGGTTATGACTTTTATTCTGAAATCTTTTTCAGGAAGACTGTGCATTTCCATTCCTTCGGGCTCCCTCTCTGGGGTTGTCTGGTTCATTTTAGTCTGGACCATATTCCTCTGTCTTTCCATGGCTATAGAAGTGGTCACTGGTAGTTGCCACGTATGTCAGCTGGGCTTTTTAAGACCGCCTTGCAGGGTGCCAAGTCCTCTCGGGTGTAGCTGCACGCTGTGTGCTTTCCTGTGTATTTTTAGGAATCATTGTATTTGCTGTATTTTTGTAGATAAATATAGTGTTGGCAGGAGATTTCTGCTGCCCTGCTCACGCCGCCATCTTCCAGGAAGTCTCCTTGCCTGTCTTCAGGCTTCCATCCAAAGAAATCCCAGCCAGGGCCATTTGTTCAGGGTTCCTGGAGTGGAGGATCCACGGCACTTACACCAAGCTGGGATCAGGAAAGCCTTCCAGGGGGAGGTGACCTCTAAACTGAATCCAGCATAACTCAGGAGACACGGGCCCACGCAGGAGATTTTAATAGCGGCTGTTTTGATGCCCCACCCGGAACCTGGAGTTCTGGCTTGTCGAATCTGTATGGCTCTGTTGGTTGCACTTAATTTACTGTCAGGAGAGGAGCTATTGTGATGTCTGGGAGTAACCTTTCCACTTCAGAATGAAATGGAGGGTGGTTTTCAGAGTGGCTTCGTTGTACACTCTTTTCCCAGCCTTCACTTTTGACTTTTGTCTGGCTTTTGAAATGACACTGTGGTCATGCATTTTTAAAAGGAAAAGACAAAGAATGGTTATCTCTGGGGGTCAGATAATGTTCAGGTTGGTTGTCCTCCTTTTGGCTTATATCTATTTTCTGATTTCAAAATGAACAACACTGCTTAGGCAACAGAAAAGAGACAGGAAGACAGGAAGACAGGAAGCCTCCCTCACAAGTCGGGAACGGGTGGTGCCACAGCGGCCTCCCCGTCTGCCACCCACGCGTGACTGTGGAGCAGGTCCCACACCTGACTCCTCCACACCCCACCCTATCCCACTCATTCTGCAACGGGTGATGTTTCCTCAGTTTCTGTCCTCCCGCCTCCTGTGCTTCTTTGGGATCTGTGTGTCTGTTGGACATCATCCCGCTCCCTGGGGGACCTGAGTTCAGGTTGACACGTCTCTACAGCTCAAGGGGTGGGGTGCAGGCGTGTTATCAGCTGTGGGGTTGGTGCTGGGCTCTAAGGCCCTGCATGAGGCTCCCCCACCTGCCGTGATGCACCCTCCTCCTCCCCCTGGTGGGAGGGCTGGGCTCCAAGCATGGAGGTCTGTTCCTCTGTGCACTCAGGCCTGAGGGTGGCCAGATGTTCTCAATCTCTCCCTCCAGGAGAACAAAGGGGCCTCAGCAGAATCTGACTGGCCTCTAGCCGCCCCGAAATGGGAATCAGCCCATCTGGAGGAAGGTGCAGAGGGTGCTGGGAGAGCGCTGTGCTTCGAGAGAGGCTGGATCTGCTGACCTGGAGCCCAGTCCAGCAGCTTGGGCCCCGCCTAAGGCCCTGGACGAGCTGCCTCTTGGGCCGTTCTGGCAACAGCTCTGCCCACTGCTCTGATGTGTCAGTTCACTCTTTCTTGGGTTATCTGCATCCATGATACTGTCTCTCTTGGTTTCCACTGCATGTACTTCAAACCTTGTTTATTTGAAGATCCCAAACCAGGGGAACCAGGGCTTTGGGAGCCTCCCTTCTGTGTCAGTCCACAAATTCCCACTGGGAGCTTGTGCAGCTGCAAGTAGACAGCTGGGTTTTCACCAAGTTTTCAAAGTCAGAACGAAAGTCATGCACTGGCTGCATCTCACTTTGAGTAGGGACGTCAATAGAAACAAATGGAGCTGGGGAACACTTGTGAGTAAGGAACAAATACCACCCTGGGTTTAAAGACCTTGAACAGTTCTTTGTGAACTCCAGAACTGACCAGAAACACACCAACAGGATTTCTGTAAAACCCATGAGGCCTTTATAACCAGGCCCTCAGGAGGAGCTGGACAACAGAAGCAGGCCGCACCGTCTCTGTGCTGCTCTGCACCCCACCCCACCCCTACCCCGGCTGAGGAGTTTCCTGGCTGGAGGGATCTGCCCTGGGCCGGACCCTGGAGCAGAGAACATTTCCACCTGTCTGCTGGTACCCCCAGCCCTCAGGGACAGAGGGACCCACCCACTGACTGGCTTCCCTCCCACGCACGGGGGGGGGCTCCCCGCCCACACCCGGCCACCAGGACTGTGGGTCTGGGTCCCCATCCTCCTCCTGGCTTTCCCAGCTAGTTGGTGGCTCCTGCATCTGCTGCTGGGCACAAGTCTGGGAAAGTCTGAACATTTTCCAGGATCCAGGTATGGCCCTGTGGGGCTGTTGTCCACTCTCACCTGTGTCCAGTGCCCAACCAGGACCCCTGTCTGGCCCTGTGCAGCTGCTGTAGGACTCGAGGTGGGGTGACAGTCCCCGGGGTGCTTGTCCTGGAGGGCTCAGAGCTCGGTCTGCCTCCTGGAAGCCGGTCCTCCACCTACCTGGGCACCCGCCCTCCCCGCTGGCTTGCTGTCCTCAGATGTGATGGACATGTGTGGTCAGAGGCTGGGCAGGATGGCTCGGCGGCTGTGGGGGCCGGCTCTGTGCGCCTGGGGCAGCCCCTGACAGGGCCTCCATGACCCTCTGCTTCTCCTGGGGTGGGGGCCGGGGGCAGCATGCACACTCCCCGGGAGTGTGGTCCCTGCAGGGGGTGTGAGAGAGAAGGCTCTGGGATGCAGTAGAGGTGGTGTTGTGCAGAAGGCTCGGTGGAGGGACACGGGTGGGACCCTCAGCCGCTGCCGCCCCATCAGGCCCATGCCCAGGACGGGCCTGTAGATGGCGCTGAGTGTCAGGGGCCCCAGACTCCTTGTGTGAGGCCCGGCTGCTCCTGCTGAGGCCGCTCAGCCCCGCTGAAGTGGGTGACGGCGTTCGATCCCTCAGGCTTCTCCAGCTCAAGCGTGGGCTTGCACGTGGGGCTCACCGGCTGTCTCCAAAGGGGGTCAGCATGCGTGGGACATGATGGTCACTGTGAAGGTGCCAGAAGGCCTTCCCTGCGTGCTCCGCTGCATCCCAACCCAGCCCAGCAGGAGCAGCAGCCACTCAGGGCCCCCATGGAGTGGACGTCAGATGCTCAAGGCCCCAGGGAGGTGGGCAGAGCTGCCCAGCCAGAGGCTGTGGGGCCCTCGGGTGTGTCTGAGGCTGGGTGGCCCCCATGTGCTTGGGACAGGAGCCAGGAGGTGGTGGAGCCGAGCACTGTGGCCTTCCAGGCGTGTGACCACACCTGGCCCTGACTCAGCAGGGCGTATGCCAGAACCTGCCACAGGCCTGGCCTCCCTCCGCCGGGCCTGCTTCCTGCAGAACCCCAGGCTGGGCCTTGCCACAGTCAGTCGGCTGCCCCAGCCACCTGGAGCAGACCCCTGCCCACTGCGCCGTGTGGCACCTTCCCACTGTGGACATGGTATGGAGCTCCCTGCTGCAGGGTCAGGAAATCTCCATCTTTGAAAACAAATACAACCCTTGGCTCTTAATTGTGACCAGGTTGAGCGTGTTGACAGTGTCTCTGGTCTCCCGGAGCATCTGTCCTGATGAGTCCCCACAGTGCCCTGTGGCTGGCTGTGTACAGTTTGTGAAGGTGCTGAAGATACTTACAGAGTGAACAGAACAGCTCAGGGAGCACACAGCGCTGGTAGGGAAAGGGCCAGTTCATGGTAACTCGCCCTGTTTTTCTAAGAGAATTTCCAAAAGGTGAGCCCCCCAGCAGACTTGCCCTCACAGCTGGTCCCCTGGGGCAGGAATGTGGCTCTCTGCCCTGCCCCTCCCAGCTAGCTGCCCCCATCCTCATGGGCCTCTTGGGAAACAAGTGGGAGCCGCTCACAGGAGCATGGCAAGCCCCTGCCATTCCCCGACACCTCGGACCTGGAGGGCAGGATGGGGGAGGGCAGGGAAGGCGTGCCCACAGCTGACGGGGTGGTAGGAGGGAGCGGGCCTTTCCACGCTTGCCACTGGGGGCCCTGATCTGGGGTGGGGGCAGAGGGTGGTGGCCCAAGGTAGAGAGTGGAGGGGGTGGGGGTGACCAGACTGCAGGCAGGCAGCCAGGGGTCCTTCCTGTCTTGGGGGGGTCACACAACCAAGGCCCTCTCAGCCCCCAGTTTATTCAGTGATTCTCTGTATTATGGAGACTGCACCCTGCCCCATGTTGGGGTCCCCAGCTAGGCCTGAGGATGGATGAGGGGAAAGGATGTGCCACCCAAAAGCTGTGGAGCCAGAGCCCGAGCTCCTCTGCCCAGCCACCTAAGGGAGAACCCTGGGGCCCATCTTCTGCGGCTGCTGCAGGAGGCAGGTCAGGTGAGGAGGCACCAGAATAACAGAGAAGCGGGCCCTGGCCCACAGCTCGAGGACGGAGGCAGCGGGTAGAGGGGAGGATGCACGAAGTGGCTGAAGACTGCGGTCCCCTCCGCCAGCCATGGGGCGCTGGCCCAGCTCCCAGGGTCTTTCCAGCTGGTCGGTCCCCTCAGTACCTTTGGGCACTGGTGCCACAGGTCCATTAGAACATGAAACTATCTCATCTGAGGATTCATTACCCCTAGAAAAAGGATAAGTGTCTCTCATAAAGTATTTAAGGAGACAGAAAACCTCAGCAAATTTAGACACCTTCTACAGCCGAAGAGCAAAAATTAAAAAAAAAAAACACCAATAATGAAAATAGGAAGAAAAAAAACAGGAAAAAGCCCAAAACTGTCCAATGATCATGGTACTACAAAGAAATAAAGCCCCCAAAGATAGGCTACTTAGAAAATGATATATGTAAATCCTTAAGAACACGGCACATAGAATCTATGAGCTATGGTTAAAATACCAGAAAAAAAATGCATATCCTAAAATATCTACATTGCCAAATGTGAAAACAAATGGACATAAATAAAATTGGTCTTTAATGTGATAAGCAACAAATTTGGAAATGTAAGAAAATCAGAAGAAGAGTAAAGGTAAATGTTGATTAATTGAAATAGAAAAACAATAGAACTAATGAATAAGTCTACAAGAGGGTCTTTGGGAAAGAAAATAATAAAATAAATGAAAACACTAGAAACTCCATCACAAATAAAAACAGAAAAAAAAAGCAAACACAGAAGTTTCAAAGAGAAAAGGAAATGGGCTTGTTACAGAAAACTGGAAAAGGACTGGATCCCCGTCAGAAGAAGCAAGCGGCACTGGGAGGTCTTGGAGGGCAGAGGTTTATTTCACACCGGCGGGCTCAGAGGAGAGTGACCTCCAAAGGCCTGAGCCCCGAGCACAGCAGGGCCGTGCCTTTTATACATTTACTACAAAGCCAAGGGGAGAGTCAACACCCAGAAACGGTTGCAGAAGGAGCTATTAGGTCACTATAGGTGTACTCAGGATGCTAGTTATATTATAATCCATTTCTGTAAAGGTTACCCAGATACCATATTATAAACTAAAGGGCTTCCATGACTATGATTAACAAGCTGCTCCACACCACTGAGTCCCAGTGGGGGGGGCTACATGGTTACATTGTTTCAATCCCAAGCACCCACGCACCTTGTGATTCTTCTATATTTCTTTTCTTTTGTTTTTTTAAATTTATTTTGGTATCATTAACCTACAATTACATGTGAAATATTATGGTTATTAAACTATCCCCTTCATCAGGTCCCCCCCACCAACCTCATTACAGTCACTGTCCATCAGCGTAGTGAGATGCTATAGAGTCACTACTTGTCTTCTCTGGGTTGTACAGCCCTCCCCGTGCCCCCCGCCAACATTACATCTGCTAATCGTAATGCCCCCTTTACCCCCTTATCCCTCCCTTCCCACCATCTTCCCAAGTCCCTTTCCCTTTGGTAACTATTAGTCAGTGCTTGGGTTCTGTGAGTCTGCTGCTCTTTTGTTCCTTCAGTTTTTTTCTTTGTTCTTATACTCTACATATGAGTGAAATCATTTGATACTTGCCCTTTTTGGCTTGGCTTATTTCACTGAGCATAATACCCTTTAGCTCCATCCATGTTGTTGCAAATGGAAGGATTTGTTTTCTTCTTATGGCTGAATAATATTCCATTGTGTATATGTACCACCTCTTCTTTATCCATTCATCTACTGATGGACACTTAGGTTGCTTCCATTTCTTGGCTATTGTAAATAGTGCTGCGATAAACATAGGGGTGCATATGTCTTTTTCAAACTGGGCTGCTGCATTCTTAGGGTAAATTCCTAGGAGTGGAATTCCTGGGTCAAATGGTATTTCTATTTTGAGTTTTTTGAGGAACCTCCATACTGCTTTCCACAATGGTTGAACTAAGTGCATTCCCACCAGCAGTGTAGGAGGGTTCCCTTTTGCCACATCCTCGCCAACATTTGTTGTTGTTTGTGTTTTGGATGTTGGCCATCCTCACTGGTGTGAGGTGATATCTCATTGTGGTTTTAATCTGCAGTTCTCTAATGATTAGCGATGTGGAGCATCTTTTCATGTGCCTGTTGGCCATCTGAATTTCTTCTTTGGAGAAGTGTCTATTCATGTCCTCTGCCCATTTCTTAATTGGATTATTTTCTTTTTGTTTGTTAAGGTGCATGAGTTCTTTATATATTTTGGGTGTCAACCCCTTATCAGATATGTCACTTATGAATATATTCTCGCATACTGTAGGATCTCTTTTTGTTCTACTGATGGTGTCCTTTGCTGTACAGAAGCTTTTCAGCTTCATATAGTCCCACTTGTTCATTTTTGCTTTTGTTTCCCTTGCCCGGGGAGATATGGTCATGAAGAAGTCGCTCATGTTTATGTCTAAGAGATTTTTGCCTGTATTTTTTTCTAAGAGTTTTATGGTTTCATGACTTACATTCAGGTCTTTGATCCACCTTGAGTTTACCTTTGGGTATGGGGCTAGACAGTAGTCCAGTTTCATTCTCTTACATGTAGCTGTCCAGTTTTTCCAACACCAGCTGCTGAAGAGGCTGTCATCTTCCCATTGTATATCCAAGGCTCGTTTATCAAATATTAATTGACTGTATATATTTGGGTTAATGTTTGGATTTTCTATTCTGTTCCACTGGTCTGTGGGTCTGTTTTTGTGCCAATACCAAATTGTCTTGATTACTGTGGCTTTGTAGTAGAGCTTGAAGTCAGGGAGCGTAATTCCCCGTTTTATTCCTCCTTCTCAGGATTGCTTTGGCTATTCGGGGTCTTTTGTGGTTCCACATGAATTTTAGAATTATTTGTTCCAGTTCATTGAAGAAAGCTGTTGATAGTTTGATAGGGATTGCATTGAATCTGTAGATTGCTTTAGATAGTATAGCCATTTTGACAATATTTATTCGTCCTAGCCAAGAGCATGGGATGAATTTCCATTTGTTAGTGTCCTCTTTAATTTCTCTTAGGAGTATCTTGTAGTTTTCAGAGTACAGGTCTTTCACTTCCTTGGTTAGGTTTATTCCTAGGTATTTTATTCTTTTGATGCAATTGTGAATATAATTGTTTTTCTGATTTCTCTTTCTGTTAGTTTATCATTAGTGTATAGGAAAGCAACAGATTTCTGTGTGTTAATTTTGTATCCTGCAACTTTGCTACATTCAGATATTAGTTCTAGTAGTTTTGGAGTGGAGTCTTTAAGGTTTTTTATGTACAGTATCATGTCATCTGCAAACAGTGATAATTTGGCTTCTTCTTTACCAATCTGGATACCTTGTATGTCTTTGTTTTGTCTGATTGCCGTGGCTAGGACCTCCAGTACTATGTTGAATAACAGTGGAGAGACTGGGCATCCCTGCCTTGTTCCCAATGTTAGATGAAAAGCTATCAGTTTCTCGCCGTTAAGTATGATGTTAGCTGTGGGTTTGTCATATATGGCCTTTATGATGTTGAGGTACTTGCCGTCTATACCCATTTTGTTGAGAGTTTTAATCAGGAATGGATGCTGAATTTTGTCTAATGCTTTTTCAGCATCTATGGAGATGATCATGTGGTTTTTGTTCTTCTTTTTGTTGATGTGGTGGATGATGTTGATGGATTTTCGAATGTTGTACCATCCTTGCATCCCTGGGACGAATCCCACTTGATCATGGTGTATGATCCTCTGGATGTATTTTTGAATTTGGTTTGCTAATATTTTGTTGAGTATTTTTGCATCTACTTTCATCAGGGATATTGCTCTGTAATTTTCTTTTTTGGTGAAGTCTTTGCCTGGTTTTGGTATTAGAGTGATGCTGGCTTCATAGAATGAGTTTGGAAGTATTCCCTCCTCTTCCAGTTTTTGGAAAACTTTAAGGAGAATGGGTGTTATTTCTTCTCTATAGGTCTGGTAGAATTCAGAGGTGAATCCATCAGGTCCGGGGGTTTTGTTCTTGGGTAGTTTTTAAATTACCGATTCAATTTTGTTGCTGGTGATTGGTCTGTTTAGTTTTTCTGTTGTTTGCTTGGTCAGTCTTGGAAGGTTGTATTTTTCTAAGAAGTTGTCCATTTCTTCTAGGTTTTCCAGCTTGTTAGCATATAGATTCTCATAATCTCTTATAATTCTTTGTATTTCTGTGGGGTCCGTCGTGATTTTTCCTTTCTCATTTCTGATTCTGTTTATGTGTGTAGATTCTCTTTTTCTCTTAATAAGTCTGGCTAGGGGTTTATCTATTTTGTTTATTTTTTCAAAGAACGAGCTCGTTTTTTTTTTATTTTTTTCTATTGTTTTATTCTTCTCAATTTTATTTATTTCTTCTCTGATCTTTATTATGTCCCTCCTTCTGGTGACTTTGGGCCTCATTTGTTCTTCTTTTTCCAATTTCAGTAATTGTGTCTTTAGACTATTCGTTTGGAAATGTTCTTCCTTCTTTAAATAGGCCTGGATTGCAATATACTTTCCTCTTAGAACTGCCTTTGCTGCGTCCCACAGAATTTGTGGCTTTGTGTTGTTGTTGTCATTTGTCTCCATATATTCTTTGATATCTGTTTTGATTTGGTCGTTTACCCATTGATTAATTAGGAGAATGTTAAGTCTCCATGTATTTGTGAGCCTTTTTGATTTCTTTCTAAAATTTATTTCTAGTTTTATACCTTTGTGATCTGAGAAGTTGGTTGGTAGGATTTCAATATTTTCGATTACTGAGGTTCTTTTTGTGGCCTAGTATATGGTCTATTCTGGAAAATGTTCCATGTGCACTTGAGAAGAATGTGTATCCTGTTGCTTTTGGGTGCAGAGTTCTGTAGATGTTTGTTAGGTCCATCTATTCTAGTGTGTTGTTCAGTGCCTCTGTGTCTTTACTTATTTTCTGTCTGGTTGATCTGTCCTTTGGAGTGAGTGGTGTGTTGAAGTCTCCTAAAATGAATGCATTGCTGTCTATTTCCTCCTTTAATTCTGTTAGTATTTGTTTCACATATGCTGGCGCTCCTGTGTTGGGTGCATATATATTTATAATGGTTATTATCTGCTTGTTGGACTGACCCCTTTATCACTATGTAATGTCCTTCTTTATCTCTTGTTACTTTCTTCGTTTTGAAGTCTATTTTGTCTGATACAAGTACTGCAACCCCTGCTTTTTTCTCTTTGTTGTTTGCATGAAATATCTTTTTCCATCCCTTCACTTTTAGTCTGTGTATATCTTTGGGTTTGAGGTAAGTCTCTTGTAAGCAGCATATAGATGGGTCTTGCTTTTTATCCATTCTGTTACTCTGTGTCTTTTGATGGGTGCATTCAGCCCATTTACATTTAGGGTGATTATTGATAGATATGTACTTATTGCCATTGCTGGCTTTAGATTCGTGGTTACCAAAGGTTCAAGGGTTGCTTCTTTACTATCTAACCAAAGATTCAAGGGTTGCTTCTTTACTATCTAACAATCTAACTTAACTTTCTTGTTAAGTTATTGTAAACACAGTCTGATGTTTCTTTATTTCTGTCCCTTCTTATTCTTCCTCCTCCATTTTTTATATACTAGGTGTTTTAATCTTTGCCTTTAGTTAGTATTTGGATGGTCTGCTTTCTTTGCTATGATTTTATTGTCTCTGGTGACATCTTTTTAGCCTTAGGGGTGCTTCCCTCTAGAGCAGTCCATTTAAGATATCCTGTAGTGGTGGTTTATGAGAGGCAAATTCTCTCAACTTTCGTTTGTCTGGAAATTGTTTAATCCCTCCGTCATATTTAAATGGTAATCCTGCTGGATACAATGTTCTTGGTTCTAGGCCCTTCTGTTTCATTATGTTAAATATATCATGCCATTCTCTTCTGGCCTGTAAGGTTTCAGTTGAGATGTCTGATGATAGTCTGATGGGTTTTCCTTTGTAGATGATCTTTTTTCTCTCTCTAGCTGCCTTTAATACTCTGTCTTTATCTTTGATCTTTGCCATCTTAATTATTATGTGTCTTGGTGTTGTCTTCCTTGGGTCTCTTGTGTTGGGATATCTGTGGGCTTCCATGGACTGCGAGACTATTTCCTTCCCCAGCATGGGGAAGTTTTCAGCAATTATTTCTTCAAAGACACTTTCTATCCCTTTTTCTCTCTCTTCTTCCTCTGGTACTCCTATAATGAGAATATTGTTCCTTTTGGATTGGTCACACAGTTCTCTTAATATTCTTTCATTCCTAGAGATCCTTTTATCTCTCTCTGCCTCAGCTTCTCTGTATTCCTGTTCTCTTATTTCTATTCCATTAACAGTCTCTTGCTTCTCATCCAGTCTGCTGTTAAGCCCATCAATCGCTTGTCTGATTTCTGCATTGTCTTTCCTCACTTCCTCCCTCAGCTCTTGCACATTTCTCTGTAGGTCCATCAGCATGGTTATGACTTTTATTCTGAATTCTTTTTCAGGAAGACTGTGCATTTCCATCTCTTCAGGCTCCCTCTCTGGGGTTGTCTGGGTGATCTTAGTCTGGACCATATTCCTCTGTCTTTTCATGGCTATAGAAGTGGTCGCTGGTAGGTGCCACGTATGTCAGCTGGGTTCTTTAAGACCACCTCGCGGAGTTCCATGTCCTCTCAGGTGTAGCTGCCCTCTGTGTGCTTTCTTGTGTATTCTGGTCTCTGTTTTAGGAATAGATGTATTTGCTATATTTTCATAGATATATATATATATAGTTTTGGGAGGAGATTTCTGCCGCCCTGCTCACGCTGCCATCTTCCGGAAGTTTCTCCTCTATATTTCTGAAGCCTCAACAGAAACCCTGTTTCCTTGGCTTTCTTGGCTTCTTACCACAGGGGGGAGGGATTTGAGAACATTCTGAGTGTTTCCTCCTCAGGCTCAGAAATGGTGGAAGCGAGAGGATTAGGTCCACCCAAGTCAAGTGTTGGAGGAGGTGGGAAATCTAGGAAGAAGGGAGGGGCCAGAGCTGGCCCACAGGACACAGGACTGGCACACTGGTTCCACAGAGAAGCTCCTGGATCCGCTCACCCACCCCCCACACCCAGTGGACAGCGCACCCTGTACAAACTGCCACCATCTGCAATTCTGTTTTCCCTTCATGGAGGTATGCCCTCCCAGCAGGGCAGCACAGAGGTCACAGCCTCTCTTTGGGCAGGTGCATTTGTGTCCCTTGTCTTCCGTGGTGCCTGGTGCTGGGGTCAGGGAGTCCGAGCAGAGGGAAGAGTTGCTTGTCATTATATGTCCTGTGTATTCAGAATTAAAAAAATCTATGTACATGTGTAACTTTCTCAAGAAAAATTAGTACAATGAGCTGACAAGTGTCCAGGGGCAGATGAAAGATAAACAGGGTTTCCTCCACACAGGTGGCACTGTTCAGCCTTCAGAAGGCCTGAGATCCTGACACCTGCATGGATGCACGAACCTGAGGACACGCGGACACATTGCTAAGGGACATAAGCCAGGCACAGGGGGCAATGCTGCATGAGTCCACTTACCTCAGGGCCCTAGAGCTGTGAGATGCAGAGACACAAAGTAGGTGGTGGGGCCGAGGCTGTGGGCAGGGAGTTAGGGCTTCATGTGCTTAATGCCCCTGAGCTGCGCAGTTAGAAATGGTTAGAATGGTACATTTTATGTTATATACATTTTACCATAAAAGTCACATTCAAATATTCTTAAATTAAAACTAAACTGAGTCCTAGTGTAGCCTGGACAGCGGCTCCCCTAGGGGCAGGGCATGTTCTCTCGGTGGCCAGGGCGCCGTGGCCTCCAGGACCCTCTCCTAGCAGAGACCCCACTGCGAGTCGGAAGGTTACGCGTTGTGTGGTCCGATTTGTGGGACGTCCTGGCCAAGGAGAGCACAGGCTGGGGAAGGGCTGCCCCGTGCTGAGCGGGGACATGCGGTTCAGGGCTCACCACCTGACACTGGGAGGGCGGCCTCAGCGCATACATGTGAAGAATAGACATTTAAGTCAGTGTCCTGGGAGGAAAGGTTGGGAGAGACTAAAAAGACATAAAATAATGTTATCTATGAACGTAGATGGATCCCGTTTGAGAAGAGTCCCACAGGCCCATTTGGGCGCAGCCTCAAGGTGGCGCCAATTCCCTCAGCGGGGGCGGGGGCTTCAGAGCCAGAGCAGAGGCAGAGCGCCAAGGCGAGCCTGGTGTGGGTGACGTATGGTTTTTCATTGTCTGATTTTTCAAATCTTCGGTATGTTTAAAAATTTACAACAGACAAAGTATATATTTTAAATGCCATGGGGATAAAAACTCTAGACGTGTGGTAACATCTGGGACTGAAATTAAACCTGAAATCTCTAAGCCAGTATAATCAGGGGCATTTTCCGATTGCTCCTTCCAAGCTGGATGGCTGTGCTGCTTGTTAATGGACTCGGCATCTGCTTTTGGAAAGTTCTAGAAACCAAACCAAAAACATTTTGCCCAGCCTGGCTTCTGTCCTTTGTAGGAGGTGTGGAGCAGGAAGCATTGCCTGGTCCTCAGACTCCTGGGGAGAAGTGGGCAGGCTGCCCTGAGGCCAGGCCACTGTGGGGGGCAGCGCCCTGGGGCCCGGAGGGAGGCCTGGCCCCTCTCCTCGCAGAGGGCAGGTGAGCCAGGCGAGAGCTCCGTTTTGACCACTAGCTAACCAGTCTCCCTCATCTTCAGTTGGCTTTTACAAATGTAGAATTATTTTCTTTCTGTATTTTAAACGCCATGGAAAGACCAATGGCTTTGCTGTTTTATTTAAACCTCACTAGGGAGTCCAAGATCATTCACGTATAAACTGTCATCTCCAGAGTGCAGTTTGAAAGATTTCTTCTTCTTGCAAATCTCAATTATCTATAGGCAAACACGCTTTTCTTTACATGACGTTTAAATTCTGTGCACGTGTGCACGTGAACACGAGTTTGGGGGCATATTTATTAATAAATGGCCACCATCTCTCGATTATAGTCTAGAAAGTAGAAGCCAGGAAAGTAGGTCTTTCCCACTAAATTGTAACAGCGACTCGCGACCGCGCCAGCTCGGCCCTTCCTGGGGAGGGACACACGGGGCGGCGCCAGCCGGCGTAGCTCCCGCCCACGGGGTTCATCTCCAGAGTTTCCAGCAGCCTCCGGGCCTGCGGCGTCGGAGCGGCGTGGGGCGCCCTCGGCAGGCCGGCTCCCCCTTTCCCCTGGTGCCCCGACCCCGCAGCCCTCCCTGCGGGGTGTGGGGAAGATGGGGCCCAAAGAGGGAGCCCCGAGGCGGGGGGAAGCGCCGGCCGCTGCCTCACCCCGGGGGCCTGGGACGGCGAGGGGCGCCGCCCGTTAGGTCAGGCGCGTCCATGTATGATCGGGGTCCGGAGACGAGCCCCAGCGCCCCGGGCCGGCGGCGCTCCTGCCCGGCCAGTGCCAAGGTTGTTAAAAGATACTGTTTAGATCACAAGCATTTTGGCCTACCTCCTCTTCTCTGTTGTCGGACCTGCTTGTTTCCCTGACAGGTTATCGGCTGTCTCCTGCAGCTCCTTCTGAAATTTTTTTTAAAAGTCAGGGAGTTAGGAGGGAAGAGTCCTAACATAGTCTGTGGTCATAAGCCCACAACCAAACCTATCTGAAGGCAGGGCAAGCAGGCCTCACTGAGATGTCCCCACTGCTCAGGGGTCACCACTGTCAGAGAACAGGATCAAGAAATTCCTTGTGTTGAGTTTATCTTACAGAATGTCGAGAGGATGGACTCTGGATGATGATAGAGGAGACAGGCATCAAGACACCACACGGGCCCACGCTGCCCCTTGGCGAGGATTCGGAGAAAGGGGAACCCTCCTGCACTGCTGGTGGGAATGTAAATTAGTTCAGCCATTGTGGAAAGCAGGATGGAGGTTCCTCAAAAAACTCAAAATAGAAATACCATTTGACCCAGGAATCCCACTCCTAGGAATTTACCCTAAGAATGCAGTTTCCCAGTTTGAAAAAGACAGATGCACCCCTATGTTTATCGCAGCACTATTTACAATAGCCAAGAAATGGAAGCAACCTAAGTGACCATCAGTAGAAGAATGGATAAAGAAGATGTGGTACATATACACAATGGAATATTATTCAGCCATAAGAAGAAAACAAATCCTACCATTTGCAACAACATGGATGGAGCTAGAGTGTATTATGCTCAGTGAAATAAGCCAGGCGGAGAAAGACAAGTATCAGATGATTTCACTCATCTGTGGAGTAGAAGAACAAAGAAAAAACTGAAGGAACAAAACAGCAGCAGACTCCCAGAACCCAAGAATGGACTAACAGTTACCAAAGGGAAAGAAAGGGACTGGGGAAGATGGGTGGGGTGGGAAGGGGGGGTAAGGGGAAAAAACGGCATTACGATTAGCACGTATAATGTAGGGGGTGGGGGGACACGGGGAAGGCAGTATAACACAGAGAAGACAAGTAGTGCTATGTGGTGGGGACTTGATAACGGGAGAGTCTAGTAACCATAATGTTGCTCATGTAATTGTACATTAATGATACCAAAATAAAAAAAAAATTAAAAATTTGCTTCCCTTGCTTGTGCTCAGGGCTCAGACCTTGGGAGATTAGTCCCCTCTGAGCCCGCTGGTATAAAAAAACAGTCAACACCCTAAGACCTCCGAGTGCCGCTTGGTTCTTCTGTCAGTGATCCAGTCCAGGTTTTCCAGTATTTTCTGTAACAAAATGACTCCATATTGTTAATCTGTCAGTTATCATCAAATTAGCCAGTAAATTCAAAGCCCAACACACCTTTTTGTGTGTGTGGAAAATTACCAGCTGATTTTAAGATTCACTGGAAACACAAAAAGGACCCAGAATAGTCAAAACAACTTTGAAAAGGAAGAATAAAGTTGGAGGTCTAACACCACCTGATTTCAAGACTTATTATAAGGCTATAGTAATTAAGACAGTGTGGTATTGGCATATAGACACACAGATCAATGGAACAGAATTCAGAGTACAGAAATAGGCCTGCACATGTACGGGGAGATGATTTTTGATAAAGGCGCAGGGGCAAGTCAGTGGGAGAACAGAACTACAAAATTTCTGGAAGGAAACGTACGAGAAAGTCTGTGTGATCTTGGGTTAGTCAGATTCTTAGATATGACTCTAAAGCACAACCCATAAAAGGACAAATTGATAATCTGGACTTCATCAAAGTTAAAACTTCTGCTCTGCAAAAGATATCACTGAAAGAAGGAAAAGAGTCATAGGCTGGAAGAAATTATTCATAAAGCATATATCTGATAAAGGACTTCTACCTAGACTATATATAAAGAACTCTCAAAACTCAATAAGAAAAACAAATTTAAAAACGGGCAAAAGATGTGAACAGTCAGCAAAGAAGATATAGATGGCAAATAAGCCTCTGAACAGATACATTACTGGTCATAAGGGAAATGCAAATTAAAACCAGGAGATACCATTTCACAGCCACAAGGATGGTTGTACTTAGAGACATGCACACCCCACGCTGCTGAGGATGTGGGGTAACTGGAAATGCCACACACTACGGAGAGAACATGAAATAGTACAGCCAATTTAGAAAACAGTTTAGAAATGTCCTAAACAGTTGAACATACACCTGTTCTGGGATCCAGCCATTTCATTTTAGGTACTCACCCAAGAGTAGAAAAGCTAGTCCATACAGGGCCTGTGACCCCAGTTGCTTCTGGGGCTGCAGCTCCCATGTCTCTCCTGCTGGACTGAGCTCCAACCGCACACCTACGAGCTCACGTCTCCACGTGGGGCCAGCACATCGCAAGCCATGTCCCCCAGCTCCCAGTGCTCTGATCTCTGCTGAGACCTTAAGGCCAACAGAGATAAGGTCCCCTTCACAGAGCTCAGACCGAGGGCTTTTGTGTCGCTGGGACCTCTTTCTTTTGCGGTCAACTCTGCTCTGTCAGGAATCCTGTTAGTTCCTCCTTCAAAATGCCTCCAGAGCCGATGCCCCCGGGCCTCCCGTGCTCAGTGGCCGCCTGTCCCCACCTGCCTTCCACCTCCTCTTGCTGCACCCGAGCTCTGCTGCCTTCCACCTGCTCTCCTCCAAAGACAAGTGCAGAGCTGATGCCTCGCCACAGGTCCACCAGGCCTGCAGCTTTTTGCAGGCCCCACCTTGCCCATCCTTTTAATATGCATCTTTCTTAACTCTTGGTGGGGCTACACCCTGACAACCCCTCCTAAGTCGAAAATATCACTTAGTCAACAATGCATTTCCTGCACTCTCCTCCCTCACATCAGTTAGCCTAGCCCACCTCGCACGTGCGCAGAGCTCTCGCTTCAGCCTGCGGTGGGGCAGAGCCATCTGACACAGAGCCTGCTTCACGATAAAGAGCTGACTGTCCCAGGCCATGGCCTGAATCCCATCCTGGGTGAGAAACAGAGCGGCTGTCAGCGACTCAGGGGTCTGCCCTCGTGATCACGTGACGACGGGGATCCCGGCGCCCTGCCAGGCCCAGCCCTGCGAGAGAGGATCGGATCACCTTTCACTAGCCCGGGAGGAGACCCAAACTTAAATTCCCAAGTCCAGGTTCTAGTGAGCACGTGTGGCTTTAGCACCATAGTAAGGTCAGACTGCTCTAAGTCGGGGACTGTCTGCAGTGACTCAGGTGCCCTCCCAACCGGTGGGTTTATTTCCACAGCATCTGCTGCTGTCTAAGGCACTTCTCGCCCAGTGTACTGGCCACCTGCTGCCCCCATGCCGACGGAGGTGCCTGGAGCGTGGCCTGCATTCACCATGTCCTAAGCAGAGGCTGGCACGTGGCCAACGTGTCTACTGGGTGTGTGGGTGAACTGCGTACTCTAAACCATCACGGGGACAATGTGGCTAGGCACTGCTATGCTGTGCACCTCAACCAGGGAAACCTGGAGAGGGCAGGGGAGAGTGTCCGGGTGGCCTGGGCATGTGGGGTGAGTACCAAAGTCCGGGATGCAGCAGCTTCCTCACAGGGAGGACAGGTGTGTGGGCAGGAGCCGGCGACAGTGTGGGCGGGCCATCCTGGGCCACTGAGTACTTGGCGGCCTGTGGGAGAGGCTGAGACTCATTGCCTGCCTTTGAGTCCCTGCTGTGCCCTAGGGCCACATCCTGTCTGTCCGGAGGGAGTGCAGAGCCTGCTCCCAGGGCCTGTGTCCCCACCCCGCCAGGGCTTCAGGAGGGGCTTGGTGGCCCATGAGAGGTGAGCACAGGTGAGTGGGCTTGCTTGTTGCAAGGTGAGTTGAGTAGACAGTCTGCAAGTGGGCATGCTGTGCACTCTCTGCCACTGGGAAGTGCCTGGGGTCTCTGTGTGGCCGGCCTCCCAAGTCCACAGCCGTTGTGGGGAGAGACACAGGCACAGGGCAGGAACAGAGCTCTCTTCACTGTCCTCTAGGAAGTTTTGCCAAAGTAAAACCAGAAGGACTTGGGTGAATTAAGCATTTAAATGGGGAGAAAGGCCAAGATCCTCATTTGTGTTAGAAAGAGCCAGCTTTGTTAGACAGCAGCCAGCCACGGAGCCAGGTGGAGGCAGGGGCGCGGAGAGGAGCCAGAGCCAGGCGGGGCAGCGCACGACATTTATTCAACTCGGACGTGTGCAGAGGCACTTCCCGGCCAGCCACCCAAAGCCGCCCAGAGGCCCTCACGGGCCTCCCCCAACGTGACAGCCAGTTAGGGCCCCACACCCCCTCCCCTGTGCCTGGGGTCAGGACCCCCATCCTTCAATCTCCTTCCCTTGGAACAAAGGACAGGGCGTGCCTGACCCAGAAAGATGTGTGCAGACAGGAGAACCCAGACAACCTCAGGCTGGGCAGGGAAACAAAGTCAGCAGGTGAGGCCAGGCGCCAGCGGAGCTGCTCAAGGCAACCACAGCTCTGGATGGTGTAGGAGAGGATGGCTTGTAGGACGTGAGGTCAAAAGGTCAAACCAACTCCTGAACAGGTGCACCACACAAAGGAAGGCTATTTCTAAACTGCCATGGATGGGAAGGCCCCGCAGCATTTAAAATCATCAGCAGTGCATGCCAACGTGAGCCTGGAGCCGACGGCTTTGCTCTGTTGGCATCTCTATGGCATAGATAAGTTTTGCTAGTAAATTAAACTTCTATTTATATTTGAGACAAGGGGTGGGTGGTCTGTACAGAGTGCACGAGCCAGGCGGAGGTCAGGGTTCTCAGAGTGGAGGACTCTGGGCAGGATTTAGAGGGCGCCCATCCCAGTGACCTCGGACGTCAGCCTAGAAGAGAAAGAGCCAGAGGGGACACAGGTCACGCTGTCCTCAGACACGGGTATTAGGATTGGGGCATGTTGCTCTGTGGCCTTCTGATAGGGTTTGTAAACAACTCCTTGTCCTGAAAGACTGTCCCTGGTCACTGCTTGGTGGCCATGAATTGGAGACCAAAGCCAGGCAGAGGGAGGGGGACCCACCAGGGATCAGATATCCATGGGGTCTCCTGTCTGCCCACAGGGGCCCACATGCCTGTCACCATTGGGAGCATGATACCAGTCACATGGAGAAGCACAGGCCACCAGGTTGTTTCTATGGCAGTCACACTGCCCCTGGGCTGGCCTCCCCTGGGGTCACACTGTGCTCTCCAACATGACCCTGGGCAGGGAGGCTGAGAAGAGTGGCCCAGGTGTGGCTGGGAGGGTCCAGCCTGGCTCTGAAATCTTTGCCATGGGCTGGGGGCCCAGCTGCAGGACCTTATCACCCTCAGCCGCATAACCTCTGATGCTTGCATAGTTTTTGACAAGCTTCTCAGCAAACATGTGGGTTGGGGGGGGGGTCTTCAAAGCCACAGGACATGTGACAGCCGTGTTTGCTGGAACTACATAACGCTTCATACTGACTTTCTAGTAACCAAGTGAGTATTGGCCCTGAGCCCTGGGCAGTATAGCCACCTTCCTGGGAATGCTCTCACTCCCAAGCACTGAACCCCTCCCTGGGGATTCATCAGGGTCAAAGCTCAAGTGTGACAGTGCAGAGGGTATGGGGCCCTCCATCATATCCCACCCCCACGCCCTGCAGGGAGGCAGGGCTACGGCCATGGCCCCCAGGCCCTGTAGGGACATGGGGACAGGACTCTTGGGGGCTCACCTGGCATTGATGAGGTACTGGGCAAGGCTGATGTTCGCTGGGGTCCCTGTGATGGTGACCTGGCGCTCTGCTGACCCCTCTGTGGCATTCGCAATTTTGATCTGAGCTCCAGACATCTGTCGAATTTCATTGATTTTGGTCCCTTGGCGTCCAATTATGCAGCCTATTAGCTAGAAAAAAAGGATGAATTCCTTGGAGATGGGTCCTCAGCAGCCTGAGCCCAGCCTTGGTCTCTGTCCCAGGCCACCAACTGGTGCTTCCGGAAGGAAGGTGTACTGCCCACGTGGGAGGGAGAAAGGAGGGGAGCTGTGGGTGGCTGAGCTCTGCTTGCAGCTCCCCTACTGCAGGGGGTCCTGACAGACCAGGAGGCGCAGAGGGAGGCGGCCACCTCACCTGCTCCATGTCTTCTGGGGGCCCAATACCAGCACCAGGGCCAAGACTGTGCTGACACCTCCTAGGCTCTGTCCTCAGGGTGGAGGAATGCTTGTTTAAAGCCAGAGTAAAGCTCACTTCTGCCTAAAACCTGTCTTTTGATGAACTTGGTTGAAATTCTGAGGACACACCATATTCCCTTTCCTTCCACTGTGCCCTCTGCATCAAGATGGGGTGCAGCCACCTCTGGCCACTCTGAGTCCACTGAAGCGGGAGGCGGGCACCAAGAACAAAGCAGCAGAGGGACAAAGTGGGTTCTGCTGGTGACACAGAAGTGGCATGTGGGCCCTCTGCAGCGGAAGGCCAGGCCACTTCCCTGCGGCAGGGGAGTTGCCTCGAAGCCCCACCCAGCTGGCCCTGCTGGGGGCAGAGGCAGACCCCAGAGACGCCTCCCTGGGAGGCGGCCGCAAGCCTGGGCTTTGACAGTCAGCGGATGAGCCCTGCGTTCAGTGAGCGCTGAGGGCAAGCAGGGGAACGAGACCGACCACGCGGGCTGGGCCATGCTGTGGGCTTGATTCCGCCTCCCGCTGGCCTGGCCGGCCCAGCACTGGTGACTCCGTGTTCCTGTGTCAGCGAGGCGTGACTGCAGGGCTGTGGGGGCGGGCAGAAGGGAAACCCATATGCAAACGGAAACCCAATGAACCTGCCCCATGACAGCGGCTCAGGGGCCGCAGGTGCATCTGAGCTGGTTCTTGTCCCTGAGGTGGCCTGCAGTGTCCCGGTTCTACTCCCTTTTCCGGGTCAGAACAGCTGCCTCAGTGGACCTTAGCAGTCTCCCCAAATCTCCAGAGACGGCCATCTCTGAGCTGCTCCGCGTGGGGTCGGGGAGGGGGGCTTCCCCGTCAGGGGCCCAGGCCCGGGCCGGCCCTTCCCCGCCGTTAGGGGCGGCGATGGCTGCTCCCTGCCGGGGCAGCAGCACCGGCCCCGAGTCCCCGGCCTCCAGCTCGCGTGCGCGGCCTGCGCGAGCTCCCAGTCTCTCCACTCACTGGCTGAAGGGCCCCGGCAGCCCCTTCTTACCCGCAGGCCGTCTCCCCTCCTGGGGCGTCACGCCCCTGGCCCTGAGCCCCCCACCCCGCACAGCAACGGCCCCAGCCGTGGCACAGAGGCGGCCTGCAGCTGAAAGGGGTGTGCCGAGTGACGGGCCCAGTGGACAGAGCAGCCGCCCTGACCAGCCCTGCCAGCAGCGACTCCTTCCCGGCCCGGGGCCCCCTCCTGCCCAAACAGCAGCTCTCTCCTGCCACCTTGTGGGCCTCCGTGGACATTTAAAGAAAGCCGCCTCCTCACACAGCGGCCTCTCTGTGCTGCCCTGGCAGCTGCCCCAGCAGGCCATGTGCCCACGCCCGCCCTGGTATCTTGGTTTGGAATGGGAATCAGCATTCGTAGGGGAATCCATGGATTCAGAGGGTGCCGGGGGCACTGGGTGTGTGGAGAGGCCATGCCAGCAACAGAGTGGAGGCAGAGGCTGGAACAGAGGTGGCGTCGGGTGCAGATGCGCC
Source organism: Smutsia gigantea (assembly GCA_032199065.1). NCBI lineage: Eukaryota > Metazoa > Chordata > Mammalia > Pholidota > Manidae > Smutsia > Smutsia gigantea. The sequence goes on along the minus strand of JAVSCE010019754.1, from coordinate 603,536 downwards.
TGTGGCACACTCAGCGAACCTGCCCTCTCCGAGCCCTCCCGCTGTCCACGGGGGACCCTGGACCAGGGCGGCTGGCTGGCTGGGCTCCTTGTGTTTACCAGCCCCCGAAGCCCCTTGGTGGCTTTCTTGGCCTATTTCAGGGGTGTGGAGGGGTGGGGGGTGGTGGCAGGGCAGAGCTAGGGGTGGGGCTCTAGGGGTACTCACATCATTGGGAATGGTGAGCTCGTGGGTGCTGGCCGGGGGACTGGCATCCAGACCTGGGCACACCAAGGGGACTCTGTTAGGCCGGCAGGAGGTTGTCTCCCTGGACCCCGCGCCCTGTGCCCCAAACCCAGCCCAGTCCCAGCTTCTCTCCAAACAAGGAGACGGAAACCCAAGTGGAAGGATGTCTGCCTCTCTGCCTGGGCACACGGTGGCTTCTCCCCCTGCCATGCTGCACAGCAAGCCGCTGCTCACAGCGCCCTTCAGACACCCGGAGGCCCTAGGCCAAGCGGCTTGCAGGACGTGGCCCAGGTCACAGGGCCTCCTTGGTGCAGGGGGCACAGGCTGAGTGACCCAGATGACCCTGAGCCCCTTCTCCTTGGGTTCTTGCCCCTTGCCATTCCCTGCCCAGGCTCAGCAGCATAGCCCCTCATCCCCTCTGACCTGGCTCTGCCCCACCTGCCCTGGGAAGTTCCTCCACTTTGCAGCCAGGAGACCTGACAGCACCCCTGATTCAGAAGGAAGCTCTGGGCCCAGAGGAGGGCTGGTCTCCACAAGGGTGGCCCATGCCTGGAACGGACAGGGCTGGCTAGCACCATGCTGCACACTACTGCCTTCCCACTCAGCGGCCCAGGCAGACAAACTCCTCAGAGCTATAGCACAAGAGCCATGGTTGCTCCAGAGACAGTGACAGTGGAATGCAGGTGGGCTGTGGCAGGGAGCACAGACACCTGGGTGCGCGGCTCTAGCACTTGGCGCTTCTGTCCCCTCCCTGGAGGCCTCAGATGCCAGCCCATGGCAGAGACCCTGCTCTTCCTACCTGCCCAGACCCAAGAGCCTCCATCACAGCCAGCTGCCACAGACTGGGCTCAGGAACCTTCAGAATATTCTGGAACCTGAGTGCCTCCCCACCCCACGCTCCCTCACTGGCACCTCCCCTGCCCCTGCCCCTGGGTCCGGAGGGGTCCTGAGGAAGCCAGATCAGGTACCTTCAAGGCCGTTCAGAGCTGTCAGCGGCTGGCTCCCCACTGCCGCCTGCCTCCCTCTGCTCCCTAGCCTCCACAGCCTCCCCTCTGTCCCGCGGCCCGTGGCCCCGAGGCCTCCTCCTGCTCGTCCTCCGTGGCGCTGGGCCCCTAGGCTTCTGTCTCCCCGCCAGGAGGGCCAGGTTGTTCCGGGGCCCACGGGGCACGGGGCTGGGCCCTGTGCTGAATGATCTGTTCACCTCAATTGCATAATTGAACCTTGTGTTTCCACCCTTTATTTATTTTAAGAAAGGTATTTTCAATACTTATTTGGTTGTTCAAACATCTACACACATCCCATAGTGACATTTAAAATGTCATCTAAGACATTTCTTTAGCTCTGTTTGAGACTTGGACAGCAACCACTGGACAGCCTGGTTTGTGGTGGACATAACGCCAGAGTCACACCTGTTCACTGGGAGTATCACCTTCTCTTTAAAAGAGCACCAAGTGCACACACTGAAGATGCATCTGTTTAGACCCCTATCTGTGCATCTCAGGACTGGGCAGCCCCGAGGGAGCCTCTCAGAGAGGGTGATGATCCATACTCTGCAGGGGGAGGGTGCTTTCCCCACACAAAATACCCAACAAGCAAATACCTACTAACCTGCTGCTGTGGTAGGACACTTGTGTGCATGCGTGTGGGTGTGCACGTTTGTACTGTGGGTCCCACAGGCCTTGGGCAGGGAGGCCACGTACACTCGTGTCCCATGTTCCTTCTGGGAGGACCAGTAATGCAAGAGGCAGAAGGCTGGGTGGGGGTGGGGGCTGTGTGCCTGAGGCAAGCCAGGCCCCAGGGGTCCCAGGCCTCTCCAGGGACCATCTCGGGGTAATCAGAGACACATGTGTGTTGTCACCTAGATATACAGCTCTGTAAAGGTTTGGACTTTAGTACCATAATTAAAATATTCTGTGAATGTTTTTATCTAATTTCCATTCATTACATTCTGCATTAATTTAATTAAAGGCTGCCCTGGGACATCCCCAGTGCACGCAGCATCAGAGCTGCGTCTTGGCTCCAGAGAGATGCCCCTGGAGCCCTGGGCGCAGAGCTGGGCCGCACATCCTGAGGGACACATGGGGGTCTTGGCACTCCCTCAGCTGCCACCTGGGGCCCAGAACACATGGAGGAGGCAACGGCCATATAGCTGGGAGTGCTTCTCTCCTGCGTCCACTTCAGCTGGACATGCACTTCTCGGCTCTGACCCCTCGTAGAGGGGGCCCCCTCTGCCCAGGCCAGGCTTTCAGCCCCAACTGCGCTGTCAGTGAGCCGCTCCCCAGCTCCAGGCCCAGAGGGCCCTGCCCAGATATCCCAGATACACCTTAATGCAAATCAGAAGGGGTGCAGCCAGACCCAGCCCGGCTAGCCATCCCCCAGTGCTCACGGCTCCTATGACTATGTGTCTGGGAAGCACACATCCTGGCAACCTGCTCACTGAAGGTCCCCACACTCTGTGCCCCAGGAGGACAAATGATAACAGACAGTAGCTCTGCCACATTCAGGGCCTTTTGATGACAGGCAACTGTGCTCGGAGCACTGCCCACATGCTCCCAGCAGCACACAAGGCTAGCCCACTTGCTGGCAACAGAAGCTGTGAGCTGTGTGTGCAGACCCAATGCTGGCCACACGATTGTCCCTGGGCGGCCCTGGCTGCCCCTTCACCAAGGCACTAGCCATCCCCGTGGCAGATGTGAGCGGCCCCTTGCCCCCTCCTCCCACCAGGTCGGTCACTGGAGCCAAGGAAGGGCAGCTTGGGCCTTCGTGGCCTGCTGGCTGTCCATTTGGTGTGGTTTTGTTTTACCTGACGACTGGCCCATCAGATTTTGAGCTTCTTCGGAGGAGTGTAAAGGCAGCTTTTCTCCTGGAGAGCAAAGAAGAAACAGATTTAATGTTTTGCCCTCAAGGAGATAAGCAAGGTCACTTCAACTAGGGAAGCTCAGAATCTGACTGGTGCATACACAGCAGATCAGTGTGTCCAGTGGGGTTTGCACTGCACGGCCGGGGCACAGCTCTGCCCTCATGGGAGGGGAGGGGCCTGGCTGGCCAGACGCAGCCGAGGTGAGGCCCGCCCGCCCCCGGGCCACTCGGGGTGCCCAGTAACTGCACCCTGGGCCAGGCCTGGCTCATCAGTGTGTTTCTGGGTGGTTGCCACTCCCAGACAGACAACAGGCTCCTGCACAGGGCATGCCTATTTGCCTCTCTGGGCTCTTGCTCCTGGAAGGGCCCTAGGGGCTTGTGGGCAGCGGAGCAGGCCCAGACCCTTGAGAGGTGGACATCTCCTCACAAAAAGCCACTGTGAGATGGCTCACCCACCAAACAGGCCTCCCCGCCCAACCCAGCGGCATGCACGCCGTGGTGTGTTCACACCGTCTCCTTGGAATTCACGCTAGACTGCGCCGGCTCTGCTCCCTGCCCTGAATGGCGCGCTCAGACAGTCAGTCCCCGGGTGAGAAGAGAGGAGGTGAGAAAGGGCAGCTGGGTACGTACCAGGGAAAGCGGGGTTGGTCTGTCCGAGGGGAGGAAAGGGGGTTTGCTGCATGGCCAGCTGGTGGAGCTTGGTCAACTGCTGGGGGCAGGAGGGACATGAGAGCTAAGAGTTACCGTCATCGAGTACAGGTCACACCAAATTAAAGGCAGTCACAGAGCTTCATACAGACAGGGGGCCATGCGGACACATGGCAGACGCAGCAGAACTCAAGGACTTGGCCTGGCAAAACCAATGGGCCCTTGTTGGCGGGCACGCCAAGCAGCTTCCCTTTCCCGGCTCCCTGGCAGCTCCAGCCTGAACCAGCTGGCCCTCCCCTCTCACGGGCCTGGGCAGACCAGCAACCCTGCCAGTGCGGAGGAGCAGGGACAGTGTGCACAGGCTGCCGGGAAGGGAGGGCTGGGGAGCCTCGGAACAGGACCAGCTGGGCCTCCGAGGGCCCCAGGCCATGCTGTCACCCAGAACCTAGCACATCCTTGGGAAGCCCGCATGAGGTTCCCTTTGCAGACCGTGGCCTGGCTCTAGGCCCAGCCCTGCCTCACTGCAGGGCACCCCTTGACCAAAGAGCCACTTGGAGGCGTTGCCCTTAGCCCACACACTTGCTGCCTGTCACTTCCAGGATTACAGATCATGCTGGAAAGTTCCATGGAGGAAGTGAGAGCCACCAAGAAGACAGACAGGACGCTGTTTGGAGCCTCACTAAACAGGCATCTGTGCCCAAGTGGGCTGCTCTCTGGCCCTGTCCCCCACTCACTAGACGTTCAAGGGGGTGGCTCTGAAATGAAGTTTAATTTTATCTGAGCCTCATTTCTTAAGTAAAACTAAACATAACAGAAGATAAAGGTGAATGTGGTGGGACCACATTTTGGGGCTGAAGGCAGGGGCTGCATGCTCACGGTCCCCACACACTTTGGAGATGCAGCAGCGGCCTCAGGTCTGGCTGGTACCCAGGGCCATGTGCACCCCAGCCGTGGAGGGCAGGAAGCCTGCTCGCCGAAGGAGCCCGGCTCCTAGCCTCTCTCAACAGCCGCCTGCCTGTGTTCCCAGACAGCCTCCAGGGCCAGCAGGACACCTGCCTGGCGGCGGGTGGGGACACTCAGGGGCCCCCAGGTCAGACACGGTGGGCCAGACACCTCGTTTGCCCACCACGCACAGTCTCGGGGAGGCAGCCACTGTGCCAGGGCCCCAGCACAGACCCCACTTCCGCATGTCACAGAGGAAAGCCCGGGGTGACGAGGAGGTGGTCGCTGTTGACCCAGTGCCAAGAGAAAGGCCGAGCGTCCTTCCCAGTTCCAGGAGGGTCAAGGCTGCCCCAGCCGGCCCCTCTGAGACCCTGCCCGTCCATTGTACCCTGTGGGTGCAGGGGCCTGTGGCCGGTCTAGCCTCCTCCTGCTCCCACTGGTTAGGGTCTGGCATGTGGACCCCAGCTGCAGCGGAGCTGTGACAGCCTGCGGCTGCCCAGTCACACCTCTGAGGTGGACCCTTTGCTGTGTGAGCTGCTGGGACCAGGGTGGGTGCTGCCCCTGAGGTCAGTCTTTCCTGGATGCTCCTGTCACATCTGCCATTCCAGGTATGTCTGGTTCCCTCCCTTCCGCCCTGGAAGTGGTGAGCGCATGTGGTAGCTGTCCCCCCACCCCAGGGCTCCCTCCATCTCTGGGCTGCTCCCTGACCTGGAGCGCTTGGTGGGGCCTGACCAGGGAGGACTGGCTGCAGTGGGGTGGGGCTGGTGGTATGTATACTGCCAGCATGTCTGCCCCGTGACGTAACCAGGCATGGGGTGACCCAAGTGGTTCTGCTCCAAAGCCCTCAGAAAGGTGTCAGAGGAGTGGCCGACGAAACACTGCCACGGGGCCACGAGCTGGAGGCGCAGGGACAAAAGGGGAGACCTGGGCTGCCCCCATGTCGTCTTGGGCAGCATGACCCTGCAGGTATCACGGTGCGGGCATGAGCGACAAGAGGACGCCCTGAGACTGTCCACGCCAAGGGCCTCCTGGGGACCCAGCTGCACAGAATGGATCCTGCAAGCCCACCTCCCACTTGCAGGACGCCAGCCCCAGGCCCTGTGCACAGCAGGTCACACCAAGTCAGGGGGCATCTGGCTGCGCTCGGCTCACAGACAGGTGGAAAGTCCTCCCAAGAGGGGTCACTCCAAGTACCCAGCTGGAGGAGAAAGCCCCATTTCCCGACAGCAGATGAGAGGTGAGCAGCCAAGGCTGTCCACGGTCAGGCTCAGGGCCCAACTGGCTACTCTCTGCACTTGGTCCTCTATTTCACCCTGTCCCGTGCTGGTACATCTGACCACCAGGCTGGCCTTCTCCCCGGGAGGGAAGGGGCCTCTATCTGTCCCCACGTTGCTGTGTGCAGATGTGTGCTCGTCAGGACGGCAGGGGACAGTGGGGCTCTGGAGGCAGGAGGACTGGTCTGAGGGGCTCCAGCATGCCCAGCTCCGTGGACATCCCTGTCTGCTCTGCACAGGCCTCTGCTGCCCGTGAGATGAGGGCACGTGGAGGGGGCAGTGGGCTGTGCACTCAGGCTGGGTGCATAACCACCTTAAACTGCCAGGACTTTCCGGCTGGCTGCCCAGCGGCTCGGCTCCCCTGGGCATTCCATTGCCCCGGCACAGCCACACGCCAAGGTGCACTCCGCGGTCAGCTCCCGGCCCACCAAGCACGTGTCACAAGCTAGCACTCAGGCCCAGCGACTCCAGCTCTGACCCCTACTACCGAGATACATTTGCTGCTTGTATGAAAAACGCGGCCACACTAGCAAATAAATCCCCTCCAACCAGGCACCCACAAACGTACAGGGGTGTCTCTGGGACAAGGTGCTGGCTCCCAGCGGCTCCCGGACAAACACCTGCGCATCTGGATGGACAGGTGTCAGCTGGTGTACTGCTCTCATCTTGACTCTGCCCCAGGTCAAATACTTCACTTCTCTGGAACTCAATTTCTACATTTTTTTAAAGGAGCAGGCAGGACTAAGTGCCAAGAGGAATTCACGCTTGAGATATTTCAGACTTTTGGTGCCTCCAAATCACCAGGTGGGAGGGAGGGAAGAAAGAGGGGATGGAAGAAGCAGGGTCTCATATTATAGATATTTCTCTGTAACTTGCCTTTTCCACTTAACATTGTGTTGGAATACAGAAACAGACACATACTAAACACAGACAATACTAAAATTCCAAGTATCCATATATACACAAGTCGATGAGTTATCACTAAATGAGCCCACCATGCAACTGTAGGCCCCAAGGGCACACAGTGGGCTGCTCGGCATGCAATCCTGTCAGCTGACGACAGTCAAGGCCCAGAAGACCCCTGCCTAAATGAAGACAGAGGGGGCACCTGCCCCAGGAGGGAGCTCTTGCCACCAAGAGCGACACCACACAATGCAGTGCGGCACACAGGAATCCAGAGGTCAGTTTGTTAGAAGCCCCTCTCTGTCTCACTGCTGTGTGTGACCCAGCAAACATTTGCTTACCAAAAATCTATACTTTTTCATCATCCTGTGAATTGCTTTCCCTTCTTTTGAAGGCCTACACTCCTATCCCCTGCTCCTTAGTTCAGGATAACATAGGCCTCATTTTCCGTCTTTGGTATCTCATGACTGTATGGATTCCCCAGACCTTTGGGACTGAATTTGATTTTCTCTGTTAATCTGTCTCATCATTTTGACCCAGACCAGCCAGAAGAACCTTAAAGGGTAGAGGAAGGTTGTTTCCTCTCAACACAATAATCTTCCCCACAGTGCTGTCATCTGCATTCATGCTTTCTCCCATGATGTCTTTTCCCATTTTCCTATTTTTGCTGATTCACAAAACTCCTTATGTATTTCAGATACTAATTCTATTTCAGTTACATGTGCTGAAAAGGTCCTTTCCCCACTTCCTTTATGGTGCCTTTAGAGAAAGATAATTAATATTTTTAATGTAGTCAATCAGTATTTCCTTTATGGTTTGTGCCTATGCTTTAAGAAGTCCTTTCCTGACCTATGAACAGAAAGGTATTTCCCTTTATTTTCTTCTAAAAGTGCACTTTTTCTTCTCGTGTTGGAAGTTCTCTGTACATAAGGGACAGTTCTGCTCATGTGGTATACAGACCCACTTTCCTCATGTGAACAGTCCACCATCTACTCTCTCCTCTGTGACCCATGTAGGCAGCTCTGACACAGACCAGGCCTCCTTACCCATAGGGGTCAGATCCTACTTGCAGGTCCACAGTCTCTGCTTGTACTGAGACCACATGTCACAATATGTATAGCCTTCAGTAAATGTCCACATCTGCTAGGACAAATCTCCCTACCATATATTCCCTTCACAAATTTCTTGGTGATTCTCAGCCTTTGCACTCTGCAGACATTTTAAAACAGTACTTTAAGTCCCTGTAGGGATTTTTATTGGAATTGAATTGTATTTGCACCTCAATTTGGGAAGAAATGATATTTTAAAGTTACTTAGTGTTCCCATCCATGAACATGGTATGTCTCTCTATGTTTGGTCTTTAACTTTTAATAAAAACACGTTTTTAAAAAGTCATCTTTTAATTATTTATTTCAACTTACTTGCTTTTTAGTAAGGGAATGCAGATTATATGATTCCAGTGCTTGAATGGTGATGAGTCTTCCTTATGGTCTGGTATACAATTAAGTGTGGTCAGTGTTCCCATGAATTCTATGGCTATACTGGGTGCAGCGTTCAATGTATGTTCATCCTATCAGGCTCACTGACTGTATTGTTCAGAGCATCTTTACTATTGTCTAACTGACCTTTTATGAAAGAGGCATGCCAACATTCCACAATGCCTGTAAAGATCTCTTTGTGGCTTGTTGTTTTCTTTATAAAATATTAGAAGATGTTTTAGATGCATATAAAATTTGAATTTGTCTCTTCTAGTGAACTGAACCTTTATTAATACATAAGAACTAAACAACAGATTTGCCTTAAAGTCTTGGTTTGTCCCCACTGATATTAACATTGATATATAAGATTTTGGTAGTAGGTTCCTAGGATAGCTTTTTATATTCTTTCCATTTTCTGGATCCTTATTCTTTAAGTGTATCTCTTTAAAAAAACTACTAGATTTTTTTGTTTTTTGTTTGTATGTCTATTTGTTTTTTTTTTAAGTCTGAGGGTTTTTTTATAAAACTTTTTTTTAACTTTGCTCACAATATCCTATCCATGGAGACTAGTTGTGCATTTCTAACTGTCCAGATTTCCTAGGGTTTCTTTTCTTTCCATCCTTCCTCCCTCCCTCCCTCTTCTTTCTCTTGTCTTTTGTATTGATTAATAAATTTTCCCCACTTACTCATTTTCCCTTCTGTACCTCACAGAAGTTATATAACTGAACTGTCTTCTGTTAGTGGCCACTTTGAAATGTAACATGTGCATTTAAAGTCTAAGCTCAGCAACTCCACCTGAATATGTTCATTCCCTCAGCCCCATCCTGCTCTATGTATTCATTTTTGTCCATTTAGTTGTTTCATTAGTTCCACAAATTAGCCTTGATATTGACTTTACAGACCATGTTTGTTTTCACTGACCCAAATGGTCACATTTTAATGGAGTCAAACCATATTTTCTTTACAGTTGGTGTTTGAGTGAATGAAAGAAATGTTATTTCTCTTTGCTCACCACTCATTCTTGCTTACCATTGCTAGCCTTCCTTCATATAGCTTTCTTTTTCCTGAAGGGTACCCATTGCAAGTGTGCTGGTCATAGCCATGCATCTGTAAGTGTCTGTTCTGGTCCCTGGAAGACACTCCTGCAGTAGAATGTAGGTTGTCAGCTATGATACCTCACTCTGGCATCCACTGTTCCTGCTGAGAAGCAGCCCAGTCCCTGTTCTTGTGGCTTTCCTGACTCCTTTTCTCTCTGACTGCTCTGAAGATTTACTTCTGGTACTGGTGTTACATGGTTTTACTTTGCTATGTCTAAGATGGATTTCTTTTTGTTTGTCTTGTTTGGGATTTGCTGGGATTCCTGAGTGTGGGGACTGGTTCCTTTTACTATTTCTAGGAAGTCCCCAGGCTCTCCCTCACTCCATCCTGTCCTCTCTTCTTGGGGCTCCCACAGACATGCATTCTTCCCTCTCAGCCCTTGTTATCAGTGTTTCTCAAACTTTCACATGCATAAGAGCCATGCAGGGGTCTTGTGAAAATGCAGATTCTGACAGAAGGGCAGGCTGGGAGGAATGGTCCGTGAAGGGCTCAGCAGGAGAGGCTGCTGACGTATGGGTCTAACACCAGTGAGCAGAGACACAAGCTATAGCTCATGCCCACAGTGAAGGTTAACCTCCTAATCTCCATAGCCCTGCCCTGGCAGCAGGTGGAGCAGGGGCAGCTCTCCAGTACTCAGAACCATAGGGCCTCAGAATGGGCAGAGCCAGAGGTGTAGCCCATCAACTGGGTGGTTGGGGTGTGGCTACCCTTTTCACTGTTTTAATGGGAGGAACAGCTTCAGTGCCACCACCCACAGGGTGGTAGAGGCAGACCTGAGGAAGTGGGTGAGGAAATACACCATGACCATCAGGGTGTGTGTATTCACTCTCTGCATGTCCGCAGTCAGTGATGCAATGAGACAGCCCATGGGTGGACAGCAGGAAACACTTTCAATACAGGGCCTGACCGGGTGTCCTGCTGTTTTCCCTTGGCCATGACTCACAGATCTATCTCCCTCACTGCCTATCCCAAAGAGCAAGTTTCTTGGCGGATACTGGTGTCCCTCTGGCTCCCAGATGCCTTACACCCTCTGCAGAAGTCCAGTGCACACAGAGGGAGCCGGCTCTACTGCTCACTGGCTCTTTAGCTCTGGGCAGGTGGCCTATAGAAGCTTCTGCTTCCTCCTGAAAGCCAATTCCTACAGTTGGTGCCAGGCTCAGGCAAGAAAGCAGAGATGGCAGGTCCTCTGCGGTCAACTCCAGGCTGCTATTTTGTCTGGCTGGCTCTTGGCATTCCCTTAAATGAGGAGGTGCTGAGTAAGCAATGGCTGGGAAGCTCTGAAGACTCAACGTGAGGATTCAGGCATGAGGGCACACTTGCCATTCCTTCCAGAAGACAACCTCCTCCTGTTGTAGTCTCACTACCACGATCCTGGGTCCTGGCCATGTAGCTCTCTGCATCTGCTCCTGTTCCAAGTCCTCGTTGCCTCCTTTCCCCTTGGGCAGGACAGTGGGGGTAAGTGGCGGCTTCTGTGGCTGGCAGCAGCTGGGACTGAGGACTTGGTCCTCCAGGCTCCCACCATCCCTGTGCCACCACAGAGGCTTCGGAAAGGGCTCGGGTAAAGCCAGCTAGTGGCAGGCAAGAACTCGCAGGGCACTGGCCAGGGTGGGGGCCCTGATGGTTATTTAAGAAGGGTAAAGCACAAAGTATGCTTCAAAGTCAGGTGCATAAAAAATAGGTATATTTTAGTTCTAGATAAACAAATACTCAGCTGTAGGAAATACACTTTCTCAGAGTCTTTGTCAATCCTGGAAAGATATTAAGCCACCAAAAGATGACTGTGCATGTGCCCACTGTGGTGGAAATATTTAAATTGTGTATTCAGTTATACTATGAAATAAATTAGTAATTTCCTGTAATGGCACATTTGGGTTCTAAGAAATGAAGCTTTAAAATCCATCTGAATGCTAAGCTCAGATGGCAATTGCCTCCCGGGCCATCGTCACCTATGTCACCATTCATCTTCTTTTGTTCTGAACGGGCATCTGCTGATGGCCTGGCCTCACACTGCCCGTGCCCACCAGAAAGGAACTTCCCACATCAGTGACAACAGTGCCCGCCGCCCGCGGGGCCGGCCCGAGAGCAGCGCGCTGCAGACGCGGTCTCATTATAAAGAGCTGAGCACTTCAAGTCTCTACCAACACATGAGGCGATTCTGTAAGTTATCTGCAAGTTAGTTCAAACTAATCTGAAAAAAACCCTGTGATCTACCCATTTTTAAGAGGTAATCATATGGAAAAAGAAAATATTGATATGAAAAGCAAACTGAAGTCTGTCGTCCTTACATGGCACACCCACACCTGTGGCGACCTCAGACAAGAAGCACTTTTCCGTAAGCTTGGAGGCCGGGCCGCTGCAGCCTCCCTGAGAGCTTCAGGCCCTGTGGCTGCAGAGAGTCACAGGCCTTCATCCCGAACTGTTCTCCGGGTGACCTGCCCTTCACTGGGGGCCAGGCCACTCTGCTGGCTTTGAGTTCTGAAGCTTTAATAAGTCAAAGAACCAGGGTTCAGAACTGCCTTTCTTTGCACACCCATTTCTAAAGGCACAAGACTGCTGTCCTAGAAATGAGCCCTCTGACCCACATAATGGCACGTCCTCACCTCCCGTCACCCATGTGGGCCCCCGGCTAGGAGCCATGGGACCTCCACATCCACTGCCCTGCCCGCCCTCCACCCACGATGCCTACACTCAGGCCATGTTCCTGCCCTTGGGATGGGCTGCCCTGCTCCCAGGCTCTACCTGCTCACCTGCAATCAGGCCCCTGTGTTGAGGGCCTGCACCTGTCTGCTATGGCTTCTTACAGAGCTGCTGGGCTCTTTGGACTCGGGGACTATATTGTCAGCCTCCTATAGCACTTTAACTTGCCGAGTGGGTTCACCCCTTGCCCCTCGCAGGATGCCACGCATCCCCATCGCAGAGAATGGAGTATCTGGGAATCACCAGCAGAGGCCGAGTTTCAACATGTGTGCCCAAAAGGGAGACCAAGGCGGCCATGGCTGGTGGAGGCTCTGGGCAGATGCCTCAGTGAGCTTGGGTGACAGGCAAGGGACAGGATGAGCTGTGGAGTGTCTCACCCGCCCACCGGCTGAACTCAGGCATCTGTGCCCACCCTGGTTTTTACTGAACAAGTGGAACCCAGCTGCATGCATTGCGCAGGACAGCGGCTTCCTGAGTGGCGACAGGAGACCTAGGCGGCCATCACAGCAGCTCTGCTGCCAGAGCCACTAAGACCTCTAGGGTCGTGCCCAGGTGGGGAAGGGCTTCTCAGTGGCTGGGTACAATGTGTGTTGCTTAGTGAGGAGTTCAACAAGGAAGGCCTGTCAGCCTTTCTTTTCTGCTGAGTAGAAACTTCCTGCAATGCCAGGGAACTCCATCTCTACTTCACTGTGTGGGCGTTTACTGTCAGTCACCACTGAAGAGCCCGCCTGGCCCTGCCCCATGTGCGGAAAGGTTTGAGGAAGACCTGAGCATTGCTGTCACCTGGCACTTCCCTGTGTGGACAGGTGCGCCACAGCTCCCAGAGACACATGTATGAAGCGCTTTCCCAGGAGAGGCAGAAATAAGCAAAATGGTTTGGAGAAGAAGGCAGCTTCCCCAGGTTACTTCAGGTGTGCTCTGTCTGTGAGCCAGGAAGCATGCTCCCCACACGGGCCTTGTTTTGTTTGTTTCTTCTTTTCCCTTTCTTCCCCCACCCCACTTTTTCTGGTATCAGCTGGTGTGGACCTTGCTGCCTGGTGTACCTAAAGCCCTGTGGAGAAATGCCCTTCTGCTCACGGCCCCGGGAGTGGCATGTGGCTCCTGGGAATCCAGGCCAAGAGGAGTCTGATTCCGCCCTCCGCGGTGCATTCTAGGGTGTCTCTGTCCTGCAGCACTAACATTACAGTCCGAGGAGATGGGGTGGGAGGCCCAGGGTGGCCCGGATGACAGGCATCTCACTAGTGCTCCCAGGAAAGCCAAGGCCTGTTGTGATGGCTTTGGGGTACAAGGGGGCCCTGTTCCAACCTGCGCTCTGCCAAGGGAAGAGCATAGCTTCACCTGAGGCCTTTCCCAACAATCTCAGAAGACCTGTCTGGGGGCACATCACATAAGGCACTGTGCTCTCCCTGACCACCCAGGTGGGTGCCAGGGACAGAGTCGCCTGCCCTGTGTGCAGAGGAAAGCCCCAGACTACAGCAACAATCAAAACAATTTGACATCAGGCCAAGTCCTCCACATGAGTAGAGTTAGTGCTAAGAGGTTGAAAGTTATTCAAGGTCATATGGATACGACACAGGCTAGGAACATTGAGAAAATGGTATTAATATTATTGTGTAATATTAATATTAGTAGCAATTTAACAGCGGCATGCAGGTAGGTAAATGGCAATGAGAAGAGGAGGTGAAAGGCAGACAGAGAAAACTCACATCTGGGTGGGGGATGGCATACTGTCCCTGGATCGTGTAGGCCTAGAAAGAGAGAGACACTGTCAGCCCATGAAGTGGCCAGCGCTAGTCACCCACCGGCAACACTCCCCTCAGGACAAGGGCTTTCTCAGGAGTGGGACCTTCCTGTGAGCAGCGCCAGGCCACCGGGTAGGGCGTCCCCCTCCAGAGGTATCCACCCCCTGCCCCCAGTCGTGCAGGACAAAAGGCAGATCCTCCCAGGGCACCAGGAAGTGCAGAGACTGGCAGGGTCCTGGTGTCAAGTGTGGTCAGCACCCCTTGGTGGTATGGCCGAGCTACAACCAGACACATGAGCCAGGAGACCTTGCGCCCCACTTTCTGGAGAGCTGCAGGAAGCTGAGGCTGGTGAGTCAGTGGGGAAGGAGGGAAATGCTTCCCACTCCCCTGGTTTCTTAAGGAAAAATCCCTAAGAATGATCTGACCCCCTTAGAGATTTACTAATTATCAACCTTTTGAAAATTTATTCAATGATCAGGATAAACACTTTAAGGAAATATTTATCCCCAGAAAATCAAACCAAAAAAAAAAAAAACCTTTAAAAGGTGACCTAAAATGAATTTTGCAAAAGCCAGATTAGGAAATGCACCCTCATCAGTCACCGGATTGCCTGACTCACGTTCAGCCTCAGAGGACTGGTTGGTTGTGGGTGTGGGGGCAGCACACTCCCGGCATGGCTCCAGGGGGCAGCGTGCACCCCAGGCATCATCTTGGTTTTGTTGTTTCACTTGCCTCAAGACAGTGACCTGAATAGCCACAGAGTATGGACCCTGTGGCCTCTCCCACCATCCTGCCCCATCTGCCTCAACAGTTCATCAGCCACAGTGTTCCAGAAACTTATGGGACAAACAAACCACACGGAGTCAAGGGAGAGTAAAGGCCAAAGACTTGTGGTCAGGCCTCACATGGTGTGACACGGAATGTGCCAACTGGGGCCCGCCACACTGGAGTCCTCAGACATGGGTGGCACAGATGTGGAGGGATGTGGCTCCCAGCACCTGGCCACATGGGGCTCCCATCCATGTCCTAAGTGGACATGTGGTGCCCAGCTGTAGGGGCCTTCACACTTGGGGTCCCTTAGCACCCAAGAGGGAAACTGCAGGCAGGCCATGTGTCACTTCTGTGAACCCCAAACTGAAGGTGGTTTCCAAGTTTTACCAAACTGCAGGTTTTGAATCTGCTGAGCATTTTCATCAACAATCCAACCTGGGGGTTAAAGGCCAACCAGTACTGGGCAGGGGCCACCAAAGGTGAGGCCAGGTGGGGCTAGGGTCTGTGCCCTGGCTTCAGGGGCAAGTAAAGCAGTCTTAGCAGATACAGCAGTGGTTTTGTGCCAACAGTGTGGCTGCAGGGTCTGTGTCAAGACCCCATCTTCAGGTCTAAGGGGCTGCTAGCAGGCACACAGTCCAATGTGTCCCCAACCATACAGGGTGTGGGGCACATGCTGCCCTCGGGGATGTCCCCTGGGCTGGCAGGCCTGGCAGGCTGGGGCCTGCTGCCCTCACAGTCTTGTGCATCTAGGTGGAACCACACATGCTTCCCCACGGGCACTCCCGCATCCTGTGTGGTTTAGATTCCTAACTCATCGTTTTGTTCGCTTAGGTGCTTGTGTTTCTAGTTCTATGTGACCCGTGTGAGCAGCTTATCACCCCATGGACTGAGCGAGAGGAGAGCCAGACCTGAAATGTGGGAATGGCACTATGCAGTAGGGATGACTACAGCGGGCTGTGTCCCCTGCCCTCGAGGCAGGCAGAGCACCATGGGGATGGGCGCCTTCAGAAGACAGGTCTCTAGAGTAGGCTTGGGTGTGTCCACATGTGGGTGGTATGGGGGCCAGGTTCTAGAGAGGACACCTTGCTGGCCAGGGTCTTTCACACCCTCACCTCTGAGTTAGGACTCTGGCTCCTTGACGAGGTCACCTGCACTGCAGCAGTGACTCACTTGACTGCCCCCATACATGACCATAACTAACCACGGGCCTGGCCACCCCAGCACAGGCTAAGATGCATACAGCCTGGCAGCTGATGCCCGGGAGGGCAGGGACCCAGCCGCCCTAACCCAGGGGTGGGCCCCTGTCCTTGCCATGCTCGTGGATGGCATGTGGCAGGGCCTGACCACAGCATCGCAGCCCAGCCCAGGGGGCCTCTGCCTCCCTGCTGAAGGAAGCCCCACTGTGCCATGAGGTACCCTCACCAGTTTGTCTCCATGCCAGGCTGGAACACATGGGGAACTAGCCTGCTGGCTAGCCTGGCCTGAGGAGGAGACCCAGAGCCCTCAGAGCTCTGAAAGAGGCTTGCTTCCTGGCTTATGGGAGGGCTGTCTGCCCAGTGGCATAGGGTGATGTATGCACGTGAGGGTTCTAGATAAAGGTAGGGCTGCAGGGGTCTCAGGGTGAGCTGGCTGACCCTCGCCCACCCTGAGCCATGCAGGCCATGTGGGGGCCCCACAAATGTTGCTGAAGACATGGGCACAGACCCTGCCCTCCCCCTACCTGTAAGCCAATTAGAAGATCTGATAAGATTCCTTTATGTAGTAAAGAAAAACACAGAGAAGACAAATTTGCCTTATCTTTGTTTCTTAATGGCCAGTTTCCTGACCCGGGTCACCTCTCGGAAATCTCTGTCTGAACTCTCCCTTGAATAAACACACACGTCATTGCCGACCGGACGCAGAGCTCCTCCAGGCCCGCTGGCTGGGTGCTTCCAAAGCCCACAGACTGCAGCTATGGTGACCCTGGTGGGAAGGGCCAGCTGAGCTCCCTCTGCAGGTGCCTCTGGGCCCAGTGTCCAGCAGCAGGGGCTGGGCCCCAATCCCTCTATTCAGCTCTCCCCAGGGCCTAACTAAGTGAACTGTGGCCCCGGGCCTTGTAGGCCCTTCCTAGTGGGAGACAAAGGAGGTCAGTGGCTGCAGCCAACAACAGGTGTGCCATGTGGGCCCGGGCTGGCCTGGGGAAGGGGACAGGGCGAGGGGTTGCTGTGACATGGAGACTTTTGCCTGGCTAGATGTCTTCCTTTCCTTGGGGCACGATCTCCCCTCACACACCTCAGGACCCGTTTGTGGGATGTTTGTTGGGAATGTGTATTTCAGGGGGAGGTGGGACCCTAGATGCCTTGACTAGGAGTCATTAGTCACCTGCAGTACTCCTGGCCCTGTACCTAAGCATCTTAAAAACACCTGAGAACTACATTTGGGTGGGCATGGTCCAGGCAGGACAGGGTGTGCACTCGGAATTGTCCTGCAACAGGGCAGGGAGATGCTCCACAGGATGTCACCTGCCCTTTCTGCCTGCTGGACACTGTCGTGCCTGGCCTCCCTCACGCCGTGGCCCACATCCACCCAGGTGCCCGGCAGCGGGCCAGGAGAGCTCTGCGTCAGGGGTAGGCAGGTGAGGATGGGTGAGGACGTGCACGTGAGGAGGGAGAAAACCTGAGTGCACTAACGGGCAGCGGCGGGGGCTGCAGTAAAAGGCTGAGGTTGGCAGTGGAGGCCGCGAGCGGGTCGGCTCTTACCTGACCACCTGCAAAAATGACAGGGGTGGAGGCGGGCTTTGGGCGGTAGGGAATGGTGGCACCTTTCGGTGGGGACTAGGAAAAGGGACAGGAGAGGGAGAGACAGCGTTAGAGCAGCTTGCAGCGACCATCCTGAGGGGAGGCCTCCTTTCAGAGCCCACCCCACTGCACCGCCTGCCCTCCAGGCCCCAGCAGTGCTGGGAGGGCGGCGCCCCCTCTCCTCCACGTAACCACCACCCTGAACGTGCTCCTTTGTGGTGCCTATAACCCCAGCAGAATGCGGTGGGCTCTGTGGTGTTGTGGAGTGTCACAGAGGGAGTAAGGGAAGACGGGACCCTGCCCATACTGGTGGGGTCCTGCACGCTGCAAATGGACGGACGGCTGCCTCTAGGCCACAAGCTGCTGCTCCACCCATGTCTGCCCTGGTGTGTCTTCTGTTTGAAAACTTTCTCTTTTTAATCCTCAGCAGAAAGCCTGGCCTTGGGTGCAGCACCTGGGGAACTTCATGCCTGGCGCCCCAGAGGTTCTACTGGCCTGGGTGGTCACATTCGCAGACATCTTCACAGAATTAGAAACATCAACTTCACAGCTAAGCAAAAGGAACCACTTTCTAAAAAAGTTCAGAGTCCAAATGAAATATTCCAGCTATGATGAGATTTGCTATAATTTTCTTTGATTATATGTCCAAAAGTACAGAATTCTTATCTCAGGATGAATGATATTCTCAAGCAACGAAGTCTTTCATATTCTGATAAAGTCACCCTAACCCCGTGGTCACACGCAGTGAGGCCCTCCCATGTCCCCCCACAAAAGGCAGTCTTGCCTGGGAGCAGTGGCCACGGGGCTGGGCCCAGGCGAGCAAGTAAGGAGTTTGCAAGTCAGTGACCCCAGAGGCGGAGCACAAGGGTTGGACAGCCTGACGCTGAAGGGAGGTCGGGAGTCATGGAAGATCCAGGCCCAGCCTGTGCCCCGGCTATGGGGTGCGACCTTGGAGTGCCCTCAGTTGAGACACACAACAGTGCTGTGGGGATAGGCCCCTCAAAGTGGGCAGCAGCTTCAGCTCTGAAGCCCAGACCATGCTGTGTGACCTGGTTGTAAGTAGAAAAGGCTACTGAAGGCCCACAAGCTGATCCAGGCTGGTGTTTGGGGTGACACTGGGCTCCCCAGAAGGCCCATCTCATGTCTCTGTGGTTACAACCAAAAGCCTCCAGAAACATCTGTGCAAACCGGGTTTGCTGTGGTCTCAGATCCGACTCCAGCTGGCTGCGGAGGAAACCTACCAACCCAGCGGAAGAGGTGACCCTGCACACTGCCTCAGGCAGAGAACTCGGTCCAGCCGCTGTCTGTCCTGGAGCCAGGCAGAGCATTCCTCAAGCGCCTCAGCCTCAACCCGGCATGCCCTCTCCACAGCGTCCTCTTACTCTGATGGCAGCGCCCACCGTCCTGGTGCCATGAGCTCTGCTGGGTCCTTTTGCCGACTCCGATTCCTGGTTCTGGTTCTCGCTGAATGGTGACTCCTGTGCTCTCTGAGGGCTGCCCGATTTGCCAGCAGCACAGGGCAGCCCCTCTCTGGTGATCTCACTGGTGTGAGGCCCACCAAACCCATCTGAACGTCCTCTGCTCTATGCTCTTTGTCTGTTACCCTTCATTTAAAAACAGCTCCACTGTTCCCAGGCACAAGGAATCTTCCCAGCTGAGGAGGCTGCTTGCCTGTCCTCTGACAGCCCCGTTTACATCTGCCACAAGTACGTCAATGTTCGTGTCTTATGGAGACCTCCTGGCCCCTGGAAAGGGGCAGGCAGTTCCAACCACGGCCCTGGGGCACCGGCACCCAGAGCCAGGAGGGGCGAGCCTGCTTCTTGGGGGGGGGCCAAGTCTGACCACGGCCGTGGCGCTGGCAGTGCCGCTGGGAGGAACCTGCACTTCCGTTACTACTCTCGGGCAGATGCTGTTCCTGGCGGGTTGTCTCACTGGGCTCCAAGCTGTCCACTCACCCGGCCATCGCAGGCCCCTGGGGGTCCCGGCAGCCAGGCACTCAGAGGGGCGTGGGCCAGCACTGTCACCAGGACCGGTGCACGGCAAACAATTCAGAACAGCAATCTTTAGAAAAATATTTTTGACTTCATAAAATATCACACTTCAGGAAAATAAGAGGTGGGCACAGGTTTTAACAGCAAGCCAAGTATAAGAAGGATGAACCCACAGCTGCCCCCCAGGGTTTGTTCCTCAGGAGGCTGCTGTCCTGGTCCCCTGGGGAGGACCTCCTCTGAGACTTGGCGTGGAGTGGGGCTGGTGGTACAGCTGTGGGACCCTTTCCTTCGAGGCAGGATTACTTCATTTTAGCTTTAAAAAGACCAGCAGCTATTGAGGGTCTCAATGAATCTTGCTGCATTCTGGGTACTGGTTCAAATTCCAACCTCAGGGTTTTTTCCCCCAAATTTCAAGGGAGGCCCTATCTTGTTTTGCTCTGCTGTACCTTCTTTACTCTCTGGTTCTACTCTTTATCCGCATGTCTCTGTCTATAATCTGGGCTTTCTGTGCCTCTGAGTCCTGCCCTTGTACTGGGGGCCAGGGGCTCAAGATGCCTGCAGGCTTGGCGAGCACGGCCTCCCGCCTCTCCCGCCTCTCCCGCCTCTCCCGCCCACAGCAGGCAGCCTTGACCTCCTGCTCTGAGTCTCCGGCACAGACTTGCTCCGCCAGGGCCCAACCTTTCACTGAACGCTCCTCACTCCGTGGACCGGCAAGAACTTTTCGTCCAATCACAGAACCGAGGGGTACATGCCTCCCTCCCCAGGCACTCCCCCAAGTCCCAGGGAAGCTGGGCCCACCCAAGGTGACACGAGCAGCTGCCCCTCCGCGGGGCCCACACACCCAGTACGGCTCTCAGGTCACCTTGGGCCTGGGTCAGGGCCTCGGCCATACCCCCAACACCCAGCCCCCATATGGCCATGAACGAACGAACCCTCAGGGCCCCCCAGGCACCAAGGCCTTTGCTTCCACTGACACTGAGAAGCCACAGCCGGCCTAGAGCGAGCCCCGGGTGTAGACTGTACCTCCAGCATGACCACACAGATCTGCTTGACGCACTGGATGATGGCGTCAGGTGTTCCCGAGATGGTCACCGCCCGCTCTGTGGAGTTGGGCAGCATGTCCCCAGCCACCTGGACCTGGGCACCTGTGGACTGCAGAAACAGGTGGGAAGGGGTGCAGTGGGGTGCAGGCTGCACCGGCCAGGGTGGACTCCTGAGAGGGGTGTGCACGGGAGAGCCCGCCCCCATGGCCTGCTCCCATGGAGGGCCCTTCTGCATGCGTCTCTGTCTCGGCCCACTGTTGCCCAGCAGGGAGCCAGTCCTGGGCAAGTGATGCTGGACATTAAAGCATTTAACCTGCAGGGGGTGTTTGCCAGAGATGGGGACAGAAAGGGAGTGACTTCTTTCAAATATGAGGAATTCTATGTCTTCTGTGGAGTTTTAGATCACCGAAAAAGATGGATTCTAGATGGGCCTAAACTTTGTGTCTGCCTTTTCTTGAAGGACTCAAGGTGAGGGGAGGAAAGCTCGCACCTCAAACGAACTCCGTCCCAGGGACAGCTCAGTGTTCTCCCAGGAAATGAGGCCTGACGGCCCCAGAGACGCCTCAGCGTCAGTGCACAGGTCCTTTGGGCCCTGCACCCACATGACGGGGTGCTGGGGTGCCACGACTGCCCCCCGCAGGAGGCCCCTGTATATCCTGGCTGGAGCACATGCTGCTCCTCAAAGCTGCTGGGCCCCCCGCAGAATGCCAAGTAGGCGTGCATGTGCTGCATGATCTCTCGTGCCTCCCTCTGCTTTGTGGGTGGCTCTTCCCCTGTGGTTAGCTCTGTGCCAGTAGGGTCTGCAGCGACGGGGCTGACACTGCTGAGGGTGGCGAGCGTCCCCGGGGTGGTCCTTACCCACCCAAGGGCTCGATGCCCATTGGGCTGGACAAGGTTCTATTACCTCCCTGATCTCCTTGATCTTGGAGCCGCCTTTGCCAATCAGGGACCCGCACTGGCTGGCGGGGACCACCAACCTCAGTGTCACTGGGGGCTTGCTGGTGGCAGGGCTGTTGCTCATGGAGTTAATGATGTCCTGGGAGGGAGGGAGACACGTGTTGGCCAGCCTGGTGTGCCGGTTCATGTCAGCGAGGGCAGACTGGAGGCTCAGAGGTGTCTGGACTGTGCTCGGGAGCCTGCGTGGTGGCAGCACCAGCTCCAGAGACCAGGAGCAAGGCCCCCACCTGGAGGCTGCACTCCGTGGGGCTGGGCAGGGAGTATGGAGGTGCCACAGCATGGTGAGTGGCTGACTGAGCACACCCAGAGAAAGGGCGCAGTGCGGGGTGGGCTTGTTACAGAGGCTGAAGGCCAGGCCGGCTCAGGACAAGGAGAGGGCAGTTGGACAGACAGAGGGATTGCACTGGTGCCCACACGTGCACCTGTGCCCTGGGTGCAGGACAATGTGCCTGGACTCAGAGTTTAACCTCTCCTCTGTCCTTAAGGCTTGGTGGGGCATGGAGGGGTCTGAACTGATAGGTGCATCTCTAAATAACACAACTTTTGGCAATTTAAAAACATTGGAAACACATGAAAACCTTACGATTTAACTCACTGACAAAGGAGGCAGAATGCCACAGACATGTAAATGCACACATTTATCTGTACCAGCCTGAGAACTTCCATGTCTGTGCCTCCCTTAATCTGCCCCCGTGGAAGCCATTCCCCACAGGCCGGGGGTCAGCTGCTGTGGAGCATGGCTGAGGCCCAGGCACGTCAGCTGGACTTCCTTGAGGGCTCTGTGCTCTGGGGGCAGGGCCTGAGGACATGCGAGTGAGGTGGGCAGCGGCTGGCCTCGGGGGAAGGGATGCTGCCTGCCACCTGGTGCACTGGAGTGCTTGGTGGCCGAGGAGCTGAGCGGGGCCGCGAGAAGTCGGCATGACTGAGCAATGGGCCCCCAGCTGCTCCCGCGCCGTGCCCGTCCAGATGCAGGGGAACCAGGCTCTGCCCACTGCCCACCTGCGGGGGTCTCGCATGGGAGCTTCTCACCTCCTCAAACTTGTAGGCAATCATGGCGAAGGCCTTGAAGATGGCGTCTGTCGGGCCCGTGATGGTCACGATTCTTTCTGGGCAGTTTCCCTCCGAGATGTTGATCCTTGCACAGCTCTGGAGGAAGTGGAGCAAACCCCAGACACTGGGTCAGAGCACGGGTTCTCCAGGCCTGCCGCAACTGAGAGGTGCAGGGCATGTGGTGCCGGGTGGGCGGCCCTCCAGAGCTCCAGTTTGCCGAGGGGAAGTTCTTGGCACCACAGCCGCCCAGCAGTGGCAGTAGGGCGGGTGGACAAAGGGTCTCCCAGTGGGGCCCACGGCAGCAGGGAATCTCCCACCCACCAGGAGCGGCCCCGGGGGGCAGGCCCACTCACCTCCTCACGCATCTTTTTCACAGTCTCTCCTTTCTGTAATAAAGATTTGGACAATAGGCTGGGGTCACTCAGGGCTCCCGCTACAGCAGACAGAGGTCTGCCACGGCTGCAGGCAGCGTTGGGGCAGCAGTCCCAGAAAGAAGGTCAGTCTGTGCCCAGCCCTGTCCAGAGCCTGTACAGACCCACTGAGCCTTGGCGACCCTGGCAGGTAGCCTTTCAGAGAAGCCAGGCGTTTGCCCAGGGCACTCACCTGCTAAGGGTGGGCAGGCCCAGCCGTCTGCATCACTGGCAAAGGGGACCAGACCCGGGTGGGGATACCCTGAGACCCTTGTGGAAAGAGCTGGACATGAACACTAGAGACGCCAACTGTGCAGGGACCCTAGAGATGGTCAAGCTGCAACCAAAGAGGAAGGCAGTGCCGCATCCCGGGCCTCTGTTTCCCTCAGGCTGGGGCTTCCAAATCGGCACTTACTTTTCCTCATAGGAATGTTCCTTTTGGTCTGGGATGTTACTACTTGGAGGCCACTCCCACGCACTGGCCAGTGACTCATTCCTGCCACGCTCTCACCTGGGAGAGGGCCTGGCCCACCAGGCAGGTGGAGATGAGGCCTTGCCAGGGTGGCCCCGGGTCAGCGCCTCCTGGCTTTCATATGGCCAGTGAACAGGATGCTCTTGGGCCAGCCTGCAGGAGACGCAGGCTCACCCAGGAATCCTCACTGCACGGTGCGCGTCACCAGCAGGCACCCCCCCCCCCCCGGGTCTGCTGCACTGCTTACAGAGACCCCAGCAGAAGCAGAGTTCACGCAGTAATTACCTTCCCAATGATGCTTCCGACTTCCTGTAGGAAAAAAATCACAGAAAGATGATGTCACAAAGCAGAAGGAGAAAAAACCTGTGAAGTGCAGCATGACCCATCAATGTGAGGAGTGAGGAAGGGCGATTTAGGTGGTCAGGAGGGAGCGAGCAGTCGGGCCACTTGTGCGGAGGTCCTGAGGCCAAAGGGCTACTCTGTGCCTGTCTGGCCCAGCCCTGCCTCTGACAGACAGACAGGCAGAGCAATGGCCAGCTGCTTCTCAGATCAGGAAGTGGGGAAGCATCACCTATGTATGAGCTTAAGACCAGGAAACCCTATAAGAAACATGAAAAATAAAATCTCCCTTGATTTTTTGATATTAAGAAAATTTAGCATGGCTATTGGTATTTGAGATTTAAAAAAAAACATTCAAAGACACGGCTGAACAGACCATCATGGCCCTAAGCCTGCAGCACATGACAGCCACATGCTCCTGGCCAGGCCTGCCTGCCACGCACCTCCCTGCCAGGCACAGAGCCACATGGCTCTACCATGCCATCTCACAGAGGCGGAGCCAGCCTGCTTCCAGCTGCAGAGAACAGCCATTTCATAATCAAGTGCATTCTCCTCAATGCAAAAAAGTCCTCAGCAATTACCACGTTCCTGGAGAAGACCTAAACTCTGATGCCACGGGAAGGGCGTGTGAGGCAGGCCCTGTAGCAGCAAAGGGCAACTGGGTAGTGACCCCTCTGGTGGTGAGGGCACCTCACTTCCCACAGGCAGTGCCTGCTGCGTGTTGTGGCTGCTGGAGGCGGGGCTGTGTTGCTGGGCTTGCGCCCTCTGGGGTGCCCAACAGCTCCCCACACCTCTGATCAAACACCACCCACAGCTGGGTCACATTCTCTCCATCACCAGAAGGGGTGCTCTGGGTGTGAGTTCTGCCCCAGCCCTGCCCATAAAGGTGTATCTTCGGGAAGTCTGGGAGGAGCAGCTCCACAGACACTAGGGCCAGAGCCCTGCCAGCTTCCACAGGGGGCCACACACACGCTGGGGGCAGGTTTCTCAGGGCAAAACCATAGGATGGACAGGAGCGAGCACACACCAAGGGCTGATGGACTGGAACTGGGGTGAACCCTAGGGCCCGAGCTACAGCGATACACATGGAAACAAACATCGTGCAAGTGTGTGTCTGCATACATGTGTGACTGCTGTGTGACTGCGTATACATACACACACATATGCATAAACACGTATATACAGATGTCCCTCAGCTCCACCTGGGACTCACAAGAGCCCAAGGGTATGAGCAACCCACATGTCCTAATCAGGGCTTCTAACACCACCCTCTATGTTATGAAGTCAGTGTCTTTGGAGAAATGGCTGGTTCCAGAGCTCCAGGAGGGAGCGGCTCAGTCTGGTAAGTGTCCCCAGGAATGGCTAACAGCAGCCCTAAAGGGGGAGCTTGGCAGGTGCCCCCCAGTCATGTGATCAGTGATGGGCCACCCTGAAATCAGGGCCACGTGATAGGAAAGCACCTGTGACTTTCCCGCCAACAGCGAGGAACATCAGAAAACGCAGGGCAGGGGACATTCCACAAGAGAACCAATAGGAACTTCCTAATGTGAAAGGCAGAGACCAGGGAAACTGCTCTGGGAGGGAGACGAGAGGGTGACGAGAGGGGGACAGGGACAGGGACACATGGCTGCAGCATCTGTAGCAAAGGTGGTGCTGGGATGTCTGGAGCATGAACGGGTCCAAGGCCAGGTGGTCCCTGATCAGATGTGTCCCCTGTGATTGTGGGGGAGGAGGCCCCTGTGTGAGGACCACACACTAAGGTGTTCACACTAGGGCATCAGGTGGGCAATTTAGTCTTGAATGGTTCTGGGAGAAACTTACTTTGGACCGCAATTGTAAGCTTGAGATTGCTTAGATTTTACAAAGCACACCACAAACCAAGACCCCAGGTGTCAGGCGCACCCAGCCTTTCCTCGCCGTGGCTCCGGCACTCCCCTCCCGAGGACAGGGACAAGGCAGCTGCCCTGTGCTTCTGTACCTTTCCGTGCATCAGCAGGCGGATGGTCAGGGTCACATTCAGGCCGCCCTCTGAGACCTTAGATTCCATCTTTCTCCCAAAATGTGGCTGGGGATGGTGGCTGAAGGTGCCAAGGGTGCTGGCAGGAATGACAGATGGGGCCCAGAAGGTGTCACCTGCAAAGACAGAGTGTAGCTGCTGCCAACCACGAGCACAGGTGGGAACATCCTGGCCTGCGAGGCCCCGAGGCCTGGGGACAGGGGAGTGGGCAGTGGAGGCTCTGGGAGCAGCCCAGTCAGGAAGAGGAAGGGGCAGCCCTGGGCCTGCCAGCTTTGGGTACATGCAGTAGGCAGCTGGGCCTTGGGAAAAGCAGGCCAGGGGTTGGTCCTGGCCCCACAGCTGACTAACTGTGACCTGTGCAGGTCACCGAAGTCCTCTGGCCCCAGTTTCTGCCTCAGCTGGAGAGGGAAAGGGGCTGCCCAGTGTGCCCGGGGTCCCATGAAGGTAGGGTCTGCTCTGCCCTTACCTTCGTCCGGCTCACTGCCTTCCATGGGGGTGCTGGAATCCCCACACCCCCACTGCGACTCCCCCACCCCTGAAGAACCAGGAAATCACAGCACTGGTGTTCCCTGTACGTCTGCAGTCAAGTCACCTTGGTAATCCTAACTTCTAAAGTAGACTCTGTTAATGAAATTGCAAAGAGCTGAGTGATCCTCTTTATGAAGTTTTCAGGAAATGCTTTATATACCTGCATCCCTGGTGTGAAATAAAAGAAATTTTATGGCCCCCACAGTGGTCCCACGGGAAAAGAGAGTCCTATAAGCCGCAGAGGCCCTAAGCCAGCCAGACAGCTCATGCTGTGCTGGGAAGATGCTGCACCGCCATGCTTGTCTGTGTCGGCACGCTGGACGCAGCCGGTTACCCACAAGGGAGGAGAGACAGCCAGCCTCGAATGGCCAAAGAAAACAAATCTTCCAGGTTTTTGGGAGCACAATGATTTTTTCCTCATCAAAACGTTTTTGCAGAAAAATAAGCTAAAAGGAAATCACAAAAATAAAGCACAGAAAGTGCATTCCAATTGTCTGGGTGATGGGCGTAAGGAGGTGCCTGCACAGGGCAGTGCTGGAGGCCACAGGCGGAAAACACAGCTACAACGCATTCTGCACCAGGAGCCCCGGGCCAGACTACACTCACGGTCTTAACACTACACAATTTTCAACAGGTTTTGACAAACTCACACAGTCAGTTCTAATTATTCATAATAAAACGACACTTCTGAATAATAAGGATTTTAATGTGAAAGGTATAATGTGTATCAAAGAGATTTAAAATCTTCCTTACATATTAATGTTCTCTATCCTCACTGTCCAATGCGGTAGCCATTAGCCACTGTGGCTGTTTATTAACATAAAAATTTCAGCACCACCTTTCATTGTTGAATAAGCTGTCTCACTGGCTGGAGGGCACAGAGAACGCGGCTGTCACCACAGCATCCTGCTGGACGGGGCAGCATGTGTGGGTATCCGCAGGTCTGGCTGTAGGCAGGGCTCTCAGGAGCAAAGGCCCCAGGTGGAGAGGGGCCCACGGGCTTAGACAATTGGTGCAGTACCCTAATGAACATGATACTTCCTATGTAGATGCCCAGCAGCAAGCCAAGTTACAATACTGATGAACCAGCTCCTGCAGGGGCCAAGCTGGGGTGCCATGCCTCAGATTTAATTAGAAACATCTCCTGTGTCAGGGACAGCAGGGCCCTGCGGCCCTGTGTTATTTATTTCCAGCCATGGCGGAGAAAGTGGGTCAGTGAGTGCCATGGGTGCGTCAGGCTCCAGGCTGTTGACTGCCATCAGTCACACAGGCCAGCGAGCAGCTGCAGGGGGCCAGCGCCTTCCCTCATCACGTGGTCAAAAGCAAGCATTTCAGTGTCCTCTGTAGACCAGTGGGAGCAAGAAGCTGTCCTGGGCACCTGGGGCTCAGTAACCTTGACCCTTGAGAGGCACAGGGCGGCGGCTCCTCCAGGATCGCGGACTTCTCATCGGGCCTGGGGATGTCCTCTGGATGTCCTGCCAGGCCCTGGGACACCTGCTCCCCTGAGGCAACCCCAGGGCTGCCCCGGCCTTGTTCCTACCTCAGAGCTGCTGCTGCAGCAGACTCTACGGGGAAGCTTTGTGGGCTGCCAGGGAGTGCAGACGCACTGGGCTGTTCAGAGGAAGCAGCAGCCAGGCTCCTATGTTCACAGCCACCCAGAACCAAAGGAGATGAGCAATTCAACAAAAAAAAACTGCTTTCTGTGACTCACTCCTCCCCCACACTAGGTGCCGGAGAAATGGGAAGATCTCTCTCACCAGCGAGCACCTCTCAGCCTTTTCCCTGTAGTGCTGGGGATTTAACGTATTTTACATTTATCTAATGGAAAGGAGAGGAGAAATAGCCATAGTCCCCTATAGGGGCCTGCCCCTCCTCTTCATCTGCACTGGCCTGGGCTGTCCAGTCTGTGGTTTAAATGCCCCTTTGTGCCCACGCCATGCACAGGTGCGCCTCAGCAGAGCATGCCCTGCACTGGCCTTCACAGATACCCAACATCTCCGTGCACAACCAGGGGTTCCTGCCCAGCCTGCCCTCCCCGTCTCCCCTCTGCAGGTCTCGCTTCTGTCTGCAGGCCTGCCAAGCCAGCTGCTCAAACCTCAGGTGCACTTACTCCCGTCTGCCTCCCTCCGGTTCATGAGCATCCCATCCCACACACGGCTGCAGGGCCTAATGTTTATCTTTTTCTAGCTCTGTGAGGGAGAAGCTGGTGCCATCAATGTAGTACTGTATTCTTGCCTAATATAGGCGTTTAGTTCTATAAATTTCTATTATGTGGCTTTAGCTGCATCCCACAAATTTTTTTGATATTTGTGGTTTTTTCCACTTATTTCAAAATACTTTCAAGCTTTCCTTTTGATTTTTTTTTATTCATGAGATATTTCAAAATGTTACTGAGTTTTCAAATACGTGGAGATTTTCTAGATATCTTTCTTGTGTTGATCCCTGATTCCATTATGGTTAGAGAATATATTTTGTAATACTTGAGATATTTTAGATTTATGAGACTTGCTTATGGGCCAGAATATGGTTTTCTTGGTAAATGTGCATTCCTGTGTTCTGGGTGGAATGTTCTACAAATATCTATTAGAGCAAGTTGGATGGTAATATTGTTCAGGTCATCTGGTTTTCTATTTATTACGTCACATGGTGAAATGGACGTTGACATCCAACTGTGGGTTTGTCTGCATCTCCCACAGTTGTGTTGTTTTTGTTCCAGTACTCCTGAGCTCCATCAGCATCGTCACACTGAGCATGTGCTGTTCTGCTGATGAACTCACTCTCATCATTATGAGAGATCAAGGCTCTGAAAGGTACCTGTTATTACTGCCATACTTTCTCCGGATTAGAGTTAGCATGTCGTATCTTCCTCCACCTTTTGTATTTGACTTACTTGAGTCTTTATATTTAAAGTGGGATTCTGGGAGGCAGCATATACTGGGCCTTGCTTTTATATATATATATATTTAATATAATTTATTTTATTATCATTAATCTACAATTACATGTGCAATATTACGGTTATTAAACTACCCCTTCATCAGGTCCCCCCCACCAACCCCATTACAGTCACTGTCCATCAGCGTAGTGAGATGCTATAGAATCACTACTTGTCTCTCTGAGTTGTACTGCCCTCCCCGTGCCCCCCCAACATTATATCTGCTAATCGTAATGCCCCTTTTTCCCTCTTATCCCTCCCTTCCCGCCCATTTTCCCAGTCCCTTTCCCTTTGGTAACTATTAGTCCGTTCTTGGGTTCTGTGAGTCTGCTGCTGTTTTGTTCCTTCAGTTTTTTTCTTTGTTCTTATACTCCACATATGAGTGAAATCACTTGATACTTGTCTTTTTCAGCTTGGCTTATTTCACTGAGCATAATACCCTCTAGCTCCATCCATGTTGTTGCAAATGGTAGGATTTGTTTTCTTCTTATGGCTGAATAATATTCCATTGTGTATATGTACCACATCTTCTTTATCCATTCATCTACTGATGGACACTTAGGTTGCTTCCATTTCTTGGCTATTGTAAATAGTGCTGCGATAAACATAGGGGTGCATCTGTCTTTTTCAAATTGGGCTGCTGCATTCTTAGGGTAAATTCCTAGGAGTGGAATTCCTGGGTCAAATGGTATTTCTATTTTGAGTTTTTTGAGGAACCTCCATACTGCTTTCCACAATGGTTGAACTAATTTGCAGTCCCACCAGCAGTGTAGGAGGGTTCCCTTTTCTCCACATCCTCGCCAACATTTGTTGTTGTTTGTGTTTTGGATGTTGGCCATCCTCACTGGTATGAGGTGATATCTCATTGTGGTTTTAATCTGCATTTCTCTGATGATTAGCGATGTGGAGCATCTTTTCATGTGCCTGTTGTGGGCCTTGCTTTTTATCTTACCTGACCACCTCTGCGTTTTCACCGAGGTGCTGCCATTTAGGGGATTGTTGATATAGTTGAATGTATCTATCTATCCACTTTTATTCTCTACCTCACCATCTGCTTTGTTCCCGTTTCTATTGTTCCTTCTCTGCCATCTTTTGGATTAATTCCACAGTTTTATGATTCCCTTTATCTCCTTTGTTCATTTACTAGCCACAACCTTTTGCTTTGTTAAGTTTGCAGTTGCTGTATGGTCTGTAATACACATCTTCACCTGTCCCAGCACCATGTCACGTGAGCTCATGCCACCTCACACAGGGCGACCCCCACAGCAGTGTGTTCCACGTCCCCGCCTGGCCTTGCACGACTGCTGTCATACATTTGTTTTTACCATTTTATACACCCTACCGCACATTATTTTTACTTTAGACAGTTAAATCCCTTTTAAAGGGATTTAGATAATAAGGAAAAATGTCTGATGCTGACCCCCACCAGTGTGACACAGCCAGTCCCAGGGAGGCATAGGGGATGGGTGTCAAAGACCAGGATCAGAGGCCGTGGTGGCTGCTCTCTCTCTATTCCTTCCTCCAGAACACAAATACAAGAAGCAGATTGAAATTATTCTCATAGGTAATTGTGTACTTTGTTAATTCAACAAATATGTTTAATGGTTGAAGCAAAAATTATAGCACTGTCTGATGTGACTGCAATAGCACCTTGAAGAAGTATTTTAAACAATTATAAATGGGGAGGATAAAGAATCATAAAGGAAGTTAAAGTTTCTATATTTCTCTCAAGCATGCAAAATGTCAACACGTGGGTAGAATTCATGTACAGCATCTAGGGCAACCACTAAAGAGTGATATACTCAAAAACACTATCAATATATCAAAACAGAATTCAAAAAAAACTTTAGTAATTGACAGGAAGGCAGGAAATAATAGAGAAACAAAAAACAGAGAACAGAAAAAAAGTGAAATGGCAAACTTGAGTCCTAATATATTGTTTAAATTCACTGATTAAAAAACAAAAATTAGCAGAGTGGATTAAGAAACATGACTCAATTGTATGTTGTATATTACAAAAAAACCCATTATGCTAAGTGAAATAAGTCAGAAAAACACAAATACTGTATGATTTTACTTACAAGTGGAATCTAAAAAATAAAACAAACAAACAAAACAGAAACAGACTCATAGGTATAGGAAACAAACTATTGGTTATCAGAGGGGAGGAGGATGCAGGAATGGGAGAAATAGGTGAAGCAGATTAACAGGTACAACTTCCAGTTATAAGATAAATAAATCATGGGGATGTAATGTATGGCATAGGGAATATAGCAATAATATTGTAATAACTTTTTATGGGGATAAATGGTAACTAGACCTATCAAGGGGACTATTTCATAATGCATAAAAATACTAAATCACTAGGATGTACACCTGAAGTTATTGTATATCCATTATGCTTCAGTAAAAAATAGACTTCAGAGCAATGAAAATCACCGGAGACAGAGAGGGACATTATATAATGATGAAAAGGCCAATTCATGAAGTAGCAATGAATGTGTGGGTCAAACACCAGAACTGCAAAATACATGAAGCAAAAACTGACAGAACTGAAAAGAACAATATACAAATCCACAGGTATAGTTGAAGATTTCAACATCCTGCCTCAATGACTGAAAGAGCAACGAGGCAGAATATCGGCAGGGACGCAGAAGCCCTCACACTGCCACCAACCACCAGGAATCTGGTTGATGCTCACAGAACACTCTATCCGGCAACAGGAGAGTGCACATGCTTCTCAAGCACCCACAGAATATAGACCGACACAGAGTATATCCTTGGCCGTAAAAAAAAATTCAACAAATTTTCAAGAATTGAAATCATATACATAATATGTTCTTTGATCACAACTGAATCAAACTAGAAATCAATAACAGAAAACAGGAAAATCTCTAAGCACTTGGAAACTGTAACTACACACATCTGAACAATCCTTGGGTCAAAGAAGAAATATCAAGGGTCATAAAAAAGTACATTGACCTGAATGAAAATGAAAATACAACATACAAAAAATTGTGGGACTCAACTAGAGCAGTACCTACAGGGAAATTTATAGCACAAAATATATACACTGGAAAAGAGAATAAGCCTCCAATCAATAATCTAAACTCTCATTTTAAGAATTTAGAAAAAGAACAACAAAATAAATCCAAGCAAATAGAAGGAAATATAAAAAAAGACTGACATTAGAAGCAGAAAGGCTAGAGAAAATCAATGAAACAAAGAGCTGACTCGTTGAAAGCATCATTAATACTGAGAAACTTCTAGAAAGACAGACAAAGAAAAAAAGAGAAGACAGAATATCAAAACATGGAACAAAACAGGAGCCATTAGCAAGGACTTTGCAGATGTCAAAGGGATGATAAAGGCATACCTAGAACAACTACACACATGACATAGATGCTCTAACCTAGTCTTTAAAAGACTAACCACCACAACTCACACCCAATACGAAAAAGGTAATTTGAATAACCCTAAATAACCATTAAGTACATTTAATATATAATTTTAAAACTCTTTCCGAAAAAATGTCCACACCCAGATGGTTTCACTGGAGAATTCTATGAACAGTTTCAAGAAGAATTAACACCAATTCTACACAATCTCCTTCAGAAAACAAAAGACAAAAGAAATACTTTCTGATTCATTTTATAAAGCTGGTATTATCCTGATAGGAAAACAAAGTTAGTACTAAAGAAGAAAACTCCCCTTAAGAATATAGGTGCAAAAATCCTTTAAAAAACATTAGCAAATAGAATTCAGCAGTATATAAGAATTATACATTATGACTGTCCTTACAGTGACGCAAGGCTGGTTCACTGTAAAATCAATTAAAAGTAATTAATCTCATTAACAGACTAAGAAGAAATAGTGCATGACTGTATCAATGCATGAGAAAAGCACTTCACAAAATTCAACAGCTATTCATGTTAACTCTTGGGGGAAAAAATAGAAAGAGAATGGAAAAAAGTAAGAAAGAAGAGCATATAAAAAAAACCTACATCTAACATTATATTTAAGGTTAAGTCCTTTCCCCTTTGAAGATGAGGAACGAGGCAAGGATGTCTTCTCTCACTACTGCTATTCAGCCTAATGCTGGAGTTCTAGCCAGTGCAGTAAGGCAGGAAAAGGAAATAAAAGGCACATTGATCAGAAGGAAAAAAAATAAAATGTCCTTATTTGTAGATGACATGAAATATTTAGGTGTAAATCTAAGAAAACATGTGTAAGGCATGTATAAGCTGTAAATTACAAAATGCTGATGAAAGAAATCAAAGATGTAAGTAAGTGGAGAAACATACCATGTTCATGGATTCCAAGACTCATCATAGTAAAGATGCCAATTCTAAGCTGAAGTAGAGTTTAAACATCGTTTCTATCAAAGTTCATAGATATAGACAAGATCATTGGAAAGGCAAAGTAACTAGAATAGTTAGTTAGCACAATTTTGATAAAGAAAAATAAAGTGTAAGGATTCAGTCTCCCCAATTTCAAGGCACTATACAGCTATTGTAGTCAAGAAGGATGGTATTGCAGAGGGAGAGATATAGGGGTCAATGGAAGAGAACAAAGAACCCAGAAAGAGACCCCTACAATATGACAAACTGATTTTTGACAAAGATGTAAAAGCAATTCAGTGGAGGGAAGACAGCTTTTCCAAGAAATGGTGCTAGAGCAACTGTATATATATAGGCAAAAAAATGAACTTTGACCTAAACCTCACACCTTATATAAAAATTAACTCAAAATGGATCATAGATTTAAATGTAAAATGTGAAGTTAGTTTTTTAGAAAAAAGGAAAAGGAAAAAGTCATAAGGACCCAGGGCAAGGCAGAGTTCTTAGACTTGACAGTAAAGACATGATATAAAAAAGGAAAAACTGATAAATTGGATGTTTCAAAATTAAAAACCCTTTGCTTTGAAAAAAACTAGTAAGAGGATGAAAAGACAGCTATATACCAGGAAAAAAATTTGCAAATGACATATCTGAAAAAGAACTAGTTTCTAAGGTATATAAGGACTGATCAAACTCAACAGTGAAAAAACAAACAATCCAATCAGAAAATGGGTACAGGACATGGGCATTTCACCAAAAGGGACACACAGACAGCAGATATGCACAGACATCCAAATTATTAGTCGTCAGGGAAATGCAACTTAAAGCCATGTTAGATACAACTACACACCTATGAGGATGGCTAAAATAAAAAAAAGTGGCAACCCCAAGTGCTGACAAGGATGTGAAATGTGTCACCACGCTGTTGGTGGGATGTTAACATGGAGTAGCCACTCTGAAAAATTCATTGGCAGTTTCTTAAAACACTAAACATGCAACTACCATATGACCTAGTGATTGCAACCTGGGAACTTATTACAGAGAAATGAGAACTTATGTCCTCATAGTCACCTATACATGACATCACAGGAGCTTTCTTTTTCACTGCCCCAATCACCTTCAGCCAGCAAGAGGCTAAACAGTCTCAGTGTGTGCATGGCATGTGGGCAGCAGCAGTGGGAAATGAGCACACCACGGAAGCTACTTGCCACAGAACGGAATGAAGTGATGATGAGTGCAACACCCTGCAGCTCCAGAGATGGAGGCAGAATGAAGAGGCCAGTCCCCAAAGGTTACACACTGTGAGTCCATTTATTAATTCTTGAAATAACAAAATTATGGAAATGGAGACTAGATTATTGTTTCCAGGGACTAAGGAGGGATGTGGGCAGAGAGAACCGTGTGTGCTATGGAGGGCAGCTGGGGTTTCTGTGGGGATGGACTGTTCTGGATCTTGTCTGTATTGATGTAGAGGTATTTACACTGTAGTTGATGTTACCATTGGGGAGGACTGAGTAAAAGACACATGGGATCTGTGTTATTTCTTACACTTACATGTACACCTACAGTTACTTCAAATACAAAATTTAGATTTTTAAAAAAGCAGCTGCTACAACTTGAAATTGTACCAGTCAACAACTCTCAGTATTTCCTCATATAATAAAAAAAACAAACAAACATCCTGACACTATATGATGACACAGAAGTTATTTTAAAAAAGATAGCAAAAGTTACCAACTCCTTTTGAAGGAAAGCATTTCAACCAAGTTTCTGGCCCTGGAGTGCTTCAGAGGGCTCACCCATTCCTTCACCCACCCTCTCATACTGACCTGCTCATCCCCCCGCCGCCCACTCTCACCCTCCCTGGCTCAAACACACACACACACTCCCATGTGTGTGGGTCTTCCCTGGTGCCTGCTCCCATGTTGGGTCTGTGTTGATGCTAGGCACCCAGGAGGTGTGACACATGTTCCTCGGGAACCTCCAGTAACAACTTGGCCTCAGCCTGTCCTGGGAGATGTGGGTTGCTCTGGGCCCAGCAGCACCTGGAGATGGCCTCTGCACAGGGCGGGCCAGAGGACACCGTGTGCCATCAACCGTTCTGCATAGCTCTGGGGACTACAGTGTGGGTGGAATGTCTGGGGCCACACTGGTTACGCATGACCCCAAGACCTGCCCACAGCCTGTGTCTCCTTGCCCCAGTCTGTGGCAGTAATGTGACTGTGCTTCCAAACATCACAACAAAGGGAAAGACTCCCAGCCTGCCCTGCAGTGTCCCTGGGGGCACTGATGCTGCCGACTCCCTCCAGGGCAGGAAGAGGAGCATGTGGTACCCGCTGGTCCTGGACACAGTGTGCTGAGGACACAGAATCCCTACAGTCACACCCTCTGGCCATTGGCCAGCTGTGGCCAGGGCTCTTGTTATGGAACACATAGAGGCCGAATGCCTGGCCTCATACCACCAGTGACCTTTACAAACCTGAAATCAGGCTGTCATCCCCCCGTGGAAACTCTTGGTACCTTCCCATTGCCCAGGAATTCCACCCAGGCTCCTTCCCTCCCAGAGAGCTGCTCCCAAGGCCCACAGATGCCAGCCCTACTTTGCAAACCCCACCCAGCCCCACTGGCCTCCCTTCCTGTGGCAGCTGAGCCCTTCTGCTGAGGGCTCTCCCTGCCAGGCTTCCACCCCAAAGTGCCAGCAGCCCCGACCCCGAAACCCTATACCCTGCCACATGTGGGCAGAGGACATGTTTGCCTCCTTTGTCTCACACTGGACTCCTGGCCCCTCCTCAGGAGGGCGGGAGTGGATTCCACATGGGTTTAGACTAGGTGAATACTTACCATGAACACGGAGCCCCACTCCATTCCACGGCCTCACAGGACACTCTGGAATCAGAACTTGGCGGTCTCTAAACTTGTATACTTGTGGAACATCGAGGTTAGGATCCACCTCTCCCAGGCCCCAGCTCCTCACTCATCTCTGTGGGTTTGCTGGGGGCCTGCTGTGTGTCAGGGGGGACCCCCTAGGAGCTAGCCAGAGCCAGAGACACAGGGCCACGTTCCTGTGTCCTAGCTGGATGACCCTCGCTCCCTCCATCCCAGGCTCAGTCTGATTTGCACACCCACCAGTTCCCAATGGGGGCGGAGGAAACACTCATAAAGGAACATGTCTTGTTAAGGCCAATACAAGGATGCAAAAACATACCATGAGAACAACCAAATCCTTCCCACAGTGCCACACAAACAAAGGCCATGCTCCCCTGAGCCTGCAAATATGTGCCTGCCTCAGCTTCCTCTGTTGGGGTTGGTCTGTTGGAAAAGGCTTAATTATCTTCTAAATTTCATTGGCTTCTGGTGTCATTTCCCCCTTCTGCTGGCTTTTTCCCCTTTTTTTTAGTTTCTTAAGGTGGAAGCTTATTGTTTAGAGACCTCTTCTCTTGTTTACATTTCAAGCTATAAGTCGCTCCAGAGGTATTGATTTTCCTGTACCCTACAGATTTATACACATACATGTCTCTGTTTGAAATGTTCCCTGACTTCCTCTGATACTTCCTCACTAAGCAGCACATTATTGAGATGTGTGTGCTTCAATTTTTAAGTATTTGGATATTTTTAGTTACCTCTGATTACTGATTTCTAGTTTAATTCCACTCTGGTCAGAAAATACACTTTTTATGATTGCAGTGCTTCAAATTCCTTAGGCTTTTGTTTTCTTACACAGAACACGGTCTACCTTGGCGACTGTCCACCATGGCCTTATGCTGCTGGGTCAGGCAGACACAACGGGTGGGCAGTGCTGTCCACTTGTCCACCAGATACTGAGAGCACAGTCACAGACTCCAGCTGTAACTACGAGTTGCTCTGTCCTCCTTTCCGTCCCATCAGTTTTGTTCCATGTGTTTTGAGGCTCTGTCACTCAGTCCACGTGTCTGGGACTGCTGTGTTCTCTTGGTGAGCTGATCAGTTTCTATTCACCCACATAATCTTCCCCAACCTGAAGCCCACTTCATCTGACTTGAGCTGTCTTCACATGGGTGTTCACATGACATGTCTCTTCCTGCCCTTTAGCTTTTAGCCTTCCAACAGTATTACAGTTCACGTTCGTGTCTTATTGGCTACACATAGATTGATCTTGTCTTTTTTATCTACTCTGATAATCTTACTTTTAATTGGTCTTTTTAATGTATTTGCTGAATTAGTAATTGTCAACTTTAATGCATGCATATATACAGGTGTGTGTACAACTGTGAAATAATTTTAGGTCCATGAGTAGCTGCAAAGCTAGCACAAAGCTTCTGGTACCCCATGCAGCCCCCGCTGCACAAATACTAGGCCAGGAGCAGGCACTATGGGATCTATCATCTGAGCTGCACCAATTTCACAGGCACTGTTTTTTTGGTTTTGGTGTATAGTTCCCACACCTTAAAGAGCTCCCAACTGTGAGACACTGCCATGTGTATGGAGTCCCCAAGCGCCTGCACCAGCAGGGTCACCATGCGGCAATCCCCATACCCACCTTTTGGTCATGTGCCCTCCTCCAGCCCATCCTAACAACCACTGATCTGCTCTACACCACTGTAATTTTGTCACGTTAAGAACTTTATGTTATTTGAGATGGACTTTTTCACTCATCATGACTATGCTCTTCACATCTCCCCAGTGGCTGGGTGAGACAGGTGTGCACCTCTTGTTGCTGAGTAGTATCCAGGGTATGGCTGCACCAGCTGTGTTTCTAGCTGCCTGATGGACACCAGGGTTGATTTCACTTTTTGCCAATATCACAAATAAAGCAGCTAGAACAACAGTGTGCACATTTTTCTGTGAACATATGCCTCCATTTTTCTGTGATAAATACCCAGGACTGTGATTGCTGAATCATATGTTAAGTATACATATAACTTGATAAGACTGCCAACCCATTTGTCAGAGCAGCTGCACATCTTTCCACTCCTTCAGGAAAGACAGACAAGCTGCTCTCACTCATGTCACCACTTGGGATAGTCAGCATCTTTACTTTAGCCACTGTGACAGATGGCAGTGATACTCTGGTTTAATTTGCTTTCTCCTAATTACTGATGGGGCTGAACACCCATTCATGTGCTTACTTTCCATGCACTCATCCCATTCAGTTAACATGTGAAAATGTCTTCTGCTCACTTTCTAACAGGATTGTTGGTTCTCTTACTGGGGCATTCAAAGAGTTCTCCACATGCCGAGGACATGAGCCCTTTGTTGTGTGTGTATGGTCTACTCCAGCTGGGATTTTGACAGGAACTGCATGGAACCTACAGATCTGTTTGGGAAGCACTGGCGTCTTTAGTATACGAGTGTTGCAGTCTGTGAACATGGGATGGCTCCTGCTTGGTTCCTGATAGAATCATTCTCTCATAGGCATGTTGTAGTCTGCAGCATACAAATCCTTTGCATGTTTTGGTTGACATATGGCAAATATACAACTTTCTGGAGTTTCTGTAAACGGTACTGAGTTCTGAATTCTGGCTTCTGACTGTTCACTGATGGTCTATAGAGCAGTACTGGCTTTTGTCTGTTGACCCTGTGCCATTTAACAAGTGAACTTATTCTAGGAGGTTTTTGTAGACTGCAGATTTGATGGGATTTTCTATGTCAACAATTGTGTTGTCTGCATGCAGAGAAAGGTTTACCTCTTCCTTTCAAATCTATATTGTTTTATTTCCTTTCCTTGTCATATTCAACTGGCTAAGATCAAATCTATCTTAGCCATGCAGACAACACGACTGTTGACATTGAAAATCCCATCATATTTGCAGTGCTCAGTTCAACAGGACTGTGAGTGCAGACATCCTCATGTTGTTAGTGATTTTAGGGGGACAGCATCAGTCTTTCACCATGAACTGGGATGTTAGCTGGGAGGTGTAGCTTACTCCATTTTGACCAGAACCCAAACTTCATTTACTCTTTTCTACTGATTAAATTGGCAAAATCTGTTCATAATCAGTACTACTTAGTAAAGTTCTGATAAAACAAATTTTCCATTCTTTTTTATAAGAATATTCAAATCAACAGTTCTAGTAAAATAAATACAGTCATAAAAAGGATGTGTGGTTATCTGAGCATCGGCAGCAGTAGTCTGCGTGCTTTTACATAAACAAATCTGCTGTCCTCAGGCTGGAGGTCCCGCACACACGACTGCATGTGAGAGAAACAGAGTCTCACCACCTGCACAACAGAAGCTCCAGAGATTGTGCTCCCGACCACGACAGGTGAACCATCTTGCTGTCAAGTGAGTACCAAGTTGGCTCTGGCTTGAGGGGAGGAGGCTTGTGTTTGGAAGTGGTGTGGGATGCCCAGGTGTGCTTTCCTGGGGAGGGGTCAGTACACGTGGAGGGTGCAGTAGTAGTGGTCTCAGGCGGCCACAGTCCCACTCACTGCAGGCGCTGGCCCATCCTCTCTACTGTGAGGCTTCTCACCCGGAGGCCAGAGCAATGGGCAGGCCAGCAAAGTGCTGTTTGAGGCCCACGTGGTTGCAGTGAGTGCCAGCCAGGGCTAACAGCTCTGCTCTGGCCCCATCAGCTATGGTTTGTCCAGGGCTGCACCCACAGCCTCAGCTGTCTAGGGAGGTGACCATTGAAGGAACCTCGGGGGACGAGCAGCCTTGATTTATTGCATTTAACAGCTCAGTGCCCCATTAGGCTGCAGGAGGCCAGGAGAGCAGAAACTGACAGAGCTTATTAGCTGCTTTATGCTCCGAGAGCTCGCAATGCAGACCCGGTTCCTGAGGCCATGCGGGGGAGGGGAGGCCTCTGCACTGCTCTTGCCCACCATGGTTAGCATCAGAAAGATATTCAGGCTTGTGCAACCTTGACTTCAGAAAGTGTCGACACAGCCTGCTGGCCTGTCCCTCAGGTGTCCAGACAGAAGTGATAGAGCAGGGGCAGCAGCCACCGTCCCTCCCTGCACGAGAGGCTCAATGCTGGCCCCGGAATGGTGTGGAACTTCTTTCTTGCCGACATGTGGGCTTCACCCAGTGATGCTGGTATTTCTCAGTCCTGCCTTTGGGGAAAGCGCCCAGGATCTCAGGTATAAATAATCTCTCACAAATGTTTCAGGTACTACAGACGCATGCTTCAAGACAAGTAACCTTTGCTGCAGTCAAGGCAGGACTCCCTAAGACCTGGGTCAGGTCAGGGCTTTGACATCCACATCCACCTCTGCAGTGATGGGCTGTGTGTGAACTTGACCCTCCCTGAGACTGTGGGTAATTGAGCCCTGCCGTCCTGTGTGCTCATGTCTGTGCTCAGCCCGTCTGCACACACCCCGTCTTCCCAAGGACCCTCTGGCCACAGTGGGAGGCCCAGCATGGTTGGGATATTTGACTAGAAGGAACATGCAGTTCTCACCAGGTTCCTGGAACAGGGCCAGGATGAGGGCTCACGGCTATTGCCCCTTTAGTGGCTCTTGGGTTTGGGAAAGGGGACCACAGGCTGGGACAGCTGGTAATCTGAAGGGCTGGAAATCAACACTGTCCCCACCTCACCCCTCAGACACATGTGCCAGGTAAGGATCCAAAAGGGAATCTCTTGGGAGAAAGTAAAGTAAAAGGCCCACATCGTGGGGCATAGGGATGGCCGAGAGGGACAACACAGCAGACCGCCTGCAACAAGGGGACTTGGCGCTCCCAGAACAGAAGCGGCTCTTCTACCAGTGGTGTGGGGCCGACTGGACCTGCCCATGGAGCACTGAAGCCAGAAGCCCATCAACCCACCCCCCAGATACATGCCAGGTGGGCTGTGGCTCCATGGAGAGGCATCCAGGACACTGGCCCCATGCAGCAGGAAGAGGGGTAAGGCCTCGCAGGAGGTACCCTAGTGGCGACCGACGACAGACAGGGCAGGCCGGGCAGAACCGAGATCTCCCACTTGCTAACAGACACCGGGGCGTGGCGGGGGCAGAAAAGCAGCCTGCAGAGTGGGAAGAGGTATTTGCAGTCACCTCTTCACTCAGGGCTCCTGTCCAGAAAATGCTGCTATGCTGCTCACAGGCCAGAGGGCTTATAAATGGTTCAGAAGGCAGTTCATCTCATCAGGCATGGGGCAGCAGAGAGCGGGCACGGTGTGGCACTGCCACAAGCCACTAGGATGGCTGACACTCAGCACAACACAGCTCGACCCCTAACTCAAGGTGCTGGGGTCCATGCGTAGTGGCCCAGCCCCAGCTCACCCCTGGCTGGTACGCTCGCGGGAGAAGGTGGTCCTGCCCGTAAGGTTGGCCACAAGCATGTGCTGTGAGCCAGCAACTCGAGCTGCTAGAAATTGTAACTAATATTCTGATCAAACATTAACAAACAGAATCACCAACAAAGTGTGAAAATTAATAATACACAGTGAAGTTTACTCTTGGAATGGATGGGTGGTTTAACATCAGGAATTCTGTCCACATAATAAATTAAAGAGAACCTCAATAACCATACAAATAATAAATACCAGCTAACACAGACACGGTGTTCACAGAGTGCCGGGCACCGTCCTCCCCTGCCCTGCAAAGAAGGCCCTGCTTCATCTCAGACGGGACGCAGGGCAGGGGGCCAGGAAACAGGCAGCAGCCTCGCAGCCGTGATGTGGGGAGCTGGGGCGCAGCCTGGAGGCGGACTTCAGAGCCCTGAGGCCTAACGCTGCGCCTGCCACTCCTCACAGGTGCTGGAAAGGCGCTCACTACACCCACAGCTGCCCCGAATGTGAAACGGGCCAGGAGACGGTGCAGGAAGGCAAGGATCATTTACCCCCAAGCAGCAAAGCATTGGTTTCAAGTCTGTGTCTTTGTGACGGTATTTTACTGGGGAGAGGGAGGAGAGAGCTCTTAATTCCAGCTTCCATTACAACAAAGGGACACAGATGCCAGTTTATACCAAGAAAAATTTGGGAGTCGGGTAAGAATTTTAGATAAAATAATGAAAGAGAGGGAGTTGTGCTACCAGCGTGAAAAGCAGAAGGCATGGATTAGCTGAGTACATGAGTTTTTTAAGGAAAACAAACCCCGACCAGTTACGAAGAAAAGGCTGGGGACGCCTCATGCAGCCACCCAGGGCACAGGCAGCGAGTGCAGGGCACTCAGGGTCTCAGCAGGGCGCGGGAGGGGCCATCGCCCCCGCTAGCCGCACCAGCCCCAAGCTCTGTCTCCTGCCAGCGGGCCTCC
The DNA here is from genome assembly GCA_032199065.1 of Smutsia gigantea. NCBI lineage: Eukaryota > Metazoa > Chordata > Mammalia > Pholidota > Manidae > Smutsia > Smutsia gigantea. The sequence goes on along the minus strand of JAVSCE010019754.1, from coordinate 560,872 downwards.
TGGGCGCAGCGGGATGTGTTTAACAGGTCCATTCAGCAGCTGGGCCGGGTCACAGATGACTCTTCACTAGGTTGGAAAACTAAACCAGAATTAGTTCAGTAGGTCTTTTCTTCTCAGGTCTTAATATTTTAATAATAATATCACAACACTGACAAACAGCATCTGCTAAAAATGTTTTTAAAAAGATATAAGCTAAAGCAACCAAAACCATTAAAAATCCTCCCAAATGAGGTAAAGGAAAACTGAGGAGAAAAAAAGAAGAAAAATAAAAATAGAGACAATAAATGTGAGTAAAACCCTACGGGACATAAAATGAGGGCGATTTAAGAGAAAATAGTGTTTTAAATAAATACTGTAGTAGAAACAGACCAGCTTTATGAAGGAAGGTATAAAGAGAGAGCACCCAGAGAACAAAAATTAAACCAAAATAAATTCTGGAGGAAAAAAAGCAACTTAGACAAGAAACTAAAAAGACAACAAAAACTTCAAGTTTAAAGGATGAGTAAAGGCTATACAAAATCAGCTTAAAAACCAAGAGCACCATGAATCAGAAACCGAGCGTGGCTCCGCTAACTGCAAGTACCTGATGAAGCCCAGAGAGGAGGTGGTGCCTGCGTGCCTCTGCGGGTGGGGCTGGGCCATAAAGATCCGCAGAGGACACAGGCTGGCAGCGGCTGGGGTGCCTCCTGGAACGCGCATACTCAAGCCTTGGTTGGGCTGGGCACCACTGAAACCCCCAGCCCATGGCCCCTGCTGGGCGTGAGCTGCCCTGTCCGCTGAGGATGGTGTGCTCACAGTCCTGGGAGGGAAGCCCGGGCAGGAGGGGGAGGGAGGCAGGCCAGGAGGCAAGAAGGGGCCTTGGTGGTGGTGGGCCCATCCCCAAATACCCCCGCTATGCTAACCCTGCTGCAGGGAGTCCTCCGTGTGGGAAGCCTGCCGAGAGAGGCCAAGGCAGGAGGCTGAGGCACAGCCCGAGACCCGGGGATGCCTCCCTACGGCACACCCACCCTGGAAGGTGGAGGGCGGGGGGCAGCAATGGGCCCTGGGCCCCTGACGGGCCCTGGCAGTGGCTAGTGGCTGGGCGCAGTGTGGCCATGACCCTCCTGCAGCAGTGACCACACTGCCCTTGGGCACCCACAGCTGATGCTCCCTGAGACTTAATCCGCTAGACTCCAACCTGCTGGCGGCCCCTTAATCCCGCAGACCTTGCCGGGGCCTGCTGCATTTAATTTACTGGTACAGGCTTGTTTTCATTTCGTTTGAGTGTGTGACCACTGAGCTCAGCATTTCCACTTGCCAAACCATAGAAGTGGATTTATAAGCCCATGGGTAGCTTCTGCATAGGGAAACCCAACAGAATCTGCAGATGGGTGTCTGGGTCTCCCACATGGCCCTCTGTGTCCTGTGGGGAAGTAGCTCCCGCACGCTTGGTGTACAAGGACTTGGCTGCAGCGGGACCTAAGTTTAATGATGGAAGTGAGGTTTTTTTAAATGCATTTTTAGGTTTTTATTGAATTACTTTTTAAAAACTATGGCCATCACACCCACCTCGAACATGTACATTATGCCCTTCTAATTTATCCAAGTAGAATCAGTGGTCTTGAGATTTTCATTCTCTGCTTAAAGAGTATAAAAAAAGTCTTCAGCATGTATACTCTTTTTTTTCGACTTCAGTTTAACATTTATTTATTTATTTATTTGGTATCATCAACATACAATCACATGAGCAACATTGTGGTTACTAGACTCCCCCCATTATCAAGTCCCCACCACATACCCCATTACAGTCACTGTCCATCAGCGTAGTAAGATGCTATAGAGTCACTACTTGTCTTCTCTGTGTTATACTGCCTTCCCCGTGCCCCCCGCCCTCTACATTATGTGTGCTAATTGCAATGCTCCTTAGTCCCCTTCTCCCCCCCTTCCCACCCACCCTCCCCAGTCCCTTTCTCTTTGGCAACTCTTAGTCCATTCTTGGGTTCTGTGAGTCTGCTGCTGTTTTGTTTCTTCAATATTTGCTTTGTTCTTATACTCCACAGATGAGTGAAATCATTTGATACTTGTCTTTTTCAGCTTGGCTTATTTCACTGAGCATAATACCCTCTAGCTCCATCCATGTTGTTGCAAATGGTAGGATTTGTTTTCTTCTTATGGCTGAATAATATTCCGTTGTGTATATGTACCACCTCTTCTTTATCCATTCATCTACTGATGGACACTTAGGTTGCTTCCATTTCTTGGCTATTGTAAATAGTGCTGCGATAAACATCGGGGCGCATGTGTCTTTTTGAAACTGGGCTGCTGCATTCTTAGGGTAGATTCCTAGGAGTGGAATTCCTGGGTCAAACAGTATTTCTATTTTTAGTTTTTTGAAGAACTTCCATACTGCTTTCCACAGTGGTTGAACTAGTTTACATTCCCACCAGCAGTGTAGGAGGGTTCCCCTTTCTCCACATCCTCACCAGCATTTGTTGTTCTTAGTCTTTCTATGTTGGCCATCCTAACTGGTGTGAGATGATATCTCATTGTGGTTTCAATTTGCATTTCCCTGACAATTAGCCATCTGAATTTCTTCTCTGGAGAACTGTCAGTTCATATCCTCTGCCCATTTTTTAATAGGGTAATTTGCTTTTTGGGTGTTGAGGCATGTGAGTTCTTATATATTTTGGATGTTAACCCCTTGTCAGATACGTCATTTACAAATATATTCTCCCATACTGGAAGTGAGGTTTTGGGAGATCCCCAGAGCTGACCCAGTACCCCATGGACTCCCCTGACAGGACACACAGCTGGGGACAAAATGGCACAACTGAGGCAGGAGACCAGCCTCAGGTGATGACATGTCCCTCTGGGCTCCCCCCCTGCTCAGCCATCAGGCCCCAGTGGGCCTCCCTGTCCCCACAGCACCACGGGCCAGGGTCTTTGCTAACTGGGAGCTGCACAAGGGGCTGGGACGGGATGGGAACAGTGGTGATTCTCAGGGGCCAGGCTACTGAAGGCCCAGCCAGGAGCTGTCCTGGATGCAGGTGCCGTGGACGTGGCCAGACAGGTGGGCAGGAATACCTCTGACCCCCACCCCCACCCCTTTGGGCCCCAGTGCCCAAGCCAGAGAGTTGGAATCCAGGCCTCCACTGAGGCCAGCAGTCCCATCACCAATCTGCATCTAGACATTCAACAGTCAAAATATATGTCTAAATGTGGCTTTTAAAAGATTCCACTGAGACAGCAGAATCCTTTTTACAAGCAATAAAGAACAAAACAATAAGGCAAAGCCACTGTCAGCAGATGGCCAGGGTGATGCTGAGGGCCACAGGGGTTGAGGGCTGCGGGGGACAGGGCCTGGGCTCTTAGAGGTGCTCAACACAGAGGGGCAGAGCAGCCCCGAGTCCCCGGGGAGCAGCTCTCTCTGGACGCCCTCTTTGCATTTCCAGACAGACATGCCGCTGTTAAGCTCTGCATGAAATCCCACTGCGTGTCTGTGACTGGTTGTAAACAGCTACGACTCACAAGCAGTAAAACACACATAGCCTATGTGTGCAGGTTGATTTTCACATGTGCACTTACCTGTGCCTGCAGGTCATGATGTGGGACACTCAAGACCCCAGGAGAGGCACCCTGGCCATCTGCAGCCCAGCCAGCCCCACCCCAACAGCCCAAGGCCGCCACTGCCCCCCGCTGCTCTTCACCCACAGTGGGCATGGTTTTGTGTCTGGCTTCTTCCAGTGGGACAGCATTCCTGAGGCCCTCGGCGCTCAGGCGACAGAGCTGGGCTCCCGGTAGGCTACTTAGCTCACTGCTGCGTGGACCTCAACGTGCGTTGTTAACGTGGTCACAGTGGTTCACCCTTCTCCCCTCAATGGCATCAGCTGCAGGGGCCTCAAGCCCTGCTGTCTTCACCTCCACTTCCACATCCACACACAGCCTGCCATCCTAACGGGGGCGGGAGGGTCCCCTCCTCCCCTATAAATCTCCGTGTGCTCACATCTTCAGGGGAGACATTCCTGGTGGGGGGCAACTTGTCAGGGTTCCCATGCCAGACACGCACGACACTCGTGGCCCTGTGGCCCCAGATCCGCCACCCTCTACATGAGTCTGCTTGGACACCGTCACCATGGACTGGCTGTGGGCTCCCCCTGTATTTCTTAAGCATGGCACTGTGTGAGGGCAAGCAGCCTTCTGTGTTGCTGTGGCGGGCTGCTCCAGGCCTGGTGGGTGGGCACGGAGGTATGGGCCCCTCCGTCTGCTGCCTTTGGGATGCACTTGGCTGAGGATGCCCCTCCCTGGAAAGACTGGTTTTAACACCGGAGCACTTTTCTGAGACCGCTGTAGCTTGGCACCTCAGCTCAGACACATTTGGTCTGCAGTGAAGTTCTAAAATTGGTGTTTATTTCTCTTAATAGACACAGTTATAAAAGAGATGACCCATTCTTTTTTTTTCCACAGGGTATATTAACTATTTATTTATCAAGGGAAACTATTGTTTACCCCAATTATTCAGGTTTCCTAGTCCAGGAACGCAGGTCAGTGAAAAACTTCTATGGAATGCAACCCAAAGAAATTCTTCACATTCCAAAATCATTTTGCACTCTGAAAGATACCAGCCTTCCTCATCTCCTCAAAATCTTTCATGGAATCATAATTTCTGTAGAAATCTGCATATGCCTTCTTTCTTGGTTCAGCCACTGCAAACTTATAGAAAGCTGCAACCCCCAGGGATACAATGAATGCTCCAACAATATGAAATCGCAGGCGCTTGGCCAGAAGGCCTCGCATCTGAGGTTTCATCAAAGCACTGGAAGCCATGGTAATTTTTATCCCCGACACCAATGACCCTCCTAACCTACGAGGAAATGGATGGCGCTCGGGCAGTGCGCAGCAGATGACCCATTCTTATTGATTTAAATGCCACTTGTATTAAAACAAAATGAAACAAACCCACTCCCTCCAGGTCTGCCACCACACCCGTTCCTGTCTGAGGGTTTCGTGGTCTCAGCTGGTTCTCATCCGGTACTGTGCCCTTAATTATGGCCTTTACAGCTTTTGGACTCTTTTGGTTTTAATGATGCCCCCCATGCACACACCTTCACGTGGGGGCTGAATGCTCAGGCCAGGGCACCCAGTGTTCAGGAGCAGGAGCAGGGAGGCCTGCTGGAGCCTCAGGCAGAGACAGGGTGTCTCCGGGGCTGTCCCAGAGCCAGCCTGGCCCCCGAGATGCAGGATGTGACCGTGGCTCCTGCCACCCCTCAGTGCTCCCCCCTTCCTTTCCCAGACCACCCAGCAGATGGCCTGTGGTCACCCCGGCCCAGGCAAAGGGGCCATGAGGCAGTGGGGTCCTGTGGCTCCCCCACATTGCCCTCTTGCCTGCCTGCACACTCAGTGTTTCCTCACAGTCCCTGCTCTTCTGTTTTTCCGGCTCCTGCTAAGCAGGTGGACAGGTGGGAACTGCTGGGCAAGGGGGTCTGCTGTATAGCAGAGGCATAGCCCGAACAGGCCCTGCAAGACCTCAGTTCCGTAAGAACAGAGCTGCACACCAGGGTCACATGCACCATAAAACACACAAACCACACTCTGGGGCTCCCCTCAGCTCAGGTAGGACCCTCAGCCTCCAACCTGGCTGTGTCCACGGATCACAGGCCCACCATACCAAGCGCACTGCAGGACCATCAACCATACTTGCTCGGACATCAGCACCACGTGATGGAAGATTTGGTCAATCACTGACTAGGCCCATCCCAGAGTTTCTGACTCAGGTGGTTGGAGTAGGGGGCACTAGCAATCTCCCTCTCCAGACAGTTATCAGGTCCAGGACCCTCCTGGGGAACCATGGTCCCACACTGTTCATTGAATGATTGCAGCTGACACTCAAAGAGAAGGAAGCCCAGGGTCCCTCCTGCAGGACGGACCACATGCACCAGCTCTGCCGCTCGGACAGCCGTGCGGCCCCAAGGCAGAGTCCCCACCTGTGGTCCCCAGCCCTCCAGGATCTGAAGCCCCCACCTCAGCCAAAATGAAGATGTCTCTTCAAAGGCTTCAGCTGTGGGGTGCTCGGGGCCCCAAATCCTGCTGAGCTTCCTCCCATGGTGCCAGTGTGCTTTCCTGCACAGAGCCCGGCCTCACAGAAGCCTCACCCCCCACCAAACACAGTGCTGGCGGTTAGCAGGGCGTGCAGAGGCCGGCCAGGCCCAGCTCCACCTGAGGCCTTTCAGAACCAAGCAAACCACACCAGGAAGCAATGAGTGTGCTGGTAGGACAGCTGAGTTATCTGCACCTGGGCAGGTGGGAAGGGAAGGGCATGCACAGTGCAGGTGGGCATGGACGGAGACCTGCCTGGGCCAGGGGCAGCATCCCCTGGCTTTGTGTTGGACACTCGTCCTCTAAGAAGTGCACAGGGCAAGGGCCTTGCTGCTTCTGCATTGCTCATTTATGCTATTTCTAGAAAAACAATCACCTATTCCACCAATAAGTAGGGAAAATCATCATCCTGTAACACTCACAGGGTGCAGGTTGTATTTCTAGAGACAGACATTCTCATTTCTCCTAAAGGCAATAATCGGGGGGCTCCCCTCCATCTTACTAACACACAGCCGTCACGGCAGTGCGTCTTAGTCTTGCTGCTCGCTAGTGGACTGTGGGCTCGTGCTCTCCTGCTCAGGGGGCCCATGGCAGGCTGGGTAGGGTAAAGGGGTCTGTTAAACACTGCACTGAAATATGTGGCACTTTGCCCAGGCATAAAAGAAGTGTTTATAATCATAAATATGAAAAACATTTTCTGCCTTCTCTTAATGAAATGGTAGGAAAATGTCTCTCCTTTAGGACTGGAGAATGGTGAGAAGGAGCACTTGAGAAGCATCACGCGGGAGCTGTTCAAAGGACTCCACTGGGAGGCGCGGGGGAGCAGCCCTGAGTGCACGGTGCTGCTATGAGGCACCACTTTCAAGAGGAGAAAAGCTGCTTCTGTTACCAAGCAAGTACTATTTTTACACCTAAAATGTAGACTGTTTACATCTAACTTCAATGAACTTGGCCATGGACCTGTTTCCTGGAAAGCTATTAAAATACAAATTTTAAATATCTCTGAAGGACACAAGCTTTTCTCCAGCAGAACATCCTCAAATCAAATCCCATAACTTCAGTGCTGGCCCGCAATTGCTGGAAACACTTTTTCCCAGCAAACCCAAACAGGAGCACACCACTTGCCTAAATGTGGCCCCAGTGGTCAGTGGCTACACAGACATCGCAAACATTTTATATGTTACTCATTACTTGCTAACATGTGTTCATTAAAAGGATTCTGGACTAACAGAATACTTCAGCTCATTCAGAGGACAGGCAGAAAAGAAATTTTGTTATTTGTAAGCTACAAAATTCACATTCACTTTACACTTTTAAACTATCACACACTCCACATCTGCTCTATCACAATGGAACCACGTTGTCCGGCCTGCCCAGAGGTCAGAGCATTGTTATTTCTTGATGTAAGGGCCAAGCTCCAAAGTGCGTGTTCTCCACATTACCCGTACATGCGTGCTAACCTTATTCGGATGCGTGGCATTCCCAGTGCTCTTATTTACACTGTGGAAGCCAGCAGCAACCTGTTCCCATCAGAGGCCAACATTCACCAACACCAAGAATGCAGGCCCCGGGCCATGGGGATGGCCACCTTTCCAGTACTCTCCCCAGGGTCACTGACTGACAGACGTCTGCAGGACTATGTTCACTCTTCTACCTAGTTGACCTTGATCCCTAAAAAGGACCCATATTACTAAGTAGGGGACCTGATGTGAATACCGTCACTCCAATCTCAGCAGCGATGTACAAACACAATTCCCACTTTCTCCATCACAGGAAAGCACTGGGGCCTGCAGCGGCCCCTCCTAGCACTCTTCACGACGACCAGTACCCACCCAGCTCCTTGGCTCCGTGCAGCCCTGCAGCCTGTGCAGCCTCGCCCCGGCCCCAGCGCCCCTTACCTCAGAACAAAGCGGCTCTGTGAGGGCGGGAAGGGCCGGCTGAATGTGGCTATCAGACAGATGGTCACTCTCCTTGCTTAGAGAGGATGAAGTGCTAAAGGAGGAAAATTGGAGTGGAGTGCTGTCCTACCAAAGGAGGCTACAAATCCTATTGGCCTCAGGTTGGAAACCTCGTGACATGGGACCAGGCACATGTGACCTACTTTTCGCCCAAATGCCTCTGTCGGAGGGCTGCACCCGGCACGGATGCACTGTCATGTCAGTGACTCCCTCCCACAGACGGGGCCAGTGCACAGATCAGAGTGCCGGCCACAGTGCTAACCCACTGGAAGGGGACGGGGTGCGGGGGGAAGAGCCCCAGGGCCCACTATTAATCAGAGGGCAGCCCTCAGGAGCAGCTGTCACTGCTGCGGGCAGCTGTCTGCCTGGGGAGGGCCTTGCCGAAGCTGGTCCTGGAACCACGGAGACGTCCCCTCAGCAGACCTGGGGCCGAAAGAGCACCAACCGCAAACACCCTCCTGCCCACCCCCCTTTGTGGTGCGTGGGCCCAGAGCTTCCCGATGCGGTCCCACCAGGTTACCACTTGCGGAAGCTCAGAAATGGAGGACAGCATCTTGACATGTCTGGGTGGCGTGAAGGACGCCCATGGCCCACCCGTCAGAATGGGCCCCTCCGCCGCCAAAGCAGGAGGAAGTCGCTCCAGCTCCACCTTTCCTGAGTCATCGCCTTCATCTCAGCATCTTACATGAAATCAGATGCAGACACATGACGTAAACACCTAACAGGACATGGTAGAAACACAAATGCAGAGGGGAGTTGCTGGTTGTGGGACGGGTGTGCACTTTGCAGGGGTGTGAGCCAGCTATGGCAACAGCCACAGAAAGCACTGCGGCTTTCCAGGCCAGCAGAGGTGCACAGGGAGCATAGGGCGTTGCAGGCCTTCCTGCCAAAGTCAGCCAATTGCCCATTACAGGAAAAAAATTTTAAATTACACAAGTATTGGATGCTCACTATAGGAAAAAAATGCAAAATGCATATATGCAAAAATAACCTACCCAGAGAGATCATAAAATCATTACCCAGAGAGACACCAGGATAGTTTGAGGTCTACCCTACTCAGACTGTTTTCCAGTAGGTGTGCATTTTATTTTTTAACAAAAATGGACAAAACCACCCATTTATCCTGTTTTTCTCACTTAACATTGTATATTAAATATTTACTTCATGTTGATATATTTAAATCTATATGTCATAAATTACTCCAATATTTCATTTTATGCATTCCCGTTTACATTTTTATGCCTAAGAATGTAACCAATCTGCAATGACTGAATGTTCCAGGTTTCTGAATTATTACATTAAATAGTCTTTGACAATAATCTTTGGGTGGGCCTCTTTCTGCCCCTCTTATTTCCTTGGAATGCAATTTATGATGTCACTTCTGGATAAGGGATGTGCCCTGGAAGCCCTGGCACATGGTGATACACAGCTCAGCCAGCAGCAACCCCATGACGAGGGCCATTACTGGTGCTCCCACCCGCCCTGGGCAGGCTCCACCCCCACATCTCATGGCGCGCTGGGTCCTGGCGACATTAGCACTTAGTGGCCAGGCAGAGGGGTGCTGAGGGCAGCATGCAGCCTTGCCATGGGCCTGGCCCTGTCAGCTAATGCATGCCTCCCAGCAGGGCTCCGTGTGCGGTCTGTCCTCACTGCTGCAGAGGAGGATGGGAAGAACAGGACATTCGCGTGGTCTTGCTCACGGCCATAAAGCTCAGCTGTGAAGGCTGTGCTCTTGCTCAGTGGGTGGCTGACATGGTCCAGCGTGGTTGAGAGCATAGGGTTGGGCTGGACACTGGCTGGTGGGTCTGGCTGGGGCAGGCCTTGGACCTTGGCAAGCAGGTCTGGTGCAAGGTGCGTGAGCAAGCGGTAACAGCAAGGCCAGTCCAGGGGCGGCCTGCCTGTTCATGTGCAGGTGGGAAGCACAGAGCCTACACAGAAAGGAAGCTGTGTGCAGGAGGGACATCCAGGACCAGAGTCAGCACTCCAGAGATGGATCAGGGGGTATGGGGCCACAGAAGGCCTGAGGAAACTGAGGGATGGTGGCAACGGGGACATCATGCCACCAGCAAGCTGCATGGAACCAAGAGAAACCAAGGCAGGCGAGAACCGAGAATGCGACCAGCAGCGTTTCAGGCTAGAGGGTGCATGGCAAGTGAGACACAGAGGACAGGGAGGGGACCGTGCTTGCAAGCATCATGCCTCCTGGTGGCTAAGCAGCACTGGGCCCTTGGGGCCTTGGGTTCTGAGCGATGGCGGGGCTACAGGGCCAGGCGCCTGCTAGATGGCCATCAGTTTACTCAGCAGAAGATGACCTATTATTTCTGCAGCTACACCCCATGCCTAACAGGGGGTCAGATGCTTAGGCCACTGATGCATGGGTACCTGGCAAATGTTGGCCAGGCATTAGGCAGGCTGCCCAGCAGTGCCGGGCTCCTCAGCATGGATCTGGGCAGGCTGAAAAGGAGCCTGAGAGCCCAGCATTGGCCTGGGGGTGCTCCTGGCCCTTCCTCCACATGCGCCTAAAGAGCCCTGGTCAGGCCCAGCTCTGGTTTACATAACCAGCCGCCTCCCCCTTGACCAGTTTGGGGTGCCCCAGTCATGTGAAAGGAGCTGTCTGATCCAGCTGCCATCCAAATCCAGCAGATTTGAGTCTGCTGTAGCCACTCACTGACATTCAGCCCAAACAGACACCAAGGGGCTGAAATGGTTTTAAGCTTCCTCCACGGGAAGAACAAAGCAAAGATCGAAACAACACAGGACACAGGCTTACGGAACGGGGCAAGCACCACAGGATTAATAATGCTGAGCTGAAGTCATAAACCTGAACCACACAGACAGCACTGGGGCAGGGCAGGGGCCAGCGCTGAGCAATGAGAACTTTGGCGTTGGTGAGGGGCCAGTGTCCCTCATAAAGTTTTGTGACTTCTTAAAGATGCACACATCTCTTTGACAACCGCCTGGGAGGTACGTTAGCTCAGAACCTATGTAATGTCTATGTTGTGAATCTGGATTAATAGATTACACAGCCAGGCCTGGTCATCGCGTCTGCAGGGACTGCCTTCTTTATCAAGCCGCCCCGTGCCATTGTCCGTCTCCTCTCCCTGGCACTACTCCCCGGTTGAAACCATGTCAGAGACCAGAGGGAAAAATACATCTGTCCCACTCTGAACGTACTTCTTTTTCCAGTCAGTTGGACTATGTCACACACATTCTTAGTAAACAAACAAGCAGCAAAGATGCTCACTGTCACTCACCTTCCCCCATAAGCAGGCTCTACAGTCAGGGCAGATCCATAGACAGCAAACACGTATGCTTATCGCAACTGGGCGCGTCTGACCCGAAAGTGGGGCCTCGTGGAGGGGCTGTTCTTGCTGCGGAGCCCACTCGCCTGAAACACAAATACAGGCATGTGAGTGCCAGCGCGCGGCTGTGTCCTGAGGTCTGGGCTGTGAAGGCACTGCTTCCCTTCATTCAGCAGCGCACCGGACACTTCTTAGGCATCCAGCATAAGGGCGGGTGAGACGTGGTGGACAGATGCCAGCGAGAGCTCGCCCCCGGCTGGCATTGTCTAAGTGGGAGCCCAAAAGAGGTTTTTGGTAAATCTGTAGAAACTTTTGAGAATGTAAATGAATCAGTCAACTTTCTGCTTATAGTTTTTAGTATATTTATATGTATATACACTGATTTAAAATAACATTTATGGAATTATATATTAATTTAAATACATTGCTGGTTTTAACATTCATAGCTGACATAATAATTTCCTTCAGACCTTTCCACTTCAGCATACAATTTTGTCCAAAGAGAGCTGCCTTCCACACCACCTAATGTTTCTCCAGAGCACATCATCGTCACCTTGGTCTAAGTTTCTTGATTTTCTACTTTTTGAATTCACATTTGTTGCCCAAACGGGAAATTTAATCGCTAGTCACAAGTACCCATCTTCATTCACAACATTATCCTTGATTTGCTGTGTTTTAAATCTTTATATCATAGGTGTATATTTATGACCTCTACAAATAACTGTTGTAGACATCTTAAGAGGCTTGTTTATAACAGCATCCAACACTTGGAATTGTGAGGTCATAGCACCAAAAATACTTAGGAACCTGTGTTAAATGTCTTTGCCTTTCTCTGAGTTGATCAGGTGACTGCTTTAGGGAATAAACAATACTGAGTTTGTTTCAAGCTAAAATGTCCCATCCACAAAATACATTGAGGTTCAAAATGAAATAAATGAGAAAATACCAAATATAAGAAAATTCCATGAAAGATAACGTTGAATAAAAACTTCCCTCTTCCATACGGGCCCACAGTTGGGAAGACAGTCACACACAAGTGCAGTAAAAGGTTCAGTTTGTTGCTGAAGGAAGGCCCAGAGACTTTGCCTGTGGAGTCAGGCCTTAAGGTCTACTGGGAATCATCCAAGAGCAATGGAAGCATTTTCAACAGAGGTGCCAGGACAATTCAGTGGGGAAAGAATAATCACTGCAACCACTGTCTCAGGGAAAACTGGCCATCCACAAGCAAGATAATGAACTTGGACCCTTACCTCATGCCATATACAAAAATTTGCTCTGGATCAAAGACTTATGAGACAAAACTACAATCTCTCAGAAGAAAATACTGGGAAAAATCCTTATGACATTGGTTGTGGATATGATTTCATGGATATGACACCAGCAAGCTCACCCCTTGGGGGCAGCTCCAGGCATGAGGTTCCAGGCCACGACAACAAAAAAATAGATGAAATAGACACATCTTATCAAAATTAAGAACTTTTGTTATCAAAGAGCACAAATGAAAATATAGCCTATAGCGTGGGAGAAGTATTTGCAAATAATATATCTGAGAAAGGATTAATGTCAGACTGTAGAGAACTCCAACAACTCAACAATTAGAAAAAGAATTAAGAATGAGCAAAAGGTGTGAATATATATTTCTTTCTACAGGGAAGGTTTACAAATGGCCAATAAACACATGATAAGTAACTCAATACTATTAGTCATTAGAGAAATGCAAATTGAAATCACTATGAAATACCCATGCATACCCACCTAGGATGGCAATAAAAGTAATAATAATAAGAATTAGAAAATTATAATTTGAAGAAGGATGAGGGAAAAAACAGAAGGCAACAGTGACAGCAAGGATGTGGAGAACAGGAACCCTCAACATGGCTGGTGCAAATACAAAATGGTGCGGCAGCTTTGGGAATCAGCTGGGAAATGCCTCAGAAAGTGAAGCACACAGCACCCGTGTGACCCAGCGATTCTACTCCTAAGCACACACCATGAGAACTGAAAAACGTCCACACAAAAACCGCAGCAGCATTGCTCATAATGACCAAAAGGTAAAAGCAACCCCCATGTCCTTCCACTGGTGAATGGATGAATACACTGGCGTGTCCTCACAATGGAATATTATTTAGCCACAAAAAGGAACGAACAACCAATGGATACAACATGGATGAACCTCAAAAATATTATACTAAGGGAAGAAGCCAGACACAGAAAGCCACAGGGTTGTGATCCTGTTGATATGAAATGTCCAGAACAGACAAATCCACAGAGGCAAGGACTGAGGAAAGAGGGAAACAGGGAGCAACTGCTAATGGGGCTGGGGTCCTCTGGGGAGATGAAAATGTGCTGTGGTGCAATGGTGATGGTGATGGCGGCACCATCAAGAGAATATACTCGAAAATACTAAAATGTACACTTTAAAAATTTTATGGTATATGATTATACTCAATTGAAAAGTCTAAGGTAATAAATACTCAGAAGTTTTTTTAAAAAAGCAACGGAAGAAACTTCTCATTAAACATGGCAGAATTCACACTTTTTCTTCACCCTTACAGAAACTGCACTAAAATGACACAGAATGAAAGGCCACGAACCCACCAGCACTCAGAAGTCAGGAGAAAAGAGAACTGCCAACAAGAGTTTTCAGCACAACGCTAGAATCTGGAAAGTGGATGAGTAAGTGGTAAACAATGCGTAAGGTAAAGAAAGCTGAAGACTGGGCCTACTGGGGAGCAGCCAGCAGGAACCAGCCACCTTATACCATGTGTTCTAGCACAGTTCCAAAGGTGAGTAAAAACAAGAGTGATCATTAAAATTTTCTGCAAGGAAGCAGTAGATCCCTAGGAACCCTAAGGTTCCTTTCTTCCCATGGACAATGGAGGGTTCCTCTCTGAAAAGGGCCACTCATTTAGGACACAGATTCAGTGACAATGAGCAGTTCTGAAGACAGTGGAATGCTAAAATTAAAGTAGGAGTGTTACGTGGAAGAAAACAGATGGAACAGACTCGTTGCCCCTTCCCCAAAGAGGTTCTCAGAATCCTAGCAGGCAGAACCGTTCTCTTGATAAGCTATAGAAAACAGAAATAGTGCAGGTGGCAGTCTCTGATAATAAAGCCAGAAAACCAGAAATTAATGAACTTTAACCAAAGGACATTCCATTTGCAATTTATATCATTTCAGAACCATCTAAAGGGAGCTAGTTTACTAAATATATATAGCCCTATATATTCCTACATTGGTAGGAACACCACAAGACCAGAAATCTTTAACATGATGTGACAGACACAGTCATGTAATGACCCACTTCTTCCGACATTGCCAATGTGCTTCAGGGAGCTGGGGAGACCGAGCACCCTGTAGAGTTGGATATGAGTAACAGTGAAGGTCTGGGGTGGGAGGGGGGTGCGGGGAACGCTCTGCTGTTCTCTACTTAAAACACAGTTGGTGTTAAGAAAGGAGACTGGACAGAAACAGGGGACGTCCTCTCCCCGCCACTGTGTGCGACCCACTTAGCAACAGAAGCAGTGGTTTTTAACGTCTTGTCCAACAGCCGTCACAACAAATCAGCTTCGAAGGACAAGTCCCCAAGGATGTCACTGCCCCTCCTGGCCACAGTTCAGACAAAAGAAGCCCATTCAGCTGCAAACTGCACACACGCACACACACAGGCACACACACCCTAACACGTGTGCACCTCACGTTGTTATCGGGCTCCTTGTGGAAGGCATGGGCTTCACCAGGTTGGAAACCTCAGACAGCCATGAGGTGAGGCGTTGTCCTAACTATCTGCTCTCCACTGTGCCAGGAGAACACGGGCAGGGGTGGCCGGTGAGGCGAGGGCAGCAGGAGGTGGGCGTGGGGAAGGCAGAAGGGGACACTCTGGGAGGACACGGGCTATGGGAGAATGGGGCAGGTGGGGTCTGCTGAGACAAGTAGGCTGAGGGCTGAGACAGAGAGAGGCACAGTGCACCACTGCATGCCAGCCCCGGCAGGCGGCTGCTGGGGTGGGGCAGGCTGAGGGCGGAGGGGCAGGAGAGGAGGCCAGAGAACTTAGGGGACTCAGCAGTAACCCAGTCAAAAGATGACGCAGCTGTGTGCAGTGGAGAAGCACCCGGATGCTGAGAGCCCGTGACTGGGGCAGTCGACCTGATGAGTGACACCCCATCTGGATGACGAGTGACAAACTGCCACCTGGGGGAAATGCCACAGTCCTCAGTGATGCCCATACAGGCACAGTGTGAATGCAGCAACAGAGTGGGAAGTTCAAGCAACACAGAGAGCATGAGGGTGCATATGTAAAAGCTTTCACCTGATACTAGAGGTCACACATCCTCCCAAAGCTCTTAGAGAACAGCACAAGAGCTGGTGATTGTTCTCCAAAGAGAAGTAGGTGGGGAGGGTGGGTGAAGGGGATTGAGGGATATCACGATTAGCACACATAACGTAGGGGGGCACAGCGAGGGCAGTACAGCGCGGAGAAGACTCTATAGCATCTTCCTACACTGATGGACAGTGACTGCAATGGGGTGTGGAGGGAACGTGATAATATGGGTGAGTGTAGTAACCACAATGTTGCTCATGTGAAACCTTCATCAGATTGTATATCAGTGATATTTTAATAAAAAATAAATAAACCCCACCAAAAAAAAAAGCTGGTGATGTTCTGACTTGTGAAGCAGTTTCAAAAATTTTGAAAACATGGGACCAATAGACTATGCTCTCCACCCACTAGATGAATTAGAAACCATTAGCAAAAGAGCTTTATAATGCCCACAGACATAACATTTATAAAATGCTTCTAAATAAGAAATGGATGGGAACAATATAAGGAAAACAGCAAATAATTAGACCTCAACAATAAAATTACTGCATGCAAGGTTTGTAGCAAGCAGCTGTAGCAGAACTCGCAAGGCAACTTACATTTTTAAGAGCCTATATTAAGGAATAAGGAAAGGCCAAAAGCTAATGAGTAAAAAATCCAATTTGCGAAGTTGGAAAGAGACAGAAAAGAGAGTAGCAACAATAAAGAAAAGATTAGAAGTTAAGAAAAGAAGACACTAGAGCCAACTGAGAAAAGGAACAAACAAAATCTACTTCTCTAAAGGTCTAAAAATGCACGACCCCTCTGATGACATGGATCAAGAACAATCAAGGCAGCACAGAAGCCTGCAATAGTTAAAAGGAAGACAAGGGCTCTGGGTTCTCCCTACACCTTCTGCCAAGTACAGCTAAAATCTCTGGACAGGAAACACACACCAAACATAAGAAACCTGGGAAAAGTGGAGAGAAGGCCGAGTGGCTGGCGTCCTTAGACTGAAGAGAGAGAGACCCAGCAGTGCGGTCACCACTGTGTGTATTGGTTTCCATCCCATAGATTCCAAAGTGGTCACTGGAAAGGCTCCAAACTGAAAAATGCTGAAGGACACAGAAAGAAAAAGTCTCAGGAAAAGCCTGCTCTCTCTCTAGGCAAAAGACTGGATACAGGAAACCTAGCCAGCTAGGAAGCTTTGACAGTACCTGCCCTTCCCAGGTTGAAGGGAACAGGAAACACATTCTGTGTGACTGTCCCCATCAGAAGAGGCTGAGAGGGGAGCCTGGACTTCCACTCCACCCAGCAGTAACAAGGCACACTCCCCCTGCCCACGGTGTCAGGGACACCAAGGGAGGGGCCTGGACCTCACCCCAGCTTCTAGTAACAAGGTGCCCCCCTCGGGGATGGCAGAGGCCTGCTAAGATGGGAGATTTATGTAAGATCCAGAATATCCCAACAAACAAAAATCAGTTGTCATACCTAAAACCAGGAAAATCTCAGCATGAAAGAGAAAAGAAAACCAAATCTAAATACTGAGATGACAGAAGTTAGAATTTTCTCATAAGGATTTTAAGCAGCCATCATAAAATGGTTCAGTGAGTGTTTATGAACATGCTTAAAGCCAATCTCTAAAAGACTTCAGAGACATGAAAAAGAACCAAAAAAACCAGCTAAGTAAGAACAAACACTCTCCATATCCCTACAGCCAGGAAGGAAACTGAGTTTGTAAAAAAAAGGTCCAGAAAAAGAGATCTCCAGGCCCTCGTGGTTTCACTGGAGAGTATTAACAAACATGTAAAGACAAAGACAAATGAACATCAACTTTGGACAATCTTTTAGAGAAAATAGGAGACTACTTCCCAACTCACTTTGTGAGGCTACTGTCAGTCCATACCAAAACCGGAGATACAGACAGTGCAGAAAAAGAAAACTACAGACTCATCTTACTCATGAACACAGACACAAATAAACTTTAAAAATTTTGTTTTTAATTAGGAAACTAAATCCAGCAATGTGTAAAAGAATTATATGCCATGACCAAGAAGGATTTATCCAGGTATGCAAGGCTAGTTACATATTAAGGAGTCAATCAGTATAATCCATTATATCAACAAGCTAAGGTGTAAAAACCATATGATCATATAAATTGATATACAAAAAGCGTTTGGCAAAATTCAACACCTATTCATGATAAAGACTACCAGTGACTTGAGGATAGAGGAAAATTATCTCAGATTGATAAACAGCATTGACATAATGGTGATCGGCTGGAGGCTTTACTTGAGATTGGGAGTGAAGCAAGGCTGCCCACTTGTACAGATCTTATTTTCACTGGGACTTCCAGCCACTGCAATAGTCAAGAAAAATAAAGCAGAGGCACAGAGCCTGGAAATGAGGAAATAAAACTCTCTATTGGCAGGTGTTGTGATTTTCTACCTAGAAAATCTCGAGGATCTACAAATCAAAAGAAAACTCCAACTTAATAAATGAGTTCAGAAAGGTAGCACATATAAGGGTAATACAGAAAAAATAACTGCATTTCTAGATACTAACAGTGAATACACATAAACCTAAATTAAAAACACAGCATCATTTAAAATTTCTCAAAATAAAATGAAATACTTATACACTTAACAAAACATATGTAGGATCTGTACACTGAAAACTGCAAAAAGCTAATGAGATAAAATTTAAAAACCTAAATAATGGAAAAACATATCTCCATGGATTAGAAGACTCAACCATATAGTAAAGGTGTCATTTCTCCCCAAACTGATGCAGAAACTTAAGGCAATTCCTGTGAATATCTCAGCAAGACTTTTTGGTAGGCACAGGCATATTTTAAAATTCTTGTGGAAAGGCACTGTCCCTGGAGTAGCTTAAAAACATCTTCAGAAGAGGAATAAAGAAAAAGATTCACTTGATGAAATAACATTTGCTTTCTAACTACTGTACTCAGTACAGTATGGATCAGTGGGGCGGGACAGGGAACCCAGAAATAAACCCAACCACAGATGCTCAACTGAGTTTTGACCAAGTGGAAAAGCAGTTTAATGGAGAAAGGGTATTCTTTTCAATAAATGGTACTGGGGCAGCTGGAAAGGCAATAATACAAACCTCTACCAAAGTCACACCTTATATAAACAGTAACTCAAAATGGATCCCAAACTTAGACGTAAAACAAGAAACTAAAACGTCGAGGAGAAAAATCTTCAGGATCTAGGGCTGGGCAAAGAGTTCTTGACTTGACCTAAAAGGTGTGATCCATGAAAGGAAAAATTGGTAAGTTGGATTTAATAAAAATTAACAACATCAGCTCTACAAAATAGCCTGTTAAGAGAATGAAAAGACAAACTATAGACTGGGAGAAAATACTTGCAAAGCATATATCCAACAAAAGACTGGTATGCAGGACATATAAAGTAAATGCAAAACTCAGCAGTAAAACATTTAAAAAATTAACTGGAAAATGAGCAAAAGACATGAACAGACATTCCCATAAAGGAAATATGTAGATAGCAAATAAGCACATGAAAAGATGTTTGACATCATTAGTCACTAAGGAAATGCAAATTAAAACCAAAATGAGGTATCACTATCCACCTATTTGAACAGCTTTAAAAAATAGCAATGGTACCACTTATTAGCAAGGATGTATGGAAACTGAGTCTTGCATACCTTTCTGGTAGAAATGTAAAATGGTACAGCCATTCTGGAAAAATAGTTTATTATGAAACTAAACAGGTGACACAGATTAAAGATGGCGGCATGAGAGGTGAGAAAGAGGCTTCCTCCTAAAACCGCATATAATACGAAAATATAATTAATACAACTAATCCTGAAAGAGCAACAGGAACGAGGACTGCGCCAAACTGCATATACCTGGAGAAAAGAATAAACCTCACGGAACAGGGTAACATACTAAACCCATGGTCAGGCGGGACCCAGCCCTTCCCCTGCCCCAGCTCACCAGCGGGAGGAATAGACACAGAGCAGGGAGGGAGCGGAGGCCTGGGACTGCTGAATACCTAATTCCGGAGATCTAATCTGGGAACACAAACCTACATTTCATGGTGTTTTAATGGTACTCTCATGATTAGGGGGTTGGAAAGCTAAGACAGGCAGAATACCTGGAGAGACTGAGATTCCAGCTGCTTGTGGAAAGCAGGGATCCATACCCGGCTGCTCTGGGACAAAAGAAAGGTGGACAGTCTGAGAGACTTCCTAACAGCAAGAGGGCTGCTAAAGGGGCAAGGATTGCACAGAGCTTACTGCTCAGGAGAAAGAACAGGTAGACAAAATAGTCCGGGTGCACTATGCCCAGTAGGTTGGGAACTTTCATGATCTTCAGGAGCTCAAGCTCGCTGGCTGGCTACAAAGCTCCAAGGACCCCCACCATGATACACAGCCTACTGAGCCGTTCTCCAGGCCAGCCCCACCTGGCTCGCAAATCGGCAAACCCTACCCTGGCTTAGGCCAGCCAGAGGGAAGCCTCGTCTACAGCAACTACAAATGCAAAGCATAGAGGCTTATACCTGTGTGCTTGGCCCACTGGTTCTGGCAGTGGAGACAGGCAGAGCAGCCAGGAACCAGGAAACAGCTCTTTCCTCCCCCCAGGCACCAATATCTCTTCCCTGTGACTGCCGACATTGCGTCAGGGGCTGAGCAGCTCCAGAGAGTAGAGCTTCTGGGCACTAGAGGGCGCCATATACAAATATGAAACGCCAAAGGAACCTGGTTCAAAGTAAAATTATGAATACAACCCGAGAAAATTCAAATGAAATCGACCTCAGGAATCTGCCTGAAAGGGATTTCAAAATAAAAATCATTAACATGCTCATGGAGGTACAGAAAAATATTCAAGAACTCAGGGATGAATTCCAGTCAGAGATCCAATCGTTACGGAACACAGTATCAGAAATGAAACATAAAATGGAAAGCTTTAAAAGCAGACTAGATACAGTGGAGGAGATAATAAATAAAATAGAAATTAGGGAAGAGGAATACAAAGAAGCTGAGGCACAGAGAGAAAAAAGGATCTCTAAGAATGAAAGAATATTGAGAGAACTGTGTGACCAATCCAAATGGAGCAATATTCACATTATAGGGGTACCAGAAGAAGACAAAGAGAGAAAAAGGGATAGAAAGTGTCTTTGAGGAGGTAATTACTGAAAACTTCCCCAATATGGGGGAGGAGATGCTCTCTCAGGCCATAGAGGAGCACAAGGGACCCACGGAAGAGAACACCAAGACATATAGTAATTAAAATGGCAAAGATCAAGGATAAGGACAGACTATTAAAAGCAGCCAGAGAGCAAAATCAGATCACATACAAAGGAAAGCCCATCAGGCTATCATCAGACTTCTCAGCAGAAACCTTACAGGCCCAGAAGGGAGAGGCATGATGTATTTAATGCAATAAAGCAGAAGGGCCTCTAACCAAGAATACTTAATCCAGCAAGGTTATCATTTAAATTTGAAGGAGGGATTAAACAATTTCCAGATAAGCAAAAGCTGAGAGAATTTACCTCCCACAACCACCTCTGCAGTGTATTCTAGAGGGACTGCTATAGCTGGAAGTGTTCCTAAGGTTTAATAGCTGTCACCACACATAATAAAACCATAGTAAAGAAGGTAGAACAGTTAATTACTAAGCAAATGCAAAATTAAATCAACTATCCCCAAAGTCAATCAAGGGATAGACAAAGAGTACAGAATATGATACCTAATATATAAAGAATGGAGAAGGAAGAAAAAGTAGGAGAAAAAAAGACCCTTTAGACTGTGTTTGTAATAGCATATTAAGTGAGTTAAGTTAGACTCTTAGATAGTAAGGAAGTTAACCTTGAACCTTTGGTAACCACAAATCTAAAGCCTGCAATGGCAATAAGAACATACCTATCCATAATCACCCTAATGTAAATGGCCTGAATGCACCAATCAAAAGACACAGAGTCGCTGAATGGATAAAAAAACAAGACAAGAGGATTAAAGATGGCGGCGTGAGAGGTGAGACAGAGGCTTCCTCCAAAAACCTCATATAATATGAAAATAAAGCTACTACAACTACTCTTGAAAGAGCAACGGGAAAGAGGACGGCAACAAACTGCATACACTTGGAGACAAGAGCAGCCCTCATAGAAAAGGGTAACGTACTAAAGCTGTGGTCCTGTGGGATCCAAGCCCTTCCCCCACCTCAGCTCACCAGTGGGAGGAACAGGAATGGAGCAGGGAGGAAGTGGAGATGTGGGACTGCTGAATACCTAACTCTGGAGATCTGCTCTGGGAGCACAAACCTACATTTTATGGTGCTTGCATGATACTCTTGTAAGTAGGGTGCTGGAAAGCTAAGACAGGCAGAATTCCTGGAGAGACTAAGAATCCAGCTGCTTGTGAAAGGAGGGATCCATACCCAGCTGCTTGGGGACAAAAGAAGGGTGGGCAGTCTGAGAGACTTCCTAACAAAGAAGCCCTTAGTAAGAGAGCTGCTAAAGGGGCAAGGATTGCACAGAGCTTACTGTTCAGGAGAAAGGACAGGTAGACAAAATTGTCCGGGTGCACTCTGCCCAGAAGGTTGGGAGCTTTCACGATCTTCAGGTGCTCCAGCTCCCTGGGTGCCTACACAGCTCCAAGAACCCCTTCTGTGACAGGCAGACTTGTGCGCCTTTCTTCTGGCCAGCCCCACCGGGCTTGCAAACCGGGAAATCCTTCCCTGCTGTTAGGCCAGCCAGAGGGAAGATCTGTCTACAGCAACTAAATAGGCAAAGCACAGAGGCTTATACCTGTGTGCTCAGCTCACTGGTTCAGGCAGTGGAGACAGGCATAGCAGCCAGGAACCAGCAAACAGCCCTTTCCTCCCCGGAGGCACCAATACCACTCCCCTACAATCCCCGCATTGACTCACGGATTGAGCAGCCCCAGAGAGTAGAGCTTCGGGGCACTAGAGGGCGCCATACACAAATATGAAACGCCAAAGGAACCTGGTCCAGAGTAAAATTATGAACACAACTCCTGAGAAAGATTTAAATGATATGGACCTTATGACTCTCCCTGAAAGGGAGTTCAAAATAAAAATCATTAACATGCTCATGGAGGTACGGAAAGATATTCAAGAACTCAGGAATGAATTCTGGTCAGAGATCCAATCATTGAAGAACACAATGGATGGTATTAAAAGCAGATTGGATACGGTGGAGGAGACAATAAATGAAATAGGAACTAGAGAAGAGGAATATGAAGAAGCTGAGGCACAGAGAGAAAAAAGGATCTCTAAGAATGAAAGAATATTGAGAGAACTGAGTGACCAATCCAAACGGAACAATATTCGCATTCTAGGGGTACCAGAGGAAGAAGAGAGAGAAAAAGGGATAGAAAGCATCTTTGAGGAGGTAATTGCTGAAAACTTCCCCAATCTGGGGAAGGAGATAGTCTCTCAGGCCATGGAGGTGTGCAGATCTCCCTACACAAGGGACCAAAGAAAGACAACAGCAAGACATATAGTAATTAAAATGGCAAAGATCAAGGATAAGGACAGGCTATTAAAAGCAGCCAGAGAGAGAAATAGGATCACGTACAAAGGAAAACCCATCAGGCTATCATCAGACTTCTCAACAGAAACCTTACAGGCCAGAAGGGAGTGGCATGATGTATTTAATGCAATGAAGCAGAAAGGCCTTGAACCAAGATTACTTTATCCAGCAAGATTATCATTTAAATTTGAAGGAGGGATTAAACAATTCCCAGATAAGCAAAAGCTGGGAGAATTTGCCTCCCACAAACCATCTCTACAGTGCATTTTGGAGGGACTGCTATAGATGGAAGTGTTCCTACAGATTAATAGCTGTCACCAGAGGTAATAAAACCACAGTAAAGAAAATAGAACAGCTAATTACTAAGAAAATGCAAAATTAAATTAACTATTCCCAAAGTCAATCAATGGATAGACAAACAGTACAGAATATGATACCCAATATATAAAGAATGAAATAGAAAGAAAAAGGAGGAAACAAACGAACAAACAAAGAACCTTTAGATTGTGTTTGTAATAGCATATTAAGTTAGTTGTTAGACTTTTAGATAGTAGGGAAGTTAACCTTGAACCTTTGGTAACCACGAAACTGAAGCCTGCAATGCCAATAAGTACATACCTATCCATAATCACCCTAAATGTAAATGGACTGAATGCACCAGTCAAAAGACATAGAGTCACTGAATGGATAAAAAAACAAGACCCATCTATATGCTGCCTTCAAGAGACTCACTTTAAACCCAAAGACATACACAGACTAAAAGTGAAGGGATGGAAAAAGATATTTCATGCAAACAACAAGGAGAAAAAAGCAGGTGTTGCAGTACTTGTATCAGACAAAATAGACTTCAAAACGAAGAAAGTAGCAAGAGATAAAGAAGGACATTACATAATGATAAAGGGGTCAGTCCAACAAGAAGATATAACCATTATAAATATATATGCACCCAACAAAGGAGCGCCAGCATATGTGAGACAAATACTAACAGAATTAAAGGAGGAAATAGACAGCAATGCATTCATTTTAGGAGACTTCAACACACCACTCACTCCAGAGGACAGATCAACCAGACAGAAAATAAGTAAAGACACAGAGGCACTGAACAACACACTAGAACAGATGGACCTAACAGACATCTACAGAACTCTACACCCAAAAGCAGCAGGATACACATTTTTCTCAGGTGCACATGGAACATTTTCCAGAATAGACCACATACTAGGCCACAAAAAGAACCTCAGTAAAGTCAAAAATATTGAAATTCTACTAACCAACTTCTCAGATCACAAAGGTATAAAACTAGAAATAAATTTTAGAAAGAAATCAAAAAAGCTCACAAATACATGGAGACTCAACAACATTCTCCTAACTAATCAATGGGTTAATGACCAAATCAAAACAGAAATGAAGGAATATATGGAGACTAATGATAACAACAACACAAAGCCACAACTTTTGTTGGATGCAGCAAAGGCAGTTCTAAGAGGAAAGTATATATTGCAATCCAGGCCTATTTAAAGAAAGAAGAACATTTCCAAATGAATAGTCTAAAGACACAATTACTGAAATTGGAAAAAGAAGAACAAATGAGGCCCAAAGTCACCAGACGGAGGGCCATAATAAAGATTAGAGAAGAAATAAATAAAATTGAGAAGAATAAAACAATAGAAAAAAATCAATGAAACCAAGAGCTGGTTTTTTTTGAAAAAATAAACAAAATAGATAAACCCCTAGCCAGATTCATTAAGAGAAAAAGAGAATCTACACACATAAACAGAATCAGAAATGAGAAAGGAAAAATAATGAAGGACCCCACAGAAATATAAAGAATTATAAGAATATTATGAGAATCTATATGCTAACAAGCTGGAAAACATAGAAGAAATGGATGACTTCTTGGAAAAATACAACCTTCCAAGACTGACCAAGCAAGGAACAGAAAAACTAAATCAGACCAATCACCAGCAATGAAATTGAATCAGTAATCAAAGAACTACCCAAGAACAAAACCCCCGGACCTGATGGATTCACCTCTGAATTCTACCAGACGTATAGAGAAGAAATAACACCCATTCTCCTTAAAGTTTTCGAAAAAATAGAAGAGGAGGGAATACTGCCAAACTCATTCTATGAAGCCAGCATCACTGTAATACCAAAACCTGGCAAAGACCTCACCAAAAAAGAAAATTACAGACCAATATCCCTGATGAACGTAGATGCAAAAATACTCAACAAAATATTAGCAAACTGAATTCAAAAATACATCAAGAGGATCATACACCATGATGAAGTGGGATTCATCCCAGGGATGCAAGGATGGTACAACATTCGAAAATCCATCAACATCATCCACCACATAAACAAAAAGAAGAACAAAAAGGGGAAGACGGCGGTGTGAGCAGGGCAGCAGAAATCTCCTCCCAAAACCATATAAATCTATGAAAACACAGTAAATACAACTATTCCTAAAAGAGAAATCAGAGCACACAGGAAAGTGCACAACGTGCAGCCACACCTGGGAGGACTCAGCACCCCGCGAGGCGGGTAAGATACAGAATCGCGACCCGGTGGCACCTGAACACTCACCCAGCCCAGCGCGCCGGCGGGAGGAGAAGAGTCAGAGCTGGGAGGGAGTGGAAGAGCAGGTCCGCGAAATAACCAGCCCTGGTGGTCTGCGCCGGAGCACCGGGAGCGCTGACACACATCGGGCAGTGCATCAGATATTGGAGAGGCAGAAGGTGCAGGTTTTGAGCCGGGAAGGTGCCGGGACCGTGCAGCCAGTGCCCAGGGACAAGAGAAAAGCGCGTGCCATTTGTAGCGGTCTCGGAGAGGCGGCGGGCCCAGCGAGGGAACACCAGCGCCCCGACGGGCTCAGCCCTGCAGGCTGGAAGTCCTGGGGAACTTCGGTCCCCTTCGCTAGTGCAGCCAGCGCCCAGGGACAAGAGAAAAGCGCGCGCAATCTGTAGCGGTCTCGGAGAGGCGGCGGACCCAGCGAGGGAACACCAGCGCCCCGGCGGGCTCAGCCCTGCAGGCTGGAAGTCCTGGGGAACTTCGGTCCCCTTCGCTAGTGACAGAAACAAGGGAGCAACCACGCTGGAACTTTATACAGAAAACAATAGCGTCCCATTCATTCCTACCTACAAAAACGGCGCAGCTGCAGCTGCGAATTAGTGGAGCAACAGCGACATCTACAGCACGCGTAGAGAATCCATTGCAGAGCCCAGCTGACATACGTGGCACTTGCCAGCGACCACTCCTGCCAGCATGACAAGACAGAGGAAGCTAATACAGACAAAGCTCACCAAGATTCAGAGCCCCTCTGAGAAGGAATCTGAAGAGATGGAAATGCAGCATCTTCCTGAAAAAGAATTCAGAATAAAAGTTATAACCATGCTGATGGATCTACAGAGAAATATGCAAGAGCTAAGGGAGGAGGTGAGGGAAGTCAGGAAAGATAATGCAGAAATGAGACAAGCCATCGATGGGCTCAACAGCAGACTGGATGAGATGCAAGACACTGTTAATGCAATAGAAATCAGAGAACAGGAACACAGAGCAGCTGAGGCAGAGAGAGAAAAAGGATCTCTAGGAATGAAAGAATATTAAGAGAACTATGTAACCAATCCAAAAAGAACAACATTCGCATTACAGGAGTACCAGAGGAAGAAGAGAGAGAAAAAGGGATAGAAAGTGTCTTTGAAGAAATAATTGCTGAAAACTTCCCAATGCTGGGGAAGGAAATAGTCTCGCAGTCCATGGAAGCCCACAGATCTCCTCACACGAGGGACCCCAGGAAGACAACATCAAGACACATAATAATTAAAATGGCAAATATCAAAGATAAGGACAGAGTATTAAAGGCAGCTAGAGAAAGAAAAAAGATCACCTTCAAAGGAAAACCCATCAGACTAACATCAGACTTCTCAACAGAAACCTTACAGGCTAGAAGAGAATGGCATGACATATTTAACGAAATGAAACAGAAGGGCCTCGAACCAAGAATATTGTATCCAGCACGATTATCATTTAAATATGATGGCGGGATTAAACAATTTTCAGACAAGCAAAAGCTGTGAGAATTTGCCTCCCATAAACCACCTCTACAGGACATCTTAAAGGAACTGCTCTAGAGGGAAGCACTCCCAAGGCTAAAAAGCTGTCACCAGAGAAAATAAAATCATAGCAAGAAAGCAGAACACCCAAAACTAACTAAAGGCAAAGAATAAAACACCTAGTATATAAAGAATGGAGGAGGAATAAGAAGGGAGAGAAATAAAGAAACATCAGACTGTGTTTACAATAACTTAACAAGAAAGTTAAGTTAGATTGTTAGATAGTAAAGAAGCAACCCTTGAACCTTTGGTAACCACGAATCTAAAGCCAGCAATGGCAATAAGTACATATCTTTCGATAATCACCCTAAACGTAAATAGACTGAATGCACCAATCAAAAGACACAGAGTAACAGAATGGATAAAAAAGCAAGACGCATCTATATGCGGCCTTCAAGAGACTCACTTTAAACCCAAAGACATACACAGACTAAAAGTGAAGGGATGGAAAAAGATATTTCATGCAAACAACAAGGAGAAAAAAGCAGGTGTTGCAGTACTTGTATCAGACAAAATAGACTTCAAAACGAAGAAAGTAGCAAGAGATAAAGAAGGACATTACATAATGATAAAGGGGTCAATCCAACAAGAAGATAAAACCATTATAAATATATATGCACCCAACACAGGAGCGCCAGCATATGTGAGACAAATACTAACAGAATTAAACGAGGAAATAGACAGCAATGCATTCATCTTAGGTGACTTCAACACACCACTCACTCCAAGGGACAGATCAACCAGACAGAAAATAAGTAAAGACACAGAGGCATTGAACAGCACACTAGAACAGATGGACCTAACAGACATCTACAGAACTCTACACCCAAAAGCAACGGAATACACATTCTTCTCAAGTGCACATGGAACATTTTCCAGAATAGACCACATACTAGGCCACAAAAAGAACCTCAGTAAAATCGAAAATATTGAAATTATACCAACCAACTTCTCGGATCATAAAGGTATTAAACTAGAATTAAACTTTAGAAAGAAAACAAAAAGGCTGACAATTACATGGAGACTTAACAACATTCTCCTAATTAATCAATGGGTCAATGACCAAATCAAAACAGAAATCAAAGAGTATATGGAGACAAATGACAACAACAACCCAAAGCCACAGCTTCTGTGGGACGCAGCAAAGGCAGTTCTAAGAGGAAAGTATATAGCAATCCAGGCCTATCTAAAGAAAGAAAAACATTCCCAAATGAATAGTCTAAAGACACAATTACTGAAATTGGAAAAAGAACAACAAATGAGACCCAAAGTCACCAGAAGAAGGGACATAATAAAGATCAGAGAAGAAATAAATAAAATTGAGAAGAACAAAACAATAGAAAAAATCAATGAAACCAAGAGCTGGTTCTTTGAAAAAATAAACAAAATAGATAAACCCCTAGCCAGACTCATTAAGAGAAAAAGAGAATCTACACACATAAACAGAATCAGAAATGAGAAAGGAAAAATCACAACGGATCCCACAGAAACACAAAGAATTATAAGAGAATATTATGAGAATCTATATGCTAACAAGCTGGAAAACCTAGAAGAAATGGACAACTTTATAGAAAAATACAACCTTCCAAGACTGACCAAACAAGGAACAGAAAACCTAAACAGACCAATCACCAGCAACGAAATTGAAGCGGTAATCAAAAAACTACCCAAGAACAAAACCCCCGGACCTGATGGATTCACCTCTGAGTTCTACCAGACATATAGAGAAGAAATAACACCCATTCTACTTAAAGTTTTCCAAAAAATAGAAGAGGAGGGAATACTTCCAAACTCATTCTATGAAGCCAGCATCACTCTAATACCAAAACCAGGCAAACACCTCACCAAAAAAGAAAACTATAGACCAATATCCCTGATGAACGTGGATGCAAAAATACTCAACAAAATATTAGCAAACCGAATTCAAAAGTACATCAAGAGGATCATACACCATGATCAAGTGAGATTCATCCCAGGGATGCAAGGATGGTACAACATTCGAAAATCCATCAACATCATCCACCACATCAACAAAAAGAAAAACAAAAACCACATGATCATCTCCATAGATACTGAAAAAGCATTTGACAAAATTCAGCATCCATTCCTGATTAAAACTCTCAAGAAAATGGGTATAGAGAGCAAGTACCTCAACATCATAAAGGCCATATATGACAAACCCACAGCTAACATCATACTTAATGGTGAGAAGCTGAAAGCTTTTCATCTAAGATCGGGAACAAGACAGGGATGCCCACTCTCTCCACTGTTATTCAACACAGTACTGGAGGTCCTAGCCACGGCAATCAGACAAAACAAAGACATACAAGGCATCCAGATTGGTAAAGATGAAGTCAAATTGTCACCATTTGCAGATGACATGATATTGTACATAAAAAACCCGAAAGACTCCATTCCAAAACTACTAGAACCAGTATCTGAATTCAGCAAAGTTGCAGGATACAAAATTAACACACAGAAATCTGTTGCTTTCCTATACACTAACGATAAACTAACAGAAAGAGAAATCAGAAAAACAATTCCATTCACAATTGCATCAAAAAGAATAAAATACCTAGGAATAAACTTAACAAAGGAAGTGAAAGACCTGTACCCTGAAAACTACACGACATTCCTAAGAGAAATTAAAGAGGACACTAACAAATGGAAATGCATCCCATGCTCTTGGCTAGGAAGAATAAATATTATCAAAATGGCTATACTACCTAAAGCAATCTACAGATTCAATGCAATCCCTATCAAACTACCAACAGCTTTCTTCAATGAACTGGAACAAATAATTCTAAAATTCATATGGAACCACAAAAGACCCCGAATAGCCAAATCAATCCTGAGAAGGAGGAATAAAACAGGGGGAATTACACTCCCTGACTTCAAGCTCTACTACAAAGCCACAGTAATCAAGACAATTTGGTATTGGCACAAAAACAGACCCACAGACCAGTGGAATAGAATAGAAAATCCAAACATCAACCCAAACACATACAGTCAATTAATATTTGATAAAGGAGCCTTGGATATACATTGGGGAGATGACAGCCTATTCAGCAGCTGGTGTTGGAAAAACTGGACAGCTACATGTAAGAGAATGAAACTGGACTACTGTCTAGCCCCATACACAAAGGTAAACTCGAGGTGGATCAAGGACCTGAATGTAAGTCATGAAACTATAAAACTCTTAGAAAAAAATACAGGCAAAAAGCTCTTGGACATAAACATGAGCAACTTCTTCATGAACGTATCTCCCCAAGCAAGGGAAACAAAAGCAAAAATGAACAAGTGGGACTATATCAAGCTGAAAAGCTTCTGTACAGCAAAAGACACCATCAGTAGAACAAAAAGACATCCTACAGTATGGGAGAATATATTCATAAATGACGTATCCGATAAGGGGTTGACATCCAAAATATATAAAGAACTCACGCACCTCAACAAACAAAAAGCAAATAATCCACTTAAGAAATGGGCAGAGGACATGAATAGACACTTCTCCAAAGAAGAAATTCAGATGGCCAACAGGCACATGAAAAGATGCTCCACATCACTAATCATCAGAGAAATGCAGATTAAAACCACAATGAGATATCACCTCACACCAGTGAGGATGGCCAACATCCAAAACACAAACAACAACAAATGTTGGCGAGGATGTGGAGAAAAGGGAACCCTCCTACACTGCTGGTGGGACTGCAAATTAGTTCAACCATTGTGGAAAGCAGTATGGAGGTTCCTCAAAAAACTCAAAATAGAAATACCATTTGACCCAGGAATTCCACTCCTAGGAATTTACCCTAAGAATGCAGCAGCCCAGTTTGAAAAAGACAGATGCACCCCTATGTTTATCGCAGCACTATTTACAATAGCCAAGAAATGGAAGCAACCTAAGTGTCCATCAGTAGATGAATGGATAAAGAAGAGGTGGTACATATACACAATGGAATATTATTCAGCCATAAGAAGAAAACAAATCCTACCATTTGCAACAACATGGATGGAGCTAGAGGGTATTATGCTCAGTGAAATAAGTCAAGCTGAAAAAGACAAATACCAAATGATTTCTCTCATATGTGGAGTATAAGAACTAAGGAAAAAAAAAAACTGAAGGAACAAAACAGCAGGAGACTCACAGAACCCGAGAATGGACAAATAGTTACCAAAGGGAAAGGGACTCGGGAGGATGGGTGGGAAGGGAGGGGTAAAAGGGAAGAAGAGACATTACGATTAGCAGATGTAATGTTCGGGGGGCATGGGGAGGGCTGTACAACCCAGAGAGGACAAGTAGTGACTCTATGGCATCTCACTAAGCTGATGGACAGTGACTGCAATGGGGTTGGGGGGGGGACCTGATGAAGGGGGTAGTGTAATCACCATAATATTACTCATTTAATTGTAGATTAATGATATCAAAATAAACTAAAAAAAAAAAAGAAGAACAAAAACCACACGATCATCTCCATAGATGCTGAAAAAGCATTTGGCAAAATTTAGCATCCATTCCTGATTAAAACTCTCAAGAAAATGGGTATAGATGGCAAGCACCTCAACATCATAAAGGCCATAAATGACAAACCCACAGCTAACATCATACTTAACGGCGAGAAGCTGAAAGCTTTTCATCTAAGATCGGGAACAAGACAGGGATGCCCACTCTCTCCACTGTTACTCAACATAGTACTGGAGGTCTTAGCCATGGCAATCAGACAAAAGAAAGACATACAAGGCATCCAGATTGGTAAAGAAGAAGTCAAATTGTCACTATTTGCGGATAACATGCTATTGTACATAAAAAACCCTAAAGACTCCACTCCCAAACTACTAGAACTAATATCTGAATGCAGCAAAGTTGCAGGATACAAAATTAACACACAGAAATCTGTTGCTTTCCTATACACTAACGATGAACTAACAGAAAGAGAAATCAGAAAAACAATTCCATTCACAATTGCATCCAAAAGAATAAAAATACCTAGGAATAAACCTAACAAAGGAAGTGAAAGACCTGTACCCTGAAAACTACAAGACACTCCTAAGAGAAATTAAAGAGGACACTAACAAATGGAAATACATCCCATGCTCTTGGCTAGGAAGAATAAATATTGTCAAAATGGCTATACTAGCTAAAGCAATCTACAGATTCAACACAATCCCTATCAAAATACCAACAGCTTTCTTCAGCGAACTAGAGCAAATCATTCTAAAGTTCATATGGAACTACAAAAGACCCCGAACAGCTAAAGCAATCCTGAGAAGGAAGAATAAAGCTGGGGGGATTACGCTCCCAAGTTCAAGCTCTACTAGAAAGCCATAGTGATCAAGACAATTTGGTACTGGCACAAGAAGAGACAAATAGACCAACAGAACAGACTAGAGAGCCCAGATATAAACCCAAGCATATATGGTCAATTAATATATGATAAAGGAGCCATGGACATACAATGGGGAAATGACAGCCTCTTCAACAACTGGTGTTGGCAAAACTGGACAGCTACATGCAAGGGAATGAAACTGGATTATTGTTTAATCCCATACACAAAAGTAAACTCGAAATGGATCAAAGACCTGAATGTAAGACATGAAACCATAAAACTCTTAGAAGACAACATAGGCAAAAATCTCCTGAATATAAACCTGAGCAACTTCTTCCTGAATGCATCTCCTTGAGGAAGGGAAACAAAAGCAAAAATGAACACATGGGACTACAGCAAACTAAAAAGTTTCTGTACAGCAAAGGACACCATCAACTGAACCAAAGGCTGGGAGAATATATTTGTAAATGACGTATCCAACAAGGGGTTCACATCCAAAATATATAAAGAACTCACACACCTCAACACCCAAAAAGCAAACAACCCGATTAAAAAATGGGCAGAGGATATGAAGAGACAATTCTCCAAAGAAGAAATTCAGATGGCCAACAGACATGAAAAGATGCTCCATATCACTAATCATCTGGGAAATGCAAATTAAAACCACAATGAGATATCACCTCACACCAGTAAGGATGGCCAGCATCCGAAAGACTAAGAACAACAAATGCTGGTGAGGATGTGGAGAAAGGGGAACCCTCCTACCCTGCTGGTGGGAATGTAAGCTAGTTCAATCATTGTGGAAAGCAATATGGAGGTTCCTCAAAAAAACTAAAAATACAAATACCATTTGACTGGGGAATCCCACTCCTTGGAATTTACCCAAAGAATACAATTTCTCAGATTCAAAAAGACATATGCACCCCTACGTTTATCGCAGCACTATTTACAATAGCCAAGATATGGAAGCAACCTAAGTGTCCATCAGTAGATGAATGGATAAAGAAGATGTGGTACATATACACAATGAAATACTACTCAGCCGTAAGAAAGAAACAAATCCTACCATTTGCAACAACATAGACGGAGCTGGAGGATATTATGCTCAGTGAAATTAGCCAGGTGGAGAAAGACAAGTGCCAAATGATTTCCCTCATTTGTGGAGTATAACAATGCAGCAAAATTGAAGGAACAAATAGCAGCAGACTCAGAGACTCCAAGAAGGGACTAGTGGTTACCAAAGGGGAGGGGTGTGGGAAGGTGGGTGGGGAGGGAGGGAGAAGGGGATTGAGGGGTATTTTGTTTAGTACCCATGGTGTGGGGGATCAAGGGGAAAACAGTGTAGCACAGAGAAGGCAAACAGTGAATCTGTGGCATCTTACTACACTGATGGACAGTGACTGCATTGGGGTATGGGTGGGGACTTGATAATATGGGTAAATGTAGTCACCTCATTGTTTTTTCATGTGAAACCTTCATAATACCTTAATAAAAAATCAAGAAAAAAAAAGAAACTAAACATACACTTCTATACAACGTAGAAATTACACTCTTGGGCATTTATCCCAGAGAAATAAACACCCATGTTGACCAAGACCTGTGCCTAAACTTACACTGTGGCTTTATTTCTAACAGCCAAAAGCTGGAAACCATCCAAATGTCCCTCAGTGGGTGAACGGTTTGACTGTGGTCAATCCACAGCGTGGGATGCTACACAGCAGCAAGCAGGACAAGCTACCGACATGTGTGATGGCTGGGAGGACGTTAGGGGTCTCATGTGGAGTGAAAAAAGCCACTCTAACAAGCTGCAAACTGTATGACTCTGTGTCTACGACATTTTTGAAGTGACATAGTTATAAAGACTGAGAACTAATTATTGGTGTCCGGAGGCTGGAGATGGGAGCAGGGAGGGCAAGTGGCGACTGGAGGGCATTGTCAGGCAGATCCTTGTGGTGACGGAGGAGCAGCTCTGCACTGCGGACTGTGAGGGTGGGCATGCACATCTGTGCGCAGATTTAACTGCCAGACCTATGACGACTGTCCCTCCATCACTGCTGTGGCCGCCGTGATCACAGCTGGGATCGTGCGGACTGCAGTCACCATGACGGCCACCACTATTGCTGCTATTGCGCTGCCAGCATCAACGCTACGATGGGCACTGCCACCACCGTCACCACCACCACCACTGCTGCTGTGCACAGCACACATAGGCAAGTGCAGGTAAAAACTGGTAAAACTGTAAAAAAGTTTGTCTTCTGACTGACAGTACCGCACCAATGCGATCTTCCTGCTGTCGGTATTGTACTATACTTGCAAAAAACATCACCTCTGAGAGAAGCTGGGCAAATGTTACAGGACACTCTGTACTATTTTTACCACTTCCTGTGAGTCTGTGATTATTTCAAAATAAAAAGCTAAAAGTAATGTCATAGAAAAGTTGAAAGCACAGAGAAATTCTAAAACTACAATACCTAAAACTGCAAACTCAACCATCAAGTGTAACAAGACACATCAAGGAAGCAACCACCAGATGCAGGGTGGACAGTCCACACAGATTCCCTCGGCACAGCAACCAGACATTCCTGACCTGGCACATGGAAGCAACAAGGCAGCTGGAAAAGCCTCCTGCAGACCTGTTTGTGCCACGTGACATGATGCTGGGGAACAGGAGCTGCACTTCCCCACAGCAGCGTGCCAAGGGCCAGCATCCCAAGGGCCATCCACTTTCTGGAATTCCAATGTGTAAGTTGCTCTGTGTCACTTGCGCTGCAGTCACAAAGGAGCCCAGGTTCCAGGGGAGGGAACAGTGGTACCCGGAAGGAGGGAAGCCCAAGTCGTCACACAGCAGGGCATGTGGGCTGGAGCCTGGTGCCGTCCCTGAGCTGGGAGCATCTGCAGACACCAGACAAGCAGGCTGGTGGGCCATTAAGCAGCAGGGACTTTAATAAGAGCAGAGGACAGGCTGGTGTACGGTGCGGACATGGTTGCAGCTATGTTTTTTAAAGGCTATTCTGGCTACTGGGGGTGTGGCTTGTCCCGGTGACTGGGGAGGTCAGGATGGAGGGGTGTTCAGGGTCCCCTTTGGGGTCAGAATTCAGAGGGTTTGGTGCTGGATCAGGTGAGCAAGGAGTGAGAAGGTATCAGGGCAACTCCAAGGCGCCATTAGGCTTGACCAGGTGGGAGGAGTTGGCTCTGAAGCAGGGCGGGTCCACGACTGGGAAGGCAGAGCCTCAGCCACGGTCCAGAGCAGGCAACAGCCCACTGCTGGTGGAGGAGGGGCCACCCTTGGTGGCACTGCAAGGCTGCCCCCCTGACCTCCTCTGTACCCCCGTGATCCGTGATCAGGGTCTGCAGGACCAGGCAGCTTTGTGTCTGGTGAAGTCGTGCCTATGGCTGAGGCTACCTCTGTCACCCTGCTGTCCTCTCCCTCCCTCTGAGGGCCAAGCTGCAGAACTGCCAGCTGCTGGGGGCTGTCCTCCCAGAGTTGCCCAGACACTGGCTCTCCATGCCTATCTATGCTCACTCTCCCATAAGGTGACCAGGTCCATGCCTGCCTACTGCTCAAGGACCCCAGGCTGTCAAGCATAGGGCCTTGGGCCAGCATCCACCTGTCTTTGGCCTTGCTGGCAGGTGTGCTAGCCTGGCCCCTGCTCTGAAGCCATTTGGTCTGACTAAAAATGGTGCCAGAAAAACACCACTGCACTAGCAGTCTGGTTTGGGGTCCGGGCCCACCTCCAGGTAACAAGCATGTGGTTGCAACCCCCTGGTCTTTGTTGCTCACACGTCTGTCTCTGTGTGGCCAAACCAAGGGCCACTAAACCGCACCTTGAAGCACTCAGCATCCCGTCTTTTCGGGCTTCAGCCCAGTGACAGTTTCTCTGCCTCTGGTTTTTCAGGTGGACGTGGGGCCAGCAGAGCTGCTGTCTAGGGCACTCCTGCTCAGCAGAGGCCTGGGAGCTGGGCTAGGAACCCTTGGAGCATCTGGGCTCTCCTGCTGCCGTTGGCTCAGAAGCTGTGCAGCCAGCTCCCAGGAGGACTAGCCTATGCTGAGCGCCGCTCATCAGAACCTCCGGGGCACTGAGAGTGGAGTCAGCCCTGGGTCATCAGGAGCTGCAGCAGATCTGCACTGACAGGCCTCAGGCTGCGGGCTCTTCCCCAGGCCGGCAGGAAGGCCAGTGTCTGTGTTTCCAGCAGCTCTTTCTTGGACTCACTGTGGGCCTCCTAGCCTCTTCCCGCCCTCCCCGTAATGGCACTGGCATGCTCAGCGCTCAGATTGGTGCTCCCGGGTTTTGCCAAGAATATGTGTTCATCATGTCAGAAGTCACCTCTCTACTCCCCAGGCCAGTTCCAACGGCAGCTCTGTGCCTTTTTAGAGGAGTGCTTCCACTGCCTGCCTCTGAGCTGTGCTCTCAAAGCCCACATCTGGTTTCCAAAGAGCACTTCATTTGGAGCTGCTGGCCTTTCATCGGGGTGAACTTTCAGACGTGCTTACTTCAAGCTACAAGCCCCACACCAGAGCTCATGTTGCCTGCGGGCTGCAGCCACCTGGGAAGGCGGGGCTACTGTGGTCATTCTGTCATGAGGCCATGAGTAAGGCTGCCCGAAGCAGACATCAAACTGGACGGCAGCCGGAGCCTGGGAGAGCTGTCACACCTCCCCCACCAGCTGGGTCATGGGACCAGCAGCCTGCACGGCCCAGGAAGAGCTCCGGCCCAGCAAACTTGGCCCTTGGTGATGCGTTTCCCTGGTTACTGATTTCTTAGAGTATGGACTGCAAGTGCGCCTCAGACATAAGTCACCCTGTCACTGGCACCACTGACATGGAGGACACGCCCAGAACCACACTGGGAACACCTGGCCTAGAACAGAACCTGCAGCCAGGCCTGTACCCTCTGACTTGGGGCCCGTGGACTCGTGGCCTCCTCAGTCAAAGCCTCTGTGGGGGGCCCAGAGGCCAAGGAGACTGGCAGCCACTGACCACTGGGCCTGCCTGTGCACAGCAGGGCCCTGCTGGTCCCCCACACCCTCTCCTCATCTCAGTGTCCTGGCTCAGCCTCCGCCTTCCCTGTGCATGGACGTTCACTTTGGTGACCACACTGGCCACCTGACGTGTGCTGGCTTGTCCACATAGTCTGAATTTGTTTCCAACGTTTGAAACTCAGAAGCTTTGTGTTCAAATCTGCTTTTACAGCCTTGAATGGGGGAGTAGAGGCTCTGGAAGTGCCGAGCCTCATGCCCAGTAGCAACAAGCACCTGGGCTAAGTGGAAGGCCCCCCAGTGAGTAGGGATGGGCCTCCCCAGCTGAGGTGGTCTCCTGCTTGGGCTCCAGCTAGCCCACCCACTGGATCACATGCTTGATCTCTGCCTGGAGTCTTCTAGGAGCTCAGAGCCCCTAGCCCCCAACCTCTGCCCCACATGTCAGGTGCACATTCACACCATGCCCACCAGGCCTTGTCCCCAGCAGGGAATCCTGGGAGAAAGGACATGGCCCCTGTGAAGACAGCTCTGGCTCTGGGTGCCACACCCTCTCCACTCTCCTGGCACATCTAGTCAGGGAACATTAGAATAAAAGCTGCCAGAGGCCAAGGTAGAAAGTAAGAAAGTACGGAGCATGGTGCACGCACCCCAGGAGGGGTTCACTGGTACCGAGCATGGTGCGTGCCCTGGGAAGGGTTCACTGGGTCCAACTGTGGGGTGTGCCCCAGAAAGTGACCCTTGTGGGTGTCTCCCCTCTATAAGTGTCCCACGTTGAATGGAGGATCTCTGAGGTCCTTTCAGTCCTAGACTCTATGCTGTTAAGGACTCCTAAGAGAAGCATACAGATGTTGCGAACACTGGAGGGAAATGCTACACATCAGTGAGCGGCCCTACTCACGTCACAGACACCTGATGTTCAGTCTTCCAATGGCAGCTCCAGAATGGAGTGCAGGGGGTACACTGAGTGCCTCACAAGTCCCTCAGTCTGTCTGTGGGATAGGACGGTCACTCTGACCACGGTGGAGACCTCAGGGAGACCCCGGTGTCAGGGGCCCGAGGTGCCTGCCCCGCAGCAAGCCCCACAGTAAGCCCCACAGTCTGGCATGAGGCTCTCATTCTGTTCCCAGATCCCTCAGAGACATGAAGGAAGACAGGATTCCAGAGCCAAGATCCCATTAGGATGACAAGTGCCAGTGGCTTGATAAAGAGGTCTCTGCAGGGTTGAAACTGGTAAATTCCCCAAAGCTTATGTTCTGTTCAGCCATCACATTTTAGGTTTGTATAATGAGGTATCATTCCGGGTGAGAAACTGTTAAGGTCTTTAGAAAATTCTGCTTCAACTTCCATATTACTTAGAAGCAGACCTTCAATGATGACCCATCATCTATGTCCACAGAAAACTCATGTTATTTGCCTTAATTTCCTAAGCTGTAGTAATCAGACAAGCTAAGCTTATGAATCAGTTTTATTACGCTTCTTAATATGAAACATAAAACCAGAATGTTTCTAGTCTTTCCCTTTTCTTAATGCATTTAAATGCAAAACCCTTTCTCTCCTGAACAGTCAGGGACTTGCCCCACAAGGAGCTAGCCAGACTCCTGGGCCATAGGCAGGGCAACATTTGACAAAAGCCAGAAGGCCAGAGGGCTGTCTACCCCAGAACGCAGAGCTATGGCCTTTATCATGGCTCTCCTAGCCGTGGCCAGAGTGTCCACAGTTTGTTTTGTGGGAATGAGAGGAAAGCAGGGGCCACACTCTGGTGTGCCGGGCACCATGTGATGGACTCGGAGACCCAGTGGGATGGGACCAAACACAAGGGGTGCTGTGCTCAGCAAGGGACCCCGGGGAGGGCAGGAGCTCTGATAACAGAGCTTGTGGGAAGCCTCAGTGTCACCTGGACAGACTCTGGGGACTCTCGTGTGGAGCTGAGGAACAGCATTCCACCATAGGGGGGGGCCTTCCCACGAGGCAGGGACAGAGGGAAAAGGACCTCAGGCCCAGGACAAGACAGCGGGCAGGCGAACTGGATCGGGGACATTTGCCAAGAAGACCAGTGGTGTGGAGGGCTGTGTCGGAGCCAGAGAAGGAGGCAGGGCCCAAGCAGGAGCGCAGGGGTGTGGAGCTGCTCCTTCGGGCACATCAGCGACAGGAGCAGATGGCGATCATGCGCCTTCTGGGTCCTCTCCCTTCTGGGGAAAGCCTAACCACGTAACACCTTCAGTCTCTTGAAGCTAGCTTATATATGCAATTATTATGCCACACTCCCCAATCCTGTTTGATTGAAAATAATTTACTAACTGTGGAAAGATGGGGATTCAATTTCAGAAGCAGGGCCTGTCGGGGTGTCTCAGTCCCCTGCTCTCTCCCCCTAATTTCCGTCCTCACTGTCAGCCCCACTGTTGCAGGGCCTCTGAGTTGTCCTCAGGCACAGTGACAAGGCCGCCTGGTGCCCTTGCAGAGGCCTACACAAAGCTGCGCTGGGGAATTGCCAGGGAGGGCTGCTTGGAGGGGCAGTGTGCACAGAGGCACCTGGCATCTGCAGGAAACAGGGCTCCTCTGGGGGCTCCCTGGTGAGCTGCCGTGGCTTTGGGCCTGTCTAGTGGGCCCCGGCTTGCAAGGTCCCCATGGCCTATGTTTACGCAGATGCTACAAGGCTCTGGGTGGTGGAGAGGGGCTGTCTGTCCCTGCCTATGGGCTAGTCAGAGCCCTGGGCAGGGGAAGATGTGGGTCACAGCAGGGCCCCATGTGCACTTCATGCCCCCAAATGCACAGTCCTATAGCTTACAATGGAGCCTGGGGACTGCAGGTTCCCAACTCATCCAGAGAAGCCTGCCTCTTGGAGAACAGGGAGGGGGAGGTGGGCAGGGGGTGGTTGGCGCTGGGCAGGCAGGGCCCAAGGAGGGCCAGGG
Source organism: Smutsia gigantea (assembly GCA_032199065.1). Taxonomy (NCBI): domain Eukaryota; kingdom Metazoa; phylum Chordata; class Mammalia; order Pholidota; family Manidae; genus Smutsia; species Smutsia gigantea. Next base: position 520,373 of record JAVSCE010019754.1, on the reverse strand, counting down.
ACAGCAGGACATGTGTGAGGCCACAGCTGGGGAGCCTGGACTGGGCTCTACAAAGCCTTGCTCATTGCCCCCTCCTAACTAATGCTCTCTACATCAGGAGGCCAACAGGAAGCCCCACAGCGGAAGGGTAGCCAGCCTCCAGGCTCTGGGTCTCAAGACACTTTCACTCCAGGAAAGCACAGGGGACCCCGACGTGTTTTTATTTATGTGCACTGTTTACCTCATTGGAAATTAAAACTGGTGACTACATTACTTCATTAAAAAATGACAATAAACCTAATACAAGCTAACAAAAGTAATATTTTTTATGAGCAATAACTGTTTTACAAAACAAAAAAAGTCACCGAGAAGTGTGGCACTGTTTTGTACCTTTGCACATCTCCTAAAGTCTGACCTACTAGAGAACAGCGGGGCTCCATGCCTGCTACATGTAATCTGCTGGGATGTGTTTGGGTCAAAGCCAATTGGCCTCAGACAGACAGGCAGCTGGAAAAGGGAGAGCTATTTCATGGCCTTTCCAGAGAGCTGAGCCATTCTTCTTTGCCACACCACCAAAACTTGGCAATGGTAGGTCTTATAGGTTAGTTGCAAAGTTCAGTCAGAAACCACATGAAAGATAACATCCAAGAACTTCCTGAACACTGTTACATTTAGAAAGCCATTGGCCTACCCTGACCTCTGAACATCATCTTCACCTGCGCATGATTTTTATACTATTGTGTTTTGGTCATTTGAAAAATACCGGTTCATTGAGTAATGCAGCTCTTCCAAATCTTGACACATCTTCCTACACAGTATCAAAGAAACCACATTTCTCAGCATCACCACCAAGCTTATCAGGAGAGTCAGAAGGTCTTAGGGATATGTGAACAGTGGGAGATACAAATTTTGGAAAATTCTAACTTCTGCCCCAGAGTTCAAAGGTTTCTTGCCCATCAGTCATTTCTGAGAAAGTATCCGTCAGATGCCCAAATATACACACCTGTCCATCAGTTGCTCCCACAGCCGCCCTGATGGCTCCGGCTGGCCAGTGTGAGAGGCGAGAGGCAGACAGCCTTGCACCACACAGTGCTGGAGGCTCGGATTTGATGCAAAGAAGCTGCTTCCTCGAGCACATCATTAAGTGTGGCTGGTTTTTATGCTGACCATGAGAGGACCGGCTAATACAGGCCCTAGGAGGGCCCACCATCAGCCCAAAGGGCACACAGTGTGAAGGGGAGACCACAGCTCAGTATTACTGTGAAAACCAGCATTTTGAGCCTCACAGATCCCTGAAAGGGCCTCGGGGACTGCCAGGGGTCCACAGGCCAGGCTCTGAGGATCACATCAGCAGAGGATAAAACTGAGTGACAAACATGTTACAAGTCAACTTCCTGACAAGGATCTACTTAAGGATGAGGCCAGTGCACACTCAGCCAGCTTGGGGGCCATGACAAAATACCGACCGGGAGGCTTAACAAGTTTGCAGTCTCACATCCTGGCTCCAGGTGTGGACAGGGCTGGCCCCCCAGGCCTCTCTCCTGGGGTAGATGGCCATTCCTCCAGGCCCTCAAGCGGCCATCCCTCTGCGCCTGTGCGCTCCCTCCCTTTTGTATAGGGACACTAGTTCCCTGGACCAGGCCTACCCTTATGGCCTCATTCAACCCTCAAGGTTGCATTTCCAATGCCATCACATGGGGGGGTCAGGGCTTCCACATAGGAATTTTGGGGGGACACGATTCAGTCCATAACACCTTCTATCCAAACTACTGACATAACACTTCCAGTGGGAAAGGGGCTGACCTAGGGCTGGAGCTCTCCCAGGGAGCTTTCTAGACCCCAGATGCCAGCAGCCAGCTTGGGGAAGGTGTGCCTCAGAGTCAGGTTGTGACTGCGAGTGCACCATGGCTACCACGCAAGGGACAGGAGCTCCATTTGTGAGGGTGCCGCACTGGCAAAAGGGTAACCAGCAGACGGGAGGGGTGGGTGTGGGCTAGGAATGAACTCCCAGGCCTTCTTCCCCAGGGCCATGGAGGAAGTGACCTGCAGATCCCAGCTCAGCCCCACATAACACCCACGCATGCCGCAGTCCCACCACCACAGAGGAGCCCAGTAGCCGGCAGGTGCTGCAGAGCCCACAGCACCTATGACCTTTACCCTTTCACAGAAATGCAGGCCCTGCTCTAGAGCACAAGGCCTGGGAACTGGGGCCTGGTGGGAAGTATTCTCTCCAGAGTGAGGGCCTGCAGACCGGCTAGGTGCCAAGTGCCTCCTGCTCCCATGGAAAGGGGCTGGTTTGAGCACCTGCACATGGAGCCCACCATGTTCATGGTGTCCCTGGGCAGGGTGGCTAAGCATGGAGAAAGCAAGGCAGCATCTGTGACTAGGCTGCAGGCTGTTCGATCGGTTGCTTCTGGACACTCACCACTGTCCCTGGGAGGAGACCACTATTGCAAAACCCCCAGGTGGCAGGCTTGGCCGGGTAATGCCTCAGGCGGCCAGTGCGTGGCCATCATGTTCTCTTCCCTCTACTTCGAGCTGCCAATGTCCCCAAAACAGTCTGCGCCATTCGCCTGGGAAGGCAGTGGAGGCAGCGCCGCAGAGCCTTCAGCTGTCTCCCTAGCTGGGCTGGCTCCACACTTCCTTTCTTTTTGTTGGCAAGAATCTGGTAATTTCATCCTCCCCTTTCCTTTTAAACCTTCTGGTCATTTATTTTAAGTGTCTTATAAAGAGCACATCATTGGACTTCTCTGGGACCAAATCTGAGTTTTTTTTTGTTTAACAGCTTTATTGATGCACATAAAATTGCACATACTTAAAGTTGTACAACTTGAGTTTTTAAATTTTGGTTAGTGTATTTTCCAGTTCTTAAATTTCAATTTGGCACATCACCAAAGAAGATATGCAGATGGCAGATAAAGATATGAAAAGATGCTCCACATCACGTCATCAGGGCAATGCCAATTAAAACAGCCATGGCACCCCTGCACACCTGTCAGAGTGGCAGAAACCCGGAACACCAACACCACCAATTCCTGGGGGCTGTGGAGCAGAAGCTCCTGTCCATCACTGGCAGGGATGCAAAACGGCACAGCCACTTAGGAGACAGTGCAGTGGTTTCTCACAAAACTCAGCACACTCTTACCATGTGATACAGCAATTGTGCTCCTTGGTATTTACCCAGAGGAGCTGAACACTTATGTCCACACTAAAACCTACACACAGATGTCACAGCAGCCTTGTGCATAACTGCTCAACATGGCAGCAACCAGGATGTCTATCAATAGGTGATGGATAAACAGACTGAAGTCCATCCAGACAATGGAACAGTATTCAGCACTAAAAAGAAATTACCTATATTGATTGGATGAAAGATGGCGGCATGAGAGGTGAGACAGAGGCTTCCTCCTAAAACTGCCTATGATATGAAAATATAACTAATACAACTACTCTTGAAAGAGCAACAGGAAAGAGAACTGCAACAAACTGCATACACCTGGAGACAAGAACAGCCCTCACCAAAAAGGGTAACATACTAAAGCTGTGGTCCTGCGGGATACAAGCCCTTCCCCCACCCCAGCTCAGCAGCAGGAGGAAGAGGAACAGAGCAGGGAGGGAGTGGAGATCTGGGACTGCTGAATACCTAACTCTGGAGATCTGCTCTGGGAGCACAAACCTACATTACATGATGCTTGCATGATACTCTTGTAATTAGGGGCTGGAAAGCTAAGACAGGCAGAATTCCTGGAGAGACTAAGATTCCAGCTCCTTGTGGAAAGCAGGGATCCATATCAGCTGCTCTGGGACAAAAGAAAGGCGGGCAGTCTGAGAGACTTCCTAACAAAGAAGCCCTTAGCAAGAGGGCTGCTAAAGGGGTAAGGATTGCACAGAGATTACTGTTCAGGAGAAAGGACAGGTAGACAAAATTGTCTGGGTGCACTCTGCCCAGCAGATTGGAAGCTTTCACGATCTTCAGCTGTCCAGCTCCCTGGCTGCCTACACAGCTCCAAGAACCCCTTCTGTGACAGGCAGACTTGTGCGCCTTTCTCCTGGCCAGCCCCACCGGGCTTGCAAACCGGAAAAACCTTCCCTGGTGTTAGGCCAGCCAGAGGGAAGGTCTGTCAACACCAACTAAAAACCCAAAGCACAGAGGCTTATACCAGTGTGTTCGGTCCACTGGCTCTGGCAGTGGAGAAAGGCATAGCAGCCAGGAACCAGGAAACAGCTCTTTCCTCCCCGGAGGCACCAATACCACTCCCCTACAATCCCCGCATTGACTCACGGACTGAGCAGCTCCAGAGAGTACAGCTTCTGGGCACTAGAGGGCGCCATACACAAATATGAAATGCCAAAGGACCCTGGTCCAGAGTAAAATTATGAATACAACTCCTGAGAAAGACTTAAATGATATGGACCTCATGACTCCCCTGAAAGGGAGTTCAAAATAAAAATCATTAACATGCTCATGGAGGTACGGAAAGATATTCAAGAACTCAGGAATGAATTACGGCCAGAGATCCAATCATTGAAGAGCACAATGGACAGTATTAAAAGCAGATTGGATACAGTAGAGGAGACAATAAATGAAATAGAAACTAGAGAAGAAGGATACAAAGAAGCTGAGGCACAGAGAGAAAAAAGGATCTCTAAGAATGAAAGAATATTGAGAGAACTGTGTGACCCATCCAAACAGAACAATTTTCGCATTATAGGGGTACCAGAAGAAGAGAGAGAAAAAGGGATAGAAAGTGTCACTGAGGAGGTAATTGCTGAAAACTTCCCCAATCCGGGAAAGGAGATAGTCCTCTCAGGCCATGGAGGTGCACAGATCTCCCAACACAAGGGACCCAAGGAAGACAACACCAAGACACATAATAATTAAAATGGCAAAGATCAAGGATAAAGACAGACTTTTAAAAGCAGCTAGAGAGAGAAAAAAGATCACATAAAAAGGAAAACCCATCAGGCTATCATCAGACTTCTCAGCAGAAACCTTACAAGCCAGAAGGGAGAGGCATGATGTATTTAATGCAATGAAGCAGAAGGGCCTTGAACCAAGATCACTTTATCCGGCAAGATTATCATTTAAATTTGAAGGAGGGATTAAACAATTCCCAGATAAGCAAAAGCTGAGAGAATTTACCTCCCACAAACCATCTCTACAGTGCATTTTGGAGGGGACTGCTATAGATGGAAGTGTTCCTACAGTTTAATAGCTGTCACCAGAGGTAATAAAACCACAGTAAAGGAAACAGAACAGCTAATTACTAAGAAAATGCAAAATTAAATTATCCCCAAAGTCAATCAAGGGATAGACAAACAGTACAGAATATGATACCTAATACATAAAGAATGGAGGAGGAACAAAAAGGAGGAGGGAAAAAAAACAAACAAAAAAAGAACATTTAGATTGTGTTTGTAATAGCATATTAAGTGAGTTGTTAAGACTCTTAGAAAGTAGGGAGGTTAACCTTGAACTTTTGGTAACCATGAATCTGAAGCCTGCAATGGCAATAAGTACATACCTATCCATAATCACCCTAAACGTAAATGGACTGAATGCACCAATCAAAAGACATAGAGTCACTGAATGGATAAAAAAACAAGACCCATCTATATACTGCCTTCAAGAGACTCACTTTAAACCCAAAGACATACACAGACTAAAAGTGAAGGGATGGAAAAACATATTTCATGCAACTAATAGGGAGAAAAAAGCAGGAGGTGTAGTACTTATATGAGACAAAATAGACTTCAGAACAAAGAAAGTCACAAGAGACAAAGAAGGACATTACATAATGATAACGGGGTCAATCCAACAAGAAGATATAACCATTATAAATATCTATGCACCCAACACAGGAGCTCCTACATATGTGAAACAAATACTAACAGAATTAAAGGGGGAAATAGAATGCAAAGCATTCATTCTAGGAGACTTTAACACACCACTCACTCTGAAGGACAGATCAACCAGACAGAAAATAAGTAAGGAGACAGAGGGACCGAACAACACATTAGAACAGATAGATCTAACAGACATCTACAGAACTCCACACCCAAAAGCAGCAGTATACACATTCTTCTCAAGTGCACATGGAACATTTTCAATAATAGATCATATACTAGGCCACAAAAACAGCCTCGGTAAATTCAAAAAGATTGAAATTGTACCAACCAGCTTCTCAGACCACAAAGGAATGAAACTAGAAATGAATTACGCAAAGAAAATGAAAAATCCCACAAACACATGGAGGCTTAATAACATGCTCCTAAATAATCAATGGATCAATGCCCAAATAAAAACAGATCAAGCAATATATGGAGACAAATGACAACAATAATTCAACATCACAAATCTGTGGGACGCAGCGAAAGCCATGCTAAGACAGGCCAACCTCAGAAAAGACGAACATTCTCATATGAGCAGTCTAAACTCACAATTAATGAAACTAGAAAAAGAAGAACAAATGAGACCCAAAGTCAGTAGAAGGAGGGACATAATAAAGATCAGAGCAGAAATAAATAAAATCAAGAAGAATAAAACAATAGAAAGGATCAACGAAAGCAAGAGCTGGTTCTTCAAGAAAATAAACAAAGTAGATAAGCCCCTAGCCAGACTTATGAGGAAAAAAAGAGTCTACTCATAAACAGAATCAGAAATGAGAAAGGAAAAATCACTACAGACAGCACAGAAATACAAAGAACTATTAGAGAACACTATGAAAAATTAAATGCTAACAAACTGGATAACCTAGAAGAAATGGACAACTTTCTAGAAAATTACAACCTTCCAAGGCTGACCCAGAAAGAAACAGAAAATCTCAACAGACCAATTACCAGCAACGAAATTGAACTGGTAATCAAAAACCTACCTAAGAACAAAACCCCTGGACCAGATGGCTTCACCGCTGAATTTTATCAAACATTCAGTGAAGACCTAATACTTATCCTCCTTAAAGTTTTCCAAGGAATAGAAGAAGAGGGAATACTTCCAAACTCATTCTATGAAGCCAGCATCACTCTAATACCAAAACTGGGCAAAGACACCACAAAAAAAGAAAACTACAGAGCAATATCCCTGATGAACATAGATGCAAAAATACTCAACAAAATATTAGCAAACTGAATTCAAAAATACATCAAAAGGATCATCCATTATGATCAAGTAGGATTTATTCCAGGGATGCAAGGATGGTTCAACATTAGAAAATCCATCAACATCATCCACTACATCAACAAAAAGAAGGACAAAAACCAAATGATCATCTCCACAGATGCTGAAAAAGCATTCGACAAAATTCAACATCCATTCATGATAAAATCTCTCAACAAAATGGGTATAGAGGGCAAGTACCTCAACATAATGAAGGCCATATATGACAAACCCACAGCTAACATCATACTTAACAGCGAGAAGCTGAAAGCTTTTCCTTTAAGATCGGGAACAAGACAAGGATGCCCACTCTACCCACTTGTATTCAACGTAGTATTGGAGGTCCTAGCCAAGGCAATAAGACAACACAAAGAAATAAAAGGCATCCAGATTGGCAGGGAAGAAGTTAAACTGTCCCTGTTTGCAGATGACATGATATTGTACATAAGAATCTCTAAAGAATCTACTCCAAAACTACTAGATCTAATATCTGAATTCAGCAATGTTGTGGGAAACAAAATTAATGTGCAGAAATCTATGGCATTCCTATACACTAACAATGACCTAGCAGAGAGAGAAATCAGGAAAACAATTCCATTCAAAGTTGCATCAAGAAGAATAAAATACCTAGGAGTAAACCTAACCAAGGAAGTGAAAGATGTATACTCTGAAAACTACAAGACACTCATGAGAGAAATTAAAGAAAATACCAATAAATTGAAACACATCTCGTGCTCATGGATAGGAAGAATTAATATTGACAAAATGGTCATCCTGCCTAAAGCAATCTACAGATTCAATGCAATTCCTATCAAAATACCAACAGCATTTTTCAGTGAACTAGAGAAAATCATTCTAAAATTCATATGGAACCATAAAAGACCCCAAATAGCCAAAGCAATCCCAAGAAGAAAGAATAAAGCTGGGGGGATTATGCTCCCCAACTTCAAGCTTTACTACCAAGCCACAGTATTCAAGATAATTTCGTACTGGCAAGAACAAACCCATAGACCAATGGAACAGACTAGAGAGCCCTGATATAAACCCAACCACATATGGTCAATTAATATATGATAAAGGAGCCATGGACATACAATGGGGAAATGACAGCCTCTTCAACAGCTGGTGTTGGCAAAACGGGACAGTTACATGCAAGAGAATGAAGCTGAATTATTGTTTAACCCCATACACAAAAGTAAACTCGAAATGGATCAAGGACATGAATGTAAGTCATGAAACCATAAAACTCTTAGAAGACAACATAGGCAAAAATCTCCTGAATATAAGCATGAACGACTTCTTCCTGAATGCATCTCCTCAAGCAAGGGAAACAAAAGCAAAAATGAATTCATGGGACTACATCAAACTAAAAAGTTTCTGTATGGCAAAGGACACCATCAACAGAACAAAAAGGCATCCTACAGTATGGGAGAATATATTTGTAAATGACATATCTGACAAGGGGTTAACATCCAAAATATATAAAGAACTTACACGCCTCTACACCCAAAAAGCAAATAACCCACTTAAAAAATTGGCAGAGGATATGAAGAGACAGTTCTCCAAAGAAGAAATTCAGATGGCCAAAAGGCACATGAAAAGATGCTCCACATCACTAATCATCAGGGAAATGCAAATTAAAACCACAATGAGATATCACCTCACACCAGTAAAGATGGCCACCATCCAAAAGACTAAGAACAACAAATGCTGGTGAGGATGTGGAGAAAGGGGAACCCTCCTACACTGCTGGTGGGAATGTAAGCTAGTTCAACCATTGTGGAAAGCAATATGGAGGTTCCTCAAAAAACTAAAAAGAGAAATACCATTTGACCTGGGAATCCCACTCCTTGGAATTTACCCAAAGAATACAATTTCTCAGATTCAAAAAGACATATGCACCCCTATGTTTATTGCAGCACTTTTTACAGTAGCCAAGATATGGAAGCAACCTAAGTGTCCATCAGTAGATGAATGGATAAAGAAGATGTGGTACATATACACAATGGAATACTATTCAGCCCTAAGAAGGAAACAAATCCTGCCATTTGCAACAACAGGGATGGAGCTGGAGGATATTGTGCTCAATGAAATAAGCCGGGCAGAGAAAGACAAGTGCCAAATGATTTCCCTCATTTGTGGAGTATAACAATGAAGCAAAACTGAAGGAACAAAATAGTAGCAGACTCAGAGACTCCAAGAAGGAACTAGTGGTTACCAAAGGGGAGGGGTGTGGGAGGGCAGGTGGGAGGGTGGGAGAAGAGGATTGAGGGATATTATGTTTAGTACCCATGGTGTGAGGAATCACGGGGAAAACAGGGTGGCACAGAGAAGGTAAACAGTGAATCTGTGTCATCTTACTACACTGATGGACAGTGACTTAATTGGGGTATGAGTGGGAACTTGATAATATGGGTAAATGTAGTAACCACATTGTTTTTTCATGTGAAACCTTCATAAGAGTGTAAATCATTAAACCTTCATAAACTTCATAAGAGTGTAAATTATTTATACCTTAAAAAAAAAAGAAATGACCTATCAAGCCATGAAAAGACATGGAGGAACCTTAAATGCATATTACTAAGTAAATATGCATCACACAATTAGAATCTGTAAAAGTTACATACTGTATATGATTCCAATCTATGATGTTCTAGAAAAGGCAGAACTATGGGGACAGTAAGAAACAGTGGTTGCCAGGGGAGGCAGGGAAGATGAATTGGCAGACACAGAGGGTTTGGGTGGCAGTGAAACTACTGTGTAAGATACTATAATGGTGGACAAGTCATACATGTCCAAACCCACAGAAGGTACAGCACCAAGAGTGACCCTTACATTACACAGATTCTCTGGACACATCATTATCTCCCCCAAAGTGATAATGTGTCCTCATGGGCTCACTGATTACTGCAAATGCTCCACTCTCATGGTGATGTTGATGGTGTTGGTAGAACACCTATGTGGATGTGGGAACAAGAGGTACCTGGGAAATCCCTGTATATTCCCTTGAATTTTGCTATGAACCTAAAAGTGTTCAGAAAAAATAAACTCAACACAAACACTGACTCTGGTTCTTCCTGACATCATCTATTTGCTGAGACTTTCTAGTTTTTCATTTGTTTCCAGTGTGTTTGCAATTGCCATGGGGCATTTTTATGAAGGCATCTTCAAGGTCTGCCAGGTAACTGCAGCATCTGTGTCATCTTGGTGTTGGTGTCTGTCGACTGTCTTTTGTCACTGACGTTGCAGTCTTTCTGGTTTTTAGTATGATGAATGGCTTTCACTTGAAATGTGGACACTTTGACGTTATGTCATGAAACTCTGCACCCTATTTAAATCTGTGTCTGCTCTGGCCTCCTGGGACACCATTATGACAAGGAAAGGGCAGGGTGCTGCCTCCTTGCTGTGGGGGAGAGGCCGAGGTTTCCCACCCAGCCTCCATGGACACCCAAGTGGGGGTCCTGCTGCTGCGGGGCAGGTGGAAGGGCTGGTTCCCCTCGTGGCCCCATGGACATGGCATCATGTGGCAGGGGCTGCAGCATCTTGCTACAGCCTGGCGCTTTCCTGGCAACGGTGCCTCCTGACATCTGGAGGGATGTCTGGTCTGAGTAGAACACCGCCTGCCTGATGTTTCCTGTCTGGTGAGACCCCTGCCTTGGAGAGAGCAAGGCGTGTTCAGATTTCTGTTTCTTTGGTCTGCACCCACTGGTGTTTGGGTTCCTGACCTGCCCAGCACCCCGTCCTTAGGGTAAGAGGAAGCCCCAGGTGCTCCTATGTCCTTCCTCAGGTCCCCAAGGTCCCAGGCTGGTCTGTCCCTGTCAGTTGACCGTCCAGTGTGTTTTACGCTTGTTTTACAGGTAACACCAGGGGTCTAGCTGCACTCTGGGGAGGAATGGCGGAGTCTAGCCACTCTGTCTTCCCAGGAGCAGAAGCCCACAGATCTACTCTGTGTCCCTGCAGGTGGGTCTGGACCTCCAGGATGGAACATAAAGGAAGCCATGGAGTAAGGGCTATCACTCCCGGCTCTGCTCCCTTCACAGTCACTCTGTGCCCACCAGGCCTGTGTCTGCCATCCTCATGGGCCTGGCTTTCAGAGCAGAGGCAGCTACCAGCTGCCGCACTGCAACCAAAGGGCTGGTGCCTCCTCACCAGTTTCTTTTCCCATCCTTACTTACATAGTTTTTGGTTCACAGCTAGTGGTTTAGAAGTAGCTGTATCTTAATATTAGTGGTTAAAGAAGGAAAAACCAGATTTGAGCTATTTCTCTGCCAACATCAGACTGTAGGAACCGATTCCTTCCCTGTGAAATGAGATGTGACTGCATCCCGAAGCCCCAGCGCCCGAGCCCCTGCCGGTGCAACAGCCTCACTGTCATGCCTGGAGGGGCCCAGGAGGCCACCCCCTGGTACCCTACCCCAGACAAGATGAGGCAGGGTCTGAGCCTCTCCTTCCAGTTCCCACCTCCCACCTCAGACTCCCCTCCAAACATCCTACAGTATATAAAAAGCAGAACAGGGTGGACTTCATGAGGCCTGATGGGAAAGTGCACCCCACTCCCCTACCAAACAGGCCAACCCCTTGAGGCCCCCAGACTGCAGCGTCCCCTGCTGCCCTCACCTCACCTGGGACCAGCACTCCCCTTGCTGCCCTCGCCTCCCCTCCCGTCCCCAGGGCTTGTCTCCTTGTGAGGAGGAGCTGGCATCCCAGAGACACATACGCCCACCGCACATCCTAATCTGGCCTCTGAAGCCACTGCTTCCCCATCAGCGTCACCTTGCGTGGGGGCACTCAGATGCTGCACAGACCCCACCACAGCCACACTGATGGGAGGGAGCCTGTGAGTGGGACCCTGATGGGGTGTCTGTAAGTGCTGCCTGCTGGGCCCCGGCACCCTTGGCCTTCCCTTGGTTGCCCACTTGTGAATGTGGGGCTGGGAGGTTTGCTAACACTTCCAGTACAACTGCTCAGACCCCCACAGGCCACCATGAGGCCCTGCAGGAAGTCAGATCTTCACTGATCTTCAGTGGCATTTCATCTCTTCGATGGCCCTAAGTCCTGCATCTCCTGGGGGCACCTCCTTCTTACACAGGGTTGTCTATGCTCTGGCAGAAACACCTGAGTGACAGAAGGGAGGCCTTGGCAGATGTGAGACAATGATGCAGCACGGACACCTGGGGCAGCCCTGGATCTCGTCGCAGGGAGCCGTCCCTGCTGCCAACACGCTCCAAGTTCCCCTCTTGCCCACACACACTCTGAAGACAAAGCCAGCTGGGCAGCGAGAGCTCACTGTGCAATCCCAGGCTGTTTGGTGACGCAGCACTGTGAAAAAGTAAACCAGACTTGAAAAACTGTCCAGGGCACACAGACCACGACCGTCAAGTTGGCCCCCTGCTCCTTGACTGAAGGTGAGCCTCTGGATGTGGCCCAAAAGCCCCTCTACCTGGTAGGACTTGGCCCAGTGCCGAGAGCCTCTTAGAGAATGGGGCAGGCTGTACAGAAATAGGAAACAGATCCCAAAATACAGCAAGAATCCTAATGTTGGAGTCCCAGCTGCTCTGTAACTAGCTTGCAGCTCAGTGCAGTGGACCCTGTAGCTGTCTAAGTATTCCAGAGAAACAGTGAGGGAGCCCTGACTGCCGGCAGGGCCAGAGGTCTGGCAGACCCTTTGTGTACATACCATGACAAAAAAAGACAAAAACGTCAAAGAATAGCAATGTGGTGCTGGAAGTCATCCTAGGCCTATAGGAAACTACGAGGCTTTTATTCTAGAAAACCTAGTAAACCTCAGGTCCTTTGGCAAAGGGTGGGAGCCTTCCTGTCGCACATGTCTAGATGCCACCACAGAGCAGCCACCAGTGACGACAAGATAGCCCACACAGGTGCAGTCCCTGAACAGTCAGTCTCACCGTAAGACAAAACACTGAGCAGAGAACTAAGGCTGTGCAAAACATAGGCGCCACAGTTTCGGCAGCAGAAAACGCAATGGTGTGTGTCAGTGAAGAACAGCTATGGCAACTTCATTCCACCAGACAAACCAGCATGGCTCACTGGCGATCTAGGGCCACAGATGACCATGGTACCTGCTCTGGTTTGCACGTGTGGACGAATGTGCATGCATGTGTGCATGCATACAGGTGGGGTGGGGGGGTGCATGGTGGCACCTAACTTGGTACATGAAACCTGCAGAGAAAACAGATACGCAAAGAGTGGCTAGTGAGCTACGAGAGCTTCCCTGGGCAGCGAGGAGCCCTATCCCTTCCCCCAGTCTCTTGGTCACAGAGAACACAGGCAGTGGGTTACCAGAAAGGTGGCCCTCCCTGGTGAAAAGGAAATTTCAATTTGCTGGCAGTACCCCAACCGAGAGCAATGCAAACGCAACAGCATCTTCAGGAGGACCCGACTGCATGCTCAGCTTGCTCTGCGGACCCTGCAGGCGCTGCAGTCCAGCCCCTGGCCCTTTGCTCTGCAGCCGCCTGGCCACACAGGTGGGGCTCAAGGGCTGACTTGGCTCCTAGTTATGAAGAGGGCTTTGCTTCAACGACACATTGTTCACAGGTGTTTGGGTTTACGAAGAACAAAATATTGAGGCCCACTGTGAGAAAACCCCATGTGATGAGAGATGCAGAAACATGCTGTAAGACCCACCCCACGAGCTGTGGGCTCAGATGCCCTCCCAGCCCCTTTTGTCCCTTCACACCTAGCCAGGCCCGCTCCTCAGGGAAGTCTGATGGATGGCAGGATGAGGCCTGGAGCCCGGGGAGCGCAGCAGATGGGGAACAGTGAAACCCTCCAAGAAGAACTGAGCAAGGGAGGGGTCTGCACAGGGCGGCGGATGGCCCCCTCCGTGGTCTTCCCCCAGCACCGGAATCCAGTCCAGTCATGAGAAGTTCTGGGGCCGTGCCAGCCGGGGACAGCCTGCTGATGCCTGCCCGGCACCCCTCAGCGCCATCAGGGTCATCAAAGCTGAGGGAAGTCAGAGGAGGCCTGAGGGACGTGACAGCCAAACACACGGTGTCGGGATGGGATCCGGGACAGAGAGAGGGCGCCAGGGAAAGCTGGGCTGTGACCACAGCATGGACTTTGCCAATGGTGACACATTGAGATGGCCTGTCAGTTGTCACCAACATGCCGCCCACAAGCAAATGTGACTAGGATAGGGCTTCTGGGAGGTCTTTAAAGTGTTTCTGTAAATCTAAAAGTGATCCAAAGTCTATTTTTGAAACTCTTATTTTCACCAAAACATAAAGGCTGAGAAAATAATTGCCACATAGGCTCCAGAAAAAAATGTGCGAAGGACGTTTACATAAAAAATGGGGCATGTAACTAGGTATGTGAGCTCACAGGCGGTTGGCACTGCCGCCAAGCGCCCCCTCTGTGCCGTGAACTGCGGCCGTGCACTCCTAGGCACTATGCATCTGCACTGCTGTGCCTGACCCCATCTTTCAAGGAAGCAGTCTGAACAAGGCCACCAGGATGTTACGTGCAGCCCTAACTACTCTTCTCCAAAACCCTTCCTATTGGCTCCACCTACTCCCCCAGCCCTCCCTGACGGACCCTTTGGTTAATCATGATGTTCCTGCTGGGAATCTCCATCAGAGCTCATGGGGTGGGTGCAGGCGGGCTGGTGCGGCTGGGAAGGCCTGCTCCTGCCCACTGTCCTGCAGCGTGGGGCCAAAGCCATCAGCATTGCTGGGCACCCAAGCCCAGGTGGCTGGGCCCTGGGGAGTAATGGCCACGGGCTCAGCTGGGAGTCTCCTGTTGCGAGGGGAGCACTCAGCCAGCGAGTGGACCCCATGCCAGTCCTCAAGCCTGCCGGGCAAGGATGGCAGGATGTGGAAGGCTGACTGCCATCCATGGCACAGGTCGCCTGCCCACTTTGGAAGTGAAAGGCCTGTGACCTGCACTAGGGCGGGCTCATCCTGGTGTCCTCACACAGCCTTCAACCATCTCCTGGCCACCCACCAATTCTCCAACTGTGTTCATTTCAAGACCTGACCCCTGACCAAATGGGCCTGAGTTGGTATGGGTGTAGGCCTTTGCTTCTGCCCAGCTCCTGGGCACTGCCAACTCAGGCCAGTCTTCCTTTAAGAGGTGTTTACCTTCAGGTCAGTGCCACAAGTGAGGGCCGACTCAGAGTCCTACTCTTCTGGGAGACTGTCTTCCCCAGAGGAAGGCACTGACCAAGTGTCAGGGCTCATTTCCCATTGCCTTGCTCTAGGGGCATGGCCCCTCAAGTCACAGCTTCATGACACCTCCCAGATCTGCCTCCCAGTGGCCTTCTGCCTGTCTCCAGTTCATGTCAGTCCAAGGTCACAGGGGGTCCAGGCTGGCTTTGGCTTGCTCCTCTCCCAAGCGCCCACATTCACGCTGCCTGTAGCCGATGCAGGCTCCTTACATTCTTGCCAGTTCACAGGCATGTTTAAAGAGATACTCTTCGTATCTCTGCTGGATAAGGAACACCATACAGGGCACGGGGTCCAACACAGTAAGTCACAGAAGTCTGGGACCAAAGGCTCCCCGCCACGGGCACTCCTGCACTCTGGGCCTGCATGCTGCATCCTCACACCTCACACTGACTGCCTCACTGGAGGGTCAAAAACACTCTGGACTGAACCAACAAGGGGATGGCACAGCCATGGGTGAAATGGGAAGGCTGCAGGTAGAGGGCGTGGGCAGTGAAGCCAGAGGCCAGCCCCTGCTCCTCCAGGCTGTGCAGGGGTGGACTGGGGCTGCAGCCCAGGAGGAGCAGCTGCAGATGCTCAGCAGAGTCACTGTCAGGTAGTTGGGGCCGAGCACTGGGCCCTGGTCAGAGATGACCGGGCAAAGGCCCCCAGACGACCCCCTGGAGAGGAGGGGAGGAGCCGAGGAGCCAGGCAGAGATGCAGAGAGATGTGCGCAGAGGAAAGAACAGGCGAAGCAGGGGCACATGACGCCTCTGCTTCTAAAATTATCCCACCCGCCATGTCAACCTAGACTTTAATGAAGGGCTGCCAGCCTGGGGGCACGATTTTCTCTTGAGAAGAAGCCGGTGGACAATGGGCAAGCAGGGGATATGCCTTCCTCGGGGCAAGCGCTCTGGGCCAGCCAGACCGCAGCCCCGCCGCACACCTCTCCCCGCAGGCGAGGAGCTCAGCCGCACTTCCGGCAGCTCCTTTCCAGGGAGGCCCAAGGATGTTGTTCAACAGCACCTCCCAAAGTCATCAGGAAGAGTCCCTCCAATCAGTGACTCCAGAAGCAATGAAGGGAGGAGCAGCAGGCCTTGTTTAGTAAACTTTCCGCCACTAGATGGCGGCCGAGCCCCACCGGCTCCCCGTGGCCGATTCTGGGGTTCCCAGAAGCTTCTGGGCTTTGTCTCGGAAAGGGGTCTGCAGACGGGCACCTGCACTGGCACTCTGGGGGCTGTGGCTGCTCTCAAGCTGAAGTGAGCACTGATCCTGACCTAACTCCCTACCCCTGGGGCTCCACGTGTCCTGACCCTCCCTTCTGAGGTCCCGCTGCGAGTACCAGGAACGTCCTGTCTGCAGGTGGGTCTTGACGCCGCATGGGTGCCTGCAGAGCAGCTGATGCTGGGTCCTGTGTGTGAGAGCTGAGGTTCAACCCACCCCTCACCTTCTCTGCAGGTAGCTTGGTCAGAATGGATCTGTCCCCTCCAGGCCATAGCTCACCCCCAAGACAGGGAGAGAACCCCTCTCCTGCTACCAGCCTGAGGAATACCTCCTCCTGCCCAGCCAGGTTAAATATGGGAGAAAGCACAGCTTCTCCATTCCTTTCAGAAAACAAAGTCACTGGCTCTGAATCCTGCCTGGGTTGACAAAAAGCCCACCGAACCTGATAACAGAACCCCAGGCCAGGCCCTGGGCACTTCCCTTCAGCTGGGAATGTGGAGGAGGCAGTGTGGCTGCTGAGTTGTTTTTGGAGAAAGGCCCAGAGTTTGGGATCTGCCTCTGAGCACTGTGAGAGGTGGCCTGGGGTGGTGGCCCCCAGAGGACAGTGCAATCTCTGTTCTCAGGAGCTCTGCAGAGCTCCATCCCCAGCGGGAGGAGGGGCCCACAGGATGAGGACAGACTGCCACCCTCCATCCTCCACCCTGTAACTCTGGAAGGAGGTGCATGCTATGGCACGAAGAGCGGAGCGCTGCCAGCCCCAGAGTACCGCACCTGTTCTGGGGATGCAGGGGGTAGGGGACAGGGCACCTTTAGTGGCAGGAAGCAGACCTCTGTCCGGGCTGACTGTCCCTGCCAGTACGGCAGAGTAGTCCAACATCATCAGAGCCCTAAGTCAATGGGGTGGGCACACAGAACGGGGAGAAGGTGTGTGCATCCTGCGTCCTTTCCTGGAGGGCCCATCACAGAGGCAGCAGAGTTCAGCGTTGTGACCTTGTCAACCTGGCTACAAAGGGGGCTGGACCCCCAAATATCAGGGATGGGGGGAATAACACAATTCCAAGACAGCAAAGGCCAAGGGGCCACATGTGACCAATGAGGGTAGGTGGACACAGTTAACTAACAGGCAGCAAGGCCAGAGGCAAGCTGGGTGCTGACCCACCACACAATGTGGCTGCCCCAAGTGGACCGGGTGTCCCCAAGACTGAGGTACCTTAACTTGGGTACTCCCAAGAAAACCTGAGAGCCTCCAAGGAGAATCAGGATTGCCTGGCCCAATGAGGTCCAAGCTGTCCACAGCCAGGAAGGGAGGGAGACCTGCAACAGCCTGCAGCACAGAACGGGCCTCCCCCAGGCCCAAGGGACAGGGTGTGGGCTGCTGGGCAGAGGGGATGCCCAGGCCTGTCCAGGGCTGCTGCAGACTGGGCCTGAGCTCTCCCGGACTCCAGGCAATCCAACCTCTGCATGAAGTCCCAGATGGCTCTGGTGGCCCAGAGTACCTGCATGCACACTGGGGGCACACCTCCCCAGCCCCTGAGTGCTAAGCGGGCGAGCACCTCGTAGTCGCCAGACACTCTTGTTGGTCCCAGGTCTTGGACTAAGACATTAAGGTAGAAAAGGCCACATTTAATCCCTGGAAACCTCAACACCCTGGGCGAGAAAACATGTTGGAAAAGCCACAGAGCCAGAGCCACCATGAAGGAGCTGGGGTTGCAGGGCACTGGGTCCCAGACACACCCCACTGGGAGCACCCGAGGGGCCACAGCCGGCGGTGGACTGAGGTGGTCTCAGCACCCAGTGCTCTGAGGCTTGTCTTGGCCATTTTCTTGGGGTGCATCCATCCCAGTGCCATTCAGTCAGCCACTCCTGGAGAACAGCAGGACATGGCCCCCCACCCTGAGGGTGACAATGCCTGCTGTCACACACTCTTCAGGAGCCGCAACTACACTTGAGCACCGTGCAGACACTGCGGTGGACTACATCACACTAGCACTTACCTAATGGATGCAGAGAGCTGTCGGGATGCTTTGGGAGGCACACGTAAGATGGAGCAGAGCAGCTGTGCCAGCTATCTAAGTCAAGGGCATGCTCTGAGCCTTGCACCGCTGGCACTAGGAATGGGCGTGTCATGTGGGAAGCTGCTGTGAATTCTGGAGGCTGCCTCTGGGCCCTGGGAAAACTGCTCCAGCAGTCACCAGTGTCAGCTAAGGCTTAGCGTGCAGCTCTGGGCAGCCTGACCTGGAACCACATGACCCGACAGAGAGCCAGGGTGTGCAGAAGTCCTGGCAAGTCACTGCGAAAGTAACGCAGGGCAGGCAGCCAGGTTCTGAAGCAAGGCCATGCATCCCATGACAGGGACCCCATCACTCAGGAAGCAATTCCTGCTGCATTCCTGGGACATGAGCAAGTCTGTGGCGACACATGGCTCCATGCGGACATCCCCATCCACCTCGACCTGACTCATGGGGCTCAGCCCTGGACATAAATACAGCTGGGGCTTGAGTCAGGTGCGTGAACAGCTGGCCCAGACCCCATGTCACTCTTGGACTGATGTCATTGCTTCAACTCACATGACATGAGGGCTTCACTGTGCGAGCCAATGCTCAGACTGGGGGTGGGGAAGACCCTGTGTGGGGAGATGCAACTTTGACACCTATTCCAGTGGGGCCACCAAGCCACCCTGTGGCCCAGCTGGTGTCCCACAGCTCTACTCTATCACCCCGTGGACCTGGGGATGGCATCAGACCCCAGGGGGGCCCAACCCACAGGTCTGCCCCATGCGGGTCTAGGGTCTCCCTGTGCTTCTGACGCTCCACTATAGGTCAGGGTCCCAGGGCCCTGCTCGGTTTGGTCAGTTTGCCCACAGAGCTCAGGGTGCCCCCTGGATCACTGGCCATCACACAGGGCATGACTCAGAACAGCCGGGAGACGCCTGGGAGGAGGTGTGGGGAGGACGGGGCTTCCACACCCTCTGCGGGCACCACTCTCCCCAAACCTCCACTGGGCACAGCCCCAGAAGCTCTCTGAACGCTGTCCTCTGGGTCTTCATGGAGGTTCCCTCTCGTGGGCAGGTTGAGGAAATCAGCACCTGGCTGCCACTGATTCAACCTCTCCCGGCTGGCCCTCTACTCACAGGCGGCTTCCCCTGGCTACCAGCCCCCATCCTGAGTGACCAGGGGCTTTCCAAGTCACCTCATGGTCGGGTCTGGCCAAGCTCACACCACACAGAAGCTTCCCAGCTGGGTACACCACACAAGTGCAGAGCAGCTCCTGCTCTGTCCACCCTTCAGGTGTCAGCCTCCTCACCAGCCCCACCAACTGAGTCCCCAAAAGCAGCACTATCTCTGCTGGCAAATGGGTGCATTTCCCTGCAGCCTCCTCCCACCAAAGGTGTGGGCAGGACCAAAGAGAGAACAGATGAGCAGGTGTGGGAAGCTGAGGAAGCAAGGAGTGCCCATGCGTGCCGCTTTCCCATTCCAGCTCATTCAGAAAGAACATATTCCACATAAATCCAGCAAGGAAATCTATACACCCTAATTATCACGGAAACTATATCAGTCTTTCTTACTCCAATTAGTAACATTCAAATAAACAGCACTTATTGGAATGCTTTTGTGAAAATCATATCCCCAAAG
Organism: Smutsia gigantea; assembly: GCA_032199065.1. Classification (NCBI taxonomy): domain Eukaryota; kingdom Metazoa; phylum Chordata; class Mammalia; order Pholidota; family Manidae; genus Smutsia; species Smutsia gigantea. The sequence goes on along the minus strand of JAVSCE010019754.1, from coordinate 500,220 downwards.
ATGCCTGCAAACCACACTGGGCCTAGTCAGGGCCTGGAGCATCTACAGGCTGGAGAGGTGGGCACACAAGAAGGACACATGGCAGGAGGCCTTATCTGTCCGTGACACAGGCTGAGGGAGCCGGGGGCCTGGGGCTGGACCCCAGGACAAGAAGAGGTGATGGGACCCATGAGAGACGGGTGTGAAAGCAACGCCACAAGGGCACCTCCAAAGACCCCGCTGGACCCCCAGGCACCCACACTCCTCAGGTGACAGTCCCTCCAGACCCTTTCCACTTAGGCCAGTCACAGGGCCCAGAAGGCTGAGCTCCGCCAACTGAGTGGCCAGGAGACAGAGTGCAAGACCCAGACAGGTGGGAGGGACCCTGCGCTGGGCTGTTCCACTGAGCTGTGGCTTCACTGGTGCAAACCTCAGCTCCCTCCCTGCCCGTGACACCCATCTACTCACAACTTCTCAAATCACACACTCACAAGACCTTCTGTTCGTATCTATCTTCACTTTAAAAATAATTTTCCACACTGGAGTAGGTGGAAGCACACAAGCCCTCTTAAACCCTACAGTGTGCACACCTGGCGTGTGTCTGCTCCTGGCTGGGTGGTGCTACAGGTATGTTAGCGATGTGAATTCAAATACAGACTGGTCCTTTCTCAAGTCCTGTTAGAAGAATACACTTCAGTACACTCCGTAACCGAGGCCTTACATGGTTCAAGACAAAGAATCAGAACATCGCCTAAGCCAACAGCACTAGGTTCCCCAGGAATGGCATTCAACCCTCTCTGCTCAAGCAAGAAGGCCAGGGGAACGCAGGCTCTCCTTCGGAAGCTCCAGGGCGAACACAGGCACACATTCCTACATCGTGTGGTTCACCTGGACTGCAGAACACACACAGATGGGACTCCCCAGACCGCAAGCCTGAGCCAGAGGCCAGCCAGGAACCAGAAGTCCCACCCTGGCTTGCAGGGCAGCAACTTCTCACAGTCTCATGGCCTCTGGCAGGCACTCAGGGAGGAGCAAGGGCAGGCTCTCCATCTTTACCGTTGGATGGTGGGTGTAGGGAACACTTCTCTGGGGCTTGCTCTCCCCGCAGACTCCACTCCCTCTGTGCCTGGCCCACCACACCCGGGATGGCCAAACCATGTCCTGCAGCCCTGAGCTGACGGTCAGGGGCTGCAGGCAATGAGGGGTCTGTAAAGCCGACACCAACTGAGAGCATCAAATGAAACAAGATCTGAAGACCCAGTCAAGGGGCATAAAATTCACAATCATAATGTAAGTGGTCTCAGGGATGGAAGTGCAGCATGGAGAATATAACCAATGATTCTGTAACATCTTATGTTGGCACACAGTGACTAGTGGGGGTGAGGATTTAATAACAGGGCTAAGTGTTGACCCACTGTACCGTATACTTGAAACCAATATAAGATTGTATATCAATGATACTTCAATAAAAAAAAAGACCCCATCATAGGGCACAGGTAGGCAGCCACCCTAGACAAGCAAGCCCCCTGCCTGACCCCCAGCACTGTGCACTCCTGTGCCCATCCAAGCCCCAGCCAGCTGTTCCCCTTACACCTCAGGGGCTCAGGAGAAACAGCCTGGCGTTCTTTATCATCCTGCTGGAAGCCCATGAATAACGAGAGACATGGGAACTATAGAGATTGAGGCTTTCTCTTGGGCAGGGTGGGCACAAACCATCCTAACTCCTGTCCTCCTGCCTCCTCAGTAAGGACAGGTGCACAGGCCACGGGCATGCATGCAGCCCTGCCAGGTCCTCTCGCTGCCTCTCCAGCACTAGCCCTGCCCACCCAGCAGGCCAGCACTCAGGCCCAGGGCCGCTTCCAGCAATGAGCTCACAGCTCCGATGCACCGTCCACCCACAGACAGCAGGGGCAACTGCAGCCTGGACAAAACACTCCAAGCGACTCTCTGAAGCCATCGCAGAGTGTCCAATGCAGGTGATTCCCTGGAAGAAGGGGCCCATGCCAGGTGAAATTCCCCATTTGCACAGCTTTCAGCACAAGGGCAGCCCTGCTCAGCAGATGAAACTCCCAGAGAAACCCCCTGGCTTACTGGCTTCTAAAGGACCAAGGATAACAGCAGCTGGAAAGTGAGGTAAAGTCCAGAAAGGAGAGACCAAGAGAGTCCTAAGTTCTGTGTGTACATTCTGCCCAAATACTGGGGTTCCTGGATTCCACATGTGCGAGACAGACTCTGAGCAGTGTGGTTTCAGATTAAATCTCAGCTGAGATTCAAGCTGCAGCACTAAAAAAGGAACAGAACCTGCAGTGTGAGGCCAGCCAGCCGACTGCCCAGGGTACAGAAAAGCCCCATCCCACTGCTAGGAGACATGTGGCCACCAGGGACTGGATGTCCTGCATGTGGAAGCCCTAAGCCCAAAGGGACTGTGTGTGGAGGTGGGGCCTCTAAGAAGGACATTAAAGTTAAATGGGTCATAAGGATGGGTCCTGATACAGTGGGATTACCGCCCTTATGAGACATTAGAGAGCCTGCTCTATCCTCACCTCTGCCTCCCCCTCTCACACCTCTTGTTCTACATCTCTTCTCTCTCTTTTGCTACACAAATCTCTGAGGAAAGGCCATATGAGGACACGGGGAGAGACAGCAGTCTACAGGTCAGGAAGAAAGGCGTCATGAGAAACCTGCCCCGCTGACATCTTGATCTTAGACATCCAGCCTCCAGAGTGAGGAATAAATGTCTGTTGTTTGAGCCGCCCCAGCTGACTAAGACAATGACAGAACCCAGTCTTTTCAACATAACACCCCAAATATTCAAAATACTAACCAAAATTACTCAACAGACAAAGGAACAGGAAAACATAAGCCAATGTCAAGAAAAAGTGCAGTTGACAGATACTGATTCCAAAATAGCCATATGTTGGAATAAACAGACAAGGATTTTAAAGAAGCTATTACAACTAAGCTTAAGGAGTGTTAAGAAAATATTCTTCTAAGGAATAAAAATAAAGTAAAACTCAATAAAGAAATAGAATCATAAAAAGAACTGTATTAGTTTACCATGACACTATGACTATTAACACAAATTTAGTCCAGGATGAGGCTTAAACCAACAGAAATATAATTTGTTCTCTCACAGTTCTGAAAGCCATAAATCCAAAAACAGTATTTCTGGGCCAGAGTCGAGGTGGCAGCTGGATCACTGGATCACATTCGCTCCAAAGGCTGTAAGGGAGGGTCCTTCTTCTCTTGGGCTCCTGGCAGCCGCCAGCAGCCCTGGGCCTGTGGCTGTGCCGCCCCAGCCTCCCAGGCCAGATCATCTCTCTGCTCAGTCTTCAGTGGCCTCCTGCTCTGTGTGAACACACCTCCCTCCACCTCCCCCCAAAAGGCACTGGCGATTGCTGTGGGGCCCACAGAGAGCAGGACACCAGCCTCTTCGGGGATGACATCAGGATGCAGACTGAAGTGGGGTTAGCACTCAGTGTAGGACACGCCTGCCTCCCCTGCTGTCATGGATCCAGCAGGAGCCACGCTGCCCAGCACAGGAGCAATGAGGCAGGTGTGGGGGGCCAAGTGCGGAGCGGGCAGTGGCGGAGAGGAGTGGGGCCTGCAGGGGCAGGCACTCTCCTAGTGTGAGGCCCAGGCCAAGGGAGCTCACTGGGCGGCTGAACATGGCCACACCCCCACCCCCCGCCCGGACCATCACAGTACACCTAAACAGTGAGTCCCATAACAAAGGAGACCCAGTGTCACAAAGACACCCAATGTGAAGGAGACATTCAACCAAAAACTCAGTAGCAAAACCCAGGGAAACATCAACTTGAATCAGAAAAGATAAAAGAAGCCAGAACTGAAATGATACAGGCATTGCATTGATCTGACAGGGTTTTTAAAGCAATCGTAATAAAAATGTTTCAATGAGCAATTAACACACATGCTTAAAAAAATGGGAAAAAATGGTCTTGGCAAAGAAACTGAAGGTACAAGGAAGAACCAAGTGGACAATTAGAGCTGACAAATACGAACACTGAAATAAGGCCCAGACAGGCACAAAAGCAGAGAGAGATGATGGAGGAAGGGGTCGGTGAGCCTGGGAGACAGAGCAACAGAAACGACCACACTGACAAGAGAGGAAAGCGAGTGAAAAATAAATGAGCTAATCCTTTAATTTGTGACAGCAAAGTCCCAGCAGGGCAGGAGAAAGTGGCTAGTGCTGAAAAGGTATTTGAAGAAACAAATGACTGAAAAACTTGCAAATTTGGTGAAAAACAAAAACCTACAGATTCAGGAAGCTGAGCATACTCTAAACAGTATAAATCTAAAGAAATCAACACCAATACCTTCAGAATACTAAGGAGAGAGAAAAAATTTGAAGGCAACAAGAGAGAAATGACATCATTCACAGAGGGACAGCAAGCCCAGTGACGATGGATCTCTCATCAGGAAGCACAGAGGCCGGAAGGAGGCACATGACATTTCTCAAGTGTCGAGTGAAGTGACTGCCAACTCAGAATTTTACACTCAGTGGAAACAAGCCTTCACGAAGGAAGGTCATATTCTCAATTTTAAAAAGAAAAAAATAAGAATTTGTCACCAGCTAATCTATCATAACATAATGAGTAAAGGAAGTTTTTCAAACAAAATAATTATAAAAGAAAGAAACCTAGAACATCAGAAATAAAAGAATGACACAAAGAGTAAAAACGTGCAAATATAATAGGTTGTCTTTCTCCTCTTGAGTTGCCTAAATTATGTTATACAGTTGAAGGAGAAATTATAACATTGCTGAATGTGGTTATCAATTTATGTAGAGGAAGTAATTGTGACAATGATTCTATAAAGGAGGAAGGTAAAGAGGTTCTAAATGGAAGTAAGATTTCTATCATTACTCAAACTAGGAAATACTGACACCAGTAGGTGATGGTAAGTTATCATGTTAATATGTGCAGCATAATACCTAAAGGAAACACTTAAAAAAATCTGTACAAAGAGATATACTCAAAAACATGATAGATAAATCAAAACAGAACTCTAAAAAAATGGTCAAGTAACTCAAAGGGAGGCAGGAGGAGTAACAAAAACAAACAAAACAGAGAAGAGGCACATAACAAACAATAAAATGAAAACCTTAAAGCTTAATATTGCAATAATTATCATGTTATAATATATATGACCTAAAGACACCAATTAAAAGATGGCAGAAAGGATTAAAGAAAAAAAAATGACCCACCTATATGCTGTCTAAGGCAAACATCAATTTAATAAACCAGGAATGGATACATTAATACCAGATACAGCAGACTTCAGAGCAAAGACAATAATCAGGGACAAAGACACTCATTATATAATGATAAAGCGATCTCTCCTTCAAAAAGTGAGCAATGCTAAATTTGTATGCACCAAACAACAAAGCCACAAAATTCATAAAATAAAAACTGATAGCACTAAAGGAGAAATAGACAAATCTCAAATCATATTTGGAGACTTCAAAACTTCTCTCTCAACAACTGGTAGGAAAACTAAACAAAAATTCACGAACAATCTAGAAGAACTTTACACTATCCATCAGATGAACTAGTTGGCATTTGGAGAGCATTCCATTCAACAACAGAAAAACATGCTCCTTTCAAGCATCCATGGAACATTCACCAAGACAGACCAAATCTTGGGTCCTGATATTAATCTTAAATTTAAAAGAATTAAGATCACACAGAGTACATTCTATTATTATAATTACATCAAACTAGAAATCAGCAATAGAAAGGAAATAAAAATACCCGTAAACACTTGAAAATTTAACAACACACGTCTAAATAATTCATAATCCGAAGGAAACCTCAAGTGAAATTTAAAAAATACACTGAACTGAATAAAAATGAAAATGCAAGGAGCGGCTCAAGATGGCAGAGTGAGCAGGGCAGCAGAAATCTCCTCCCAAAACCATATATATTTTCGAAAATACAACAAATACAACTATTCCTAAAAGAGAGACCAGAAGCTACAGTACAACAGCCAGGCTACAGCTACATCTGTGAGAACTCAGCATCTCACGAAAAGGGTAAGATACAAAGCCGTGACCTGGCGGGACCCGAGCACTCCGCCACCCCAGCGCACCGGAGGGAGGAAAAGAATCAGAGTGGGGAGGGAGTAGAAGCACAGGACTACTAAATAACCAGTCCTAGAAATCTGCACCGGGAGCACAGACACACACTGCATGGTGTACTGGATATTAGAGAAATGGAAAAGTAAAATCCGAGATGGAGACTGCGAGTGGGTCCCCACAGCTGGCTCCCCTGGGACAAAAGAAAAGTGGGTGCTTTTTAAAAGTCTTAAAGGGAAAAGGGTTCAATAGCTGGACAAAATCGTCCGAGCACACTCAGCCCAGCAGGCTGGGAATCTTGAGGAACTTCAGGCACCCTAACCCCCTGGGGGGTAACGGAGCCCCAAAGCACTTCACGGCAATAAGCAGCCTGCCATTCATTCCCCCTGGCAGCGCTGCAAGCAAACCGGCTGACCAGCCACAGCTGTGGAGGAGCTGGAGAACAGCCCCGCCCACAGCAACCACACACAGTCCCCTCCTGGTGTGCAGCTAACTGGGACAGACAGAGGAAGCCAGACCAAGGCCAGAAGGCATGAAGGGGCGCCATTCTGGCAGAAACACACACCCGGTGTGTCTTCCACCCACCGCAGTGCGCCAGACTATCCCAAGGGCCGCCCTGCCCACGGCAGTTCAGGAGATTATCCCAGAGACTGGTCCTGGTGTGCGGGTAGATGGCACAGGCAGTGGAGGAGGGCAAGATGACCAACAAGCAGGAATGGACTTTGTTCTCCAAGCTGACACATGAGCCGAGCCACCTGCCTGCAACCACTTCTATCACCACGAAAAGACAAAAAATCTGGTCCAGTCAAGACTCACCCAGACAACCCCAGAGAGAGGGCCTGGTGAGATAGATATAACAAATCTTCCTGAAAAAGAATTCAAAATAAACGTCATAACCATGCTGATGGACCTGCAGAGAAATATGCAAGAGCTAAGGGATGAAGTCTGGAGGGAGATAACAGAAATGAAACAATCAACAGAAGGTCTTAGGAGCAGACTGGATGAGGTACAAGAGACTGTCAATGGAACAGAAATCAGAGAACAGGAATACAGAGAAGCTGAGGCAGAGAGAGATAAAAGGATCTCTAGGAATGAAAGAATATTAGGAAAACTGTGTGACCAATCCAATCGGAACAATATTCGCATTATAGGAGTACCAGAAGAAGAAGAGAGAGAAAAAGGGATAGAAAGTGTCTTTGAAGAAATAATTCCTGAAAACTTCCCCAAGCTGGGAAGGAAATAGTCTCTCAGACCATGGAAGCCCACAGATCTCCCAACACAAGGGACCCAAGGAGGACAACACCAAGACATATAATAATTAAAATGGCAAAGATCAAAGACAAGGACAGAGTATTAAAGGCAGCCAGCGAGAGAAAAAAGATCATCTACAAAGGAAAACCCATCCGGCTATCATTAGACTTCTCAACAGAAATCTTACAGACCAGAAGAGAATGGCATGACATATTTAATGCAATGAAACAGAAGGGCCTTGAACCAAGAATATTGTATCCAGTACGATTATCACTTCAATTTGAAGGAGGGATTAAACAATTTCCAGACAAGCAAAAGTTGAGGGAATTTGCCTCCCACAAACCACCTCTACAGGATATTTTAAAGGGACTGCTCTAGATGGAAGCACTCCTAAGGCTAAATAGATGTCACCAGAGAAAATAAATTCACAGCAAAGAAAGCAGACCAACTAAATACTAACTAAAGGCAAAAAATAAAATCAATTATCCACAAAAGCAGTCAAAGGAAACACAAAATAGTACAGAATAAAACACCTGACATATAAAGAACGGAGGAGGAAGAATAAGAAGGGAGAGAAATTAAGAATCATTACAGTCTGTTTATAATAGCTTAATAAGAGAGTTAATTTAGACAGTTAGATAGTAAAGATGCTACCCTTGAACCTTTGGTAACCACGAATCCAAAGCCTGCAATGGCAATGAGTACATATCTCTCGATAATCACCCTGAATGTAAATGGACTGAATGCACAAATCAAAAGACACAGAGTAATAGAATGGATAAAAAATCAAGACCCGTCTACATGCTGCTTACAAGAGACTCACCTCAAACCCTAAGATATACACAGACTAAAAGAGAAGGGATGGAAAAAGATATTTCATGCAAACAATAGTGAGAAAAAAGCAGGTATTGCAGTACTTGTATCAGACAAAATAGACTTCAAAACAAAGAAAGTAACAAGAGATAAAGAAGGACAGTACATAATGATAAAGGGGGCAGTCCAACAAGAGGATATAACCATTATAAATATATATGCACCCAACACAAGAGCACCGACATACGTGAAACAAATAATAACAGAATTAAAGGAGGAAATAGAATGTAATGTATTCATTTTAGGAGGCTTCAACACAGCACTCACTCCAAAGGATAGATCAACCAGACAGAAAATAAGTAAGGACACAGAGGCACTGAACGACACATTAGAACAGATAGACCTAACAGACATCTACAGAACTCTGCACCCAAAAGCAGCAGTATACACATTCTTCTCAAATGCACATGGAACATTTTCCAGAATAGACCACATACTAGGCCACAAAAGAGCCTCAGTAAATTCAAAAAGATTGAAATTCTACCAACCAACTTCTCAGATCACAAAGGTGTAAAACTAGAAATAAATTGCACAAAGAAAACAAAAAGGCTCACAAACACATGAAGGCTTAACAACAGGCTCCTAAATAATCAACGGATCAATGACCAAATTAAAACAGAAATTAAGCAATACATGGAGACAAATGACAACAACAGCACAAAGCCCCAACGTCTGTGGGATGCAGCAAAGGCAGTTCTAAGAGGAAAGTATAGAGCAATCCAGGCCTATTTAAAGAAGGAAGAACATTCCCAAATCAATAGTCTAAAGTCACAGTTATTGAAACTGGTAAAAGAAGAACAAATGAGGCCCAAAGTCAGCAGAAGGAGGGACATAATAAACATCAGAGAAGAAATAAATAAAATTGAGAAGAATAAAATAGAAAAAAATCAATGAAACCAACCCCTAGCCAGACTTATTAAGAGAAAAAGAGAATCTACACACATAAACAGAATCAGAAATGAGAAAGGAAAAATCATGACACCACAGAAATACAAAGAATTATTAGAGAATACTATGAAAATCTATATGCTAACAAGCTGGAAAACATAGAAGAAATGGACAACTTCCTAGAAAAATACAACCTGCCAAGACTGACCAAGCAAGAAACAGAAAATCTAGACAGACCAATTACTAGCAACAAAATTGAATCGGTAATCAAAAAACTACCCAAGAACAAAATCCCCGGGCCAGATGTATTCACCGCTGAATTTTATCAGACACACAGAGAAAAAATAATACCCATTCTCCTTAAAGTTTTCCAAAAAATAGAAGAGGAGGGAATACTTCCAAACTCATTCTATGAAGCCAGCATCACTCTAATACCAAAACCGGGCAAAGACCCCACAAAAAAATAAAATTATAGACCAATATCTCTGATGAACATAGATGCAAAAATACTCAACAAAATATTAGCAAACCAAATTCAAAAATACATCAAGAGGATCATACACCATGATCAAGTGGGATTCATCTCAAGGATGCAATGATGGTACAACATTCGAAAATCCATCACCATCATCCACCACATCAACAAAAGGAAAAACAAAAACCACATGATCATCTCCATAGATGCTGAAAAAGCATTTGACAAAATTCAACATCCATTCATGATAAAAACTCTCAACAAAATGGGTAGAGAGGGCAAGTACCTCAAAATAATAAAGGCCATATATGACAAACCCACAGCCAACATCATACTTAACAGCGAGAAGCTGAAAGCTTTTCTCCTAAGATCGGGAACAAGACAGGGATTCCCACTCTCCCCACTGTTATTCAACAGAGTACTGGAGGTCCTAGCCACAGCAATCAGACAAAACAAAGAAATACAAGGCATCCAGATTGGTAAAGAAGTCAAACTGTCACTATTTGCAGATGACATGATACTGTACATAAAAAACTCTAAAGACTCCACTCCAAAAATTCTAGAACTAATATCTGAATTCAGGAAAGTTGCAGGATACAAAATTAATACACAGAAATCTGTTGCTTTCCTATACACTAACGATGAACTAGCAGAAAGAGAAATCAGGAAAACAGTTCCATTCACAATTGCATCAAAAAGAATAAAATACCTAGGAATAAACCTCACCAAGGAAGTGAAAGACCTATATACTGAAAACTACGAGACACTCTTAAGGGAAATTAAAGAGGACACTAACAGATGGAAACTCATCCCATGCTCTTGGCTAGGAAGAATTAAAATGGCTATCCTACCTAAAGTAATCTACAGATTCAGTGCAATCCCTATAAAAATACCAACAGCATTCTTCAATGAACTGGAACAAAATTCATATGGAACCACAAAAGACTCCAAATAGCCACAGCAATCCTGAGAAGGAGGAATAACGCAGGGGGGATCTTGCTTCCCAACTTCAAGCTCTATTATAGAGCCACAGTAATCAAGACAATTTGGTACTGGCACAAGAACATACCCACAGACAGACCAGTGGAACAAAATAGAGAGTCCAGTTTATTAACCCAAACATATATGGTCAATTAATATATGATAAAGGAGCCATGGATATTCAATGGGGAAATGACAGCCTCTTCAACAGCTCGTGTTGGCAAAACTGGACAGCTACATGTAAGAGAATGAAACTGGATCATTGTCTAACCCCATGCCCAAAAGTAAATTCGAAATGGATCAAAGACCTGAATGTAAGTCATGAAACCATTAAACTCTTAGGAAAAAACATAGGCAAAACTCTCCTGGACATAAACATGAGCAACTTCTTCATGAACATATCTCCCCGGGCAAGGGAAACAAAAGCAAAAATGAACAAGTGGGACTATATCAAGCTGAAAAGCTTCTGTACAGCAAAGGACACCATCAGTAGAACAAAAAGACATCCTACGGTATGGGAGAATATATTCATAAATGACATATCTGATAAGGGGTTGACATCCAAATTATATAAAGAGCTCACGCACCTCAACAAACAAAAAGCAAATAAGCCAATTAAAAAATGGGCAGAGGATCTGAACAGACACTTCTCCAAAGAAGAAATTCACATGGCCGACAGGCACATGAAAAGATGCTCCACATCGCTAATCATCAGAAAAATGCAAATTAAAACCACAATGAGATATCACCTCACACCAGTTAGGATGGTCACCATCCAAAAGACGAACAACAACAAATGTTGGCTAGGATGTGGAGAAAGGGGAACCCTCCTACACTGCTGGTGGGAATGTAAATTAGTTCAACCATGTGGAAAGCAGGATGGAGGTTCCTCAAAAAACTCAAAATAGAAATACCATTTGACCCAAGAATTCCACTCCTAGGAATTTATCCTAAGAACGCAGCAGCCCAGTTTGAAAAAGACATATGCACCCCTATGTTTATTGCAGCACTATTTACAATACCCAAGAAATGGAGGCAACCTAAGTGTCCATCAGTAGATGAATGGATAAAGAAGATGTGGTACATATACACAATGGAATATTATTCAGCCATAAGAAGAAAACAAATCCTACCATTTGCAACAACATGGACGGAGCTAGAGGGTATTATGCTCAGTGAAATAAGCCAGGCGGAAAAAGACAAGTATCAAATGATTTCACTCATCTGTGGAGTATGAGAACAAAGCAAAAACTGAAAGAACAAAACAACAGCAGACTCACAGAACCCAAGAATGGACTAACAGTTAACCAAAGGGAAAGGGAATGGGAAGGATGGGTGGAAAGGGAGGGATAAGGGGATTAAGGGGTATTATGGTTAGCCCACATAATGTAGGGGGCACAGAGAAGGAAGTATAGCACAGAGAAGACAAGTAGTGACTCTATAGCATCTTACTACACTGAAGGACAGTGATTATAATGCGGTATGCAGTGGGGACTTGATGATGGGGGTAGTCTAGTAACCATAAGTTGCTCATGTAATTGTAGATTAATGATACCAAAAAAAAATTAGAAATTAACATATAATATTCAGCCTAGAAGATAAATAGGAAATTTGTTGTTCCTTTGATTTTAAACTTTTTAGTGGCTAAAAGTAAAAATAAAATATGTAAACATAAAAAAATTGAAAATGCAACACATCAAAATGTGCAGAATGTAGCTAATGTAGTACTGAGAAGGAAATTTTAGGACTAAGAGCTTAAATTAGTAAAGACAAATGGCTTCAAATCTGTAAGCTAAGATCCCATCTTAAGAAACTAGAAAAGCAAAGAAAAGGCAAACTAACCCCACATCAAACAGAAGGGATGACACAGTAACTATAAAAGTAGAAATCAACAAAATTGGAAACAGAAAAACAAAAGAAAAAATAATGAAACAAAAAGCGGCTTCTTTGAAAAGTTCAATGAAATTGACAAAACCTCTAATTACAATGACAGACAAAAAAAGAAGAGAATATACAAATTACCAATATTAAAAATGCCACCAAGGCTATCACTGCAGATTCCATGGATATTAATAGGACAGTTAGGGAATACAACACCACTCTACACATTAATTTGACAACTCAGATGAAATACACCAATTCCTGAAAACTACAAATTACCATAACTCACCATTATGAACTAGATTATTTGGATAACCCTATACTATTGAAGAAATTGAACTTGGTTTAAAGAACCTCCCATGAAAGGAATCATCAGGCCCAGTAATTTTACTGGAGAAGTCTACCAAATGTTTAAAGCAAGTCACACCAATTCTACACAATTTCTTCCAAATAATACAAGACGCAGGAACTCCACCCAACTCATTTCAAGAGGCCAATATTACCCAAATAACAAATCCAAACAAAAAGAGGACAAAAAAGAAGACTACAGACCAACATTCCCCATGGACATAGATGCAAAAATCTTCAAAAAATATAAGCAAATACAATCCAGCTATACATATAATTATATACCATGATAACGTGGGGTTTATACCAAGGATACAAAGCTGGCTCAATTTTCAAAAAACAACTATATAATCCACCATATTGATAGGTTAAAAGAAGAATCAATCACATGATCCTATCAATTGATGTACAGGAAGCATTTGACAAAACTTAACACCCATTCATGACAAAAATTCTCAGCAAACTAGAAATAGAGAAGAACTCCCTCAATTTGATAAAAATTATCTACAAAAAACTTACAGTTAACATAATGCTTAATGGCAAAAGACTGAATGGTTACTCCCAAGATTGGGAGCAAGGCTAAGATGTCCACGCTTATCCCTCTGATTCAACACAGCAATGGAGCCCCAGCTAATGCAATAAGGCAAGAAAAGGGAATAAAATGCATACAGATTGAAAAAAAGATATAAAACTGCCCCTATTTGAAGAGGACAGGATAGTCTATGATTGCAAGGAATCTACAAAAAGACTCCTAGAACCATAAATGAATTATGAAGGTCACATGATACAAGATAAACACATAAAAGTCAATTGTACTTTTAGACAAGCAATGAACACATGGAAACAAATTAAGCACATTGCCATTTAAAATCACTTAAAAAATTAAATGCTTTGGTATAAGTTTAACAAAGATGCACAGTATCTATATGTTGAAAACTATAAAACACTGATGAATGAAATAAAAGATCTAAATAAGAGACACATCATGTTCAAGGAATGGAAAAGACAACACAGTAAAAATCTCAATTCTCCCCAAATAGATCTACACCAAATGCGTTTCCTACCAAAATCCCAGCAATATTTTTTGTAGACACAGACAAGACTACTCTAAAATATATATATGGAAAGGCAAAGAAACTGGAATAGGTAGGACAACTTTGAAAAAACAGAGTGGGAGAAATCACTTAGATTTTAAGACTTGCTATATAGCTACAGTAATCAGGAGAGTATGGAATTGTAAGAGAGATAGACACACAGATCAACAGAACAGAACGGAGAACCCAAAGATAGACCCACACAATAACAGCCAATTGACTTTGGAAATGTAGGAAGGATAATCTTTTCAACAAGTGACGCTAGAGTAATTGAACACTCATAGGTAAAAAAGTGAATAAACCTAGAACTATACTTCATACCTTATGCAAAAATTGACTCAAGACAGGAAAAGTCTTCAGGACCCAGGACTTGGTGAAGAGTTATCAGATGGGACACTGAACTCCCAACCAAGAGCCAGCCCTGACCATAGCCATGTAAATGAGCCATCTCAAGTGCCCACCACTTGAGGCTTCAGAGAGCAACCAATAAATCAAAAACTATCCAGGCACAGAACCTTGAGAGATAATAGTTGTTGCTTTAAGTCACCAACTTCTGGGGTGATCTTTTACACAACAATAGATAAGTGAACAGTTCCTTCCCTCCTTTAGTGTTTTTTTCTGACGTTTGGGATCACATCAAACCTCCCAGACTGGCGGTGTACCATCTGTTCCTTCCCTACCTCTCCTGTCATCCACTCTCATGAAGCCTGCTCACTAGCCTATCAGAGCCATTTCCTGCTCACCCTTTGTTTTCCAAATAGGGTCTCAAAACATTTTGTAATTTTCATTTAAATTGTTAGGAGGCTTGGAGCTATTAGTTAATCTATCTTCCAATACACTGTTTAATATAGCACTGAATAAATGATGCAAGTTGTCAATGGATGAGTGATCAACTGATAGCTCTGCTAGTAACTGATTTTTCTTCCACAAAGTTGCATAAACCAAACCAAAACAACAAAAAAAAAATGCAGGCTGGACCTCTACTTCTGTTAGCCGATGTGGTGGACTGCAGAACTGTCCCTGCACGAGCCCTCACACTTCCCAGTCCCCTGCATGCCCTGTAGCCCTGTCCTCCCTCTGCAGTGCCCCCCCACCCCCCCACGAGGAATACATCTCCCTGCCCCCTTGATAGTGGGCCTGATGATGTTTGGCCAGTGGAATGCTGGCTGACATGATGAGAGCAGAGGTTTCAATATGCTTATGGGTGGGGGATTTTCCTCTAGTGCTTCTGTAGTCCCCCAAGAAGAACAAGCCTTGGGCAGCTACTGGTACAAGGAGTACAAGACTTAGAGCCTAGCCAAGCCAATCTCCAAATGCATGACCCTACTGTTGTTAACCTTCATTGCTATTCTGAAGTTGTCTGTTATGCAGCAAAACCTGTCTAATACACTTTGCTTAAACTATTGCCTCAGCTTAAAATCTTTCAAAATACAGCTCAAACTCCACCATCTCTGTAAAGCTATCCAATATTTTCCAACATATTAAAGCTCTTTCCTACCTCTGAATTATCATGGCAAATTAACCCAGCTTCTCTTATGGCACCTCTACTTGGGATGACTTGGAGCAGGGAGCCCAGCTAAATGAGCTGGGCCATCCAGCCTGAAGGACAGCCATGAAATACTTGTAATAATAGCAACAGCCCCTATGTCATGCCAGGTACTGTGCTAAGCCCTTCAGACATGTGAATTCTTTCACAAGGAGATGCTATCATCACCTGAAACTGGAGCCCAGAGAGGTGAAGAAACTTGCCTTAAGGTTAAGTAGCTGCTACACACAAAACTAGGAGTTGCTGAGCCAGGAAGACCACACAGAAGGTGCGGCTGCAGAGCTCCTTCAATTTGCACTGTGCCACATGGCCTCCGTGCACATGCACAAGGCCTGCAGGCTCTCCAGCCACTCTGCACCCTTTCATCTGTCTGCTCCCAGGAACACCAAGCTGGGGCTGTGAGCTGACAAATACACCTTGCATCCCTCTTTCCCTGCACAGATTCCCTCCATCCCCAGACACACTGTCCCATGACTAATCCCCTTCAAGGTCTCATGTCTGTCTTCTTTCTACCCAGGTGTCTGGACCAGGCAGGCAACCAGCACATGCTCTTGCAGCGGTTGATTGAAAAAACCCTGAAACAGTATTGTTGAAAGCAGAGGGGAGGAGGTAGATTAACAACCGAGTAAAGAAAATAATGAGAGAAATAAGAACGAGATTTCCATGATCCATTCTACTTTAACAAATTCCACAGAGGGAATTCCAGAGGAAAGCGTGTGTGAATCAGAAGCATAATGACAGCAAATCAAATAAGGATAGCTATCTTATTGATGTGAGGAACACATTTCCACAAGGAAGCAAACACTAAAATATGCAAGGACAAACATATAGAAATAGAAGGAAAAATTAAGGTGACACTGCTAGCATAACATGTCCTTGTGTCTCTAACAACATAACATGTTGCCCAAAGTGTGCAAGTGGGCTGTGTCTCCAATTCAGCCTAGTGTGGTCTCACACCTCCTCCTCTCCTCTGGGTCCACAGCAGTTCGAGCTGCTGTGCCCACGGCTCTCCTCTGCCTATGCATATGCGTGGCTCCAAAGCAGGGAGTGCCCTCCTGAGCCTTCTACCCTGGGCCTCATCACATGACTTGTTTGGGACAGTGGGACCTTAACAGGCAGAGGAGGGAGCATACAGGCTGCAAGGGTGGGCTGCCCTGCGTGTCCCTGTAACCCACCAGGAGAAGCGCACTACTGGCCTCCAGCATGGCCCAGAATGAAGACACAGGGAACCCCGAACCAAGGCACCAGTCTAGGTCCCACCCAGCCAACCAGGCAGGCACACCTGGGTATCATGCCATTTCACCAATAAATTCTTCAACATACATTCAATCCAGGAATAATTTTTACAACCACAGTGCAATTCTCACACATAACAAAATCAAGAAAAATTCTTTAATGTCACCTAACACCCAGTCTATATTCAAGCTTCCAACTGTCTTGAAACTGTCTTTTACAATTGTCCTGTTCACTGATAATCCAGATAAGGTTTACAGGATGACTTTTCTTATGAGGTCTCTAATGTTTGATTCTGTAACTGCTCTTTTTATATTCATTTTGGTTACTGAACATATGAATCACCTGTCATAGAATCGTCCACATTCTGCATCTAGCTGACTGCCTGCCCAGGACATCTAAGCAAGTCCTCTATCCCTGAGTTTTTGCAGATAAGCAGGTAGCTCCGGAGGCTTACTCCGGGTTCAGCCTCAGCACTTCCTCACCAGGCAGAACTGATGTGAGATACCCCATGGGCCACAGTGCTGCAGTTTACAAGTGGGCCTGGCAGTGTCAGCCTGAGGCCTCCACTGTAAACTCCTCTGTGAACTTTTCTACCTATGGGACAACAGGCATTGATTAACATCTAGGTCCTACATTTCACTAGGGATTCCCAAATTTCTAATTCTATTAATTCTTTCTATAATGGTTAGCTTTTACAAGGAAGAACTCTGTCTATACTGCTTGAAATATAGCCTACATAGAAAAGAAAGGATGTTTGCTAGATTCCTTCACTATTATTTACTATGATCAAAATACTAGGTTCACCCTAACAACCCCCAGAAAAGAATGTTCTGTTCTTGATTTATTATGACTCATGGGTTATTGTGTATGTGCTATACTTCAACCCGCTGCAGCATCTACTGTTTTGAAGGCTTTCAAGGTAGACCCACATGTGGTTCTAAAATTACTCCTGTCTTGTCAGCTTCCTTACCTTTAGTCAAAACCAAGTGTTTGGGGCTCATCTTTTACACTGTCTGTGTAAACTACTTTTCTGAGAAACCTGCTCTTTTAGTAAAATGAAGTAATACATAGAAACCACAATCTGGACAGCAGAGGTGTTCATGACTGCTGTCTGTGACTGCTTTTACAGTTTTTCCCACAAACTGTGCCAGAATACATTTTTTTTTAAAAAGTAAACCTTGTGGTCCATCAAGACAATTTAATAGTATTCCATGATAAAAAGAAATGTGCTATCAAGCCCTGAAAAGACATGGAGGAACACTAAGTGCATATTACTAAGTGACAGAAGCCAATCTGAAAGGCAGCACACTGAGTATTCTGGCCCGTAAAAAGATCCAGTAACAGATTATATAGGGTATATCTGTGGTCATAATGGAATTAAATTAAAGTCAGTAATAAAAAGATATCATTAACTCTCCAAATATCTGAAAATTGAACAACACATTCTAAATAACTTACAGGTCAAAGAAAAAAATTGTAAGAGAAATTAGAAATATTTTGATAATGAAAAACTACATATCAGAATCTGTGGGATACAGCTAAAGCAGAGCTTAGGGAAGAATGTATGATTATTTTAGAAAAGAAAAAGGTCTAAAATCAATGATATAAGCTTCTGTTTTAAGAAGCTAGAAAAAGTAGAACTAAGTAAATAGAAGGCAGGTGTGGCAGGCAGAGTAATGTCCCCAGCCCTAGTCCTGGAAACTGAGAAGGTGACGTCCCAGGGCACAGGGACTTTGCAACTGTGACTAGGGCTACAAGGCCTCGAGACTGGGAGATTATGCTGTGTAATGGGGAGGCCCCATAGAATCATGTGAGGGTTTAAATGGAAAGCTTTTCTGGTCTGATTCAGAGAAGCAGGAGGCCTTGCTCAGCTGGGAGTTAAAGGCAGGGGGGCAGTCACAAGCTGGGAATAATAGAAAAACTCTAGAAACTCGAAAAGGCAAGGAAACAATTCTCCCTGAGCCCCCAGAGAAGAACGCATGCTGTGGCATCCTGACTCCAGCCCAGTGAGACCCGCGTGGGAACTCCCCTCTGCAGAACTGGAAGATGATAAATCTACCTTGTTTAAGCCACTAAATTTGCAGTCATATTTTAAGGTAGCCATAGGAAATAATAAATATAAATGGAAATCAGTGAAAACATAAACAATAAAGAAAAAAAATAAAAGTAATCTGTAAACATTGAAAAATGAAAAAGTCTGTAGATGAAGAGAAAAAGAATACAAAATCTCAAATAAGCAAATATGAAAGAGAAGTTGTCACACTATAGATCCTACCCATATTAAAATGGTAATGAGGGATTCTTAAAATGAACAAGTTCAGGTCGACATATATATCAACTTAGATGAACTGGACAAATTCAGAACTCACAACTTCCGAAACTGAAACAAATTGAGAAAGGAATTTGGAAACCCCCCTGGACAGTGAAAACATTGAATTTGTTACCAAACACCTTCCCCCCAAGGAAGGAGCCAGGCACTGGGAAGTTCTATAAAGCGACAACACCAATCTAGTACCAACTCCTTCCAAAAGTAAAGGAAGAGGCAACAATTGCAGAGTCTTCATATCAAGTAAGCATAACTCTGATTTTAAAACTGGACAAAGAAACCAGAAAGTGAGTAAACAATCCAATGTTTATCGACTAAATGAATGAATAAATGGAATGTGGTATGTCCATAAAATAGATAACAATACATGGCAATAAAAAAGACTGAAATACTGATATAGGCAATAATATGCATGAACCTTGAAAATATTATACTCAGTGAGATAAGCCAGTTACAAAGGATCATATAGTATACAGTTCCATTTATATTAAACAGAATAGGTAAATCTACAGAGAAGGAAAGTAGATTAGTGATTTCCTAGGGCTTGTGGGTTGGAGTGAGGGACAATGGAGTCTGGGAGCTAATGGCTAAAGGGTATGGTGTTTCTTTTGAAGTGATGAAAATGTTCTAAAATGTATTATGATGAAGGTTG
This sequence comes from Smutsia gigantea, assembly GCA_032199065.1. Lineage (NCBI taxonomy): Eukaryota > Metazoa > Chordata > Mammalia > Pholidota > Manidae > Smutsia > Smutsia gigantea. Next base: position 480,593 of record JAVSCE010019754.1, on the reverse strand, counting down.
CACAACTCTGTGAATATATTAAGGACTTTGAATTGTAGACTTAAAATGGGTGAATTATACAGTATTGGGATTATATTTCAATAGTTTAAAAAAAAACTGGACAAAGATATGAGAAAAGTCAGTATTGCAGACCAATTTTCTTATGACCGTGGGTGTAAAACTCTTAACCAAAATACTGGCACAAATAATCCAAGAACCTAGACCAAGCAGGGTTTACACCAGGAAAGCAAAACTGGTTTAATATTTGTAAAATCTATCAATGTGATTCACCAGTAACAGGATAAAGAAAAAAAGGATCATCTCAATTGACACAGGAAAAATGATTAGACAAAATTCAATACCACACATGATAAAAATCCTCACCAAACATACCTTTTTCTATTAAGCTAAAAATTGTGTTTTCCAAGGATATCAACCTGATACTGACTTGCCCCCCTCGTCAGAACATACGAGGTAGATGTTAGGACTAGACGATGATGCAGTCTCTGGTGCTCTTGGAGGGAATCCACAATAAGAGCTGGACAGACAACTCAGGGCCTTGAGCCTTGAGGAAGACTGGCACTGGAAGTGAGCCCCACATGCGCCCTGCTTGATCTTGGTCCTAGAATCAGGGTGTTTTCTAAGCTGGGGCACCTAGATTGCAGTTAGGCTGCTAAGTTAGCTCTAGAGAAGGGGCCCTAAAAACCTTCTTCAGGTCTTTGGGGGGTCCCCACCTGTGCCTGAGTAAAGTGAGACTCCAGACTCTGTGAGAGCCACTGGGCAGCGAGGGCCCCACTGTCAGATGAGAGGGCGCGGGTACAGGGAGCTGGAGTCAGCCCAGGGCAGGGCAGGTGCTCCACTGAGTCACATGGAGTGACTGGGAGTTGGGCAAAGAGCAAACAGACTTGTCCTAACAAAGCTAAAACTACAGCCCCCAACCTCCACCAAAGGAACAAGGCCACCCACGTGTCATTTCAGTCCCTGTGTGGCTAACACTGTGCTAGGGTTAGTCAGGATGGGGGTGCCTGGGAGCCAGCAGAGTTGCAGGGCAGGGGCACAGGAGCGCAAAGGCAGAGGCATGGCCAAGTTCAGCCAGTGGCCTGCTGGGAAGGGGCCAGTGCCTCGTCCTTGGATGTGTCTCCACTGTGTTCTGTGGAGTCCATACATTCGGTGTGGCTGTCAGATTCAGGTTCTTCAGGGGCAAAAGTAGGGAGCACCTCCAGGGAGCCAGTAGCATCCACATTTCCACTCAGGGGTCCAAATGGGGTTGGGGGGGTGCGGTGCTTTCTGCAGAGAGCCTCATATCCCAACCTGACTTCTAAGACAAAGGGGTCTGTGCTGTCTTACTCCTACGAAACAATGCAGGCCATGAGAGACCACCCAACATCACCGCACCTGATTCACAAGGGCATCCAGGCTGGAAGAGAAGGGCCCGCATGTGGCAGACAGGAAAGGCAGATGTCCAGGAAGCCTGTCCTTTAGAGGAAACCCAGAAACGCTCCAAGAGCAGGTGGCCAAGACCACTGTGCCCTCTGTCAAGGCTAACTCCCAGCCTTGTTCCATGGGGCACCTGCTCTGGAGAAGGGGCCCTTCTCCCCACTCCCACCCCCCAGTGCCTCCACTGTACCACAGCGACATTTTCTGGAAACCCTGATCCGGCCTTACCCAGAGGAGAGGAAGAGCTCAGGGAGGAGGTGGTCCCCCAGCTCAGGGACCCCACCAGGCCAGGGAAAGGGGCCTCAGGAGAGGAGCTGCCCAGGCCTGGTCTGAGCAGGGCTGTGGAGAGCTCCCGGAGACCTTTCCTCAGCCCACAACCACAGGGAAAGGTGCACCTCAGGGCAGGGACCAGACAGCATGTGCCAAGGAGCCTCGCCGTAGGGTCTACTCAGGACCAGGCCATGGGAGCTATGGCACAGCGGGACACTCACCCTCCAGCTCTAGGGCACACAGGGTGAGGCAGTGAGCTGCATCAGGAGTAGCAGGTGGGTGTGGACACGGCTCGCCTCCAGAGAGGGTTCATCATGTTTACACTCTGAAAAGTAGTTTTAATTTCTCACTGTGAGATATTTCAAACCCAGGGACACTAACAACTAGGAGGCACCAGTATACTGACTTTAAGAACTAGCAAATGTTCACACTGTGCTATATTTGCTTCAGCTTGATTTTAAATGAGTAATGCGCACAAGCCTTTGTGCACACCCCAGGTGCCCACTGTGCGTGATGGTGGGTGTTGGCCCTGTACACTATCACACTTCTGCCAGGAACCTGTGCGCCCTTTGCAAGTTACCTATTGCGTCATGTATTCAGAAAACCAGCACAAACGGCGCCACCTTGTATGAGTCCCACTGCTGCTCACGTTCACGCCTGTGTCCTCAGGATTCATCCATGTTGCCGCAGATCTGTGCCTTCATTTCACATGAGGTGGATGTAGGCATCAGCCCTGCACAGACTGGGCCTTTCAGAACACGTGCCCAGGACCTGCCCATGTGTCTCCCTGTGCATGTGTCCTGGCTTTCCTCATGTGTACTTGGAGGAGTGGGTTCCTGGACATGAGGCTGCGGCTGTCCCCCACCTCCCTGGACACTGCCAGGCTGCTGTCCTGAAAAGGCCCTGGTCTGGCTCCTCAGCAGTGCCCTCCGTGCCTTCTACCTGCGTCTGCCAGAGCAGTTAGGTAACCTCTGGCACCTCCGCTGCTCTTGGCCCTCCAGGGCTGAGGGAGGCTGCCCCTCTCCTGTGGTGACCAGCCAGGCAGATCTCCTCCTCTGTGGCTCTGCTGCATTGCCAACCCTGTGGTCCAACACCTTCCTGACTGGGGCCTTCTTTGCATGGTCTGCACACAAGCTGTGCCTCTGGGTGTGAGGAGGTGCCGGAGGAACTAGCCCCTGGGCTTGTGATGGGATGTGGGGAGGCGAGGCAAGGCAGGTGGGAAGAGGGCTGCAGACTGGAAGTCCCTGCAGTCAGAACAGGAGCAGGTTCTGAGGTCAGACTCCTGCAGGGTCCAAGAAGACACTGAGGGAGGACAGATAGCCAAAATCAGTCTCAGCGAGAGTGGGACAGGATGCCTCTGCCCACAACCCCCAAGCGGTAAACCTGGGAAAGCAAGCAGATTACTGAGCTTGCAGACCCTGTGACAGCTAATGGAGGACAAGGAAAAGGACCAACATCAAGTCATGAAAGGAGCAACCCCAGAGGCAGGGAGGGCTGGGAAGGGAACCTGAGGACAACGCCTAACTCCCTGACTATAGGGATCACAGCCATGAGAACACTGTGTCTCATGGCTGCAGGCTGGCGGGAAGTGAAGTCTGGCCTTGTGGGGCTGAAGCCAGTATAAGATGGGTACAGACAAGGAAGCAATTCAACATTCTAAAAATTCAGGCCATGCAGCTGTCAATTAAAGATAACTAGGAGCTCTGGATACTTAAAAAGCAGGGCATTTTTTTTCACGTGTGATAATATGACCCTCTACCTAATACGTCTCAACTCAGGAGACCCAGTGGGACACAGACTACAAGGATGGCCAACTGTAAACCAAAGACATCAGCAGTGATTCCAGTGGGGACCAAATATGAGACAGAAAATGATCACGGGTAATGTAAACACAGAGTGTGCAAGATCTATGCCCGGAGAACTATAAAATGTCATTGAATGCCTCAGATGGACTGAGGCCCAAGAGGCCCACTCCCAACATAAGTGTCTGACTTTAAAGGGAGGCCAACCCAAATTCAACTATGTGATAAAAAGTGACAGAATGAACCCCGAATAGCCAAAGCAATCCTGAGAAGTAAGAATAAAGCAGGGAAATTATGCTCCCTGACTTCAAGCTCTACTACAAAGCCACAGTAATCAAGACAATTTGGTACTGGCACAAGAACAGACCCAATGGAACAGAATAGAGAGCCCAGATATAAACCCAAGCATATACAGTCAATTAATATACGATGAAGGAGCCACGGATTTACAATGGGGAAATGACAGCCTCTTCAGCAGCTGGTGTTGGCAAAACTGGACAGCTACATGTAAGAGAATGAAACTGGATCATTGTGTAACCCCATACACAAAAGTAAATTCAAAATGGATCAAAGACCTGAATGTAAGTCATGAAACCATAAAACTCTTAGAAAAAAACATAGGCAAAACTCTCTTGGACATAAACATGAGCAACTTCTTCATGAACATATCTCCCCGGGCAAGGGAAACAAAAGCAAAAATGAACAAGTAGGACTATATCAAGCTGAAAAGCTTCTGTACAGCAAAGGACACCATCAGTAGAACAAAAAGACATCCTACGGTATGGGAGAATATATTCATAAATGACATATCTGATAAGGGGTTGACATCCAAAATATATAAAGAACTCACGCACCTCAACAAACAAAAAGCAAATAAGCCAATTAAAAAATGGGCAGAGGATCTGAACAGACACTTCTCCAAAGAAGAAATTCACATGGCCGACAGGCACATGAAAAGATGCTCCACATCGCTAATCATCAGAAAAATGCAAATTAAAACCACAATGAGATATCACCTCACACCAGTTAGGATGGCCACCATCCAAAACACAAACAACAACAAATGTTGGCTAGGATGTGGAGAAAGGGGAACCCTCCTACACTGCTGGTGGGAATGTAAATTAGTTCAACCATGTGGAAAGCAGGATGGAGGTTCCTCAAAAAACTCAAAATAGAAATACCATTTGACCCAGGAATTCCACTCCTAGGAATTTACCCTAAGAATGCAGCATCCCAATTTGAAAAAGACTTATGCACCCCTATGTTTATTGCAGCACTATTTACAATACCCAAGAAATGGAGGCAACCTAAGTGTCCATCAGTAGATGAATGGATAAAGAAGATGTGGTACATATACACAATGGAATATTATTCAGCCATAAGAAGAAAACAAATCCTACCATTTGCAACAACACGGACGGAGCTAGAGGGTATTATGCTCAGTGAAATAAGCTAGGCAGAGAAAGACAAGTATCAAATGATTTCACTCATCTGTGGAGTATAAGAACAAAGCAAAAACTGAAAGAACAAAACAACAGCAGACTCACAGAACCCAAGAATGGACTAACAGTTAACCAAAGGGAAAGGGAATGGGAAGGATGGGTGGAAAGGGAGGGATAAGGGGATTAAGGGGTATTATGGTTAGCCCACATAATGTAGGGGGCACAGAGAAGGAAGTATAGCACAGAGAAGACAAGTAGTGACTCTATAGCATCTTACTACACTGATGGACAGTGACTGTAATGGGGTACTGTGGTGGGGACTTGATAATGGGAGGAATCTAGTAACCCAATGTTGTGCATGTGGATTGTATATCAATGATACCTTAATAAAAAAAAACACAATGGAACACAACAAAGCTCCTCGGTGCTCTGCTGGGTCTCTGTGGTGATCCCCACCCCACACCTGCTCTTCTGTGCTGCTGGGGCAGAGCCAGCAGACTGCATGTCCAAGGCTCGCCTATGCATGGCTTTGCTATTGCTGGGTAACTGAAGGGTTGAAATAGCCCATGGGTGTCAGCTAAGCATGGAGGGCAGGTCTCCACAGAGGGAGACCCTCCCCTGCAGTGAGCACAGGTGCATGTCTCCAGGAAGAAAGGCTCACAAAAGCAGGAATCAACTGTTGCGTGCCCACACAGAGCTGGGCCCCTTGGGGCTGCTGTGGTGCCCGGTGGCTGTAGGACTGGGTGGCCCATCTATCAGCTCCCACAGACTACACTGGACAATCTCCCTCATCTCAAGACCTTTCATGCTTCCCATCTCTGGCTTCCTCCAGCTCTGACTACAGACCCAGATTAAGGGGCTCATGCAATTAGGTCAGGCCCACCCAGATCATCTCCCTTCTGATTCCAAATCAACTGATTAGAAACCTTAACTACATCTACAAAATCCCCTTCCACATAACATGACACAATTACAGGACACATCCCATGTGCCACCCTCTCTTAAGGGGTGAAAATCTGGGGGCTATCCTAGAATTCTGTCCCCACACCTCACAGGCTACTTCGTTTGGTTCTCAGCAGGTCCTGGAGGGTGATGAGGGCAGGCCCTTCAACTCTGGCTCCTCAGGGGGTCAGTGGGAGAGAGGCAGGGAGAGGCCAATCCTTTCCCAGGAGCCACGCTGAAAGGCATCTGTACCAGTGCTGAGGCTTCCAGGTGCTGGCTGCTCCTGGGCCAAGGGGCCACTCCCTAGGTCACTGTGACCCCTAGCCAGAGACCCCAGCCCCTGGGGGCCTGCTCTGCAGAGGATCTCATCTCCAAAGGGCTAATCCCATGACTCAGCAGCTCTTAGATTCAATGCCTCATTCTAAATAGGGACAAGAAAATACCCACCTTTCAGCATTGCAAAAAGGACTCTGTAATTTGCAAAATGCTATACAAATAAAGAACTTTAAGCCTTATTTTCCCAGGATAATTCTAGAGTAAAAATAGGAGATAGATAGAAGAAAGGAAGAGAGAGAAGTGTGAGGAATGTATTTACTGTATGATTTCTGGAAGCACCAGGTCCAAACAATGCCAGGATCCTCCTACTTGCTGGGGCGCTGGGAAGAGAGGCAGACCCATGCTGTGTGCGCACTGGGAGCACAGGCCTGAGAGTCCATGTGCACAGGGCAGGGGAGGGGGGAGAACTGGCCTCCCAGCCAAGGAACCCGGGAGGCCGTGGCACTGCCTTCATGTCCTGCTCAGCTGGCCACTGTGTACCCTGCCCGACTCAATCCAGGGGCCTTGGGGCAGGAGCTATGTCTCCGCTTGTAATGAGCTCTGGCTGGGAGCCCCACCAGCTTCCTCCTGTGGTCCTGCTTTGTGGGGCAAACCCCTACCTTTTGTCAGTTCCCCCAATAGCAACTCGATGCTCTTCCCACAGAAGGAAGCCTCCCAGGGTCCTGAGACCCTCCCCTGCAGTGGGCACAGGTGCATGTACCCAATGCCATGGCCTCCAGCACTGAAGGACAGCTCACTGCACCCTTTCCTCTGCCAGGCCAGGACACCTGGCACTCAGGGATTTGGGGGTGAGCCAGGCACAGTAGTGGGGCTTTCTGTCCTAAGCTCCTGCTTGCATTTGAACTTCCTGGGAAAGGGTGATGGCACCTTGTGAATGGGCACCTTGTACTTGCACACCTAGGACAAAGCCAACCGGGGCTTCCTCCCAACCTCCCCAACATTCCTGTAGGACCCCCTGACAGACCTACAGGAGCCCCAGAAAATGGCATCACCCCACTTCTACGCTGCAAAAAGTAACAACAGAAACAACTGTTGTCCTTGACCAAATTGTTGAGGGGCAAGATAACAAAATAAAAACATAAACATAGAAAAACCACAATAAATAGATGAAACAAAATAAAAACATAAGGACAATTAAAAACAAGATTATTTAAAAAGTCTGACCAGCAGCATAAGCAAAAAAATACACAAACCCACTTGCATGGTCACCACACCCAGAAGAAAAGTGGGCTTTGCCGGCTCAGAGGAACTCTGGACCTGCTCACACACAGCACACCGGGCAAGCCTCAGGCCGACGGAGCCATCACCAAGTTATAAAAGGAGGAAAAATACAAATCAGTCTACTATTTCAAGTGGCTCTACAAGGGATTTTCAATGACCATCTTGTTAATGAAGTTAAATAATCAGAACAAAAGTTTTCACAACAAAATAAAGATTTTTGTTTTCAGATTGTAATTCTGTCCAATGCAGACTGAAATTTTTATTCTTTATTGAAAAGAAAAAGAGAAAGAACTCACAGGGATTTAAGAGAACTGAGTACAACTAAGTACAGCAAAACCTAGCTAGTCCTTCATCTATGACAAGGGTAATAAAATAAAACCCTTCTGCTTACATGGCTACCTGCTGTCCCAGTGGCACCTCCAGATCTCTGGCCATCTTCTCAGACCCCCACCTCCTTGCAGGGCTTTCCTCCCAAAAGCACAGATGTGATCTGCACATTTACTTACTGCCCAGGACAAAGTGCAAGTCCCTGTCCCTGGAACCCACCCACATCACTACTGCTCACCCAGGGCTCCCCTGCCCCCAACCATGCCGACCCACCCTCAGAGCCCCACTTGAGGCCCTGGGCTCTCACAGCTCCAGGGGGCATGGAGACACTGGTACATGTAATGATCTTCCTTGAATATTAAGCCACGAAGAGGCAGGTGAAGGGAAGGTAAGCCATGGGAGCTGTGAGGTTGTAAAGGATCACCGTGACCACTGACAGCAGGGCCACGGACCCCAAGGGCCTAGCAAGGAGGGGCTGATGTGGCACCTGGCCCCAGCGATGCAGTACGACCTGCTGGCTCTGTGGGTGGGCCCAGCCTCCTGTGGGAGTGGACAGGAAGAGCCCCCAGAGCTGCATGCAGGGGCCCAGGAGAGCCGCATGGCAGCTTTACCCCTGCCAGGAGGAAGGAGCCCCCTCTAGCTGCCCAGCTCAGTGGTCACACTCTCAGGGAGAAGGAGGGGAGCTCCCAGAGTGAGGATGGGTGTCATCGGACAGCTTAACAGCTCAGTGGCCACTAGAGACGCTGGAGGGAAGTGCTCCATAAAAGCCACAAACATGATGAACTTTTATGATCATTTTAAATGTTGATAGAGCACAGGGATTAAGTAGATCTTCTCCTAGTGCTCTGCTGTTTCCCCACTGGATTATTCAACCTCGTCTTGACGGCACAGCCAAACACACCAATGTAAGCAGTCTGCAAGACAGCAATGGACCCTGAGCAGCACACATGTCCAGAGTCCTTCCAAAGAAAACTGGAGCCAGAAGCAGAAAGTGTGCATGAAGCATACCAGCACGGTATGCTACGAAAGTCCCTGACAATCCACACGTGGTAAGAGGTATGACTCTAACATGAGCTCAGTGAACAGAACCATCAGGACCAGTCACTCCACGTGGCCCCTCCCTGAGAATCCACGCGGAAAGGGTGATGCGAGCACATGCACGGGTGTGGGGCTGGCAGGTGTGCCATCCCAGCAGGCTGACTCCCTCTCCCCAGGGTTGCCTCTGAGCTTTTCACATGAGGACGACATCACAGCCAGCAAGGTGCAAGCCCAGGACACTGGCTGTCCTCAGAGATGGGCAGCCAGCACTGTGGGGACAGAGGAGCCAGGTCAGGCCAGTGGCCTGAGGCAGCCCGTGTGTCCACATAGCGGGTGGCTTCCTTCCAGCAGCAGGGGTCCGGGATGAGGCTTCTACAGGGCAGCATGATGGAGACAATGGGTGAGCTAGAGGACAGTCCAGGGTCAGGGAGTGGGGGTGGTGACAAGAATGAGCTGAGCCCAAGACTTCCGAGTTCAGCCATCCCACCTCCCAGGAGGACAGGGGACAGGCAGTGGAGGGAAAGGCAGTCGTCAGGGGTACCAGGGCCCAGACTGGTGGGGCATGGGGAGAGTAGAGGGCCAATGGACAGCTGCAGCCTGAAAGGAGGGCTTGTGGGCGAGGCCGTGTGGAAGGACAGAGGTGCATACAGCAGTGCTGGCCCTGGGCCCAAGGGCATGGTGCACAGGGCTGCCGGTGACCACAGAGGGCAGCAGTGAGCGAGGGGGGAGGTGGCCAGGGCTGGCTGTGTGGGTGGGCAAAGGCAGGGCACCAAGGGGGCCTCTAGGTCACATGTCAATATGTGCCTGTGTTGAAGCCACCAGGCCTGAGGCCTGTCTCAGTTAGCATCTCTTGGGCACAAAACATGCAAAGCACCACTGATGTGCCCGGTGCATAGCCCACTTCACCCTCAGCCAGCTGAGGGGACTGCTCGCCTGGGTTACATAGGCATCTTCCTTTGTTCCAGCCTCTGTGTCTCCACTTCACAGAAACCTGTTCCATTGGGCTCGGAGACCCAAGGTTGGCTCTCCTGCGTACTGTTCTTAATAGCCATGAGGGGCAGACCCTGCCAGATATGTGTGGTTTTTTGGGGGTGTAGGCAGAAAGCTCTAATGAGAAGCAGCTGTGTGCCCAGAGCTCTAGCACTGACCTTAGGGTGTGGGTGGGCCCGTGTCCATGCTCTGTGCCCTTTGGCCTCCCTGCACACAGCACTCAGCCCTGTTCAGACAAGGTCAGAGACTCACTCCAGGCACATGTACCAGGAGTCCACAGAGAATGCGCAGAACTATGGCTGGCTTACACCTGCCCTCAGAAAAGGGTGACCATGGCCGAGTCCGAGTAGCTGCACATGCAGTCCCTATGTAGATGCCTATGGAACTCCAGCCCCTTCCACCAGACACGAACCTGGGCCTCCTGCACTCAGAAACCTGACACATTTCAAGAGGCTGCTTGGCCTCTTCTCATTAGATTCTTTATTATATTCTGAGGTGTTGTAACTAAAATTCCAGTTGGAAGAAAATACTGAGAAACAACAGAGAACCTGGCTACAGCATCCACTTCCGGCAGCCTCAGCAGTGACCCGGGCGCCGGCCCTTGGTCTGACCAAGGAATGGGGGTCCTGTCAGGTGCACGCTAGCACCTCTCTCCCAGGACTCACAGGTATGTCTGGAGCAGAAGGGCTATCACGTTCTTCACTGGAGAATTCATTTTACTTATTTGACAGTGTTTTATTGTGATACAATTTCAAACCTTGAGAAAAGTTGCATGAATTACTACAAAGAACTTATGTATATCCCTTGACTAGTCGTCCAACTGCTCACATGCTGGCACAGCTGCTTGCATGCACTCACTCATTTTTATGCATCCATCTATCCATCCATTTTTGCCCCTTATTGATCCATACTTTCTGAGAGTGATCAGCAATTACACTCCTTGACCCCAAAAACTTAAGTGTGAACCTCCTAAAAACAAGGACATTGGATCACCACAGAACAACAATCAAGACCAGAACATGTAACATCAATACGATGCTGTAACCAAATCCTCTGACCACCCAGGGAGCTGACCCTTTCACGAGGCACTCCACCTGCATCTGCTAAGCCCTCACAGCATAACCCTTCAAACAGTAACTGCTGAAGGTATTCTGGAGCCGTGAGATTAGAAATGCTATTATAAGCCATGCCTCCAAGTCAAATCTCACACAACTTTCTTAAAGACAAAAGAAAGTAAGAAAAAAATTCCTATGACAATAAACACACACCACAAAGACATGCTAACAAACAGAAAAACTGTCATCTAATACCCTTAAGTTGATTAACAGACATGAAGAAAATGAGGCAAGAGAAGAAAAAATATCAATCATAATTAGAAAAATGTAAAAATGAGGGCACAGAACTCAGGAAAGAATCAGTAATAAAAGAAAAAGTATTTCAAAAGTCAAGATGTAATTAGAAGACACACCACATAAATAAACACAACAGAGTAAAATAGAAGAAGAAAGAGAACACTTTTAAGAATCAACAAGAAAAAGTGATGAGAAGAGGAAGTGGAGAGAGGCACAGAGAAACCCACTGGGAGAAGCCCAGGGTGGGGCGCAGGGGCAGAGCCGGACCACGGCCCCTCCCAGCCCTGCCCAGCACGCCTCTGAAATCTAATGCGGAATGCACTACTCAAGTCAGTCTGCTGACATTTGTTGTGGTTTGCATCTTCAGAAGGTACAGTGGCCTACAGATTATTTTAAGAAACCTGCACAATTTTTATATCACAATATTGCTGATCTTGTAAAATCCAGGAACTTTTGACTTTTTTCTGTACTCTAAAACAATTCATATACACCTTAAGAATTTTATTTCCTTTAGGACATGAGAGAACGTGTGGGATGGGTCTGTAGCAAGTGAGAACAGAGCTCCAAGTGCAGTTTCAGTCACTTCCATACTGACAGGTTATTCAGGCTTTCTACATCATATTGAGGCAATTTTGATTTACATTTTTTGGGAAAATTATTCATTTAATCTAGATTTCCCAATTCCTTTGCATAGAGCTGTAAACAGCAGCCTCTGAGGGTTTTAATAGCCTACATATGTGCAATTATACCTACTTTCTGGCTCCCCACGTCTAGAGTTCTGCCCTCCTCCCCCCAGCCACATGTGTCACAGCCTAAGTATGTCATGGTCCTTTTCCAGCTTTACTGCACCAAGTGTCAGGTTTTCTGTTCTCCTGTACTCACCTCTACTTTTATCTTCATTAGTTTTTCCTTCTTAGTCTTGAATTATTTTGTAGTTCTTTCTCTAATATTTAGAGTCACAGGCTACTTCATTTATTTTAAATGTTTCTGGTTTTACATTTTTCCCTGAGAACTGTTTTGGCAGCATCCTTCATGTTTTGACATGCAGTGTCATCTCATTTCCATTTCTTTTAAAATGGTTTATGCATTATTTAAAAGCATTCTAAAATATCCAAGTAATGGCAACTGAGTTATTTTGGTTTTCATGTTGTGGTTATTTTCCATTCTTACTGTACTTTATGATTTTTGCTAGTAAGAATTAATTTTCTTTAAAATACATGGCTTATACCTTAACAAACAAAAAGCAAATAATCCAATTAAGAAATGGGCAGAGGACATGAATAGACACTTCTCCAAAGAAGAAACTCAGGTGGCCAACAGGCACATGAAAAGATGCTCCACATCACTAATCATCAGAGAAATGCAGATTAAAACCACAAAGAGATATCACCTCACACCAGTGAGGATGGCCAACATCCAAAACACAAACAACAACAAATGTTGGCGAGGATGTGGAGAAAAGGGAACCCTCCTACACTGCTGGTGGGAATGCAAATCAGTTCAACCATTGTGGAAAGCAGTATGGAGGTTCCTCAAAAAACTCAAAATAGAAATACCATTTGACCCAGGAATTCCACTCCTAGGAATTTACCCTAAGAATACAGCAGCCCAATTTGAAAAAGACAGATGCACCCCTATATTTATCGCAGCACTATTTACAATAGCCAAGAAATGGAAGCAACCTAAGTGTCCATCAGTAGATGAATGGATAAAGAAGATGTGGTACATATACACAATGGAATATTATACAGCCACAAGAAGAAAACTAATCCTACCATTTGCAACAACATGGATGGAGCTAGAGGGTATTATGCTCAGTGAAATAAGCCAAGCCGAAAAAGACAAGTATCAAATGATTTCACTCATATGTGGAGTATAAGAACAAAGAAAAAAACTGAAGGAACAAAACAGCAGCAGACTCACAGAACCCAAGAACGGACTAATAGTTACCAAAGGGAAAGGGACTGGGGAGGATGGGTGGGAAGGGAGGGACAAGGGGAAAAAGGGGCATTACGATTAGCAGATGTAATGTTAGGGGGGCACGGGGAGGGCTGTACAACTCAGAGAAGACAAGTAGTGATTCTATAGCACCTCACTATGCTGATGGACAGTGACTGTAATGGGGTTGGTGGGGGGGGCCTGATGAAGGGGGTAGTTTAATAACCATAATATTGCACATGTAACTGTAGATTAATGATACCAAAATAAATTATAAAAAAAATACATGGCTTATATTTGTGAAAGGTGATGGTATGTAGGAAGGAAGGATAACAGAGTTTGTAAAGGATGCTATTCAAATCCATAACCGTGTGAATTTTTTCTTCCTGATTTTTCAGTTGAAGTCTCCTATTATATCCTATTTTTAGAAGTTCTTCCTTCATAAATTTTGCAGCTATGTAATTATATACATAAAAGTTCATGAATATCATATCTTCCTAGAGGATTGTGACTCATCAGAATGAATTGTCCCATCGGAATGCCTTTATCTTTTTTTTGAATGGAACATTGCTAGGCCCACTTTCCAGTGACTGGCACTTACTCAGTACCTTTCCCATGAATAAACTTTCTGCTTCTGTGTCATTTTTAAAACAATCTGAGTTTGGCCTTTTAATATAGAAACTTAACATACATTTGGACTAATGCCTACATAATGTCATTTCATACATTTTCCATGATTTCTAGGTTTTACCCTTCCACTCTACCTTTGGTTTTGTTTCAGTTTTTCCTCCACAAGATCTGCAGCTGTACAGCCTGCCTGTGACCGGTGGCCCCTAGCCAACTGCTTACGTGTTCAAACGCACAATTACACACTGCAGGCCTGAAGTTCAGGAGATTTTCAATTGTCTCCTGCTCGCTATGTACTCCATGGGCACGAGCCTGTTTTCAGCTACCACCTTAATCTGAATGCCGACGTCCGTCACTGGCAGAATAGCGCTAGCTGCATGTCACGCTGGACTCTCCCTCCCCAGCACTGTGGGTCAGATATCATCTGCTCTCACAGATGTTTGTCTTTTTCTTCACTTTGTGGAAGTCTCAGGGGTTAGGCTGGTAACCTCTGAGTCCTTGACTATCTGAAAACACCTTTTTTCCCCCCTTTAATTTGAATTGAATCTGGCTGTGTCTAAAATCCCAGGTTTGGAATCATTTTTCCCAAATACTTTGAAGACATTGATCCAATTAATCCTAGAATACAAATCTATCACTGAGAAATCGGGCATCAATTGACAAGCAGATGCTTGCTCATCCTGTTGACGACTTTGTTGGTTTTCTTTTTTGGGGCAATGTCCTGAAATTCTGCCCCATGTGTCAGGGCAGTGTTGGTTGCTTATGCCCCTGCTCAACACTTAGCGCCTGGTGCCTTCTGTGCTCCGAGAAGCCTTTGCTGTCCTCTCCTCTTCAGACCGCCACACAGCAGGAAGTGGAGCTTCTTGAACTTGCGTTGTTCACACTCTCCACCTCTCCTCCTTGAGATGTGCACTCTGAAGTAGCTCTAGGTTCTCTAGATCTGCACTCTGGGAAAGCTCTCAGTCCTACAGGTCTGCATCCTGGAATAATCCTTGGCTCATATGTCCAATCACTGATTTTTTTCTTTTTCTCTGTTCTGTGACTCAAGCCATCCTCACTGTTCCATTTTGACTAACTTTTACTTTCTAAAATACCTGTTTTTTTCTTTTGAAGGAACAGTATTCCCTTTTATGAGTGTTCTTGTCATGCCATTAACTCTTCCCTGAGTATCTTCTTCTGTCCTGTTTGGTGCATCTTTCTCCTGTTGTCAGTTCTCCTCAAATGCATGCCAGCTCTCGGCCATGCCCACGGTTCTGCTTTTGGGAGGCTTGACTTGCCAACACTGGATGCTTGTTCTGTTCACTCTGCTCTGCCTCTGACATTGCAGGGGAGAGAGTGTGAGGCTCTTTGGAATGCATGTGCCAACACTTTGCTTCTGGAGCAGCTCCTTGCCCCTCTTTGGAGTTGGTGGTTGACGGGGACACAGGCCTGACTGCCCTGGCTCAAAGCCCACACTCAAAGTGGGAACTCTGCACATACCCAGGACCTTGTTGCACACACTGCCTGCTCCTCTGAGGAGAGGTTGCAATCAGTCCTCTCAAACTCCTGCTGTCCACTGACCCTGAGCTTACCCACATTAGACCTCTCCAGTTGTCATCTGGGATGTTTGATTCCATAAGCATTATTTGTTTCTGTCTCTTAATAATTAGTCAATCAAAATTTCAGACCCTCTGACTACACATCATGAATTTCTGTTATTGCTGCTGTTTAAAAAAAAAAATTTCTGTCCCTTGAGGGATTCTGGTGCAGGGTGACAGCAGATGATGGCTCTCAGGTGACCATCCCACTCCAACTGCAGAAGACTGATCTGTGTGCCAATCTGCATGATCTCTTTAAAAAGGAAACCCCCACTTAGGTTTTCTTTGCATAGCCAGTTGATACTATGTTTTGAAAACTTTCTTAGCTGTATGCTACTTTGATAGACATGAATTTACAAGTGCTGCTAACTGAAAATAAGTCACGTGCATCTGCCTGTGTCTCTGTTTTCCCAGCCTTCTGCCTGTCCCTCTCCGGGTCACACCCCTGGAGTCACCATCATCTTGGCATTCATGCCTGACAGCTCCCTTTGTCCTCGGCCAAGGCCACAACACTGTTACAACGCCACTGTGACTCCACACCTCTACCCGCTGTGCAGCTGCACTGAGCCAACAGAAAATGCAAACCACTCAGGCTCACACATAGGCGGCAGGTGCTCGCTCACCTGCACCATGCCCACCTCCCCTGTCCACTGTGCTAACGAAGCTTCCAAGACCCCTGTGCAAATTTTCAAGTGAATTATATGAAATTACCTTTTATCTTGTCAAAAACGAGTGAATACTGGCAGTCACTGAGGACAGCGTAAATTTCACACCGATCCCATCCAGCCTCCTGTTCTGCCCTAGGCCTCCGGGTAAGGGCCATGGGCCCATAGCAGGGACACTGCTGCCCTGCCGCCTCTCGGCAGCCGCACAGAACTTCTCTGCCCCCAGCACTCTCCCCTTGCACTAAGTTCTTCACAACTTTCTGCCCTCACAGCCAGCTCCTCTGTCCTCTTCTCTCTTCCGTTACCCCACATTTGCTTTTGTCTCCTCAAGCTGCCAGAATTGCTCAAGCTGCTGATCTGCCTGAAGCCCAGTCCTCCCTCTCCAGGTTACAGCAGGGGTGGACTCAGCCTTTCTCCCTGCAGGGCTGTCCCCTGGGCCTCTGCATGCCCTCCCGGGGCCTGTGTCCTCTCCAACGGTGGGGTGGGCACCCACACCCCATCCTTGCTTCTCTTCTTCCTGGGTGCACATGCATGTTGGCTGCGTAGACCCTGCCCAGGTATGCACCTCCAGCCTCACTTTCCAAGGCTCCAGACCATCAGGCCAGCTGTCAGTAGTCCCCTGACTGTCAAGATCTGCTGAACTCATCCTCGGCAACCACTCCTGAACCTGCCCTTCCTGCAGCCTCCGCTGCCCGGCAGTCCATCGGGCCTTTCCCTTGCACTCTATCAGCACGCACACTCCACTTTCCAAGCAGCTGACCCTGAGCAGCACTCACTGCCTCCTGGGCTCAGGAAGCATCTCCTCATGGGTCCCTGATTCCACCCGGGGCCACCTGAGCATCTGTTTTCCAGAAACCAGAACCTAACTCGGCTCAGGCTCCTCCTCCCCACAAGAGAGAGAAAGCTCTTGCCAGGCCCCAGCGCCTGCACCTCCTTTCCCTGTTGCTCACCTCCAGCCACAGTGGCCCCTGACCACTCTCTAGCCATCCTTCCCTCAAGGACCTCACACTGGCTGTTCCCCCTGCCTGAAATGCTCTTCTCCATCCAGGGCTCAGCCCCTCACCTTCGCTTAAATAGCACCTTCTCTGTGATGCCAACCCTCACAGGGCCAACCCTGATGGCCCTACAACCACTGACGACCCCAATCACACGCATGTGTCTCTGCAGATATACCCATGCGCTCACTCACGCCTGCTCTCTCTCCCTTTATCCACAGAGCTCATCACCCTCTGATTTCTCAGGCATGCAGTCTGCTTTCTCTGGGGACAGAGCCCGTCAGTGCATTTGCTCGTGGATCTACCCAGCCCAGGACCAGGGCCTAGCCCACACAGCATGTGTCTGGTCTATCTGCTGAGTGACTGTTGAATCTGTGATAGCAATTCCATTCTTCCAGCCTCATCAGAATTATCCCTCAAATCAATTCTGACTCTGACATGTCTAATTACCTTCACTGGTTTCTAAACTGAAGAGGATGACTTGTGGCCAGTGAAAAGAGTCAACATTTGGGGTGATGAAGGATCACGTTACTGAAGTATAAGACATTCTTTCTCATCTCACTACAAATTTCCCTGTTAAAGGGAATGAACAACAAGCACAGGCCTACATCTGAGGGGGCATTAATACCAGCAGGTGGAGCTGACCCCTCTCAGGGGACCTCTTGATGTGCCCCATGGCCCAGCGAGTTAATGGAAGTCAGGGTACAATCCAGGTGAAGAACCTCAAAAGCAATGGTCAAGCAGAAGGAGCCACCAGAAGTGAGGACTGGCTGAGTTGGGGTGCAAGGGGGAGGGTCACGATCCGGGCTGAGGTGGGTCAACCAACAGGCACTGAGGTCAGATGCAGGCAGGGCACAAGTAGGCAAAGAGGGCCAGGAGAGGCAGGGGTCACATGAGTCATCATCTGGAATAGGCGGGGCCGGGCAGGCAGGTCACCAGCGGGGTAGACAAGAGTACCTGGGAGCGTCTCCTTCTCCCGGCCTGTGGACGCCCGTCCTGCCAGCCCACCTGCTTCCCCCGAGGGTGAGGGCACTGTCCATCTACCAAAGAGCAAGGGAAAAGCATCATGTTATGATGAACTCAGCAAGGCCAATGTTCTGGCACAGAATCCCACTAGGGCCCAATTCCTTACCATTCTCATGTTTTGGGGGCTCACAGGACACCATGTGCGCCTGAAATTTGGTTTGGGTCCATCTGCAACTGTCAGGCACGACTGCACAGGTCCCAGTGCTGCTCCCACAGAGACAGCATGCCCCAGGCTCTGCACTCCCGTCTGCTCCCCACCCCAGGCCTCCCCGCCTCACAGACTTTCACTTTTGCTTGCAGGGGGAGTGCCCTGAGCTACAAATCAAAGCTGCAGTGTGCAGTGTGGCTCGGGGCTCCCAACACACTGTCTGAACAGTGTGCAACCTCAGCTGCAGCAGATGCACACCTCTACACTCTGGTGACACAAGGTGCCCAGGTATGCCATGGGCCACAGCCAAGCACCACTGTCTATTCACTGAAGCAAAGTCACTGAGGAGGCCCCCCATGGTTGGCCCACACGCAGCTCTGTGAGCAGGAATGCCAGTGCCTGCCCAGCCCTAACCATACAGGAGGTCCTCAGAGGAATTCAGGAGGCTGGCAAACACATCTAAAGAACTCAGGTGAAACCTTAAGATCTAGTCTTTTTCCTAATGAAATCTAATGAACTCAATGTTCCAGAAATAGGCACCGAATTTCGAAAACATGCAAAATCTTCAAAAGGGGGGAGAAACTAACAACTCTTAAGCACTTCATTATTTCCAAGCATTCCAGAATTTATTCTCCTACACCCAGTATTTGCCAGATTGGGAAGCAGGTATAATTATCACCATCTTAACAGAGGAAGAATGAGGCTTGGGGGGAAGCAGTGTCAGGGTCCAGGGTGGCATGGCTGGGCTGCTGGCCTGTCTGGGACCTGCACTCTGCAGGAGGTAGAATTCCTTCCAAGGGTGTGGGTAAATCCAGGACACGCTGCTATTTTCAGCACCTTAATGACTATTACTGTGTGTCCCTTCTTTGTAGGAGCAGTAATGATACCAGGACATTCTCTGCTCTGTCCTACTCTCTAAAGTGGTGGATGAACTACTTCACTTTGTCTCATTTTCCTCAATGACTAAATGATAGCAACATACCATGAGTTTAGAATAAACCTGGCAGTACAGATTCTTTTATTAACAATAGTAACTATTAAGACTTCTTCGCCACAGGTGTTTTTCAAAATTATAGATATTTAAATATATAAAGAGTAAAAATGAAACCAACAATGAAAAATAAAACTCTCTACTACTAATTCTGGGCTCAGCCCCTATAAACATTCGCTGGTAGTCTCTGAATGTGGGAGGAAAATGCACGCCAGGGCTGTACTTGACATCTTCTTTACCATTAATACCTCGTAACTTTTTTTTTTGAATCAGTATTTTCAGAGGTACCTTGGCATAAGAAGTGAAATAGTGTACATTTTCAATTTCAGAGAACTTAAAATCTTGCCCATACAGGTCTCTGCAGATTATGTCCCATCAAATTCATGAGTGCTGCTTCTCGAGCCACTGCCTGTACGATTCACTCTCAAATGTTACCTCATCAGTTTAAATGTTTCAGTCTATAAAACTGTGAACACGCTTAGTGAGGCTGAGTGAGCTCTTTTTCATGTTTACTGAATATCTTCACTTTGCATGTATGGGAAGGGCCTGCTCGTGGCCTTATCTGTAAAGAGATATACGGACGACCCCCAGAGTGATGCAGGAGTCACCATACTTACTTCCTTGCCCACTGCCCATGTGCGCCATCGTCTAGACATTTTTGGCTCTTTCACTGGTAACCTCTCGTAATGTTCTAAGTCCCTAGGTATTGATTCCTGGCCTAGAAGCACATGGACCACATCTCCCATGCCCTCTGTGTGCTTTCAGCCCTCCCACTCCCCCATAATGCTGCATATGAAGCTCTGAACACTGGAACCATGTTCTCACAGTAGCCTGCATGCCCGTGCAGTCAGGGATCCCCACTGGTCTTTCCTGACCTTTCCCCCACTTGCCTGCGGCACAGTCTGGAGTTTGGTTCTGCCTGCCCAGTGCTTTCAGCAAGGGCTCATGAAGATCACCTTCCCTAAGTCCTCCCATGCGTGAAAATATATTATTGAGAAAATTCTTTCTTTCCTGAATATTTGGTATACTTTGCTACACTTTTATCTAGCATGAAAATTGCTGTGGAAACATCAGGGGCCAGCCTGACTGCTCTCCCTTATAAATGACATAGATGTAAATAGAAAAATGGTCAAAAAACCAGGAAAAGCACTTCAGGAGAGAAGACCAAATGGCCAATAAGCACGTGGAAAGGTATTCAGCCTCATTGGTAATCAAAGGTATGCAAATTAAAACTAAGAATAGATGTAAATAGGCACCCACTAGATGGCCTAAAATAGGACAGCCTGGCAATACCTTGCCAAGTGCTGGCAAGGACACGGGGATGCTTAGACACCTTACATTCGTGTAGGCTATTATTTGGTTCTAAAAACTCTTCTGCTATACAGGAAAAAAATTTGTCCGCTGACTACAATGGAAGAAGTATGTTGCATCCCATCCCAACCAAAGATAACCAAACAATTTTCGCAGGTTGAAAAATATAATCAACTGGACAGTGAAAACAAACTTATAAAAGTAGTAAGTCATTCAAAAGCAAATATGCATATTTTGCATTTGCACAAAAGCCACATGAGGAAGGTTGACGGCATGTGCCAGAGGAGGACCAGCTGGCCAGAGGAGTCTCTTTGGAAGACACCCTCTTACCTCTGTACTATATTCTTCAACAGTTTATAGGCCTTTTTGAGGCTCATGGTCATTCTGCCCTGAGTGCACTTACAAACTGAGCTTTATCTCAGCAGAACACCAACAGGGCGAGAAAACAGCCAGGCCTCGGGTTCTTCGGGACAAGTGCAAATGGCTGCCCGGCAGAACAAAGCACCCATGAGACTTCCCCTGCGCCTCTCTCAAAAGTTGTGTGCATACAAACTGCACACAATGATGTTCATTCCGTATTTTCTGTGGAGTACAAAGTGAAGGTTTTATCAAGCACTTGCTAATGAATTATATCAACACCATTTTTCATTAGGGAAATGCAAAATCAATCCACAAGATAAACCCAGTGTGCCCCATCATGCCTTTCACATGTTTTCTTGGTGCAGCAGATGCTCACATCCTTGGTCATTGCTAATTATGCTGTTGATCTCCATGGTATTGCATTTCAGGAGTTCCTTTCACATACCAGACACATCTGACCTGCCAATGTTCTCTCAGCCTTCAGCTTGTCTTTCTATTATCTTAGTAACGTCTTTTAGGGAGCAGAAAACTTTGAATTTTTTTAATTTAATTAAATACAATTTATAAACTTTTCTTTATGGGCAATGAATGCTTTAATGACATAACAAAGAAAACTTTGTCTAATGAAACTGTTTCATGTTTTCTTAATGTTTGATAGTTTTGAGTTTTAGATTTAGATTTCTGATCTACTTTAATTTTTATATATAATGGGAGATATGGATCAAAGGTATTTTTTCCTTTTTGGCTTCTGAATGTACAATTATTCTGGCACCACATTTTGACAAAAATACCCCCTTCCCACTAAATTTCCTTGGCACTATGGTTGAAAATTAATTGATGATATATGTGTGAGTCTATTTCTGGACGGTCTGTTCTGATCCACTTATCTGCTGTCTTCACACCGATACCGCACTGTTTTGATAACCATAGCTTACGATAAGTCATGAAATCAAGCAGGGTCAATTGCCAGATTTCTACTAAAAACCCTGCTGAATTCTGACTGGGATTCCTCTGAGTCCATAGGTCCCTCTGAGGAGCATTAACACCTTAACAATGTCGAGTCTTCTGAACCATGAGCACAGTGCAGCTGCCCATTATCTATGTCTTCAATAATTTCTCTCAGCAATGTTTTGCTATTGAAAATAACATTTTTTTCAATCTCTATTTGTTGCTAGTATAGAGAAATTGAATTGATCTTTGTATATTATAACCTTGGTAAACTCACTTATCCTAGCAGCCTTTTCTGGGTTCTGCAGATATCTACACAAACATGCTGACTGAGAATAAGGATTTACTTCCTCCTTTATAACTTCAGTGCCTTTTGTTTCCTACTGAACTTGCTAGAACCCCCAGGGAAATATTTCATAGATGATGGGGGAGCATGTTTCCTTACCTTACTCCTAGTTGCCGGAGAAAGCTCTCAGTCTTTCACCATTCATACAATGGTAGCTATTGGGTTTCACAGATGCCACTTATCTGGGAACTTGCTTCTATTACTAGTTTCCTGAAGGTTTTATCTGGAATGGGTGTTGAATTCTGTCAAGTATTGTCATTGGGTATATTGAGATGATACTGTTTTTTGTTTTTAGTCTGTTAATATATGGTGGATTCTATTTGTTAGTTTTAGAATGTGAAAGATACTTTGCATTCCTGGTGTAAGCCCCAATTATTTTGTCTATACTTTGTATTTGATTTGCTAAAATTTTGGTATGTTTTCATGTATGTTCATGAGGAATATTTGTCTACAGTTTTCTTCTCATGTTTTTGCCTGGTTTTGTTATTAGGGTTATGCAGGCCTCTCAGAATGATTTGTGAAGTATTCCTTCCTTTTTAATTTTCTGGAAGAATTTGTATAGAATTGCCACTATTTCTTCTTTAAATATTTAGTAAGATTCACTAGTAAAGCCATTTGGGCCTCGAGGTTTTTTGTGGGCAGGAGGAGGAGTAAAATTATAAATTTGTAAATTCAATTTTTACATATAGGAGGCTATTAGGATCACCAATCTCCACTGAGTTATAGCTTTGGTAGCTTCTTTCAGAAAACGCATACATTCCATCCAAGTCACTGAATATGTTGACACAAGGTTGGTCAAAGCATACACATTTTTTCCTATGTCTGGCTAGAAGTTAATCGATTTTACTGATTTTCTCAAAGAACCCCATTTGCATTGGCTGGCTTTCTCAATTACTGCTTCTAGTTTGCACCTCACTTATTTCTGTTTCTGATTGCTATTGCTCTTGTTCTGGTTATTTTAACTTGATCATCTGTTTTGGGTCCTTGAGGCGGAAGGCAAAGTCACTAATGTGAGATGTTTCTCCCTAATAAACTTTCTGTGCTGGAGCTTCCCTTAGGTGCTGCTTCATCTAACTCCCAAATGCATTGATGCACTGTGTTTTCATTGTCATTCATTCCAAAATAGTTATAGTTTCTTTTTTGGTTTCTCCCTGACCCCTGGGTATTTACAAGCATGTCATTTAGGTACAAGTGTTTGAGGGTTTTCCATTCTGCCTTTCTAGTACTGGTATCTAATTTAACTCCATTATGGTCAGAGAACATACTGGTGTGATCTCAAGTCCTTTCCATTTACTTTATGGCGTCGAATCAGCTCTATCACAGTTAATGTTCCATGTAGCCTGCTCATGATGGAACCCTCTCTCAGACAGAGCCCAGTGCTCTGTTGCTCATGAGGCTGGTCCTGGATTAAGTTCAAAAGAAAAGAGGCATTTTTGAACTCCAGTCAGGCTCGCTTCTGACAGGGTCGGGCAGGTGGTGGGGTGGGGCACCTCCGTGACCACGGCTGCCCTCCCTCCCTCTCCTCCTTAGCAGCCATTTCCCTGGAAAGTATGAGGAGGAACTCTTGTCAAGGCTTTCAGGGTATGGGTGCAGCACTTGGGCAGAAGCAGAAACTCACTGGGAAAACCATGCAACCGAAGGGTTGTGAGGGAAAACATGACCTTATACAAAGAAGTTAAGACTTCCAGAGAAAATACGGACATTGGATCATTGTGGCCCCAGGGAAGGCTTGGTTGCTCCAATATCTGGAGTTTGCTCACATCTCAATTTAGCTAATATTTGGAAACTAATGCTAATCTCAAAAGGAAAACCCATCCCTTAACTTGTGCAGTTCATGCCTGTTATGAGGCCAAGCAATAGCAGAGGGAAGAGAATTCCAGGCAAGTCACCCTACCCTGTTGTTTAGTGAAAATTCCCATCTGATAGAGTAAACACATTGAACTCCCTCCTGCACTACTGTCCTACTTTTTTCCCACATATAAGTTACCAAAGGTGATGAATATAGTGATTGTACCTGAATTTGTCATCTGAACTATTTCATGCATCACATGACCTCAGAACCGTAGTCATGCCAGCTCACCCTACACCTGACTGTCCCGGTATTGTCTCTGACAGGGGCCGTCCATGGGGTCCTTCCACCACAGCTGCAAGTGTCCCCACCTCACCCCTTCCAGGACCTGCCTGCAGCCCTTACAGGGATGCCCCTCCCGGGCCCCAGTCATGCTGCTGCATACAGGCCAAAGAAATGTCCTGCCTCCTGCCTCCTGCCTCCTTCCCATCCAGCACCCTGCCTTGTTGTGGCAGCCACAGGCCAAGCACCTGTACACGGGACGAGCACGCAATCAGGCCCTGCCGTGCAGCCTCTGCCAGTTCTTACCGCTCTGCTCCATACCTGGCCGCGGTGGTGCGTGCCGCACCCAGAGTGGTGCTCCTCTGGCCACACCAGTGACGTCGGCCCCCTGTTCAGGACAATGTGCTGCTCTCAAAGCACTCAAAACTGGTGCTGACTCTTAGCCACCTGCCACACTACACTGCTGAGTGAGTCTACAGTCAACAAAATCTCTGATTCAATCTGTCATCTCCAAATCTCAACTGGATACCTACCATGGGCTTCAAATACAAGTTCAGTGAAGACCTACCAAACACATTGCTTACAGGACCCTGTGTGGAATATTAGTTAGCCCTTCATCCTGACCTTAAAATATATCATCTGCTGGACATGAGCAGCAGTGTTGGGAGGAAAGTGTGGTTTTGTCAATGGACAATGATGCAGGCCCCTGGCTGAACAAAAGGGAATAACTTGCACTTCAGGCCAGGAGGTGGGGTTGGTTATGGGAGGCCAGGAGCCCGAGCACCCCCAGTTTGTTCTCCATCCCCAAACTTCCAGTGAGCAGGGCAAAGGAATGAAGAAAACAAGCCACCCAGAGCAACCAAAGTGGATGCCCTTCTCAAACTGCCACGTAACAGGCTAGGAGTCCTAGGCCCCCCAAAGTCCTTCCAGAAAGGCTGTGTGCCATGAGATGGACACAAGGAGAGGCTGGTGTGGCACACAGCTGGCTTGTGGAGGAGGCTGGTCCCAGGCAAGTGGGCACCACATACGGACCAGAGACCTGGAGCCTCCTGTCAATACCACACAGGCTGCTGCTTCCAAAGTGAAATGAGCCAGTCCACCTGAATGTCACCCAGCTCAAAGCCCCAGGGCCTACAAATGGGCCCAGGCAAAAGGTGAGGGGCCCCGCAAAATTTGTGCACACACTTTGTGGCACAGATAAGACAGGACTGACTTCTCCTTCAGGGAAGAGCAAACAGAAAGAAAGAAACACAGAAGCCATGAAAAAGATCCTGTCACACAGAGAAAATACAAAACTGCAGAGGAGGGAGACAAAGAACATATGTTCAGAATATGGACAAGACAAACAGGAGTGACTTAATTCAGCAGCCTGCCACATGCACTCAGGGACAGGAAGGAAGCAGACTCAGGAGGTAGGTTAAGGAATGGTAAGATGCAATGGTAAGATAGCAGTCTAGAAAGAAAGGGAGTAGCAAGAAACAGAGTTATGATAGAATTTCAAATAGCTTCAGGCAAAGGAAAGTCTAGCCAAACTGTGAAAATAGGTGGGACCTTGGGACCTGGAGGAGAGCTTCACACAGGATGACCAGCTCACCCCTCACTCCAGATTTCTGGCACTTGAGAGAAGCTGCTCAAACTGTCCAAATGCCAGTTCCCTCTCTGTTGATGGGGTTGCAGGGTGGTGACCAGGATTGGACTGACAAGTCCACAAGGAGGCTCCTGGCGGGCTCTCCAGCAGCTCACTGCTTGAAAGACTGGCCCAGCAGGCTGCTCTGGTGGCATTCATGCCCACCTCATGAGGCACAGGTACAGGTCTGGGAGGGCATGTTCCACCCCAGGCAGGTCTCCTGGCCCTCCCTGTAGGGTGGATACACACTTCTCCACAGAGTGAAAGTGGGAGGGAGCAGAGGGAAAGGGGCCAGCGGCACTGTGCCCCAGCACCTCATGGGTGCCAGCTGTCCCCCAAGTGAGTGAGGGAATGCCCGGATGCCCGGAGCCAGGCAGGGACAATGGAGGAGGTGGGCGGAGGGCCTGTGGCTGGCATCGTACCAAGCCTGAAGTGCCGCTACTACAGACATGTCCCCTGAACTTGAGAGGCAGAGGCAACTGTCCTCGGGAGCAGCCACAGCCTCTTGAGGGTCTTGCTCACACAGAACACATGCTGGCATCCTGCAGCAGTGCCCCTGCAGCAGGGAGGAGGCTGAGGCACCCTGGCAGAGAGGCGGGCGGCCAGGCTGGGCAGTGGGTGGAAGTTCCTGGGAGGCAGCTGGCTACTGGGCAGGGCGCACATTCACCAACATGTTCTGAGTAGTCCTCAGTGTTTCCTTTGCTAAACAAATCTGCTCTCCACACTTATAAAAAAGTCATGCTGATATATTGTATAAATCTAGTTGAATTACCAGTAAACTATCACACAAGAATGTGATAATGATATACTAGAAAATTTAAATAAATCTCCCTTCAAATGTATCTGCTCTGCAACCCATAAGAACCATGAATATACCCCACAGGGTGAGGCTAAGCAACAAGAATTCTGCTAATGATTTTCACTGTGTAACTGAAATGCCTTCAGCAATTTAATGCAGGTGAAAGCTAAGTCAACTAACACAATATTGAAGAGTGAGTGTCTCTAATGGCAGAAATCATCCTGTTGAAGGGTTTGCTGCAGAACCTGAGGGGGTCAGGGGAAACAGTGAAGGCAGCGCTCAGCCTTGGCCACGGCAGGCCACATACAGAGGGTGGCCCTACAGCCCAGGGGTCTCTCCCTTGGAAAGGGGAGGAGACAATGAGTGTCAAAGAACAACTGGAAAGACAGAAGCTGGCACACCCTGGCAGGTGAGGCCACGAGTGTGGCTCTGGCCAATCTGGGTGGCTGCAGCCACTGAAAACTACAGGGACATCATGCAAGCCATCCGGCCAAAAGCAAAACCACCAGAGCTCGTTCAAGCTCCCTGAGATCCCATGCCCTCAGTCAAATACTGCTCCACCCTCAGATGGCCCTGCCCTTCACCGGCTCCTGACAGCCCTCTTTGAGCCCTGTCAACACTGCTAGTCACTGCTCTAGCCTGCTGGGTGCCCACCAGGAGGACATGCAAGCCCGGTGATGGCATCCCCATGGGCCAGCACAGACACACCCCCATCTCCAGGGGGCCGTCTGATCCCAAGCACACCACTCCACCTCCCCACATACCAGGCCCTTCACTTACTAAGATGGGGATAAAAGAGGCCACCTTGGGAAGTCCAATGGCACAGCTGCTGTGGAAACTAGTCTGGCGGCTCCTCAATAAGCTGTTAGCATGTGGCAGAGCAGTTTCACTTCAGGGATGTGCCCAAAGGAAGGGAAAACAGGTGTTTGGACAAAAACTTATACAAGAATATTTGTAGCAGCACTATTCACAATGCCAAAAGATAGAACAACCCTAATGTCCACCAATAGATAGGCGGACAGTCAAAATGTGGTCTATCCATGTAATGGAACAGCACCCAGCCACAAAAGGAAGGACACTCTGATTCATGACACAACACAGGAAATCCCAAAAACATACTAAGTGAAAGAGGTCAGACACAAAGGGCCACACGCTCTATGGTTCCATCTACATGTATGTCCAGAACAGGCCAATCTAGAGACGGATGCAGACTGGTGGGGCTGGGGGAGGGCAGGGGAGTGACTGCTGAACAGGCACGGGGCTTCACTCTGGGGATAATGACAATGCTCACAGATGTGGTGGCTGTGAAACACCATGAATGTACTCAAATCCCTGAACTATACATTTAAGAAGTTAATTTTATGTTATGTGAATTATGTCTCAATTTTAAAAGGGGGAAAAAGTGACCATCTCAAAGTTGCTGTTAGGACCAAAAGTGAGCACTATGTCAATGTGTGTGTATCTAGAAAGATGGACAGACAATAGGCAGGTAGATAACTATATATATACAAATAAATACTTATATTTCCCTACATAGTGCTGACACAAGGAGGTGATACTCTTCGTGTTTGTGTTCTTGTTAAGTATGTTTTGGCCTTCCTGTTTGCTTAAAAAAAGAAAAAAGAAGAAGAAGAAGAAGAACCAGCTGTAAATAATCCACAAGTTAACAAGCCATGAGGCCCAAAGTGCAAGGAGACTCTCAGGTTGGGCAGGGCTGTGGCAGCCACGTACTCTTCAGGTTCAAAAGAAGTCAGCCTCCCCATCTGCTTTTCAATGATCAAGCAACCGTGACCACGTCTGTTTGCATCTGCTGGGGCCTGCACTCCCAACAAGTCAAAAGCACGCTGCTCTCCCCAAAATGTAACCATTATGTATGTAAAAACTGGTGTCTTCTTCAGCTCAGGAGGCCGTAACAAAACACCACAGACTAGGCAGTTTAAAGGACGATGTTCATTTCTCATGATTCCGGAGGCTGAAAGTTCAGCATCAGGGTGGAGGCAGGGCTGGTCCCTGGAGAGGGCTTTCCTCAGCTTGCAGGTGGCTGCCTTCGTGCTGTGTGCTCACATGGCAGAGTGAGCTCTGGTTCCTCTTGCTCTCGTAAGTCTTACGGGATTTGGGCCCCACCCTTAGAACTTCATATAACCTTATCTCTTTAAAGGCCCCATCTCCAAATGTAGTCACTCTGGGAGTAGGGCTTCAACATATGAAATGTGTGTGTGTGTGGTCGGGGGGAGGATGCCCAATGTGGTCCACAGCACACAGTTTCTGAGGAGGAGAGAATTTGTTTTGCGATGAGCCACACGCACAATCAAGTGCACCGCTCATGACTCCAGCTGTCTGACTGCACAGTGATGCCTCCTAGGGCAGCCCGGGGCTCTTCCTACATCTGAAACCGAGATGCCACTGCTGTGTCAGTATCACAGGAGAGGCAGACCATTTTAAAGGTGCCCGTGGACCCCGCAGATGGAAAAGGCTAGGCATCACTGGAAGCAGGCTTACTCTCCACCAGTCTCCATGAGGCTTTCTGAAAGCATCCAGTTAAAAATGTTCTTCTTTAGCACATTTGTTAGACCAATCATACTCAGAACCCTTCCCGTTCTCATGACATGAAGGAGGAGAACCACCAGTCCTCACTCAGAATGAGCTTCTTCTGTTTTCTCTAACCCTACTAAGCATCATCCCCGGTTAGGTTGGAGGCACTCTGGGGTCCTCATGGAAGTCCCAGAACAGAAGTCTGAAGCTGTGTCTGGGTCAGAAGCAAGGAGGCCCCATGGAGATCAGCCCAGAGGTTGGCAGCCCTGGGCGGGGACTGCAGACAACCCAACAGCCCACGGTGTCTGTGAGGAAGCAACAGTAAGCCTCCCCTAGCCCAGCACCTCTTGGGGGCTTTGGGATGTGAGGCCCTGCACGTCTTCCAGCTATTCAGTGCAGAAGAACCTGGGCATTTTCCTCTATTTATTTGTGCTTCCTCCTATTTTAAGCTGTTGCTTCTACCAGCTTCTTCATTTTAGGAACCTACTTTTTCTGTAACAAAAAAAAATCTTATCACATCAATCCCTGCTTCCACCAAAGGCTTGCCCTGACCTGAGGATGTGGCAGGCACTGCTGGAAGGGTGTCCTGGGTCCCAGGCTGGTTCCCTGTCCCCAAAGCACCCAGGCAACCCGGGAGCAGTCACCCGGCCCACAAAGGCATTGGTTCATACTACTCTCGTCTACCGGGAGCAGGCTTTCACTGCTCCCAACAAACCACCACCTCCAAGTCCACAGCTCTGCTCTAAGTGTGGACACAGCACCATGCACCATCCCAGACCCAAGCACAGTAAGTTGGCATCAGACCTAGCCTTAAAGACAGAGAAAAAATTAAGATGGCTCCCCCCAAACCAGACAGGAACCTGTTCCCAAGGTGGCAGACAGTCCGAGACACAGGCCTTCTGGATCAGGGCTGGGGTGGTATATTAGAAGTGCATGTGCATGCATGCACACGTGTCTATGGGCACACATGAGGAGCTGCACAAGGGATACATGGATCTCCACACTTACACCTGTCTTATTTTACATACAAGATGCCAAGCATACACACTGATTTCCAGTTGGCATCTGAAAACTTGTCTCAATCTCTAATGCTCACCAAAACACTAAATGCACACACAATTGCACAGCAAATGGCCCTGGACAATGCTGAGAGGGTGCTACAGCTGCCAAAGCCACTCCCTGACCCTCACGTTGGCCACTCCAGGAGGTACTGTCATGTCTACCTCTCTGGGATGGGCACCCCAGGCACTGAGAGGATGCCCACAGTCAAGGCCAGCCAGGATGCAGACTGAGGGCTGGCCCAATGTCACCTGTGAACGAGGCAGAGCTCACAGCAACCCCACTCAGCAGGTCAGCAGTGCCCCAATCTCCCCACATCTGTCTCATGCAACAACTAGGCACAGCTCCAAGACCTGGGCCTGTCAGGACACAGGCTGGGCACAGAGAGCCAAGATGCTTCCAGGGGAAAGCCACTTGCAGAGCTGGGATGGAGAACCAGCAAGAGCCAACCCAACTTGCCCCCTGAACCAAGCCAGGCCCAGAGAGGGCACAGGAGGAACTCCTGCATCCCTTTAGGAGCTATTTCTGTGACAGTGGCCTGGGAACAGAAGGAAGGAGCCTGTGCTGAAGGCCCCTACAGGCTGGGTTCTGGACCAGGCATCTATTTGCCTAAGCTGCGTGATTACACCCCACGGCCGCAGGGTGGCAGATGCAACTGGCTTGGAGACAGCAAGCTGTCCCCAGTAACACGCAGTGGGCACAGAGGCCCCCAAACCTTCCCCACTCCCTGTAAGGTAGGCTTGACCCAGGACACAGGGGCCTCAGCAAGAGTCAGTCCAAGAGAATGTATGCAGAGGGAAGGCAGGCACCTCAGCTTCTCTCCAGGCCACAGCCTAGAAAGGCTGCCACCCTCCAGAACAGGTCCCCCCAGAACAGACCCGAGGCCTCTCTCAAGCAGCAAGGCAGGCCAAGAAGCAGGAGCAAGGCCTTCACCTAGCTAGAGTCTTTGGCCTCCTGACAAGACAGCTCAGCACTGGGCCTGCTATGCCCAGGTCCCTGCAGTTCCCTGGACTGGGCCCTCCCCGTGGCTGCTGGTGTGCCAGCCACATGCCACATATGGCAAGAGACTGTGCCCACAGCCTCCAGGCAGGCCAGGCTGTGCCCATGGGGAGCAGTGAGTGGAGGCCCTGCCCAGCCCACCCTGGGCCTCTACCGCTGGTCCTTCCCATGCAGCTGGAAGCCTTTGGGGCCCCTGCCCAGGTCAGCGGGGTGAAACTCCTCATGCCTCCTCCCTTCCTGGACCGCAGCATCTCTGGCACGGCCCCATCCAGCTCCCAGGAAGCTCACATCTGTTTCCACACTTATAATTATCACTTAGCAAACACAGAATGATGACACCACTCTTCCTTGCCAGAATGTGGCAAACAGAAACTAACATTTTAAAGCTCGTTTTTATGTTCCATAACTTTATTTAAATTAAAAGCATGGGAACACCTTTCAGGTGGCTGACTCCATGTCCCTCATGTGCACTAATTACATCTGCCTGCTGTGTACATGCAGGTCCACATCTGGTAAAAGCTGTGCCATGGGCAACCTGCCTCACAGCCAGGTTCCTGAGATGGGCTTCCTGATGGCAGAGAGATGAGCTGGAATAGTCAGGAACAGGGAGGGACAACATGCACCTTACATGCTGAGGTATCTAGCGGACAGCCAGCTTGCTCTGCTAGAGCACAGCATATCCAGGAAGCTCTCTATTTCAGTAAGTGGGGCAGAGGGGGGAGGCGGCTTCACTAGTTTCTCACACCCATTAATAAAGCTATTTTTCTGCAGTTATTTCAAAAGTGAAAGCCATGTATATAGCATTAGAAACATGATCAGAAGCTAAATGAATTAGTTTAATGTAGACAAAATTAAGCTTAACTTTCAGTGAGCAAATCCTGAGCAAGGTATGACCAGACCAAAATGAACAGTAAGCAAAGGTTCCAGGAGCACGACAACCAGGGAGGGGGAGGGAAGAGGGGCTTATAAGGAGCCATGGAGAATAAGGGAAAGGTAGCTATGTTGGAAGTGCCCATGCATACGGAGCTGGTTACCCAGAGCACAGCATGAGGGCCAACCACACACCCGGGGGCTGATAGCACTGGTAAGGTCTCCATCAGAAAGTGCCAACTTGGGAGGTCATGCAGGTGGGATGGTGGGTGCCCCTGAGCAGGAGGTGCTGAGACCCATTGTTCATGCTCCATGGCTGGGACCACCCCTCTCCCTTCCAGACCTCCCCTCTGAGAGCCAATCAGCCAAACGGATTCTCTGCATTTAATTCTGTCCCCTGTTACCCATCTGTCTTTTGAACACTCTCTGCAGAGACGGGTCAGAGGAAGAAAGGAAAGACATGCAGAAATGAGAGGGCAATGGCCACAAACCCACACGCAGACAGCCCTTCTCCCGGCTACCCTATGCCCCGTGGGTCCTGCAGCAGGAGCCCCGAAGGACCTGTGTGCTCCATGACCCCTGAGCTTCTGCAGAGGAGGAGGTGTATCAGGAAGCCTGTGCCCAGCATTTCATACAGGGCCTGGTCCATGGTCAGAGCAGAGAGTGATGAATGAATATTGAATAAATAAATTACACCCAGTATGTCATCTAAACCCAAAGCAGGGAAATGAGATTTCACTCAATCATGGGCACTCAAAAACCTCAGCTCTGCAAAATATCCAAATAATAGAAATGCCCTTGCTATTTGCTGTTTCTCCAGCTAAACAGTCGGTTAGCGGGAGGGCAGATTTAGAGCCTGCCACGGCATGGTCTACCCAAGAGTGACCTAATTTGGAAACTTCTAAGAAATGTGTGTCAAGCTCAGAAATATGCATGAAAGCTAAAGAAGTTAGACACGTGTTGTCTTTTAATTAAATTACATAGACAAAAGCCTGTAATAAAAAATTTAAAAGATGACGAAAATAACCACACAGCTCCTAATAACATGGAAACGCTCAGGCTGATGGGAATGCTTGCAAGGTCTGTGACTAGTCTGATCTGTGTGCACCATGTGGAGACCCACCTGGGGGCCACTTCCTCACTCCAGACCACGAGAATGGTGGAGGGATCCCTCAGTGAAAGCGGGGTAATTTCAGATGTGCCCCATGGATGCTATGAAATGCCTCCCTTCCAGAGCAGAGAAGAATTCCCTCCCCGATAGTGGGGACACACTCTATAAAGAATACAGTGGCGTGGAAGGCACAGTGTGAGATATGCAAGACATGGACATACAAGGCATGTGGCTGCCTCCTGGCTCCCCCTCCCTATCACTCGCTCCAGGGGCAGTGGGCGGTCGTGCCATTAGGCTACCAAGCAGCCCTGCAGAGAGGCCTACAAGGTAGGGAACTGAAGCCACAAGGGACCCAACCTGGAAGCAGCCAATCTTCGGGGGATGCAGCTCCAGCTGACATCTGCAGCCACATGAGGGGCCCAGAGCAAGAATCACCCAACTGGGCCACTCCCAAATTCCCGACCTACAGCAGCTGTGAAATATTATGTATTGGTTGTTTTAAGCCACTGGCTGTGGGTCAGTTTGTTACACAGCAATAGAAAACAACAGAGAAAGCGGATGGGGTAAAATCTGTGGAGAAGAAATTCTAGGGAAAACCAGAGCAAAGCACACAGCCTGTGTCAGCAGTGCTGGCAGTTCCATGGAGCCCAAAGGGAAGCCAAACAGAAATGAACCAGATACAGCCGGCAGGCGGGAAGAACAGCGGGGGCCCTTGTGAATGACTTTTGGCGGAGCCATCACAGCAAATGCCCCTCACCACATACCCCCTCAGCCCTCCACCATGGGCACCAGAGATAGGCACCTTCAAATTGCAAGCCTGAGCTGACAACAAAGAAACACTACTGGAAGAAAACCAGTGTGCTAAAAGACAGATACCAAACAAAATAAGAGCAGTCATCTAAGAAATCCCAAAGTAGACGGTAAGCATTAATTTATATGTTCAAGTTAATGGACATGATACTCCATACATAAGACAGAAACAAGCAGACACCTTGAGAGGGAAAACTACTGTCAGAAAAAACCTAACTAATATGTGAGTCTAAGAATAAATGGACACAGCTTAAGAGCAAAATAGAAGGTTAGAAGATGCAGGAACTTTCCAGAATGCAGAGTGAAAGCAAACAGAAAGAAGGTATGAAAGACACTAAGAGAAGTCCTTAAGTTCCAGAAGGAATGACCACCGAGAACCCAGTTTAATATTCTGATTAAACCTAGAAAATCCAAGGTCAAAGAGAGAGCCCTCTAACTTCAATATTTTTATGTTGTTTTCTACTTTCCTTATATTTGTTTCTTTTCAAACTCCTTTGTTGCCTTCTTTTAGATTTTTCCCTCCACTACTTTTTTTTTCTTTTTTACTTGTTATGCTAGAAATGATCACAAGTTCCTAGCTTATCGAGTTTGATCTGATACCCTCACACCCCACCCAAGCAGCCCCAGGGTCTTAAAACCCTGTAACGCCACTCCCCACCCACCAACTGCCAGGGTACTCCTGTATTTTAGTTTTGCCATTTGTGTTTAATCCCAGAAGACATTTGCCTGGTAGCTTTAAACATTTAATGTCTGTTTGGATTAACTCACATGCATACAATTTTCTGTTTTCAATTCCTTCTTAAATCTAGACCTTCCATATGAGAACTTTCTTTCCTCCTAAAATACATGTTTTAGAAACACTTTTAATAAAGTCCTATAGGTATCAAATTCTTAGTTTCTGTTTGTATGAAAATATGTGTATTTTACAATGGAATACTATTCAGCCATAAGAAAGAAACAAATCCTACCATTTGCAACAACATTGATGGAGCTAGAGGGTATTATGCTCACTGAAATAAGGCAGAGAAAGACGAATAACAAATGATTTCCCTCATTTGTGGAGTATAACAATGAAGCAAAACTAAAGGAACAAAACAGCAGCAGACTCACAGACTCCAAGAAGGGACTAGTGGTTACCAAAGGGAAGGGGTGGGGGAGGGCAGGTGGGGAGTGAGGGAGAAGGGGACTGTGGGGTATCATGATTGGTGCACATGGTGTGTGTGGAGTCATGGGGAAGGCAGTGCAACTCAGAGAAGACAAATAGGGACTCTGTGGCATCTTACTATACTGATGGACAGTGACTGCAATGGGGTATGCGGGGGGACTTGACAATAGGGTGAATATAATAACCACATTGTTTTTCTTGTGAAATCTTCGTTAAGAGTGTATATCAATGATACCTTAATAAAAAAAAAGAATCAACAACAAAAAAAGAAAATATGTGTATTTTACCCTTATTCCTGAAAGATTTATTCATTAAGTATAGAATGCTGGGCACTTTCTTTTTTCTCACCACAAGGGAAATCCAACTGTCTTCATGTATCTGTCAGCACAGTTATAAGGCATCTGGTTGCCTTAATATTCCTCCTTTGCACAATGTCTTACCCTCTGTTAAAATCTTTTGTCTTTAGGATTCAAGAGGTTCACCATAATACATCTAGACAAGGGTAGGGTTTCTCTTCACTTCACCTGCCTGTTACAGGATTTGTGAAACTGTGCAATGGTGGCTTTCGTCTCTGAAACCTGTTAGCCAGGATCTCTTCAAACAGTACTTCTATGCCGATCCTCTCTTGTCCTTCTGGAACACCAGTGAATTCCGCTGTGCCTTATCAGTCTCCCTCCAAGGCTCCTATTCTCTCTTTCATTGTTTACATCCTTTGTGCTGCATTCTGGATAATTACTGTGGATTACAACAAAAAAATCCACTCAAGGATGGTGAATATGGAAAAGAAGGTAACAAGTAGCACAGGGTAAGAAAGTCTGACATAACATAATGGGTTTTTGAAGAAGAGTAAAAGGTGGCATGTTATTTATCTGATGAGATAAAACAAGTTTTACACAAACTTTCAAAAATTAAAAAAAAGAGAAAACTTCCCTACTCACTTTGTGAGGTTAGTATCACTTTAACAGCAAAACCACATAAAGCCATTTCAAGGAAAGAAAACTACAGACCAAAATCCCTAATGAATATACATGCCAAAATCCTTAACAAAATCCCTCTTATATAAGATATCACAACTAAGTAGGATTTAACCCAATAATGTTAGTTCTGTATTTCAAAATCAACCAATGTAATTTACCATTTTTATAGATTAAAAATAAAAACCACTCTTTCAATAAATGTAGAGAAAGCATGTGACAAAACTCAATGAGCATTCATGAAAAGAGATTCTCAGCAAGTTCCTTAACCTGATGTCTTGCCAATGGGTTTCAGCTCCTGGCAAGTTTGCTATGGATTCAATGTGACCAAAAAATGACAGTAGAATGTTTCTTTGGGGTGAAAAGGTTTATTACCCAGCTTGTTCTCCCGGCGGTAGGTCAAGCACTAGCGTCTCTGCCTTCACCCAGAGCACTGGGCCAAGCTCTCTATATAGTGCAATAATAGCTTATTGCCTAAAGGTGTGGAAGTGGTAGCCTAGCAACAGTCCAGTTACATCATCAAGTGGTTTAAGTTCAGTGAGGATCCTGGCCATAAGAACCCCAACTTCCCAACACCTGATAAAAGGCATCTATGAAAAGCCTACATCTATTATCACACTTCATGGTGAGAAAATGAATGCTTGTCCCCCAGGATCAGAAACAAGGCAAGGCTGTCCATTCTCACCATTTCTAATCAAAATACCAGAAATCCTAAGTACATTCAAAGAGGAAAGTGAAAGAAACAGAGAGAGTGTGGGTTGGAATCTGTAAAAAAACACAAAGAGCTAATAAAAAAGTTCAGTAAGACTGCAAGATACAAGATCAATATACAAAAATCAGTTTATTTATATATACTAGCAAAAAAAATTTCGACATGAAATTAAATAAATTTGCAATAGTATGGAAAATAATAAAATACTTAGGAATAAGTTTAACAATAATATAAGACTTTGTGGGGAAAACTGAAGTTCCTATGGCCAGGATCCTCAACTGACCCTAAATTACTTGATGATGTAATTAGCCTACTACTAGGCTACTGCTTACACACCAGTAGGCAATTAGCTATTATTGACTGAGTCACTATATAAAGAGCTCTGCCCAGTGCTCTGAGGGGAGGCAGAGACAAAGGAGAGTTACAGACCTACAGACTGTTGGATGCAGATGTAATTCTAGTGCTTGACTTACAAGCTGGGTAATAAACCTTTTTACCCCAAGAACGTTCCATTGTTACTCCCTGGTCTCACTGAATCCATAGTAAACTTATCCAGGTCTGAAACCCATTGGCAAGACAACTGACGACATTGGCAGGATTCATTGTTGACCAAGAAACAGAACAGGCTGCACTTATGGGAGGAGTGCTTCAGTGAGCTGCCCCTATGAATGGGGAGACAGTTGAGTGTCCCCCAGTGGGTATGTGGTCTGAGGTGGCTTGCTTCCTAGAGGACTGGGACCCACCCCAGGACTGGAGGCAGGTGGAGGTGACACCTGAGGCAGTAGAGGTGGCCCTTGGTATAAAAAGGAGATCTTTTGAGAAACACAGTGCCTGTGAAGCAGCAGGAATTGTGGGTTGGCTGTTTCTCACAGTACTAAAAAAGTCTACAGATGAGAAGAACATGCTCCTGAAAGAGACACAAGAAATGGCAGCAGGAAAAATTGAGCTGTGAACTGCTGTGGATTCATTGAAGAATGAAATGGCATTGATACAAGCGGAGGCAGCACAAGAACGCCAGCTATGAGGTGCTGTGGAGGAAGTAAAAGATTTGTTGAAAAATGAAATGGTGTTGCTCTGAGGCACTGTGGAAGAGGTAAAAGCCATGAAGGAGGACGGACTCCTGCAAAAGCACAAGAAGAGTCAGTGCGAGAATGTGAGCTGTGAGGTTCAGTGGAGGTTAAAGATTCTTTACAGAATGAGACAGCAGTGCTGCCAGGTGCTCTGAAGTAGGCAAAGGCCATGGAGGAGAAGGGCATACTCCTAAGGGAAGAGGCAGCATGAGAACGCCAGCGGTGAGGCATTGAGGTGAAAGTAAGAATGCTGCTGAAGACTGAGCTAGCATTGCTTCGAGGCACAGTAGAAAAGGTAAAGGGTGAAGCAGAGGAGACACTTGGGGGAGTTGAGAGAAAGGTGCTATCAGCCCCAGAAATGGAGGAGCTGGGGAAGGATGAAGGGGTGGTGCCTTCCTCTATGGAAAGAATGCCCAGAAGTTATAAAGAAAATAAAGACACAGCAACCAAGGGTTCCTCTGGGAGAGGTGCAGCCCCCTCCCCAGGTTGTGGAGCACTCTATGGTCCGCCCCTATACTCAGACAGAGCTGGTGGATTTGGGCTCCCAGTTTAGGCAGAAGCCCTCGGAGTCAATTATCAGCTTGGCTCCTGTGTCTTTGGGACTTAGGATGGATGGAACTGTTCTATCGCAATCAGAGATGGGAAAGCTGGCTCCCCTGACAGTTCATCCTGCCTTGAGGGAGCAATTACAAAATGCAAATCAGACCCCAGGAAATCATTCCTTCCATGATTGGCTTATGGCTGCACTTCGTGCTGTGTGGCCCAACCAGGGTGATTTACTATCCTCCCCTGTTAGATGGCAGATGTACGCTGAGCTCCAACAGGTGTTACGGGTTAGGGATGAAAAATGCCATCTATAGTCCAGAGAATCATGGCCCAGATGAGGAGCCTTTTACTGCAGGGATGTGAAATATTGTGCTTCAAATGGCTCCCACATCCCTCTTTGGGCCTCTAGTGGCCATTCTTACGCCTCACTTAGGGCAGCCCATAAGTGAGGTTACCCGTACTGTAGCAGACTTGGGAGAGGCTAAAGCAACGACAGTATGGAAAGCAATAAGGTCTACTATTCAGAGGAAGAATTTAAAGGGCCCTGTGAAGGTTACGAGGACCCAGATGTGGGTTGATTTAATAGGGGCAGGAGCAGAGAGAAGGAAATTAGATGGCAAGTCAAATACAATCTTACTGGAGCTGTGGCAACAAGTGAAACTGGAGCAGCAGTTCCAGCCACGGAGAACTACAAGGCAGAGGCCAGAGACAGAGCCACAAGTCCAGCTGTGCGTTTGCAAGACTTCCTTCCGGAGAGTGAGCCAACCTTGCCTGAGCCCAAACAGGAAGATGACTGGTTTGATTGAGGGGAGGAAGGTCTAGGTGCCTTCCCTGAGGGACGAGGTGGGGACCAGAGGCCACACGTCAAAATAGCTATCCATTGGTCCCCAGTGAACATACAACTTGTCCTGGCCCTGCTAGACACAGAGGCTGAATGTTCACTGATTTATTGCAACCCTGAGTGGTTTCCCAGAATCCCCACTATTATAAATGTATATGGAGGTAAGGCTATCAGAGTGAAACAAGTCCAAATCCCTTTAGGAATAGGGCGTCTACACCCAAAAGAGTATACTGTGTATATATCTCCTATCCCTGAGTATATTTTGGGGATTGATATCCTGCAGGGTCTATGGTTGCAGACAACTGCAGTTGAGTTCAGCCTGAGAGTATGTGTGGTGAAAGCAGTTCTGAGGGGACATGCTGGCACCCGTCCATAGCTTTGCCTGTGCCTTGGCAGGTGACTAATACCAAACAATACAAATTGCCTGGGGGGTATAAAGAAATTGGAGAAACCCTCCAGGAACTGGAAAAGGTGGGTATTATAAAGCCCACCCATACTCTTTTCAATTCCCCAGTGTGGCCTATAAAAAAGCGAGATGCCTCCTGGCATATAACCATGGATTACAGAGAACTAAATAAAGTCATACCCCTATGCATGCTGCCATCCCCTCTATTGCAGACCTGATGGATACCCTCAGCCATGAACGAGGAACATACCATTATGTTGTAGACCTTGCTAATGCCTTCTTTTCCATTAACATAGAGCAGGAAAGTCAGGAGTTTGCCTTCATGTGAGAAGGACAGCAATGGACTTTCACCATCCTTCCACAGGGATACCTCCACAGCCCCACCATCTGTCATGGACTTGTAGCCCAGGACTTGGTAGTATGGGAGAAACTGCCAGTAGTGTAGCTATATTATTATATTGATGATATCATGCTCACATCTGACTTTTTGAGACCTAGAAGATGCAGGACCTAGACTGCTGCAATATCTACAGAAGAAAGGATGGGCTCTGATCAGCACCAAGGTTCAGAGACCTGGTTTGTCAGTCAAGTTCTTGGGGGTTGTCTGGTCGGGTAAGATTGAAGATATCCCATAGATAAAGTCCAGGCCTTCCCTATCCCTACAACTGTGGCATGGTTATAGGAATTTTTGGGTCTTCTAAGTTACTGGAGAGTGTTTATCCCACACTTGGCACAAATTCTGAAGCCCTTATACCAGTTGGTACAAAAGGGCATCAGGTGGGACTGGCAGGAGACACGTGCCTCTGCCTTAACTACAGCAAAGCGGGCAGTCAAAGCCATGCAGGCCTTGAGTGTGATAGACACATCAAGACCCTGGTTAGCTGGATGTTCACATGACTAAGATGGTTATGGCTGGGGTCTCTGGTAGTGGTTTGAACAAACTCACCAACCTATTGGATTCTGGTCACAACTCTGGAAAGGAGCAGAGGTATGGTACACCTTAGTAGAAAAACTGGCTGCCGTGTATCATGCCTTGCTGGCTACAGAACCCATCACTGGAATGGCCCTGAGAAAGGTTAATAACCACCTATCCCATCTTATGGTGGGTACGAGACTGGACCCAAAAGCCACAGAGTGGTGTGGCACAGACACCTACAGTGGCCAAGTGGGTTGTGTATCTACAGCAGAGTAGTGCCCTCTCTGCTAGCCCCTTGAGTGAAGAACTCCAATGCATATTGGGGCCAGTGACATATACTAGCAAAACGTAGGAAGAATTTACTTTAGAACCATTAGTAGCACAGAGTCCTTATCAGGAGCAAAGATCTCCTATACCCGAAGATGCATGGTACACAGATGGCTCCAGCCATGGACAGCCCCCAAAATGGAGGGCCATAGGTTTCCATCCTAAGACTGAGACAATATGGATGGAAGATGGTGAGGGGGAGATATGTCAATGGGCAGAGTTGTGGGCAGTATGGCTCATGATTACCCAGGAGCTCTCTCCAATAGTTGTCTGTACTGACAGCTGGGCCATCTATCAGCACTTGACCCTGTGGGTACAGACATGGTACCATGCCAACTGGTTGGTTGGTCACCAACCCCTTTGGGGGCAAGAACTCTGGCAAGATTTATGGGCCTCTGGTCAGACTAAAGCATGTGATAGGTCATTTGTTGCTGGCATCCCCAGGTGCTAATGAAGTAGATGAATTGGCCCAGGTATGTTGGCTAGAAGGAAAGCCTGCCTCTGATGTGGCCCAATGGTTACATCATCATTTGTTACATGTGGGGCAAAAGACTATGTGGGCTGTAGCCTGTTGGTGGTTTTGCCTTTGACCTTTGAAGAAGTCAGCAGAGCCCGGCAGGAGTGCATCATATACTCTAAAAGGGACTTACACTGAGTTCCACAGCAACATGGGACAATAGCTAAGGGAATGATACCCCTCATCAGGTGGCAGATAGACTATATTGGGCCTCTGCGCATGTCAAAAGGATACCAACATGCCATGACTTGTGTAGACAAAGCTACTGGACTCTGGTTGCTTTTCCTACATGTTGGGCAGACCAACAGACAACCAAAAGAGGCCTGAAGCATCTCTTTGCAGCCTATGGCTGACCACAAGTAATTGAAAGTGATCAAGGAACTCACTTTATGGGACATGCACTACAAGAATGGACGCAACAGTTAGGAATCAAATGGAAGTTTATGTGCCATACAATCCTACCGCAGCAGGCATGATAGAGAGGTACATCATTTGCTAAAATCTGGACTGAAGTCAGACACCAACAGTCTGTGGGGCTGGTCTGTCCATTTATGGACAGTATTATGGCATTTGAATGAGAAACCCTGAAAGGGAGCACTGAGCCCCATAGAATAACGCATATTGCTGCCTCCCCTATACAACTGCAAGTACAAACCAAGGAGTAATCGATGAAACCGAGGTTTGGCCACAAGAATATCTTTCTGACAGCACCAACTGCACTAAACCCTGGAGACTCCATTGAGTGGACATGGCCTTGGTCCTTTCGACACATGGATCAATGATGGCTGGCCCTCCTGGTACCTTGGGACAAGACCTGGAAGCTGCCCTCCTGTGTATTCCTGGAGTAACAGCAGAGTGACCCCCAAAGTTCACAGTAGTATATCATAAATGGCTAGAAGGTAGGAGCATCTTACTGGGGAGTTTTGTTTCATCATTATGGCCAGTGCATGCACCTCCAGTAGCACTATATATAGACCCCTCAGTAACCCCCACAGGTATGGTATACTAGACCTGGATGGGACTCCCTCCCTGCCACAGTCCTATCACAGGAGCACTCTCTTGCATGCATCCTACCTGATGGACAAGATTTGCCTATGTTGGTGTCATTAAAACATGTGTCTTATTGCCTCTAAGGTTTTGTGGATTGGGCACACAGCCTAGCTAAAAACTGCTACTCATTGGGGTTCATGAACCTCCCTATCTGTACCATTACTAAGTGTGAGTCATGAACTCATCTGAGAAGAACTAGTTTTGAATATAGCTGGAATAACCTCCTCAGGCTTAAGGATTATTATAATTTTTGTTACTGTATCATAATTTTGTTGTATCATAATTTTTGTTGTTATCCTCTGTTGCTGTTGTAGAATCTGGTTAAAATGCTCCACTTTCTCACACAGGGACCGTTGGAAAAGACTGAGAGCATACAGAGTGTGAGAGGAGAATCGAGGCATGGAGTGTGGGGAAAATGGAACTTCTTATGGCCAGGATCCTCACCTGA
Source organism: Smutsia gigantea (assembly GCA_032199065.1). Classification (NCBI taxonomy): domain Eukaryota; kingdom Metazoa; phylum Chordata; class Mammalia; order Pholidota; family Manidae; genus Smutsia; species Smutsia gigantea. The sequence goes on along the minus strand of JAVSCE010019754.1, from coordinate 437,675 downwards.
CCCTAAACTACTTGATGATGTAACTAGCCTACTGCTAGGCTACTGCTTCCACACTGGCAGGCAATAAGCTATTACTGACTCAGTCACTATATGAAGAGCTCTTCCCAGTGCTATGGGGGAGGGAGAGATAAAGGAGGGTTACAGACCTGCAGACTATTGGAAGCAGACGTGATTCGAGTGCCTGACCTACCGCCAGGAAAACAAGCCAGGTAATAAACCCTTTCACCGCAACAGCGTTCCACTGTCACTCCTCGGTCTCACTGAATCCACTGTGAACTTGCCTGGGGCTGAAACCCTACGGCAAGAGAACAAGTAGCCAAGAAAAAAAGAGATAAAATGGACTTCAAAAATTAAAAGCTTGTGTAAATTACTACCAAGAAAGTGAAAAGCCAATCTAAAGAATGGGACATTCATATTAGTTATGTACTAAGGGTCTGATTCCCTAAAACTAAACAATAAAAAGACATCCCAATTAAAAAGTGGACAAGGAATTTGAAAGACATTTCTCCAAAGTGCTACAAATGGCCAATAAGCATATGAAAAGCTGTTTAACATCATTAGTCATTAGAGAAATGCTAATCAATACCACAATGAGATAAAACTTCCCACCCGCTAAGATGGTAATAATAAAAAAACTGAAAAACAGCAAGTCATACAGAGAAACTGCAATACCCAAACATTGCTGGTAAGAATATAAAAAGGAGTAGCCACTTTGGAAAACAGTTGGGCATTTTTTCCTCAAAAAGTTAAGTTACAGTATGATCACACAATTCTATTGCTAGGTATAAACACTACATAAACGAAAATATATAGTCATATAAAAAATTTATACATGAAGTTATTATTCATAATAGCCAAAAAGTGGAAACAACCCAAACATCCATCAACAAGAATAAACAAAATGTGGCATAGCCATACAGTGGAATACTGTTTAGCCACAAAAAAGTGATGAAGTACTGATATATGCTCCAATATAGATGGACCTTGGAAACATTATGCTAAATTAAAGAAGCCGGAGACAAAGGGCAATATGTGATTATGATTCCATTTACATGAAGTGTCTAGGGTAAGCAAATCCATAGAGACAGCAAGTAAGTAGACTGGTGGTTGCCAGGAGATAGGGCAAAGAAGAAAGGGCAGTAACTGCTAATGAGTATGGGGTTTCCTTTAACGAGGATGAAAATATTCTAGAATTAGTGGTGATGGTTACACAAGCTAGTTATCATACTAAAAACCACTGAAATTTACACTTTAAAATGGTTAAAGTTATATGTAAATTTTATCTCAGTAATAAAAACAAAAAAGATCCCAATTACCCCCAAATTGATCTTTACAGATCCAAAACAATTCCAACTAAAAGCCCAGCAGTCCTTTTTATAGAAATTGACAATATGGTTCTAAAATTTATATGTGAAAGGAGAGGACTCAGAATAGGAAAACAACTTTGAAAAACAGGACCAACAGGAACTTCCAGGAAGATGGCGACATGAGCAGGGCAGCAGAAATCTCCTCCAAAACCATATGTATTTATGAAAATACAACAAGTACAACTATTCCTAAAAAACAAACCAGAAGATACAGGACAGCACATAGCCTGCAGCTATACCTGAGAGGACTTGGCACCCTGCGAGGCGGGTAAGATACGGAGCCGCGACACGGCGGGACCCGAGCACTCCCCCACCCTAGGGTACCGGCGGGAGGAGAGGATTCAGAGCCGGGAGGGAGTGGAAGTACACCCCGCGAAATAACCAGCCGCAGCGATCTGCACCGGGAGTGCTGACACACATTGCGCAGTGTAGCAGAGATTGGAGAGACAGAGGGTACAGGATCTGAGCGGGGAATGCACCCGGGTCCTTGCAGACAGCTCATGGGAAGAAAAAAAAAACAAAAAACTGCCCACTTTTTTCAGCGGTCTTAAAGAGACAGGAGCCCAGCCGAAGAGCCGGATCGCCCCGGCACACTCAGCACAGCAGGCTGGGAGTCCTGAGGAGTTTCAGACCCCTTAGCTGGTGACAGGCAAAGGTTGGGCACACTTAGACTTCCCACAGAGATCGACAGACACCCATTCGTTCCCAACCGGGCCAGAGCTATAAAGGGCCCTGTGGAGCAGCACGGCCACGGCTGCGGAATAGTGGGGCAACAGTGCCACCTACAGCATCGCCACAGAATCTACTCCCGTTTGGCGTTTTTCTTTTTGTTGTCATTGTTTTGTTTTGGTTCTTTTTTTTATTCTCTTTCTTTTTTTCGTTTCTTTTCTTTCTTTTTTTTTCTTCTTAAACTCTTAAGAGCCCAACTGACATATGTGGCAATGACCAGTGACCAATTCTCTAGCCATGAAAAAACAGAGGAATATGGTCCAGACTAAGACCAACCAGACAACCCGAGAGAGGGAGCCTGAAGGGATGGAAATGCACAATCTTCCTGAAAAAGAATTCAGAATAAAATTCATAACCATACTGATGGATCTACAGAGAAATGTGCAAGAGCTGAGGGAATAAGTGAGGGAAGTGAGGAAAGACAATGCAGAAATCAGACAAGCGATCGACGGGCTTAACAACAGACTGGATGAGATGCAAGAGACTGTTAATGGAACAGAAATCAGAGAACAGGAATACAGACAAGCTGAGGCAGAGAGAGAGAAAAGGACCTCTAGGAATGAAAGAATATTAAGAGAACTGTGTAACGAATCCAAACGGAACAATATTCGCATTATAGGAATACCAGGGGAAGAAGAGAGAGAAAAAGCGATAGAAAGTGTCTTTGAAGAAATAATTGCTGAAAACTATCCCACACTGGGGAAGGAAATAGTCTCGCAGTCGACGGAAGTCAACAGAGGTCCCAACACAAGGGACATAAGGAAGACAACACCAAGACACATAATTAAAATGGCAAAGATCAAACACAAAGACAGAGTATTAAAGGCAGCTTGAGAGAGAAAAAAGATCACCTACAAAGGAAAACCCATCAGACTATCATTAGACTTCTCAAGAGAAACCTTACAGGCCAGAAGAGAATGGCATGATATATTTAACGTAATGAAACAGAAGGGCCTCGAACCAAGAATATTGTATCCAGCATGATTATCATTTAAATATGACGGAGGGATTAAACAATTTCCAGACAAGCGACAGTTGAGAAAGTTTGCCTCTCATAAACCACCTCTACAAGATATCTTAAACGGACTGCTCTAGAGGGAAGCACCCCTAAGGCTAAAAAGATGTCACCAGGGAAAATAAAATCATGGCAAAGAAAGCAGACCATCCAAATACTAACTAAAGGCAAAGAATGAAACACCTAGTATATAAAGAATGGAGGAGGAAGAATAAGAAGGGAGAGAAATAAATATCAGACTGTGTTTACAATAACTTTAAAAAAAGTTAAGTTAGATTGCTATATAGTAAAGAAGCAACCCTTGAACCTTTGGTAACCACGAATCTAAAGCCAGCAATGGCAATAAGTACATATCTATCAATAATCTCCCTAAATGTAAATGGACTGAATGCACTAATCAAAAGATACAGAGTAACAAAATGGATAAAAAAGCAAGACCCATCTATATGCTGCTTATGAGAGACTCCCTCAAACCCAAAGATATACACAGACTAAAAGTGAAGGGATGGAAAAAGATATTGCATGCAAACAATAAAGAGAAAAAAGCAGGGGTTGCAGTACTTGTATGAGACAAAATAGACTTCAAAACAAAGAAAGTAGCAAGAGATAAAGAAGGACACTACATAATGATAAAGGGATCAGTGAAAAAACAAGATATAACCATTATAAATATATATGCACCAAACACAGGAGCGCCAGCATATATGAAACAAATACTAACAGAATTAAAGGAGAAAATAGACAGCAATGCAATCATTTTAGGAGACTTCAACACACCACTCACTTCAAAGGACAGATCAACCAGACAGAAAATAAGTAGACACAGAGACACTGAACAACACACTAGAACAGACGGACCTAACAGACATCTACAGAACTCTGTACCCAAAAGCAGCAGGATACACATTCTTCTCAAGTGCACATGGAACATTTTCCAGAATAGACCACATACTAGGCCTCAGTAAATTTAAAAATACTGAAACTCTACCAACCAACTTCTCAGATCACAAAAGTATAAAACTAGAAATAAATTTTAGAAAGAAACAAAAATGGCTCACAAATACATGGAGACTTAAAAACATTCTCCTAATTAATCAATGGGTTAACGACCAAATCAAAACAGAAATCAAAGAATATATGGAGACTAATGACAACAACAACACAAAGCCACAACTTCTGTGGGACGCAGCAAAGGCAGTTCTAAGAGGAAAGTACATTGCAATCCAGGCCTATTTAAAGAAAGAAGAACATTCCCAAATGAATAGTCTAAAGACACAACTACTGAAATTGGAAAAAGAAAAACAAATGAGGCCCAAAGTCACCAGAAGGAGGGACAAAATAAAGATCAGAGAAGAAATAAATAAAATTGAGAAGAATAAAACAACAGAAAAAATCAATGAAACCAAGAGCTGGTTCTTTGAAAAATAAACAAAATAGATAAACCCCTAGCCAGACTCATTAAGACAAAAAGAGAATCTACACACATAAACAGAATCAGAAATGAGAAAGGAAAAATAACAACGGACCCCACAGAAATGCAAAGAATTATAAGAGAATATTATGAGAATCTATATGCTAACAAGCTGGAAAACCTAGAAGAAATGGACAACTTCTTAAAAAAATACAACCTTCCAAGACTGAAAAAGCAAGAAACAGAAAAAGTAAATAGACCAATCACCAGCAACAAAATTGAATTGGTAATCAAAAAACTACCCATGAACAAAACCCCGGACGAGATGGATTCACCTCTGACTTCTACCAGACATATAGAGAAGAAATAACACCCATTCTCCTTAAAGTTTTCCAAAAAATAGAAGAGGAGGAAATACTTCCAAACTCATTCTATGAAGCCAGCCAGCATCACTGTAATACCAAAACCTGGCAAAGACCTCACCAAAAAAGAAAATTACAGACCAATATGCCTGGTGAACATAGATGCAAGAATACGCAACAAAATATTAGCAAACTGAATTCAAAAATACATCAAGAGGATCATACACCACAATCAAGTGGGATTCATCCCAGGGATGCAAGGATGGTACAACATTCGAAAATCCATCAACATCATCCACCACATCAACAAAAAGAACAAAAACCACATGATCATCTCCATAGATGCTGAAAAAGCATTTGACAAAATTCAGCAACCATTCATGATTAAAACTCTCAACAAAATGGGTATAGACGGCAAGTACCTCAACATCATAAAGGCCATATATGACAAACCCATAGCTTACATCATACTTAACAGCGAGAAGCTGAAAGCTTTTCACCTAAGATCGGGAACAAGACAGGGATGCCCACTCTCTCCACTGTTATTCAACATAGTACTGGAGGTCCTAGCCATGGCAATCAGACAAAACAAAGACATACAAGGCATCCAGATTGGCAAAGAGAAGTGAAATTGTCACTATTTGCAGATGACATGATATTGTACATAAAAAACCCTAAAGACTCCACTCCAAAACTACTAGAACTAATATCTGAGTTCAGCAAAGTGGCAGGATAGAAAATTAACACACAGAAATCTGTTGCTTTCCTATACACTAACGATGAACTAACAGAAAGAGAAATCAGAAAAACAATTCCATTCACAATTGCATCAAAAAGAATAAAATACCTAGGAATAAACCTAACCAAGAAGTGAAAGACCTGTACTCTGAAAACTACAAGACACTCCTAAGACAAATTAAAGAGGACACTAACAAATGGAAATGCATCCCATGCTCTTGGCTAGGAAGAATAAATATTGTCAAAATGGCTATACTACCTAAAGCAATCTACAGATTCAATGCAATCCCTATCAAACTACCAACAGCTTTCTTCAATGAACTGGAACAAATAATTCTAAAATTCATATGGAACCACAAAAGACCCCGAATAGCCAAAGCAATCCTGAGAAGGAGGAATAAAACAGGGGGAATTACGCTCCCTGACGTCAAGCTCTACTACAAAGCCACAGTAATCAAGACAATTTGGTATTGGCACAGCACAGACCCTCAGACCAGTGGAACAGAATAGAAAATCCAAACATTAACCCAAACATATACAGTCAATTAATATTTGTTAAAGGAGCCTTGTATATACAATGGGGAGACGACAGCCTCTTCAGCAGCTGGTGTTGGAAAAACTGGACAGCTATATGTAAGAGAATGAAACTGGACTACTGTCTAGCCCCATACACAAAGGAAAACTCAAGGTGGCTCAAAGACCTGAATGTAAGTCATGAAACCATAAAACTCTTAGAAAAAAACATAGGCAAAAATCTCTTGGACATAAACATGAGCGACTTCTTCATGAACATATCTCCCCAGGCAAGGGAAACAAAAGCAAAAATGAACAAGTGGGATTATATCAAGCTGAAAAGCTTCTGTACAGCAAAGGACACCATCAGTAGAACAAAAAGACATCCTACAGTATGGGAGAATATATTCACAAATGACGTATCCGATAAGGGGTTGACATCCAAAATATATAAAGAACTCACACACCTTAACAAACAAAAAGCAAATAATCCAATTAAGAAATGGGCAGAGGACATGAATAGACACTTCTCCAAAGAAGAAATTCAGATGGCCAACAGGCACATGAAAAGATGCTCCACATCACTAATCATCAGAGAAATGCAGATTAAAACCACAATGAGCTATCACCTCACACCAGAGAGGATGGCCCACATCCAAAACACAAACAACAACAAATGTTGGTGAGGATGTGGAGAAAAGCGAATCCTCCTACACTGCAGGTGGGAATGCGAATTAGTTCAACCATTGTGGAAAGCAGTATGGAGGTTCCTCAAAAAACTCAAAATAGAAATACCATTTGACCCAGGAATTCCACTCCTAGGAATTTACCCTAAGAATGCAGGATCCCAGTTTCAAAAAGACATATGCACCCCTATGTTTATCACGGCACTATTTACAATAGCCAAGAAATGGAAGCAACCTAAGTGTCCATCAGTAGATGAATGGATAAAGATGTGGTACATATACACAATGAAATATTATTCAGCCATAAGAAGAAAACAAATTCTACCATTTGCGACAACATGGATGGAGCTAGAGGGTATTATGCTCAGTGAAATAAGCCAAGCCGAAAAAGACAAGTATCAAATAATTTCACTCATATGTGAAGTATAAGAACAAAGAAAAAAACTGAAGGAACAAAACAGCAGCAGACTCACAGAACCCAAGAACGGACTAATAGTTACTAAAGGGAAAGGGACTGGGGAGGATGGGTGGTAAGGGAGGGATAAGGGGGAAAAAGGGACTATACGATTAGCAGATGTAATGTTGGGGGTGGGGCACGGGGAGGGCTGTACAACTCAGAGAAGACAAGTAGTGATTCTGTAGCATCTCACTACGCTGATGGACAGTGACTGTATTGGGGTTGGTGGGGGGGACCTGATGAAGGGGGTATTTTAATAACCATAATATTGCACATGTAATTGTAGATTAATGATACCAGAATAAATTATAAAAAAAACAAAAACAAACAAAAAAAGAGGACCAACATTGGAAGACTCACCCTACCAAGCTCATCCTAGAGCTACATTAACCAGGCTGTGTTGGTAAAAGGAGAGACATATAGAACAATGAAACAGAATCTGGAGTCCAGAAATAGATCCACCCACATATGGCCAACTGGTGAAGAAGCAAAGACAATCAATGGAGCAAATAAGTCTTTCAAAAAACAAGGCTGAAAGATATGTATGCCCACAGGAGAGAAAAGCAACTAAACCTCTATCTTGCACCATACTGAAAAAAAAAAAGCTCAAAATGGATCAGAGGGGGGGGAAAAGTGAATCAGAGACCAAAACGTAAAACCTAAAACTACACAATTTCTAGAAAAAAACATAGGTAATAATTTTTGTTCCTTGGGGAAGGCATAGAATTTTTGGCTAGGACACAGAGCATAAGCCATAAAACAAAAAAACTGATAAATTTCAGTTTATAAAGATTAAACACTTCTGCTTTTTTGAAAGACACTGTTAAGAAAATAAACATTCAAGCTACACACTGGGGGAAGATATTTGGAAAACATATACCTGATAAATGACTGATATACAGAGTACACAACAAACCTTTCAACTCAATAAAAAAAGTACAAAATCTTTAAACATGAACTATCTGAACACTTTACCAGTGAAGACATACACATGACAAATAAAAAAGAAAAAATGTCCAATATCAAGTCATCAGGAGAACGCAAATGAAAACTACGAGATGCTACTACTATATGCCCACTAGAAAGGATGAAATTTTTAAAACTGACATCAAGTGCTGACCATTTCAAGAGCAACAGGACCTATCATACATTGCTTGCAGGAATGCAAAATGGTGCAGTAACTTTGGAAAACAACTTGGTAATTTCTTACAAAGTTAAACACACACTTTTCATATGATCTAGAAAAGCCCACTCACACGTATTTACCTATGAAAAATGAGATGTGCATTCACATAAAGACCTGTATGAGAAAGTGTAAAGCAGATTCATTCATAATCTCTAAAGCTGTAAAATCTCTATATTTCCATCAATCAGTGAATGGACAAATTGTGGTGCACTCATTAAATACTACTCAACAATAATATGAATGGGTCTCAAGAGCATTACAGTTAAGTGAAAAGACACAGACTCCAGAAGCTGCATATTATGATTCCACTAATAAGACATTCTGAGGAAGTAAAATTACACTCGCAAGAAACAAATCAGTGTTTGGGGCTTGAGGACAAGGGAGGAGTAGATACATGAGGGACTTTTGGCGAAGTAAAAACATTCTATATTGTGATTATATTGATGGTTAATATCTGCATATGTTTGTCAAAACTCATAAAACCACATCCCTAAAAAGAAGTAACTTTATACTACATAAATCATATGTCAATAAACTTGATGTGGAAATTAAACAAGAAGAAGCCCAAGCAGGATAAACACAAAGAAATGTATTCCTCAATATCTCATGTTGAACCTCTAAGAGATGATCTAAAAAGTAGCCAGTCTTAAAAATTTCCTGAAATGAGATCATGTACATTGAAAGACTGCTTCTCCACAGCAATGGAAGCCAAAGACAGTAGAACAGAATCTTGGCCATACTCCAAGAAAATAGCTTTCCACCAAGAAGCTTAAGAAATGCCTATTAAGAATAAAGTGAAAGATAATTTAAAGTTATTTCAAAACATCTTTGTTTTATTTGCTTTTGGCTAGGAGTAGGAACTATTACTAGATGCTGTTACTGGGTTTTCAGCCTCTCTACTAAAGTAGGACACACTGGCATTTCCATTTGAGATTTAATGGCACTATCAGGAGATACAACATGCCAAGCTAAATATAACTCATGAAAATTGTCAAGCTTATCAAGAAAAAAACACAGAAATTTAAACAAATGCTGTTGAAAACTTGAGGTAATTTCTAGGGGTCATAAATAAAGACACTGGCAGACTTTTGTAGATCAGTAAGCCAAAATTAAACAGTCACAAAGAAAAAAATGAGTCACTGAAAAATTAATCACCAAAATGAAAAAGAAATACCGGAGACTTCCGGGAAGATGGTGGCACGAACAGGGCAGCGGAAATCTCCTCCCAAAACCATATATATTTATGAAAATGCAGCAACTATTCCTAAAAGAAAGACCAGAAGATATAGGACACCCAGCCTGCAGCTACACCTAAGAGGACTTGGCACCCCGTGACGCAGGTAAGATATGGGGCCGCGACCTGGCGGGACCCGAGCACTCCTCCACCCAAGTGCACCGGTGGGAGGACAGGATTCAGAGTGGGGACAGAGTGGAAGTACAGGCCCGTGAAATAACCAGCCCTGGTGATCTGTGCCGGGAGCGCTGACACACATCAGGCGGTGTATTGGAGATTGGAGATACAGAGGTTGCAGGATCAGAGCCTGGGAACGCACTGGGTCCTCGCAGATGGCTCCCCAGGACAAAAGAAAAGCAGTCTTAAAGGGACAGGGGCCCAACGGAGGAGCACGATCGTCCCAGCACACTCAGCACAGCACGGTGGGAGTCCTGGGGAATTTCAGATCCTTGGCTGGCGACTGGGAAAAAGTTCCTGTACTGAGACTTTCCACAGAGATCAACAGCATCCCATTGGTTCCCGCCCTGGCCAGAGCTGCAAAGGGCACTGTGCAGCAGCGTGGCCGTGGCTGCGGAATAGTGGCGCAATAGCGCCACCTACAGGATCCCCACAGAATCTACTACTGGAATGCGTTTTTCTTTTTTTTCCTCTTTTCCTTTCTTTTCTTTATTTTTTTCTTCTTAAAAGTCTTAAAGAGCCCAGCTGACATACGTGACACCTACCAACAACCACTTCTATCTCCATGAAAAGACAGAGGAATATGGTACAAACAAAACTTACCCAGACCCAGACAACACCAGAGAGGGAACCTGAAGGGATGGAAATGCACAACCTTCCTGAAAAAGAATTCAGAATAAAAGTCATAACCATACTGATGGATCTACAGAGAAATATGCCAGAGCTGAGGTAGTAAGTGAGGGAAGTGAGGAAAGAAAACGCAGAAATGAGACAAGCCATCGACAGGCTTGGCAGCAGACTGGACGAGATGCAAGAGACTGTTAATGGAACAGAAATTAGAGAAGAGGAATACAGAGAAGCTGAGGCAGAGAGAGATAAAAGGATCTCTAGGAATGAAAGAATATTAAGAGAACTGTGTGACCAATCCACAACAGAACAATATTTGCATTATAGGAGTACCAGAGGAAGAAGAGAGAGAAAAAGGGATAGAAAGTGTCTTTGAAGAAATAATTGCTTAAAACTTACCCATGCTGGGGAAGGAAATAGTCTTGCAGTCCACGGAAGACCACAGATATCACAACACAAGAGACATAAGGAAGACAACACCAAGATACATAATAATTAAAATGGCAAAGATCAAAGATAGAGACAGAGTATTAAAGGCAGCTTGAGAGAGAAAAAAGATCACCTACAAAGGAAAACCCATCAGACTATCATCAGACTTCTCAACAGAAACCTTACAGGCCAGAAGAGAATGGCATGATATATTTAACGTAATGAAACAGAAAGACCTCAAACCAAGAATATTGTAACCAGCACGATTATCATTTAAATATGACAGACAGATTAAACAATTTCCAGACAAACGAAAGTTGAGAGAGTTTGCCTCTCATAAACCACCTCTACAGGATATCTTAAACGGACTGCTCTAGAGGGAAGCACCCCTAAGGCTAAAAAGATGTCACCAGAGAAAATAAAATCATAGCAAAGAAAGCAGACCATCCAAATACTAACTAAAGGCAAAGAATAAAACACCTAGTATATAAAGAATGGAGGAGGAAGAATAAGAAGGGAGAGAAATAAAGAAACATTAGACTGTGTTTTCAATAACTTAAAAAAAGTTAAGTTAGATTGCTAGATAGTAAAGAAACAACCCTTGAACCTTTGGTAACCACGAATCTAAAGCCAGCAATGGCAATAAGTACATATCTATCGATAATCACCCTAAATGTAAATGGACTGAATGCACTAATCAAAAGACACAGAGTAACAGAATGGATAAAAAAGCAAGACCCATCTATATGCTGCCTACAAGAGACTCACCTCAAACGCAAAGACATACACAGACTAAAAGTGAAGGGATGGAAAAAGATATTTCATGCAAACAACAAAGAGAAAAAAGCAGGTGATGCAGTACTTGTATCAGACACAACAGACTTCAAAACGAAGAAAGTAACAAGAGATAAAAAAGGACATTCATTAATAATGATGAAGGGATCAGTCCAACAAGAGGATATAACCATTGTAAATATATATGCACCCAACACAGGAGCGCCGGCATATGTGAAACAAGTACTAACAAAATTAAAGGAGGAAGTAGACAGCAAGGCATTCATTTTAGGAGACTTCAGAACACCACTCACTCCAAAGGACAGATCAACCAGACAGAAAATAAGACACAGAGGCACTGAACAACACACTAGAACAGATGGATCTAACAGACATCTACAGAACTCTGCACCCAAAGGCAACAGGATACACATTCTTCTCAAGTGCACATGGAACATTTTCCAGAATAGACCACATACTAGGCCACAAAAAGAACCTCAGTAAATTCAAAAATATTGAAATTCTACCAACCAACTTCTCAGATCACAAAAGTATAAAACTAGAGATAAATTTAAGAAACCAAAAAGGCTCACAAATACATGGAGACTTAACAACATTCTCCTAATTAATCAATGGGTTATTGACCAAATCAAAACAGAAATCAAAGAATATATGAAGACTAATGACAACACAAAGCCACAACTTCTGTGGGATGCAGCAAAGGCAGTTCTAAGAGGAAAGTACATTGCAATACAGGCCTATTTAAAGAAGGAAGAACAATCCCAAACGAATAGTCTAAAGACACAATTACTGAAATTGGAAAAAGAAGAACAAATGAGGCCCAAAGTCACGAGAATGAGGGACATAATAAAGATCAGAGAAGAAGTAAATAAAATTGAGAAGAATAAAACAATAGAAAAAAATTAATGAAACCAAGAATTGGTCCTTTGAAAAATAAACAAAATAGATAAGCCCCTAGCCAGACGCATTAAGAGAAAAAGAGAATCTACACACATAAACACAATCAGAAATGAGAAAGGAAAAATAATGACGGACCCCACAGAAATACAAAGAATTATAAGAGAATATTATGAGAATCTATATGCTAACAAGCTGGAAAACATAGAAGAAATGGACGACTTCTTACAAAAATACAACCTTCCAAAACTGACCAAACAAGAAACAGAAAAATTAAACAGACCAATCACCAGCAACAAAATTGAATCGGTAATCAAAAAACTACCCAAGAATAAAATCCACGGACCAGAAGGATTCACCTCTGAATTCTACCAGACATACAGAGAAGAAATAACACCCATTCTCCTTAAAGTTTTCCGAAAAATAGAAGAGGAGGAAATACTTCCAAACTCATTCTATGAAGCCAGACAGCATCACTGTAATACCAAAACCGGGCAAAGACCTCACCAAAAAAGAAAATTACAAACCAATATCCCTGGTGAACATAGATGCAAAAATACTCAACAAAATATTAGCAAACTGAATTCAAAAATACATCAAGAGATCATACACCACAATCAAGTGGGAGTCATCCCAAGGATGCAAAGATGGTACAACATTCGAAAATCCATCAACACCATCCACCACATCAACAAAAAGAAGAACAAAAATCACATGATCATCTCCATAGATGCTGAAAAAGCATTTGACAAAATTCAGCACCCATTCCTGATTAAAACTCTCAACAAAATGGGTATAGACGGCAAGTACCTCAACATCATAAAGGCCATATATGACAAACCCACAGCTAACATCATACTTAACAGCGAGAAGCTGAAAGCTTTTCATCTAAGATCGGGAACAAGACAGGGATGCCCACTCTCTCCACTGTTATTCAACATAGTACTGGAGGTCCTAGCCACGGCAATCAGACAAAACAAAGACATACAAGGCATCCAGATTGGTAAAGAAGAAGTCAAATTTTCACTATTTGCAGATGACATGATATTGTACATAAAAAACCCTAAAGACTCCACTCCAAAACTACTAGAACTAATATCTGAATTCAGCAAAGTTGCAGGATACAAAATTGACACACAGAAATCTGTTGCTTTCCTATACACTTACGATGAACTAACAGAAAGAGAAATCAGAAAAACAATTCCATTCACAACTGCATCAATAAGAATAAAATACCTAGGAATAAACCTAACCAAGGAAGTGAAAGACCACCTGTACTCTGAAAACTACAAGACACTCCTAAGACAAATTAAAGAGGACACTAACAAATGGAAATGCATCCCATGCTCTTGGCTAGGAAGAATAAATATTGTCAAAATGGCTATACTACCTAAAGCAATCTACAGATTCAGTGCAATCCCTATCAAAATACCAACAGCTTTCTTCAATGAACTGGAACAAATAATTCTAAAATTCATATGGAACCACAAAAGACCCCAAATAGCCAAAGCAATATTGAGAAGGAGAAATAAAATAGGGGGAATTACGCTCCCTGATGTCAAGCTCTACTACAAAGCCACAGTAATCAAGACAATTTGGTATTTGCACAAAAACAGACCCACAGATCAGTGGAATGGAATAGAAAATCCAAATATTAACCCAAACATATACAGTCAATTAATATTTGATAAAGGAGCCTTGGATATACAATGAGGCGATGACGGCCTCTTCAGCAGCTGGTGTCGGAAAAACTGGACAGCTACATGTAAGAGAATGAAACTGGACTACTGTCTAACCCGATACACAAAGGAAAACTCAAGGTGGATCAAAGATCTGAATATAAGTCATGAAACCATAAAACTCTTAGAAAAAAACATAGGCAAAAATCTCTTGGACATAAACATGAGCGACTTCTTCATGAACATATCTCCCCGGGCAAGGGAAATAAAAGCAAAAATGAACATGTGGGACTGTATCAAGCTGAAAAGCTTCTGTACAGCAAAGGACACCATCAGTAGAACAAAAAGACTTCCTACAGTATGGGAGAATATATTCATAAATGACGTATCCGATAAGGGGTTGACATCCAAAATGTATAAAGAACTCACGCACCTCAACAAACAAAAAGCAAACAATCCAATTAAGAAATGGGCATAGGACATGAATAGACACTTCTCTAAAAAGGAAACTCAGGTGGCCAACAGGCACATGAAAAGATGCTCCACATCACTAATCATCAGAGAAATGCAGATTAAAACCACAATGAGATATCACCTCACACCAGTGAGGATGGCCAACATCCAAAACACAACCAACAACAAATGTTGGCGAGGATGTGGAGAAAAGGGAACCCTCCTACACTGCTGGTGGGAATGCAAATTAGTTCAACCATTGTGGAAAGCAGTATGGAGGTTCCTCAAAAACTCAAAATAGAAATACCATTTGACCCAGGAATTCCACTCCTAGGAATTTACCCTAAGAATGCAGCAGCCCAGTTTGAAAAAGACAGATGCACCCCTATATTTATTGCAGCACTATTTACAATAGCCAAGAAATGGAAGCAACCTAAGTGTCCATCAGTAGATGAATGGATAAAGAAGAGGTGGTACATATACACAATGGAATATTATTCAGCCATAAGAAGAAAACAAATCTACCATTTGCAACAACATGGATGGAGCTAGAGGGTATTATGCTCAGTGACGTAAGCCAAGCCGAAAAAGACAAGTATCAAATGATTTCACTCATATGTGGAGTATAAGAACAAAGAAAAAAACCGAAGGAACAAAACAGCAGCAGACTCACAGAACCCAAGAACGGACTAATAGTTACCAAAGGGAAAGGTACTGGGGAGGATGGGTGGAAAGGGAGGGACAAGGGGGAAAAGGGGGCATTACCATTAGCAGATGTAATGTTGGGGGGTCTTGGGGAGGGCTCTACACCTCAGAGAAGACAAGTAGTGACTCTATAGCATCTCACTATGCTGATAGACAATGACTGTAATGGGGTTGGTGGGGGGGACCTGATGAAGGGGGTAGTTTAATAACCATAATGTTGCACATGTAATTGTAGATTAATGATACCAAAATAAATTATTAAAAAAAAAAGAATACAGCAGCAGATTCACAGACCCAAGAATGGACTAACAGTTACCAAAGGGAAAGGGACTGGGGAAGATGGGTGGGAAGGGAGGGATAAGGGTGAAAAAGGGCTATTAGAATTAGCACACATAATGTAGCGGGGGTGGGGATGGGGTAGGGGGATACGGGAAGGCAGTATAACACAGAGAAGATAAGTAGTGATACTATAACTTCCTTCTACGCTGATGGACAGTGACTGCAATGTGGGTATGTGGTGGGGACTTGATAATAGGGGGAGTCTAGTAACCATAATGTTGCTCATGTAATTGTATATTAATAATAGCAAAATAAAAAAAATTGGGACTCTAAAAACAAAAAAGTAATCCCACTGGCAAAGATGCCACGTGTAAGTCAACACTTCTGATTTCCAGACTACAACTGAGGAGCTTTGGCTTCTGAACACTGATTGTTGTCCTGGCACTGGAACGGCTCCTATGATGCCCTCCATCACAGTGGTGCTGCATATCCACTTAACAGGGCAAAAATGTCAGTACTCCTGAACTTGTAAACAAAGCTTCTTCAAAGATGGGTGTTTCACATGCTAAGTTTCCCATTAAAACCTATTTTCATTTTTGAAAGCAATCTCAGGTAAAACAACTTCAGAATGACTTAGTAAGTAAAATACATTCTGAACATTAAAAACAAAACAGAACAAAAGGGAAATAAGGAAGGTTTCAGTTAAAAAGAAATTATTGTCTCTTAATACTCTCACCATGAACACTCTCACTGTGATGCACTTTAGAAGCCACAGCACCTAAGGCACAGAAAGAAATGAAGAGCAAGCAAAGAGAGGGATGGGAGTAAATATGAATGGGCAGTGATGGTATAAAATAGTAAGTGTGGCTGCGCAGCATGAAAATATACAACAGAGAATGACAGTAGTGTGTGAGTCAGGAGAGGATAATCAGAAATAAAGTACTGTAAGATTCTGCAATTGTTTGGGATGTGCCTAAAGATAATGATTAATTTTAGACATTGATAAATCAAGTATACATGTAAGACAAACATGAAAATAAGAGAAACTAAAATTATACAGTGAAAGAGAAAAGTGAATGAGAAAAAATTATTTGTCAGTCAAAAATGCAAAGGAAAGGGACAAATAAACATAACATTGAGCTAAACAGAAATCCCAAAATAAGATCATTGGAAAGAGTCCAAATCTGTAATTAATTAAAATAAAGGACAATAAACTAAATGCTTTTTGTAAAAAGGAGAAGAAAATATATACTGGGAAAATACATCAGACAAAATTTACAGTACAGAGACAGACCACATTACACATGGAGAAAAGGGTTCAATTTATCAGTATGATACAACCACAACAGCAGACTTGTACCGAACCCCAAAGCAAAGTCTCAACATTTTATATAGAGCAGAAATGAACAGAAATATAAAGGAAACAGACCACCTCACCACTGCACTGGCAGTTAAACACAACTGTCCCAGTGATCGATTTATCAGTTAGAGAAAAATATGAGTAAGTATAGAAAAGACTTAAACAAGATGACCAAGCTTCATCTAACAAACTCACAAAGAACTTATTCTCTAAGCCAGCAGAATATATTCTACTTGAAACAGAACATTTTTGTTGCCTGACCACACATGAGCCACCCTCCATGTATGTCAAAGACTAGCACAAAGAGACCACCTTGCTGACAATGCAGTGCCCAAGAAATGAAATTATTTGTAAACGCTGCACATGTAAACATAATGTATATTTTTAATATATATATTTTTACAGTCCATGTGTTTGGAGTTCAAAAACATTTCTAAAGTCCTAAGTGAAGAAATCATAGTGGAAAAAGATAAATGTATACGTTAAGGGTAACAAAAGTACTCTGTATCTAAATCTCTTCACCAAAACAAGCTGTACTTAGAAGGAATGTTGAACTTTAAATGATTATATATATGAAAAGAAAACTGAGTATCAATGAGCAAGCATCCAACACAAGTTAGAAAAAGAACAGCAAAATGAACCCCCAAAAGCAAAAGGAAATAAGAACAGAAATGAGTAAAACAGAAAAATATCCCATTTAAAAAAATCAACATGTTGAAAATTTTATTTAAAAAATAAATTAATAAAAAATTAAACTATAAAAGTACTAGGATAAAACATGAGTCATTTTCTTTTTAATCTGAGTGTAGGAAAGAGTTTTCTCACTATGACTAAAAAATCCAGATGCAATAAAAGAAGATAGATAAATTTGACTTTATAAAAAATAAAAATCTTTGTCATGGCAAAAATGCCATGAGAAAGTATTTATCACAATCATAAATGGAATAAAATATTTGTAATATATCACAGGAAAAAAATCCCTAATATAAAAGACCCCAAACTTTTCAAAATCAGGAAAAAAGACCAAAAATCCTAAATAAAAATATGCAAACATGAAAAATGATAGGAAATGTTTTGAAACCTAGGAAGATGCTCTGCTTTACTGACAGAAAGAAATTCAAGTTGAAACTACACTGAGCTCTCAGGGCTCTCCTATCACTCTGGCAGAAGCTCATGAGCTCAAAGACACCTTCTGCAGGGGAGGCTGCGGTGGAAAAGGCCCCCAAGTGTGCTGCCTGTAGGAATGGAGATGGGAACACCCCTAAGAAGGGCCTTGAAACCGTCCAGCAAAACTACACATACACTTTCCACTGGATCCAGCCACACCCACCAGGCCTCACCAAAAGACACCATCAAAAAAACCAGCTCCCCTCAGGCACTTCTGTAACTGCTGAAGCACTGTAACCTACTCACATGCCCAGCATCGTCGTAGGGTATTACTGAGTAACTACGGAAAGCCCACATGATGAAGCAGCACTAGATGGCAAAGCAGCAAAAAGATTGGAGCGTTCCCATGAATCGGTGCGCGGTGGTTCCCAGAGGCACCGCTAAATGGCAAACGCAAGTGCCGAAGACTGCACACAGATGCCCAGCACTGTGAGTGCAGTTACGGCCTCTGACGGTAAAAATAGAAAATGCTGTTGTATCTTTTTGCCACAATAAAAAAAAATAAAAAAGAATGCACATACAGCAACATTATTACATAAAATTTGTGTAAGAAAGAAGAGAAACTTAGAAAACATATGTCTCAGCTTCTTTCTTCTTACAAAAGTAATACAGGAAGGACAAACTGATTTTGTTTGGTTTCCTACAATGGTATGTTGGTAAATGTTGACCAAATGGCTCTCGGGGCTGGGAGGGAAGCCCTGGTCTGCCAGTTTCATGGTGTGACTCTCCCACCATGGATGATTTCAAACTGCCACTGTGATGTCACTGGCATGGCAAAGAGGGTGTGCCAAATCAGCTCTGGAGCAAGTGTGAGGTTGCTTTAGAACACCACTGTCACCACCAGAGGGGGTCTAAAGGTAGGAACAAGGAGTGTTGTTAGCAGACTTAGTGTGGGGAAATTCGAAGTTTTCAACCAGGATTCCCACCTGGCTTTCATAATGCCCACTGTACACACATATAAGAGCCTGTTTGCATATCAATGGGATGTTTACCTGCAGCAGAGCTGCTAGTCAGTCACAGGAGATCCACCGCAGGGAGGGGTCAAGAGGCTGTCCTCTCCTAAGTTCCTCTAACTAATTGGGCGGATGCCTGCCAGTCACCAGGGACCCACCTACAGAGTTCCTCCCAGAGCAAGGAGAGGGGGTAAGCAGAAAGCATGCCA
The DNA here is from genome assembly GCA_032199065.1 of Smutsia gigantea. Classification (NCBI taxonomy): domain Eukaryota; kingdom Metazoa; phylum Chordata; class Mammalia; order Pholidota; family Manidae; genus Smutsia; species Smutsia gigantea. The sequence goes on along the minus strand of JAVSCE010019754.1, from coordinate 418,247 downwards.
TGGCTGGAGAGAGTGAGCTTGGGAGCCCAGTGAGGGGGAGCCCCAGGTGGCACTGGTAGAGAGAGTCCAGCAGCTGGGGTTTGGAGAGAGAAGAGACTCAACCATGAGAATAAACCCTTTCATTTCCAACCCCTCACCCTTGTTTTCCTTTAGTCTTCGAATTCACAATGAACTTTCTCCAGGCATGGAACCCCCTTCCTACCAGACCTATACTTAGTATCATCTATGTGAACATGTGTGTGCATTTAGAGGTGGGCGTGCTGTGTAACATGTGTATGCATACATTTCCCACCTCTGTCTACTGACAGAGATCAGAAGCAAAGCCACCCCAGTAGCAATAAACACCTCTGGTACCCAGGTCTGGGTACCTAATAACACTTCCACACCTACAGGGAACCAGAGCCCTCCAAGGAAATGCTAATTCCATGGCTGGACAGGTTAGGTACAAGATGAGCCTGAAACATTTTGTAAGATGAGTTAAAAATTATAAAATTTAAAAAATGGGGGTGAGAGAGGAAAACAAAGGGAAGAATGGAAGAAGTAAAGGTGCTATGGATTCAATGTTTGTGTCCCCCCAAAATTCCCAATGTTAACTCCTAACCCCTAATGTGGCACTGTTAGGAGGCAGGGCCTTTAGGAGGTGCTTAGATCTCAGCAGCAGACCCCTGTGCTGGGATGAGCACCCTTACAAAAGACCCCAAAGAGCTCCCTGCTCCTTCCCCATGTGAGCACACAGTGAGAAGCCAGCATCTGCCACTCTGACAAGGCCTTACCAGAGCCTGACCCACAGTGCAGGCGCTCAAGTCTCAAGCTTCCAGCCTCCAAAGCTGAGACACATTCCTGCTGATGATAAGCCCCCAGTCTGCAGGCTTTTGTTATAGTGGGCCCTGAGTAAGATGGGAGGGAGGTAATGGCAGGGGCTCACCACAGGGACCAGGAGTCAGCCTGGAGGCACCATATCTGGGACAATTTGAGCACCAAAATCATTGAGGACTGTGAAGGATTATAAACTAGAACAGTGAGGAATTAAAAAACAGGAATCCAGGAAACCAAATTAGTACTAAATAGATAAACAGACCAAAAGGAAAGAAGGGAGAGCTGCTGCTTACAGAATGGCCATGTACGAACAGGCCCATATGGAGAGCCACAGCCAGAAAAACATTACTTTGCAGCCATTCCAGTAACTAGGGGTCAGAGCAAAAATCACCAATAGATAGTAAATCCAGACTATCTCCTGAAGAGCAGGCTCTCTTGTGGTCTTAAAACGCCTTCCCACAGACTGCTTATTAGTTGCAGAGGGAGGTGGTAACGGTCCTGGGGAGATTGGGCAAGCCCTTAACCAAGGGGACAGCTCACCCACCAAGGGCTGACGGGCATTCTGTGTGTCCAGATGCAGGCCTGTCTCACACAGCCGAGTCCAGCCAAGAACGCACAGCGGGAACAGCCTCGTGAGGAGCCCATTATCAGACACACCCCAAAACTGGAAGCTTGTATTTTTCAAAAGTGACCATATTATTCACAATGTCATCAAAGTGACAGGAAGGCTGTGAAAATGTTCCAGATTTAAGGAGACTAAGGACACATTACCACTGAGTGCCACAGCCGACCTAGGCTGATCTCACACTGAAAACAGTGCTACTGAGCTGACAGAAAATTCTGGAATGCAGCCCACAGATTAGAGCCTTGAGTGATTCTGTTAAAGAGCGTCCTATTCTCAGCAAACAGCAGCTGCCGTGCTCTGCACCCCCACAGGGCGGACACCCTCCTTTTATAGTTTAAACATACTCAAAGAGCTCCGGTTAAAAAACTCTCTCCAAGACCCATGTTTCCAGAGTCAAACATCTAAACAGCCGCTGGCTTTCCCCACCATGTCATCCAGCAACCACGCCCACCAACTCAGAGCATCCTCTGAGACACTCAACTCCTCCCTGGCTACGCCAGATCAGTGCCACCTTCGGTCCTCATCTTAGCATACTATCCTCCCTCCTCAACCTGAAAAGAACAAGCATTTTGTGGCAATGCAATGTTTCCCTGAGTACACTAAAAGAGGCACCCCCTGAACTGCTGTGAAATGGAAAATGGCCATTTACTGGAATGCAATTTGGCCATGAGTACTTGAAATGTGAACATCTTACAATTCAATAGTGATGAAGTGAAGGGGGTAAGAGAAGGCTCTGGACTTGACTTCTGCTCTAGTGCTGACTAGTTTCCATGTTGATAAAACAGGATAATCAAAGACCATGGAGAATTATGGGGCCTGAAGGAGGGACTTCTGCCCAGAGCACAGCCATAATTATAGGGCATGTCTCCTTCTAGGGTCACATATTTGTTCCTGAAAGATACAGACACTCCTCGTTCTCCTTGCAGGGGCTTAGATGGTCTGAGCCTCCCATCCTCCCCGCCTTGCCCTCTGGGCTGGGGCAGAAGCACATAGGGAGATGCAGACTCACAGATGGAGAAGCAGCAAGGACAGGGACCACAGGCCTTCCAAGGTCACAGAGTGATCTGGGAGGAGAGCTGCCGACAGAACACAGTCTCTGGATCCCCAGCAGACTGCACCAGCCCAGGTGGGCTCCTACCAGAAAGCTCTCTTCCTGTGATTTCCACTCCTGCGCTGCCAAATTAACACAAGGGGTGATGAGAACAGCTCACTGTTGTGCTCCCAGTAACAGCTGCTCTCCAGCTGTGACCTGCCCTGCAGGATCTGGCCTGAGGCCCAGGCTCCACAAAGGCAGGGCTGAGGATTGGGTGGTGGTAAGGGGCAGTCTCCTAACAGCTTACCGTGAAGCAGAGCTGGGGGCAGGTGGGCAGAATCAAGCACATTTGCTCAATTACAGGGTGAACAAAGCTTGTTGTTATAGTCTTGCGCCCTGAAAGAGTGAAATGGCTAGAGCCCTGGGAAAAGGCAAGGGCCCACACTGAAAGCCGCTCATCAGCTCAGTGTAACTGGACTGTACCACTGGTCACCCTTCATATCCAAAGGTAAGGTGGCCTCCATGACACAAGTGACACACAATCCAAGGTGGTATGGGGCTGCGCACTAGTGGAATGGCATGACCCGTAAGTGCCACTGGAGTTCCAGAGGCAGGAAACAAAGGCCTGGAAATTGCAGGGAAGTGGAAGCATCCTGGGCCCCCAATGTCCATGCACGGAATTTCTGGGGCTGAGTACCTAGCCACCCAGCCAGAGCTAAAAGTGGGTACAGTGTCCATGCCTGGGTGCACTGCCTGGTCCTGCTAACAAGCAATGGAGCAGGGGCTATGTTGGTCCTGAATGTGTGGTATGTCTGTAAATAAAGCCTCCAGAAAGGCTGGCTCCTGCCTGCCTAAGTACACCTAGAGGTGACTTGTCCTCCACCCCCACATGCCAGCCAGGCCCCATGGCCCAGCTCTCCAGATCCATCACTGTCGCTGCACACGGGGACGCCAGACAGCCTGGCAGCCAGCAGAAGGGCAGGAATGAATGAGTCATATCGAGAAAACCAACCAGCCAGGCAGCAATGCAATCTAAAGCTCTGGGGGACAGCGCACTCCAATGTCCCCGTGAGGAAAGGACAGAGGATGAAGAATGCCCAGAGTGAACACCACTCCACCAACAAAAAAAGAAAGGCTAAGATGGAATGAAGCAAACAAACTGGAGCCTTAAGGTATGCAAGGCCCGGCATGGGCAGGCCCCACATGACAGCCCTGGGTTTTTGCCCCGAGTCCCATGAGAGGTGTCCTACACCCACTTTAAATACAGAGCCTCCAATACTGCAGTGTGTGGATGCACAGTTGGGAGGTAGGTAAGGGCCAGAGCCAAGCCCCCCAACAGTCAGGCTGCAGCCATCTTCCCTTCAGCATCACTCTCTGAGGGGGTACGAAGGGCAGGACCTCCATCCACGTCATCTCACATCTTCTGGTTCTGAGGCCTCCCATCCCACCCCACAGGCCCTGATACCTTGTGCGTGGGGGCCAGGCAGGTTGGGCAGCATTCCCTCCATGGGGCACAGGAAGCACCGCCAAGTCCAGCTCCCCTCCCAGATCAAGCGGCTTGAGACAAGCAACAAGCAGCCTGCCTGTCTGGCTAGCTCTTCCCCAGCTCTGTGATGCCATGACGTCAGGCTCTCACTCAGGCCTTTCTTCTTCCTGCTGGCCTCCAGCTGGCTGCTCCCCCAGAGCCTCTCTCCCACCACCATGCCCACAGACCTACAACTGAGCACAGGCCTGCCCCTCACAGCAGGGGCCAGCATATCACCCTGCTGGGCACAAGGCCCCAGATGACACAGCCCACGTGCAGAGGTCCTGCACACCATGCCACACACGGGGATAACCTGGGCTACAAGCGCTTCAAGTGCAGCTGTTTGCCCTCCACTGTGCCCTTTCTCCCTTCCCCAGGCTGAGAACACACGAGACACAGGAGCATTCATCTGAACTAGAGGTCATGACACCCTTCTCTCAGCTGTGAGCAAGGGTCCCCAGAGCCCCTGGGGCATTTCTGCCTTGGGTCCAACACATGAGTTAACCTGCTCCCCAAACTACAGACTCTCTTCCCATTGCACATGCTCCCTCCACACCTCAGATTCAGGGCATGTCCTCCTCTGTGGGCCCCTGGGGCCCAGACCATCAGCCCAGGCCAAGTTCTGGTCACCACTGCTACATGACAATCGCAGCCCAAGGGCTCCCATCTCTGTGCCCACCCTTGCTGACCCAGGCAGTCCAGCCTCTCTGAATGGAAAGTCTTAAAAGTGGAAACTTAACAAAAGCACAGTTTTCTCCAACAGGGGAAAAAATCACCTAGAAAACTTTAGAACAAAGATTGGAAATGCCAAACATCTGAATGACAACAGGTCATATTAAAACCAATGGGGTGGAGTTTATAAAGTGTCTTAAAAGAAAACTGAGAGCCAAAATGTATTAGTTAAAAAAAAAGTTTAAATATCCAAGAGAAGCATTCAAGAAACCAGAAAGATAATAGCATAAACAGAAGAAAAAGAAAATAACACACATTAAAATGAGCAACTAAACAGTAAACAAAATTACAAATGATCAATACAACAGAAAGCTATATTAAAAATAGCTAAATAACAAATGTAGAGAAATTTGATCTGACTAAAAAGCTGAAAAAAGCATTAGAAATAGAACACAACAAATAAGAAGACTGAAAAAATCACATAAGAGCATACATGTACGTTTGTATCCATATACCTGAAAATGTCCCTGAAATGGACTATTTTTCAAGGGAAAAAAAAGGTGTGTATAATCAACAGTCATGATAGAAACTACAGAGGCAGTCTCAAAACTGTCTCTAAAATAGGCTCCAGGCTTAGAGGCTTTGGTAAAACAAGTCTATCAAATATTAGACAACATTTGCTTTTCAAAGTGGAAGACGGAGAAGTTACTTATTTAAATAAAGGACAGAAAAGTAGGGGAAGTTTCTCAAATCATTTTAGAAAATCATGCTGTCATTTATATGATCCAATACACAGGCACACCTTGGAGATATTGCAGGTTCAGATCCACAATAAAGCAAATATCACAAGAAAGTAAGTCAAATGTATTTTTTGGTTTTCCACTGCATAAAAAAGTTATGTTTATACTGTACTGTAGTCTATTAAGTGTGCAAAAGCATTAAGTCTAAAAAAACAACATATATACCTTAATTTAAAAATATTTTATTGCCAAAGAATGCTAACCATCACCTGCGATGTCAGCGAGTCATAATCGTCATGCCGGTGGAGGGCCCGGCCTCGATGTTGGCGGCTGCTGACTGACCGGGGCCGTGGTTGCTCAAAGCTGAGGTGGCTGTAGCCCTTTCTTAAAGACAGTGAAGTCTGCCACACTGACGGATTCTTTCACGGACGCTCTCTGTAGCGTGTGATGCTGTTTGAGAGCGTGCGACCCACAGTGGAACTTCCAGAACTGGAGTCAGTCCTCAGACCCTGCCGCTGCTTCAGCAGCTCAGCTGATGTCACATCCCGCGGTCCTCACGGCACCCTCGCCAGGAGCAGGTTCCATCTCAGGAAAGCCGGTTCCCTGCTCCTCCGCAGGAGCGGCTCCTCACCCTGCAGGTCTGACCATGAGGTGCAGCAGGGCAGCCCCAGCCTCAGGCTCCACTTCCAGTTCTGGTTCTCTCGCCGTTCCCACCACACCTGCAGCTGCTTCCTCCCCGGAGGCCTTGAACCCCTCAGAGTCATGCACGAGGGCTGGAATCGACTTCCTCCAAACGCCTGTTCATGTTGACATTCTGACCTCTTCCCATGAATCACAAATGTTCTCAATGGCATCGGGAAGGGTGAATCCTTTCCAGAGGTTTTCAGTTTACTGTGCCCAGATCCACGGAAGGAATCACTACCTCTGCAGCTAGAGCCTTAATGTTTTTCCTAAATAATAAGACTTGAAAGTCGAAATGACTCCTTGATCATGGGCTGCAGAATGGAGACTGAGTCAGCAGGCATGAAGACAGCACGAATCTCGTTGTCCATCCCATCAGAGCTCGTGGGTGACCAGGTGCACAGGCAACGAGCAGTCATATTTTGAAAGGAATCTTTTTTCTGAGCAGCAGGTCTCAACAGTGGGTTGAAAATACTCAGTAAGCCATGCTGTAAACAGACATGCTGTCACTCAGGCTTTGTTGTCCCATATACAGAGCACAGGCAGAGTAGATGAGCATCATTCTCAAGGGCCAGAGGACTTTGAGAACGGCAAACGGGCAATGGCTTCAACTGGAAGTCTCCTGCTGCACCTGCCCCTAACAGGAGAGTCGGCCTGTCCCGGGAAACTGTGAAGCCAGGCACTGCCTCCTCCTCTCCAGCTGTTACAGTCCCAGACGGCATCTTCTTCCAACAGGGGCTGTTTCATCTACACTGAAAATCTGCTGTTTAGCGCAGCCGCCTGCACGAATGACCTGAGCTGGATCTCCTGGATGACTTGCAGCTTCTCCATCAGCACCTGCTCCTCCACCTGCACTTTTATACCATGGAGACGGCTTCTTTCCTTAAACCTCATGAACCAACCTGAGCCGGCTTCCAGCTTTTCTCCTGCAGCCTCCTCACCTCTCTTGGCCTTCAGAGAACTGGGGAGTCAGGGCCTTGCTCTGGATTAGGCTTTGGCTTGAGGTATGGTGTGGCTGCTCTGACCTTCTGTCCAGACCACTAACACTTCCTCTGTATCATCAATGGGCTGTTTTGCTTTCTTACCTTTCGGGTGTTCACCGGAGTGGCACTTTCAATTTCCTTCAAGAACTTTTCCTTTACAGTCACAACTTGGCTGACTGGGGCAAGAGGCCTGGCTTTCGGCCCGTCTCAGCTTTGGAGATGGCTTCCTCACTGAGCTTAATCGTTTCTAGCTTTTGATTTAAAGCGAGATATGTGTGCCTCTTCCTTTCACTAGGACATGCCGAGGCCACTGTAGGGTGCTGACTGGCCTAGTTTTCAGGGGACAGGGAGGACTGAGGAGAGGAAGAGAGACAGGGAATGGCCAGGCGGTAGAGCAATCAGAACACACACAACATTTATTCAGTTCTCCTCTTAACATAGAAAATTCTACTGATGAGATTCCAAGTGTTGGTTCTTTGACTAAATTGTGTTAGATCTTACTGGTACTTTTTAATACTCTTCCAAATGTACATACCCTCCTGATATTTTATTTGGGCTGGATAAGGGTTAGTAATAGGGTAGGTCTGGAGTTAAGGCTGGTGCTGGGCTGGGGGTTAGTGTGGGCATTAGTTACTGTAAAAGTTAGAGATAAGGTTAGGGTGGCACTCCTTTTTAAGTTTCTTTTCTTATAGTTTTTAATTTATAGGCACACATAGTTTTATTGAGCCTTACTTTATTGTACTTCACAGATAAATTGTTTTTTCAAACTGCAAGCAAGTCTATTGGCACCATTTTTCCAACAGCTTTGCTCATGTTGTGTCTCTGTCATATTTTGGTAATTCTCACAATATTTCAAACTTTTTATTGTTATTATATTTGCCATTGTGATCTATGATCAGTGATGACAACTCACTAAAAGATGAGATGATGGTTCCATTTTTTTAGCAATTAAGTATTTTAAATTAAGGAATATACACTAATTTTGTTTAGATAAAATGCTACTGCACACTTAACAGACTACAGTATAGTGAAAGCTTAACTTTTATGTGTACTGAAAAACAATTCATGTGACTCACCTGTGACATTCACTTTATTGTGGTGACCTGGAACTGAACTTGATGTCTCCAAGATGTGCTTGTAACAGAGTAAATGGCCAAGTAGGTATCTTCCTCTATGAGACACTGAACACTGTTAAATATCAGCTGTTTACAATTTATAGTTCTGATCAATTTCAAATGAAGTCCCAATCTGATTAAATTTCTTAATTTAAAAATCATTCTAGAGTTCATCTAGAAAGTAAGTAATCAAGAATAGCTGAAAGTTTTTTTTTTAGTAATGTGGTCAGATAAGTACACCATAAAACTGAAATAATTCAAACAGTTGACAGTACAAGAACAATTAGAGAATTCAGAAACAAACACTTATACATACAATATTTTCAGATAGAATGCACATGTCAAAAAAAATTAGCACAAATCATTACAGAAATAAACTATTTTTCAATATTTAGTGTCTTCAATACTCATAAGAAAAAGGAACTTATAATCTTCACCTAATAACATATATCAAATTAAATTCCAAGTGGATTACATAGGTTAATACAAAAAGGAAAAGCAGAAAACAGCATCTAAGTACTGCCCGCATTTCAGAACAAGAGGGATTTTCTAACTGTGAAACAATAGAAGATGACAACACAAAGGCATATTGGTATGACTGCCCAACACGCCAACACCAGAGGCAAAGGTAAATGGCTCCGTGGGGAAAACACCCAGCAGGAACGTCAAAGGGGAGAGCCCTCAATGAGATGTGAATGTTTACAAAGAAGCATCAGCCAAGGGACTGGTTCATGGACAGCTCAATCCGCGGACATGCCGTTTGCTGCCAGCGTCCTTGGGGACACAGTCACACAGGCACTGGGCGCTGCTGTGCTAGCTCATCCTGTGATCGATCACGCAGTTACACATGCTGCTTCTTTCTGAATGTGTGTGTCCTTTGCCCCAGGATGGCTGCAGGGACACATACATACTGCAGCACTGCCCCAGCAAGGGTGGAGCTGATCTATGCACAAGAAGCCCAGCTCACTGCCACCACTATCAGTGGCAGGTCTGAAAACCCCAAAAATAGGAAACAAAAAGTGAATGATTTAGCAAACATACATCCAGAGTGAACTATGCAGCCTTTTTATTTTTATTTTTTTATTAATGTATTATTGATATATACTCTTATGAAGGTTTCACATTAAAAAACAATGTGGTTCCTACAGTCACCCATATCATCAAGTCCCCCCCATACCCCATTGCAGTTACTGTCCATCAGTGTAGTAAGATACCACAGAGTCATTACTTGTCTTCTCTGTGCTACACTGTCTTCCCTGTGACCCTTCCACACCATGGGTGCCAATCATAATACCCCTCAATCCCCTTCTCCCTCCCTCCTCACCCGCCCTCTCCCACCCCTCCCCTTTGGTAACCGCTAGTCCCTTCTTGGGAGTCTGTGAGTCTGCTACTATGCAGCCTTTTAAACATAATGCTTTAAAACGAGCAACATGGCACACCCTATAGTGTGCCATTCCATCTGAAAGCACAGCTCAGACATGCATGTGCCCTAACCAGAGGCAGAGTCTGGGGTGGGGCAGACCAAAGTCCTGCAGCAGCGCTCTGGTCCCCCAACTGCCGCTGAGCACCAACTGTCAGCAGGGTCCTCTCTGAGCGCCAGGAAAAGCTGTGATGGGCACAGCAGGGCTCACAGGTACAGGCGGGGCCAGAGGAGATGATCTCACAATGGGCAGGACCAGGAGAGCACAGGGTCCCTGGAGCCTGAGAAAGAACACACCATGAGAAGGGGCAGCTGCAGCTGCAGAGCTCAAGCTCCCCAAGGAGGAAGATTCTGCACCGGACTGGGCAAGGCAGAGCAGTGAGCTGGCCAAGTGGTGAGAACGACACCCGCCAGGCAGGGCCAGATGGCCCCGCGGAGAAGCCAGCCCTGCAGGCCTAGAGACAAGTAGAGGGGCCCTGTTTCCACAATTTTTTTACTTTTAACAAAATTATGAATGTATCTAGTTTTAAGTCAAAGAATCCCACAGAGCTTACAGTGAACACAGCAGGCCCTGGCCTCTCTGTGCCTCTGTCCTACAGGTGACCATTCTCCTGGCTCTTCCAGGTCCTCGGCATTAACCTCCACCATCCAGTCACCAGGTTTGGGGTGCACTTCTTGACATTGTAATCTGATGTGTGTCTGCTAATTTCCTACTGGGAAACAGAGGCATCAAGTCTGGGACTATCACCCCAGGGTCGAATCCATCCACACCCTCCAGGCCTAGCCCCAGGAAGCTGGAAGGTTATTCATGCCCCCCTCTGGCTCCCTCCTCGTGCCTGTGCCTTCCTGGCAAGAACAGGGGCCTCCTTTGCTTGTTTAGTTTTCTATGACATACCTACTACTAATTTACCTCCAAATTCTCAGCCAGGGATCAACTGCCTTTGATCCCTCAAACATGGCAAGAAACAGCCTATGGTCCCCCGGAGCCACCATCTGCCTGCTCCCCAGGCATCACCTGCCCTTTCTATTCCCCACCCAAAGCCCATTCAGCATTCTGGGACCCCAGGGGAGAGGCTGGGCTCACACATATCCGTAATGCACTGAGTACATGCAGCCTGTTTTCCCTTAGGACAGAACCCTCCTCTGCTGGGCCTGTAGGCACCAGTCACCCTCCAGGCAGTAACCTGCAGTCTTTAGCCAGGTGGGAGGGAAGCTGAGACCCCCTGCATCTTAAACAGGCTTTCCACTAATTTCTTACTCTACCCCTTCTTTACCACCCCCACCCACTTTCGGAGATAAGTGGAAACATCACTCCTGAGATGGGGACTGTCTGCAACACAGTACATGCACTTCCCAGGCCCCCAAGACACAGACACAGATACACCGACACACCGCCTCAAACTTTTCCATGTTTCAGACCTGAAAGGTCCCTCTGTTTGTCCCTCTGCTCTCCAAACTCCACACCTGTCATCTCGTCTCTCAATGTCTTGGTGGCTTCTGCTGTTAAAATGTCTCAGCTGTCATTTTAGTGGGTTTTAAGAAGCAGCAGAGCCTAGTTCAACCATTGTGGAAAGCAGTATGGAGGTTCCTCAAAAAACTCAAAATAGAAATACCATTTGACCCAGGAATTCCACTCCTAGGAATTTACCCTAAGAATGCAGCAGCCCAGTTTGAAAAAGACATATGCACCCTATGTTTATCGCAGCACTATTTACAATAGCCAAGAAATGGAAGCAACCTAAGTGTCCATCAGTAGATGAATGGATAAAGAAGATGTGGTACATATACACAATGGAATATTATTCAGCCATAAGAAGAAAACAAATCCTACCATTTGCAACAACAAGTATCAAATGATTTCAGTCATCTGTGGAGCATAAGAACAAAGCAAAAACTGAAGGGGCAAAATAGCAGCAGACTCACTGGACTAACAGTTACCAAAGGGAAAGGGACTGGGGAGGGAGAAGGGGACTAAGGGATAACATATAACATAGGTGGGGGACACGGGGAAGGCAGTATAGCACGGAGATGACAGGTAGTGACTATAACACCTTACTATGCTGATGGACAGTGACTGTAATGGGGTATGGGGGGACTTGAAAATGGGGAATCTAGTAACTACAATGTTGCCCATGTGATTTTATATTAATAATAACAAAATAAAAAAATATTAAATCATGAAAAAAATAAAATAAAACCTGGAGGAAAAAAAAAAGCAGCAGCAGAGGTCAGTGTGACTCCAATCTGCCAATCTGGGTGAACACCAAGGGAGTAATTTTTCACTTTAAGACAGGCGCTCTCATGTCACTGAGATGCTAGCAGGAGCCGTCTGTGGAGACGGAGCTAAGGCCCTGAGCAGGAGGGGCGGCTGCCAGGTAAGGGCACTGCAGGCACAGGGAGGGCCTCTGTTTTTCCTCCACCAGGAGGAGGGCACCAGCTGAGGCGGAAATCAGATTAGGTCAGAAATCTGGAAGGAAAACAAACCTTCCAAGGAGGTGTGGCCGGGATCAGGCAGGGTTGGAAGCCACTCCCAGTCCCCCGGCGGGTCGGCAGGCCTGGCCTCTGGGCAACAGCAAGCTAGTGTTGTGTGGAGTGGACACCCGAGGACAGGAAGGAGCCAGAGTGTTGGTAGGAACGTGATTACAGGCAGCACCACAAGCTGCAGGCTGACAGGAGAGTCCCTGAAAAGGACAGAGTGGGAAGGAGGCCCTAAAAGAGTTCCAGTCAGGGAGTTCTTCTGCTCAGTACCCTCTGTCCTTATTAGAAGTGAGATTTCAAGTTTTTTGTCCTATGTTCCAAATTTCCCAACTCTACAGTGAAAGTTCTTATCTTAAGGTAATGCAGAAAAGAACCGGTGAAAAGCAAATAACTGATTGGGTATTATAAAGAGCAGGAGACCTTGAAGTGAATAAAGATTTCAACCAAGTTTCCTTATCATTGTTTCTTACTCTCCTGGGGTCAGCATAGTCAAAGGCAGTGTCCTGAGGTGGGAGGGGAGTGGGCTGTCCACTGACTACTTGTGAGAGCTTGAGGCCCCTCTGCAAAACAAAACAGGCTGGGGCCCAGCTGTGTCTGCGCAGGCATCCATGAAGCCAGGAAGGTCAGGCACATCACCATGGAAGGCTCCTTCTCACTCTAGAAGTGAGGAGAGTGCTCAGAGACGTGCAAATGGAAACCATGTTCTTCCCAAGCCACTACGTCCCCTGGGAAACACCCACCACAGATGAGCTCACAGGGCTGACGTGATGCAGGGCTCACCATGCCGTTTCTGTTCCACCAGCTCAGTGCTCCTAACAGCCCCCTCCCCACCCACAGGAGAGGCCACAGGTGCCCCCGGAAAGCTGTTGCCTTTACTTAACCATGCCTCAGGGAACTCCCAGGATCTGTGCTGCAGCCCCCTGCAATCCCAGTCGTAACGGAAATCAGAATGGGGCTCACAGTCTTGATGGCTCAAACTCACTGCTTGTCTCTCTGCCTGGCTGCCTGGAGCTTCTCTACCTAAGGAGCCAGGAGCCCCACACCACTAGTAGGGTGCAACTCTGCGCCAGCCACCCCACCCATGCCGGCTGCTTTATTTCCAGAACTTCAGGCTGGCCCAGCTGGAAGGTCCCCTCCTACCAGAAGCAGGGGTTTGTACAACACCCAAGTCTGGCAGGGGGTGGGGGGAACAGGGGGAGCAGGGAAGGGAAAGGCACAGGCACAGCATATGCAGGGTGTTGTTTGTAGGCCTGAGTTCCATAGGCCCTTCCCTCGGGACTTGTGTGAAAATTAGATCCAGATTTGCATAACCACCAAGCCAGTGGGGATTTGGATGTCCTCTGGAGAGGCAGGTATTATAACAGCTTTAGCTTGAAAAAAAAACAACAGAGAAAAGAGACTAGCTGGCTCCCTCTCCCACACTCCACCTGATTCTCCAGGCCCCCGACAGCCCCCTGCTGTCCTCCAACCTTGTTCCCTGCCCATGCCCCTTGGCTCTCTGGGCTCCAGTCACAATGGCCTCCTCATTGCTCCAGGAGTGCCAGGCACCTGCCCCCCTGGAGTTGAGTCCTGTATCCCCCACACCCACCAGGCAACTACTGCACCCTCTTCTCAGGGCCTGCTCTGACCACCCTATTCAGACTGTACCCCACTCTCCGGCACCCCTCAGGTGTTTCATTTCCTCCAGAGCAAGCATTGCCACCAGACACATATGTGATGGCTTGCTTAGTGTATTTACCTTTTGAAACCCCACAAGATGTGGGTTAAAAGAGGTGGGCATCCCAGAACAGTGCTTGGCACATCACAGGCACTCTAACATTTGCTCAATGAATGAACGAGCAAATGAGGTCTCTGTTCAAGCAAATGAACAGAGAGGTCTCTGTTAATTAAGCACTCTCCTCTTCAAAGGGCAGTCAGGATTCCTGCCACATCAGCCCTAAATACCATGTGCATGTGCTCCCCAGCTCCTCACCACCATCTCTCTGAGGGGGCTGACCATTAAGTCACAGCCCCTGAGGCAGGTGGTAGCATGCATGCCCTCAGCACTCTCTGAGCAGGGTCAGTGGAGCCCAGGACTCCACAGAGATACTCATATGGCCACCAAGACCCCCAGGAAGGCCAGACACTGAGCTTGGAGCCCACAGCACAGCAACCAGGCAGCCCCTGCTTCTCCTAGCATCGTGAAGCAGACACAGGCCTAGGGGTCTGAGGCCATAGCTACAAGCCCAGTCTTACCAATGACAACCATAGTGATGTCAGTCACCACCCCGAGCCTTGGAAGGAGGATGGGACAACGGTGCCTACTCACAGGGAGTTATTTGGAATCAGATGTACAGTAGTCAGATTAGCATGGCTGCCACAGATCAACACTTCATGAACACTAGCTGCTGTAATGACTACAACATTAGTACTCCACGTAAGACTGCAACCAAGTGTCCTGCTGGAAACTGTTAGAAAATAACATTTATAAACTTTGGAAAAATGAAGACATCTTAAGGCTAAATTTAAAAGAAATCTTTCATGGCAGTTTTTCAAAATGGGTCACAGCCACAAAGAACATCCACACAGCCTCACTAGGCCACTACAGCTACAAGCACACACTCACTGCCTGGCCAGGGGGCATTGCTGGATTGTGGAACAAAGACACATGTTTGCTCCGTACATGCTGACCACTGGTCCTCAGGCCCCCTGATGCAGTTTGCTTAGGTTAACTTTAAAGAAGATAGGTTAGTAGAAAAGGAAGAAACTGCCTCTTCTAAAATTTTGGTTCTACAGAAGCCTGAAGGGTAATGCGGACATCACTGACACCAGTCGTGTACCCTGACCCCTAGCAAGACTCTCATGTAACATAAAACCAGGCCACATAGAAGGGAGGCAAGACACAGGCTTAATACAAGCAAGACTTTAAAAATCAACTGACATAGAAAGAGTCACTCAGTTTAAAGATGTTAACTGCCACGATGATGTTGTGAGACACTCCACTTACGTGGGACCTCATGGCGATCTCTCTCTGCAATCTCTCTGAGATCTGTTAACAGGTTTAAAAAACTATAATTGGGAATCATAAGTAGAAAATAACCCAAAGAATTATCTATCACTTTGGACATCAAATTTTATCAAACCAAAGTAATTTATTAAAGAATGCAGTCATAAATCAGCTATTTGGAAGGTCAAAGGCAGTTTTCTAGAGAAAGAATTCCATAAAAGTGGTTATATTCTAAACTGAGTCTGAAATTGAAAAGACACTAGTAAATGCTCAGAGCCCCCAACTACCCTAAACACTGACCCAGTCCTAAACCTGATGAAGTTGGGGGCAGTGCTGATTCTCAAGCCTCTGAACCTGCGGGGAGCAGTAAGGAGGAGATGTGTAGGTGGGACACCCAGGGTACCACACATCTCAGACCCAAGTCTGAAGAGCACTTCGTCTAGACAACAGGGCGCCCTACCTGCGCAAAGACTTGGTTGGCAGGTAAGCAACACTGCCAGACTCCCACAGGCTGCCTGAAGGCCTGTCCAGTCTGACTGAAGACAGGAGGAACATTAGAAATCCCCAGTGGAGGACTGCCAGCCTCAAACAATGAAAAGACATGAGACAAGGGTTTTCAGACATGGGACAACAGGCAGCACAGGACATGATCTCTCAGGGAAGGACACAAATTAGATGAATCCTGACTGCCCAGCCTGCAGCTTGGGGTGCGGTTCCAGGCCACAGCACAGTAGGGGAACCCAGGCAAAGGCAGAGGAGTCCTCAGAAGAGGAAACAAGAGTTGAGGCTCAGGGAAGCAACACAAGCGAGAATTAGCAGAGCACAGGACCAAAGAGGAGAGAGCTGCACAGAGAAATGCTCCAGAAACCAGTGGGGAATTTCCTTGAGTCTTTATTGGACACTGATCAGCAAACCACCTGTGACCAGGGAAAGCACCAGCAGAAAGAGACAGGTCAAAGGGCAGCTGCAGTGCCCACAGTCCTAGGATGGCTCTTGCTCCAACAATCAGACTATGAAACCTTTGGGTCACTGGCTGAGCACCTGGAAGTGTTGCCTCGGCAGCAGGACCACAGTAGCACAAGACTAAACTGGTACTAAATTAGGTACTGCCTAACAGTGTTCAAAAGCAAGCCAGCAGAGGGCCTAAATTTACCAAGTAACTTAAACTCATTTCAAAAAGAAAGTTTCAAATACTTAAAAGAATACAGAACCCTAAATTTAAAAATCACAATGTCTTTCATCCATTCATAAATTACCAGGCATAAAGACAAGCAGGAAAATATATCTCATAATGAGAACACTTGATCAATAAGAAAAATATCCAGAAATTACACAAGGAAATAATTAGTACATAAGGTCCTTAAAACAGCTATTATAAATACATTGCATGTGTTCAAGAAGATAAAGCACAACATGCTAATTAGAGACATGAAAAGCAATAAAAAAGACCAAAACAAAACATCCTGATATGAAAAATACATGTGAGATGAAAAAGATGCTGGATGGGATTAGCAGCACAACAGACATTACAAAAGGAAAGACAGTCAGTGTGCAAACAAAGTAATCTGTGTAGGCCAGGGCTACCTACCTAAAATGACACTAAGAAAAACCTCCTCCCCACAAAAACCAGAAATTTTTGTGTAAGTAGAGACCCAGAGGAGAGGACAGGGTGAAAGAAAAAAATATTTAAAGAAATAATAACAAAATATTATCACAAATTGATGAAAATTATGAACCCATAGATCCAACAAGGTCAACAATCCCAAAGCAAAAGGAAACAGGAAATTAAACCAAGGTGCATCATAATCAACTTACCTGAAGAGAAAGTTCTAAAAGCTGCCAGAGAAAAAAGAAACATTATCAGAGGGGCAAACACAGCAAGGTGGAGAGAGGACTTCTCAAACAATGCAAGCCAGAAGCCAAGAGAATGACATTGCTAAAGTAACAAAGGAAAAAGCTGTCAATGTGAAATACCACACACAGTAAGAATAACTTTCAAATACAAGGGCTACATGAAGACTGTTTTTGATAAAAAAAAGCTAAAATAATTCATCACCAACTCACCTAACTACAAATAATATTAAAGTAAGTCCATCATAAAAGAGAAAATGAGGAGATTCAAGATGGCGGCATGAGAGGTGACATGGAGAGCTCCTCCCAAAACCACAAATAGTACAAAAATATAGTTAATTAACACAACTAACCCTAAAACAGCAAGAAGAAAGAAGGCTGAACCAGACTGTATAAAGAACTCACGAAAAGAGCAGACCTCACGAAACAGGCCTGCCTGCACCAGTTTGCAAACTGACAGTCACAGCGCTGGCGTCAGGCCAGCCAGAGGGAGGCCCCGCCTTCAACAGAGACGCACAGCACAGAGGCTTACACGTGTGTGCTCGACCCACTAGGCCTGATGCTGGAGACAGGCACCGCAGATGGGAATCAGTAAACAGGTCTTTCCTCCACCCAGGCAAGAACTTCGCTCCCCTGTGACGCCCAACCTCACTCTAGGGGCTGAGCAGCCCTAGAGACTGGAGTTTCTACGCACTAGTGGGCACCACACAGAAATATGAAACATCAAAAGAACATGGTTCAGACCAAAATCTCACAAACCGCGGAAAAAGGGCCAAAGGAAACTGAACTCACCAATCTTCCTGAAAGAGAATTCAAAATAAAAATTATAAACATGCTTACTGAGATACAGAAAAATATTCAAGAACTCAGGATCAAACTGAAGTCAGAGATTCAATTGTTAAGAAAATCCATATGTGAAATGAGACATACAATGGAGGGATTTAAAAGCACATTAGATGTAGT
This sequence comes from Smutsia gigantea, assembly GCA_032199065.1. Taxonomy (NCBI): domain Eukaryota; kingdom Metazoa; phylum Chordata; class Mammalia; order Pholidota; family Manidae; genus Smutsia; species Smutsia gigantea. Next base: position 400,359 of record JAVSCE010019754.1, on the reverse strand, counting down.
AGAAGAGACAGTAAGTGGAATAGAAATTAGAGAAGAGGAATACAAAGAAGCTGAGGCACAGAGAGAAAAAAGGATCTCTAAGAATGAAAGAATATTTAGAGAACTGTGTGACCAATCCAAACAGAACAATTTTTGCATTATAGGGGTACCAGAAGAAGAGAGAGAAAAAGGGATAGAAAGTGTCATTGAGGAGGTAATTGCTGAAAACTTCCCCAATCCGGGAAAGGAGATAGTCTCTCAGGCCATGGAGGTGCACAGATCTCCCAATACAAGGGACCCAAGGAAGACAACATCAAGACATATAATAATTAAAATGGCAAAGATCAAGAATAAAGACAGCCTTTTAAAAGCAGCTAGAGAGAGAAAAAAGATCACATACAAAGGAAAACCCATCAGGCTATCATCAGACTTCTCAACAGAAACCTTACATGCCAGAAGGGAGTGGCATGATGTATTTATTTAATGCAATGAAGCAGAAGGGCCTTGAACCAAGAATACTCTACCAAGCAAGGTTATCATTTAAATTTGAAGGAGGGATTAAACAATTTTCAGATAAGCAAAAGCTGAGAGAATTTACCTCCCACAATCCACCTCTACAGTGCATTTTGGAGGGACTCCAATAGATGGAAATATTCCTAAGGCTAAATAGATGTCACCCAAGGGCTAGACAAAGAGGACAGAATATGATTCATAACATACAAAGAATGGAGGAGGAAGAAAAAGGAGGAAAAAAAAGAAGCTTTAGGTTGTGTTTGTAATAGCATAAGAAGTGAGTTAAATTAGACTGTTAGATAGTAAGGGAATTACCCTTGAACCTTTGCTAACCACAAATCTAAAGCCTGCAATGACAATAAGTACATACCTATCGATAATCACCCTAAATGTAAATGTTCTGAATGCACCAATCAAAACACATAGAGTTACTAAATGGATAAAAAAACAAGACCCATCTATATGCTGCCTTCAAGAGACTCACTTCAAACCCAAAGACATACACACACTGAAAGAAAAGGGATGGAAAAAGATATTTCATGCAACTAATAAGGAGAAAAAAGCAGGAGTTGCAGTACTTGTATCAGACAAAATAGACTTCAAAACAAAGAAAGTCACAAGAGACAAAGAAAGACATTACCTAATGATAAAAGGGTCATTCCAACAAGAGGATATAACTATTATAAATATCTACGTACCCAACACAGGATCACTTACATATATGAAACAAATACTAACAGAATTAAAGGGGAAAATAGAATGCAATGCATTCATTTTAGGAGACTTCAACACACCACTGACTCTAAAGGACGATCAACAAGACAGAAAATAAACAGAGACAGAGGCACTAAACAACATATTAGAAGAGATGGACCTAATGGACATCTACAGAACACTTCATCCAAAAGCAACAGGACACACATTCTTCTCAAGTGCACAGGGAATATTTTCAAGAATAGATCATATACTAGGCCAAAAAAGAACCTCAGTAAATTCAAAAAGATTGAAATAGTACTAACCAGCTTCTCAGATCACAAAGGTATGAAACTAGTAATAAATTACACTAAGAAAACGAAAAAGCCCACAAACACATGGAGGCATAATGATATGCTCCTAAATAATCAATGGATCAATGACCAAATAAAAACAGAGATCAAGCAATATATGGAGACAAATGACAACAATAATTCAACACTGCAAAATCTGTGGGACGCAGTGAAGGCCGTGCTAAGAGGGAAATATATCGCAGTACAGGCCGACTTCAGTAAAGAGGAACAATCCCAAATGAACAGTCTAAACCCACAATTAATGAAACTATAAAAGGAAGAACAAATGAGGCCCAAAGCCACTAGAAGGAGGGGCATAATAAAGATTAAAGCATAAATAAATAAAATTGGGAAGAATAAAACAATAGAAAGAATCAATGAAATCAGGAGCTGGTTCTTTGAGAAAATAAACAAAAGAGAAAAGCCCTTAACCAGACTTATCAAGAAAAAAAGAGAGTCTACTCACATAAACACAATCAGAAATGAGAAAGGAAAAATCACTGCAAACACCACAGAAATACAAAGAATTATGAGAGAATACTATGAAAAATTATATGGTAACAAACTGGATAACCTAGAAGAAATGGACAACTTTCCAGAAAAATACAACCTTCCAAGGCTGACCCAGGAAGAAACAGAAAATCAGAATAGACCAATTACCAGCAAAGAAACTGAATTTGTAATCAAAAACTACCTAAGAATAAAACTCCTAGACCAGATGGTTTCATTGCTGAATTTTACCAAACATTTAGTGAAGACCTAATACCAATCCTCTGTAAAGTTTTCCAAAAGGTAGAAGAGGAGGGAATACTCTCAAACTCATTCTACGAGACCCACATCACTCTAATACCAAAACCAGGCAAAGACACCACAAAAAAAGAAAATTACACACCAACATCCCTGATGAACATAGATGCAGAAATACTCAACAAAATATTAGCAAACCAAATTCAAAAATACATCAAAAAGATCATCCATCATGATCAAGTGGGATTCATCCCAGGGATGCAAGGATGGTACAACATTTGAAAATCCATCAACATCATCCACCACATCAATAAAAAGAAGGACAAAAACCACACGATCATCTCCACAGATGCTGAAAAAGCATCCAACAAAATTCAACATCCATTCATGATGAAAACTCTCAACAAAATGGGTAGAGAGGGCAAGTACCTCAACATAATAAAGACCATATATGACAAACCCACAGCCAACATTATACTTAACAGCAAGAAGCTGAAAGCTTTTCCTTTAAGATTGGGAACAAGACAAGAATGCCCACTCTCCCCACTTTTATTCAACATAGTACTGGAGGTCCTAGCCACAGCAATCAGACAACACAAAGAAATAAAAGGCATCCAGATTGGTAAGGAAGAAGTCAAACTGCCCCTGTTTGCAGATGACATGACATGGTACATAAAAAACCCTAAAGAATCCACTCCAAAACTACTAGATCTAATATCTGAATTCAGCAAAGTTGCGGGATACAAAATTTATACACAGAAATCTGTTACATTCCTATACACTACAGGTGAACTAGCAGAATGAGAAATCAGGAAAACAATTCCATTCACAATTGCATCAAAAAGAATAAAATACCTAGGAGTAAACCTAACCAAGGAAATGAAAGACCTATACCCTGAAAACCACAAGACACTCTTAAGAGAAATTAAAGAGGACACTAACAAATGGAAATTCATCCCATGTTCTTGACTAGGAAGAATTAATATTGTTAAAATGGCCAACCTGCCTAAAGCAATCTACAGATTCAATACAATCCCTATCAAAACACGTACAGCATTCTTCAGTGAACTAGAGCAAATAGTTCTAAAATTCATATGGAACCACAAAAGACTCCGAATAGCCAAAGCTACCCTGAGAAGGAAGAATAAAGCAGGGGGAATTACGCTCCCTGACTTCAAGCTCTACAACAAAGCCACAGTAATCAAGACAATTTGGTACTGGCACAAGAACAGACCCATAAACCACTGGAACAGAATAGAGAGCCCAGTTATAAACACAAGCATATATGGTCAATTAATATACGATAAAGGAGCCATGGACATACAATGGGGAAATGACAGACTATTCAACAGCTGGTGTTGGCAAAACTGGACAGCGACGTATAAGAGAATGAAACTGGATTACTGTGTAAACCCACACACAAATATAAATTCAAAATGGATCAAAGACCTGAATATAAGTCATGAAACCATAAAACTCTTAGAAAAAAATATAGGCAAAAATCTCTTGGACATAAACATGAGCAACTTCTTTATGAACATATCTCCCTGGGCAAGGGAAACAAAAGCAAAAATGAACAAGTGGGACTATATCAAACTAAAAAGCTTCTGTACAGCAAAGGACACTTTCAGTAGAACAAAAAGACATCCTACAGTATGGGAGAATATATTCATAAATGACATATCCGATAAAGGGTTGACATCCAAAATACATAAAGAGCTCATGCACCTCAACAAACACAAAGCAAAGAAGCCCATTAAAAAATGGGCAGAAGAGCTGAACAGACACTTCTCCAAAGAAGAAATTCACATGGCCAACAGGCACATGAAAAGATGCTCCACATCGCTAATCATCAGAAAAATGCAAATTAAAACCACAATGAGATATCACCTCACACCAGTTAGGATGGCCACCATCCAAAAGACAAACAACAACAAATTTTGGTGAGGATGTGTAGAAAGGGGAACCCTCCTACACTGCTTGGTGGGAATGTAAAGTAGTTCAACCATTGTGGAAAGCAGTATGGAGGTTCCTCAAAAAACTCAAAATAGAAATACCATTTGACCCAGGAATTCCACTCCTAGGAATTTACCCTAAGAATGCAGCAGCCCAGTTTGAAAAAGACAGATGCACCCCTATGTTTATCGCAGCAGTATTTACAATAGCCAAGAAATGGAAGCAACCTAAGTGTCCATCAGTAGATGAATGGATAAAGAAGATGTGGTATATATACACAATGGAATACTATTCAGCCATAAGAAGAAAACAAATCCTACCATTTACAACAACATGGACGGAGCTAGAGGGTATTATGCTCAGTGAAATAAGCCAGGCAGAGAAGGACCAGTATCAGATGAATTCACTCATTTGAGGAGTACAAGAACAAAGGAAAAACTGAAGGAACAAAACAGCAGCAGACTCACAGAACCCAAGAACGGACTAACAGTTACCAAAGGGAAAGGGACTGGGGAAGATGGGTGGGAAGGGAGGGATAAGGGGGGGAAAGGGGCATTATGATTTGCACACGTAATGCAGCAGCGTGGGACACAGGAAAGGCAGTATTTATAGAGAAGACAAATAATGATTCTATAGCATCTTACTATGCTGGTGTACAGTGACTGTAGTGGGGTATGTTGGGGGGACTTGATAATAGGTGTCTAGTAACCATAATGTTGTTCAAGTGATTGTACATTAACGGTACCAAAATAAATAAATAAATAAAATTAAAATAAAATTAAAAAGAGAAAATATCAGAAGGAAACCTAGATCTATAAAATAAATGAAGAGAATAAAAAGAAAATGCATGAATAAATAGAATTCTTTTATCCCTTAATTTTAAGATTGTTTGAAAAGATAACAGACTACTTAAAGCAAAAATAATAGCAATGTATAACAGGCCTTATAACAAAATAGTAGTAAATGGCATGCCAATAACATAAAGGAGAGGTGAAATGGAAGTATGTGTTGTTTGGTTTTATAGTGTAAGTGCACTAGTAAAATATTACTTGATAGCAGACTGTGAGTAGTTAAGGATATATATAGTAAATCACAAAGCAACCTCTAAAAAGAAAGAGACATAGCTAATAAAGAAGTAAAGTTGATAAAATTGATCATAAAAAGTACTCGATCCAGCTGAGGCAGAAAAACAGTAAAAGAGGATCTACTAACAAATGGGACGCATAGAAAACCAATAGCAAAATGAGACATTTAAACTCAATCATATCAATAATTACATTATACATAAATGGTCTAAATATCCTAATTAGAATGAAAATATTTTAATAACTAGAGTGAAAGAAAAGAACCCTACTATATTGCTATTTATAAGAAACCCACTTTAAATATGAACATACAAATAGGTTAAAAGAAAAAGGATGTACTATGCTAAGCTTAATCAAAAGCAAGTTGGAATGGCTATATTAACATCAGAAAAAGTAGGTTTAATGCAAAGAATATAATCAGAAATTAAAAAGGGCACTGCGAAGATGTCAAAACAATAAGAAAGATAAGCAAAAGCTATAGGAGACCCACCAACACTACCCTAAAGCATGACTTAATTAACACAGAGAGAGCACTCCACACAAGAACAATACTCACTCTTTCTAAGTGATCATAGACTATTTTCCAAGACCACACACTGAGCCATTTAAAAAAGTGTCAATGAAACTTAAAATGTTGAAATCAGAAAAATGTGTGTTCCTGGACCACAATGGAATTCAATTAGAAATCAATAACAGAAAAGTACCTAGAAAATCCTCCAAATACCTGGAAAATAAATAGCACACTTCTAAATAACACAAGGGTCAAAGAAAAAATCACAATGGAAACTAGAAAGCATTTTTGACCCGAGTAAAAATGGAAACACAACATATCAAAATGTGTAAGTGTGGGTAAAATTGTAACATTTCAAGAATACCTCCCCTGGCTTTAGTACATCTGCATATCAGGAGGCGTTCAGAGGTGGAAAGCAGTATGGCTTTAGTGCATTTGCATCATTCCTCAGGGGCGGAGAGAAGTTCATCTCCATACTGATGGGTTATTAATTACCTGGGCACGGAGGGCTTATCTGTACCTGAGAGGGGAGGGGAGGGGAGGTTTTTGGTTGCCACTGGAGCAGGAAAGAGAGAAATGGCCCCAGACTCCAGTTTGTGAGCAATAAACGGATTTTAAACTTTATTTCTCCTTTGACTGATTTTGGTTTTTAGAGGTAGTTTGTCCCAGGATTTCCTCTCCCCAGACTTACAGTGGGAAACAGCAAAAGGGAAATTCAGAGCACTAAAGGCCTAGATTAGAGAAAAAGAAAGTTCTTCAATCAATAACCTAAGCTTCTACTATACAAAACTAGAGAGAAAAAGAAAGCAAATTAAACCCAGAGTAAGTAGAAGAAATACAGGTAAGAGTAGAAATCTATAAGCTAGAAAGCAATTTTTAAAAATACAGAAAATTAATGAAACTAGAAGTTGATTCTCAGAGATCAACAGTATTAGCCACAAAAATATTAGCTTTTGATCACAGATCAAAAACATCTAGCCACAATGATCAGGAAAAAAGGGGAAATGACACAAATTACCACATCAATATTGATAAATAAAATAATACTACTGATAATAAAGGACATTAAAAAGACAAGTCAAAATCATAATGTGATAGTGTTTTTCTCACACATACACAGCAATCGTACTACTCCTTTCGGGTTTCCAGTCTCAAACCTATTCCAGTATGTATGAGTGTGCATGTGCACGTGCGCCGTGTGTGTGTGTGTGTGTGTGTGTGTGTGTGTGTGTGTGTTCCCAAGCAAACCAACGAGCAATTCTTGAACACCAGCAGGGTGTCCAAGAACTCAACTCAATTCTGACGTTGTCTACCCAGAGACACCACCCATTTCCCCAGGTTAAGTGCTCTGTCCTACAAGACTGCCCTCCACTCCCCACTCCAGATGCCAGTGGCAAGTCCTAGGCTGTTCCCTGTGCTTCTGACCTACTGGCTGTAGGTTGGAGGTTCCCACAACCTTCCCCACAGGTTCCATTAATTTGCTAGAGTGGCTCACAGAACTCAGGAAAACACTTTACATTCACCAGTTTAATGAAGGATACTGTAAAGATACAAGTTAACAGCCAGCTGAAGAGATACACAGGGCAAGGCCCCAAATAAAGGAGCTCCTGACCTCGTGGAGCTTGGGGCCAGGTTTTTGGTGGCAAGTGGGAGCATTCTGGTTCCCCAAGAGTGGAAGTGCTGTCTCGGACAGAGACAGGATCCAAGGGAACGATAAGCCCCTCACAGGGGTTTTCGGTGAGAGCTTCAGTGCACAGTCTTCATTGACTAAATCATTGGCCATTGGCTGATTCAGCCTCCAGCCCCTGCCCTTGGTGGGGTGGAGAGAGTCCAAAAGTCTCTCTTTAATATTAACATGACAAGACACCCGTTTTACCTCTAAGACCCTGCCTTGTTTTCAGAAACTGTGGGTGAGGACCAATATACCTGGGAAATATATATTTGCTCATTTGTATAAGAATATAGTACTTTATCCTCCATTTGCCCCATGGTCCCAAGCACATGGGCCGGTGAAATCATGTCTGGACTTATCTCACCTTATCTCTAAACACAAGATCCAATCACCAACGCTGTAAGACTTTATCCTCCGTTTACCCCATGGTCTCTCTCTCTCTCTCTCTCTCCTCTCTCTCTCTTTCGAGACAGCCATCCTGTCTGTCTGTCTTACAGGGAATAAAACCACGCTGACGGAGTTCTCATGTCCTTCCCTGCAAGCGAGTGAGTCGGGTAGCTAAAGAACCCTTTCAAACGTCCCCATAGCAGAACACACCCTACTCCTTAAAAATGCTCTTCCTCACCCACGAGCTGCTGCTCTCTGCTCAGAAGCAGCCATTCTCTCTTTCAGTTATTAAAATCTCTTGCGTGGGCCTGTGTCTCCTGAGTTGTGCTGGGGCAAGGAGGGTCGCAGTGAGATACCCTTTCACTGGTGCCATGACTTGGTTGAGGTTCTCGCATTGACTTTGCTCTTCCTCCGGGAATCTGAGCTGCTTTGGGAGCCCTCACTGCCCAATCCTCCTCCACGGGCTCACCATCCATTTCCCCAATCGCTCGTCTTCTCGCCCAAAACCGGCCTTCAATTTGGTAAGTCTCCACTTCATAGTCAACTTAAATGTCCCTTTGGAACCTGGGAAGTGACTGTTGAGTGCCCAGCACCCCCAAGGGCTCCTCCGGGACAGGGGCACCCCCAACCACGACTTTCAGAGTCACAGTTGATCCCCATAGTCAACCTTTCCTCGCCTTCTGCCTTTTCCCACAGTAAGAATCTCTACCCCTTGGGGTTTGACATCTTTCTCATCTGGTACCAGGTATCAAACCTCCTCGGCGTTTCTGCCTCGACCGCTTGGTTAGAGGTGGTGACGACCCCCTAACTGTGTCTGGTCTTCTCCACAACCTTCTCAATCACTCTGGGACGCCTCAGCGACTTGTGGACGGTCTCATGCTCACCATGGGATCTGGCCCCTCCATTCCCGCAGATTCACCCCTAGGGTGCTTACTCAATAATCTAAAACCCCTCCACCTCACTCCAGACCTCAAACCTTTTAAGCTTATTTGCTACTGTAATGAGATCTGGCCAAAATATTCCTTGGATAACCAGTCTAAATGGCCTCCCAATGGCTCGTTAGATCCTAAAATTCTCCGTGACTTATTCAACTTCTGTGAGCACACAGGCAAATGGAAAGAGATCCCATATATCCAGGCTTTCTCCTATCTCTGAACCAAGCCCTCTCTCTGTCTCCCCTGCAATCCTAAACACCTACTACTCACCTTAAAGTCCTCATCCTCCAACAAACCAGATCCCACCACCTCCTCTGACTTTGACCCCGATGACAAACCCCCGCCCTACCGACCCCAAATCCCCATGGCATCTCCACCTTCTCCTCCTCCTCCTCAACCACCCCAGTGCCACCACGGAAACTGCCCAACCTCCTCCCCCTCAAACCCTGCCAAGTCTCCCACCACAGGCTCCCATTAGGGGCGGGGCAACAACCCCACCTCCTCAACCGCAACCAGTTTCCCTCCCATCCCGAGATCCCCTACCAAGTCTTCCAGTCACTCACTCTCAAAACCAGATCCTAGCCCCACTACAGGAAGTAGCCAGTACAGAGGGCGTTGTCCAGGTCCATGTCCCTTTCTCTCTCTCCGACCTATCTCAAATTGAGAAAAGATTAGGCTCTTTCACCTCCAACCCAGCTACTTACATAAAAGAGTTCCAGTACCTAACTTAGTCATATGATACTACCTTTCGTGATATTCACATGATCCTATCCAACACACTTTTGCCCCAGGAGCATAGGCAAGTCTGGGAACAGGCTAGAGCTCATGCCAATGAGGTTCACCAAACTACTCCAGCCCATCCAATAGGTGCTGAGGCAGTTCCTGACCGAGACCCTAATTGGGACTATAATACGGGAGGGGGAGTCACCAGCTGAGATCAATTCATCACCTGCCTCATGGCGGGTCTCAGAAAATCAGCCAATAAAGCCATTAACTATGAGAAACTCCAAGAAGTTATTCAGGATAAAACTGAGAATCCCTCTATGTTCCTGGACCGCCTCACCAAAGCTCTTTTACAGTATGCCAACCTAGACCCTGAGACCCCAGATGGGAGACAATTATGAATGACCTACTTCTTCACCCAGAGTTTCCCCGACATTAAGGCTAAACTTAGACGTCTAGAGAAGGGACCCTTAACTCCTCAGGCAGAGTCCTGGCAGTGGCCTTCAAAGTATATAACGGAAGAGATGAAAAGGTCCGTAAACAAAAATATCAAATGCTGGCTAAGGCCTTTCAACCTACATCAACGACTGGTGCTCAGGTATCCTCACGTCCTAAGAAGCAGCCAGGAGGACCTCCTGGTCCATGCTTCAAATGTGGTCAAACGGGTCATTGGGCTAGAGCCTGCCCAAATCCCCAGAAGCCCCCCGATCCATGCCCTAAGTGCCATCAGGAGGGACACTGGGCTGTTGACTGTCCTTGCACACCAAGAGGTGCCAGGCCATCCAGCTCTAACACTCCACACATAGACTTTCTGGGTCTGGCAACTAATTGAGGGGGCCCGGGACTCCTCCACCCGACCACTACCATCACTGTACATGAGTCCAGGGTAACCATTGTGGTAGCGGGTAGGCCCATCTCTTTCCTTTTGGGCACCGGGGCCACCTACTCAGTCCTGAAGGAGTTTTGGGGACCTACCTCCCTCTCATAGTCCTCTATAGTCAGGGTAGAGGGGGCACCTTATCAACCTTTACAAACTCCCATGCTTCACTGCATCTTTGGAGGCAGTGCCCTCTCTCACTCCTTTTTGGTGATTCCCCATTGTCCCATCCCCCTTATGGGAAGAGACCTATTACACAAGGTTGGAGCTTCCATTACTTTCGCTCCGGGACTGTGCCTCAACCTGACTCGCCTTCAATCCCACTTTTACTCGCCCTCCAACCTGCTGCAAACCCACCTCCCTCTCCTTTTCCTCTGCCACCCCATCTAGTCAACCCTGTAGTCTGGGATACCCTCACCCCCTCTATTGCCACCTGCCCCCCAGTAATTATCAGACTTAAAGACCCTGCCTCTTTTCCCTCTCAACCTCAGTACCTGCTGCCCCTCAATAGTTTACTGGGCCTGCAGCCAATTATCCAGGAACTTTTATACAAATGGCTACTACGACCAGCCAATTCCCCTTTCAATACTCCTATACTGGCAGTTAAAAAGCCTAATGCTTCTTACAGGCTTGTCCAGGACCCAAGAGTAATTAATGCAGCCGTTGTTCCCATCCATCCTGTAGTCCCTAACCCCTATACTTTATTGTCCACCATTCCTGCTTCCACCACTCACTTTTCTGTCCTTGACCTCAAAGATGCATTCTTCTCAATCCCCCTCCATCCCGACTCTCAAGATCTATTTGCTTTCACCTGGACTAATCCTGCCACCCAGACTTCTACTCAATTGACCTGGACAGTCCTTCCCCAAGGCTTTAGAGATAGTCCACACCTTTTTGGACAGGCTCTAGCACAAGACCTCAAATCCCCTACTCTCTCCAGCTCCACCCTCCTTCAATATGTAGATGATCTCCTGTGCAGTCCCTCCCTACAAACCTCTCAACAGGATACTATTCTCCTTTTAAACTTTCTGTCAGAACACGGCTATCGGGTTGCACTCTTCAAAGTTCAGCTGTCTGCTGCTCAGGTCACTTACTTGGGAGTTCAGCTCTCCCTGGGCTACAAGGCCATTACCATAGACAGGAAAAAACTTCTCCAAACCATGCCCGTTCCAAACAACAAAGATGAAATTCTCTCCTTCCTGGGTCTTGCCGGGTTCCTTCGTTCATGGATCCCCAACTTTTCACTCCTGGCTGCCCCCCTATATGAAGCATCCTGAGGACCTGTCACTGAGCCCCTCTTGACCCCCTTAGCTAAGCCCTTCTACAAACCCCCGCTCTGCACTTGCCTGATCTCACACGCCCCTGTTCTCTATATGTCTCAGAAAGGCAGGGCTTCACCCTGGGAGTTTTGGGACATATGTTAGGACCCTCCTTTGCCCCAGTTGCCTACCTTTTCAAAAAACTAGATCCTACTATTTCGGGATGGGCTCCTTGCCTGTGAGTCCTAGCAGTGGCTGCCGTCCTCATTCAAGAATCCAAAAAACTCATCTTCAGGTCACCCACAACTGCTCTCTCTCCCCCCATCATCTTTCTGAACTCCTTACCTACAAAGGCCTGCAGACTCTTTCCCCTGCCAGATTCTATCACTTCAGGTTGCCCTAGTTGAGGACACCTCCCTCAATTTCAAAACCTGTCCTCCCCTTAATCCCTCCAGCCTTCTTTCATTACCTCCCGATCCAGAGGCAGGATCATAACCCCCCTTCCATAACTGTTTACAAACTCTAGATGACCTCCTACCCTGTCCCTCCCACATTCAGGAGGGCGCCATTCCTCAAGCCACATATACCTGGTTTACTGATGGCAGTTCCTTTATCCATGAGGATGTTCGATGGGCAGGATACGCCATTGTCTCTCTGGACAAAACTATCGAGGGAAAGCCCTTACCTCCTAACACCACAAACCAACAAGCAAAACTGATCGCCCTTACCCGTGCCTTCACTTTAGCGCAGGGGTCCTCTCTTACTATCTGTACTGATTCTAAATACGCTTTCCATATCCTACTGTCCCACACAGCAATCTGGAAAGAACAGGGACTCCTTAACACCAAGGGCAGCTCTATTGCCAACGCCAAACACATCACAACACTGATAGAAGCCTCACATTTCACAACAGCCGTAGGCCTAGTACATTGCCGCTCCCATCGGTCAGACCAGTCTTCCATCTCCCTTGGTAACAACAGGGAAGATGAGGAAGCACAAGAAGCAGCGTTAGCCCTTGTAATAGGTGCCCTCGTTCCAGGCCCTAAAAAATACATTTCCACAACTACCAGCCCGCCTTCCACTGAGGCCATACTCTCCTACTTACATCACTTATTCCACCCTAACCTCCAATCTTTACAACGCTTTCTTAAAACTTACCTGCCTCTTTCTCAGAGACTACCTTCCTCAAAATGCTCACCACTTCATGCGAGACCTGTCAAAAAGTCAATCCGAACTCACCTTCCCAACCACCCACCTTTCCTACCCATCAAACACGAGGGCTCATTCCCAGGACTGATTGGCAGCTCGACTTTACTCACATGCCTCCAGTAAAACGCCACCGGTATCTTTTAGTATTGGTGGACACATTTTTGGGATGGGTTGAGGCCTTACCGACAACTAACAAACGAGCCCAGACTGTTTCCAACATCCTACTTTCTGAAATTATCCCACACTTTGGATACCTACTTCCTTACAATCAGACAATGGCCCCGAGTTTATCCCTCAAATCTTCTAAGCAACCACTAAAGCCCTTAATATTCCATGGTATTTTCACATCCCCTATCACCAACAATCCTCAGGTAAGGTGGAAAGAACCAATAGAACCCTCAAATCTATTCTTTTTTTTTAATAACTTTATTTTGATATCATTAATCTTCAATTAAATGAGTAATATTATGGTGATTACACTACCCCCTTCATCAGGTCCCCCCCCCCCAACCCCATTACAGTCAGTGTCCATCCGTGTAGTGAGATGCCATAGAGGCACATGTCCTCTCTGGGTTGTGACCCTCCCCATGCCCCCCCCAACATTACATCTGCTAATCGTAATGTCCCTTCTTCCCCCTTGCCCCTCCCTTCTCACCCATCCTCCCCAGTTCCTTTCCCTTTGGTAACTATTAGTCCGTTCTTGGGTTCTGGGAGTCTCCTGCTGTTCTGTTCCTTCAGTTTTTTCTTTTCCTTAGTTCTTATACACCACATATGACTGAAATCATTTGGGACTTGTCTTTTTCAGCTTGGCTTATTTCACTGAGCATAATACCCTCTAGCTCCATCCATGGTGTTGCAAATGGTAGGATTTGTTTTCTTCTTATGGCTGAATAATATTCCATTGTGTATATGTACCACCTCTTCTTTATCTATTCATCTACTGATGGACACTTAGGTTGCTTCCATTTCTTGGCTATTGTAAATAGTGCCACGATAAACATAGGGGTGCATCTGTCTTTTTCAAACTGGGCTGCTGCATTCTAAGGGTAAATTCCTAGGAGTGGAATTCCTGGGTCAAATGGTATTTCTATTTTGAGTTTTTTGAGGAATCTCCATACAGTTTTCTACAATGGTTGAACTAATTTGCAGTCCCACCAGCAGTGTAGGAGGGTTCCTTTTTCTCCACATCCTCCCCAACATCTGTTGTTGTTTGTGTTTTGGATGTTGGCCAACCTCACTGGTGTGAGGTGGTATCTCATTGTGGTTTTAATCTGCATTTCTCTGATGATTAGTGATGTGGAGCATCTTTTCATGTGCCTGTTGGCCATCTGAATTTCTTCTTCAGAGAAGTGTCTATTCATGTCTCTGCCCATTTCTTAATTGGATTATTTGCTTTTTGTTTGTTGAGGTGTGTGAGTTCTTTATATATTTTGGATGTCAACCCCTTATCGGATATGTCATTTATGAATATATTCTCCCATACTGTAGGATGTCTTTTTGTTCTACTGATGGTGTCCTTTGCTGTACAGAAGCTTTTCAGCTTGATATGGTCCCACTTGTTCATTTTTGCTTTTGTTTCCCTTGCCCGGGGAGATATGTTCATGAAGAAGTCGCTCAAGTATATGTCCAAGAGCTTTTTGCCTATATTTTTTTCTAAGAGTTTTATAGTTTCATGACTTACATTCAGGTCTTTGATCCACCTTGAGTTTACCTTTGTGTATGGGGTTAGACAGTAGTCCAATTTCATTCTCTTACAAAAGCTGTCCACTTTTTCCAACACCAGCTGCTGAAGAGGCCGTCATCTCCCCAATGTATATCCAAGGCTCCTTTATCAAATATTAATTGACTGTATGTGTTTGGGTTGATGTTTGGATTTTCTATTCTATTCCACTCATCTGTGGGTCTGTTTTTGTGCGAATACCAAATTGTCTTGATTACTGTGGCTTTGTAGTAGAGCTTGAAGTCAGGGAGCGTAATTCCCCCCGTTTTATTCCTCCTTCTCAGGATTGCTTTGGCTATTCAGGGTTTTTGTGGTTCCATATGAATTTTAGAATTATTTGTTCAAGTTCATTGAAGAAAGCTGTTGGTAGTTTGATAGGGATTGCATTGAATCTGTAGATTGCTTTGGGTAGTATAGCCATTTTGACAATATTTATTCTTCCTAGCCAAGAGCATGGGATGCATTTCCATTTGTTAGTGTCCTCTTTAATTTGTCTTAGGAGTGTCTTGTAGTTTTCAGAGTACAGGTCTTTCACTTCCTTCGTTAGGGTTATTCCTAGGTATTTTATTCTTTTTGATGCAATTGTGAATGGAATTGTTTTTCTGATTTCTCTTTCTGTTAGTTCATCGTTAGTGAATAGGAAAGCAACAGATTTCTGTGTGTTAATTTTGTATCCTGCAACTTTGCTGAATTCAGATATTAGTTCTAGTAGTTTTGGAATGGAGTCTTTAGGGTTTTTTATGTACAGTATCATGTCATCTGCAAATAGTGACAATTTGACTTCTTCTTTACCAATCTGGATGCCTTGTATGTCTTTGTTTTGTCTGATTGCCGTGGCTAGGACCTCCAGTACTATGTTGAGTAACAGTGGAGAGAGTGGGCATCCCTGTCTTGTTCCCGATCTCAGATGAAGAGCTTTCAGCTTCTCGCTGTTAAGTATGATGTTAGCTGTGGGTTTGTCATATATGGCCTTTATGATGTTGAGGTACTTGCCGTCTATACCCATTTTCTTGAGAGTTTTAATCATGAATGGTTGCTGAATTTTGTCAAATGCTTTTTCAGCATCTATGGAGATGATCATGTGGTTTTTGTTCTTCTTTTTATTGATGTGGTGGATGATGTTGATGGACTTTCGAATGTTGTACCATCCTTGCACCCCTGGGATGAATCCCACTTGATCATGGTGTATGATCCTCTTGATGTATTTTTGAATTCGGTTTGCTAATATTTTGTTGAGTATTTTTGCATCCACGTTCATCAGGGATATTGGTCTATAGTTTTCTTTTTTGGTGAGGTCTTTGCCCGGTTTTGGTGGTAGAGTGATGCTGGCTTCATAGGATGAGTTTAGAAGTATTTCCTCCTCTTCTATTTTTTGGAAAACTTTAAGGAGAATGGGTGTTATTTCTTCTCTAAATGTCTGGTAGAACTCAGAGGTGAATCCATCTCGTCCGGGGGTTTTGTTCTTGGGTAGTTTTTTGATTACCGATTCAATTTCATTGCTGGTGATTGGTCTGTTTAGTTTTTCTGTTTCTTGCTTGGTCAGTTTTGGAAGGTTGTATTTTTCTAAAAAGTTGTCCATTTCTTCTAGGTTTTCCAGCTTGTTAGCATATAGATTCTCATAATGTTCTCTTATAATTCTTTGTTTTTCTGTGGGATCCATTGTTATTTTTCCTTTCTCATTTCTGATTCTGTTTATGTGTGTAGATTCTCTTTTTTTCTTAATGAGTCTGGCTAGGGGTTTATCTATTTTGTTTATTTTTTCAAAGAACCAGCTCTTGGTTTCATTGATTTTTTCTATTTTTTTGTTCTTCTCAATTTTATTTATTTCTTCTCTGATCTTTATTGTGTCCCTCCTTCTGGTGACTTTGGGTCTCATTTGTTCTTCTTTTTCCAATTTCAGTAATTGTGTCTTTAGACTATTCATTTGGGAATGTTCTTCTTTCTTTAGATAGGCCTGGATTGCAATATACTTTCCTCTTAGAACTGCCTTTGCTGCGTCCCATAGAAGCTGTGGCTTTGTGTTGTTCTTGTCATTTGTCTCCATATACTCTTTGATTTCTGTTTTGATTTGGTCATTGACCCATTGATTAATTAGGAGAATGTTGTTAAGTCTCCATATATTTCTGAGTCTTTTTGTTTTCTTTCTAAAGTTTAATTCTAGTTTAATACCTTTATGATCCGAGAAGTTGGTTGGTAGAATTTCAATATTTTTGAATTTACTGAGGTTCTTTTTGTGGTCTAGTATGTGGTCTATTCTGGAAAATGTTCCATGTGCACTTGAGAAGAATGTGTATCCTGTTGCTTTTGAGGGTAGAGTTCTGTAGATGTCTGTTAGGTCCATCTGTTCTAGTGTGTTGTTCAGTGCCTCTGTGTCTTTACTTATTTTCTGTCTGGTTGATCTGTCCCTTGGAGTGAGTGGTGTGTTGAAGTCACCTAAGATGAATGCATTGCTGTCTATTTCCTCCTTTAATTCTGTTAGTATTTGTTTCACAAATGCCAGCGCCCCTGTGTTGGGTGCATATATATTTAAAATGGTTATATCCTCTTGTTGGATTGACCCCTTTATCATTATGTAATGTCCTTCTTTATCTGTTGCTACTTTCTTCCTTTTGAAGTCTATTTTGTCTGATACAAGTACTGCAACACTTGCTTTTTTCTCTTTGTTATTTGCATGAAATATCTTTTTCCAACCCTTCACTTTTAATCTGGGGATATCTTTGCATTTTAGGTGAGTTTCTTGTAGGCAGCATATAGATAGTCTTGCTTTTTTATCCATTCTGTTACTCTGTGTCTTTTGATTGGTGCATTCAGTCCATTTACGTTTAGGGTGATTATCGAAAGATATGTACTTATTGCCATTGCTGGCTTTAGATTCGTGGTTACCAAAGGTTCAAGGGTTGCTTCTTTACTATCTAACAATCTAACTTACCTTTCTTGTTAAGTTATTGTAAACACAGTGTTATGTTTCTTTATTTCTCTCCCTTCTTATTCTTCCTCCTCCATTCTTTATATACTAGGTGTTTTATTCTTTGCCTTTAGTTAGTTTCGGATGGTCTGCTTTCTTTGCTATGATTGTATTTTCTCTGGTGACAGCTTTTTAGCCTTAGGAGTGCTTCCCTCTAGAGCAGTTCCTTTAAGATGTCCTGTAGAGGTGGTTTATGAGAGGCAAATTCTCGCAGCTTTTGCTTGTCTGGAAATTGTTTAATCCCTCCATCATATTTAAATGATAATCGTGCTGGATACAGTATTCTTTGTTGAGGCCCTTCTGTTTCATTGCTTTAAATATATCATGCCATTCTCTTCTAGCCTGTAAGGTTTCTGTTGAGAAGTCTGATGTTAGTCTGATGGGTTTTCCTTTGAAGGTGATCTTTTTTCTTTCTCTAGCTGCCTTTAATACTCTGTCCTTATCTTGATCTTTGCCATTTTAATTATTATGTGTCTTGGTGTTGTCTTCCTGGGGTCCCTTGTGTTAGGAGATCTGTGGGCTTCCATGGACTGCGAGACTATTTCCTTCCTCAGCATGGGGAAGTTTTCAGTAATTATTTCTTCAAAGACACTTTCTATCCCTTTTTCTCTCTCTTCTTCCTCTGGTACTCCTATAATACGAATATTGTTCCGTTGGATTGGTCACACAGTTCTCTTAATATTCTTTCATTTCTAGGGATCCTTTTATCTCTCTCTGCCTCAGCTGCTCAGTATTCCTGTTCTCTGATTTCTATTGCATTAACAGTCTCTTGCATCTCATCCAGTCTGCTGCTGAGCCCATTGATGGCTTGTCTCATTTCTGCATTATCTTTCCTGACTTCCCTCACTACCTCCCTTAGCTCTTGCATATTTGTCTGTAGATCCATCAGCATGGTTATGACTTTTATTCTGAATTCTTTTTCAGGAAGATGCTGCATTTCCATCCCTTCAGATTCCTTCTCAGAGGGGCTCTGGATCTTGGTGATTTTTGTCTGTATCATATTCTTCTGTCTTGTCATGTTGACAGGAGTGGTCGCTGGTAGGTGCCACATATGTCAGCTGGGCTCTTTAAGGTTTAAAAAGAAAAGAAAAAAAAAGCACCACCAAAAAAAACAAGCAAGCCAAAAAAAGAAGGAAGAGAAAGAAAAGAGAGAAAGAAGAAAGAAAGAAATGAAAGAAAAGGAAGGTGAAAAAAGAAAAAAAAGGGCAAGAAATGAGAAAAAAAAAAGCAAGAAATAACACGAGCAAAAAAAAAGCCCACCTGGAGTGGATTCTCTAAGCGTGCTGTAGGTGTCGCTGTTGCTCCACTAATTCGCAGCCGCGGCCGCACCGCTTTTTTTGTAGGTCTGGGCGGGGCAGGAATGAATGGGACGCTATTGTTTTCTGTATAAAGTTCCAGCGTGGTTGCTCCCTTCTCTCTGTCACTAGCGAAGGGGACCGAAGTTCCCCAGGACTTCCAGCCTGCAGGGCTGAGCCCGCCGGGGCGATGGTGTTCCCTCGCTGGGCCCCCCGCCTCTCTGAGACCGCTACAAATGGCGCGCGCTTTTCTCTTGTCCCTGGGCGCTGGCTGCACGGTCCCGGCGCCTTCCCGGCTCAAAACCTGCACCTTCTGCCTCTCCAATGTCTGATGCACCGCGCGATGTGTGTCAGCGCTCCCGGCACAGACCACCGGGGCTGGTTATTTCGCGGACCTGCTCTTCCACTCCCTCCCGGCTCCGAATCCTCTCCTCCCGCTGGCGCGCTGGGCTGGGTGAGTGTTCGGGTGCCGCCGGGTCGCAGCTCTGTATCTTACCCGCCTCGCGGGGTGCTGAGTCCTCCCAGGTGTGGCTGCACGCTGTGCACTTTCCTGTGTGCTCCGATTTCTCTTTTAGGAATAGTTAGTTGTATTTGCTGTGTTTTCATAGATTTATATAGTTTTGGGAGAAGATTTCTGCCGCCCTGCTCACACCGCCATCTTCCCAGAAGTCCCTCAAATCTATTCTTACTAAATTATCCCTGAAGCTCCACCTTGGCTGGATAAAACTCCTCCCCTTGGCCCTACTTCGACTCCAGGCCTTACCAAAAAAACCTGCTACACTTTCTCCTTTTGAACTCATGTATGGCCACCCCGTGCTTCCTCCAGGTCTCAACTCTGAACCTCCTATCCTTCCTCCTCATCTTATCAACCCTCTACTTCAACACATTCACTCTCCACTCTGGTCCCACACTGACCTCTATACACCAAAACCTCAAGACCCCATTTCTCCTACTTTCTATCACCCAGGAGATTCTGCGCTCCTATCCCCACCACACCAAGCGACACCATCCCTAACTCCCAAATGGCAAGGACCATACACAGTAATCCTTTCCATGCCAACTGTAGTTAAACTCCAGGGTCTTCCCCATTGGATACACAACTCCCACCTTAAACCGTTTGCCTCACCTTATTCCCCTCCCACCAAATCTCCCACAGGTTCCTACTCCTCCACCCTGACAGAACCTCTTACTCTCTGCATTTCATGATGCTCATCTCCACTTCCACTCATCACTGAAGGAGTTTCCGCCAGCACGGAGTCCTAAGACCTCCCTTACAACCGCCATGCCTCATGCTTCAGGATTGTTAACCCTAGTCTCAACACATATTCTCTCACCAGACCTATCTTCCCCAACACCAGCCCTTTCTTCTCTTTCAGACTGTCCAAAAGATTGCACCATCAAGGATTCCCTTTGCCCTACAGGTTGTTTTTCTGCCTACACATATGTCCCCAAGGAATGCTATGATTCAGCCACCCTATGTAAACATAGCAATCGGAAATACTGGACAGGGAAATCCAACCTTAAGGCTAGGATAAGCCAGTACCCCTGGAGAACTAGGGGAAATAGTGCTTCTTCCCGCAGCTATTGTTGGAACTTCTTTACCCACACAGGCATGTCAGACGGAGGTGGAGTACAGGGTCAAGCCCGCCGGGAATGTCTTTACAGTATTGCCCCAAATACTTCACAACATGTTCAATCCCACCAGGCACCCCCTCAGTCTGTCAATCAAATGGGAACCCATACCTAAAGACCTCTCCTAACTCAAATAGTTAATACTACCCACCACTTACTTAGCCTTACCAATCCCTCTCTGGCTCAGGGGTGCTGGATGTGTTTGAAAGCAGGCTTCTCTCATTTAATAGCTACTCCTCTACAATTCAACAGTTCAATACAGCTCAATGAACCCCTAAGGGGTAATGTAAGACCCTGACCCAGACATGCCATTCAATTTATTCCCCTACTAGCCACCTTAGGGGTCACAGCAGGCATAGCCACTGGAACTGCTGGAATAACCACATCCATTACTTATTATCAACAACTCTCTAATCAACTGATAGGGGATATTCAACAAGTAGCTGAATCCATATTAACCCTTCAAACCCAACTGGATTCTCTAGCTGCTGTAGCCCTCCAGAATCGCCGTGGATTAGATCCCCTAATGGCGGAAAAGGGGGGACTCTGCCTATATCTGCAGGAATAATGCTGCATTTATGTTAACCAGTCCAGAATAGTAAAAAACAAACTCAAACAATTACAGGAAGACTTGGAAAAGAGAAGAAAACAGCTAGCCCAAAACGCCTCTTGGTCTATCCCTAGTCAACTATGGCAAATCTTCCTCCCATTTGCTACTCCCCTTCTCCTAATCCTTCTGATCCTGCTCACAGCCCCTTGTCTTATTAGTTGCATTCAAAAAACACTCCACTCCCAAATGCAAAAAATTTCTAACCAGACCTTTAACCAGCTTATATTACTGGATTACCAATCCCTCTCCAAAGACGATGATCCTTATTAAACCTGGAACACGCCATCACCACTTCAGACCAAGGGCTCATCCAAGGACCACCCACATCAATATAAAAATGAACTTCATCGCCCCTAATCAGCAGGAAGCAGTTACCGAAGACTGACCTTCACCCCTTCCCCAAGTCCTCTACAACTTATAAAACCAAAAAGAGAGGAATATAAGAATATAGTACTTTATCCTCCATTTACCCCATGGTCCCAAGCACATGGGCTGGTGAAAATCATGTCTGGACTTGCCTCACCTTATCTCTAAACATTTTGCTCCACCCCTTAAGATCCAATCACCAACGTCCCCATAGCAGAACACACTCTACTCCTTAAAAATGCTCTTCCTCACCCACGAGCTGCTGCTCTCTGCTCAGAGGCAGCCATTCTCTCTTTCAGCTATTAAAATCTCTTGCATGGGCCTGTGTCTCCTGAGTCGTGCTGGGGCAAGGAGGGTTGCGGTGAGATACCGTTTCAATCTGAATGACCAAATATGTATTTCTTATAACTCATTATATCACAAATACCATTTCACATCTACTAGGATGACAAAGAGCAAAAAATAACAAGTGCTGTTGTTGAAGGCACCTTCACACATTACTGATGTGAACACAAAATCATGCAGCCTCTGGAAAACAGTCTGCCAGTCCCTCATGAAGTTAAACAGTTATTACAATCCCACCCCTAGGGATCCATCCAAAAGAACTGAAAACAGGAATCAGATACTTGTTCATAGCACCAGTACTCACGAAACAGCCAAGATATGAAAACAACCCAAATGTCCATCAAGGATGAAGGATACACAATTATAAGATAGCCACACAATAGGATGCGGCCATAGAAAGGAATGAAGGGCTAACCCTCGCTGCAATGCAGATGAACCTTGACAACATTACACTAAATGAGTGAAGCCAGACACAAAAGGTCACATGCTGTGTGATTCCATTTATACAACAGATCCAGAACAGGGAAACAGAAAGCAGATTAATGGCGTCCAGGGAGTGGGGAAAGGGGGTTCTGGAAAGGGACTGCTTAACAGGTGTAGAGTTTTCCTCTGGGATGATGAAAAGGTTGTGAAGAAGTCTGAAATTGGGTGGTGGCTGCACGACACTGAATGCACTGAGTACCACTGAATAGTACACTTTTAAATGATTGCATGTTATATGAATCTCACTTCAAAAAAATAAAATACAATAATGGAATGTTAGGAACTATTGCATGCCAATAAATTTTAAAACATTTAGATGGAACAAATTCTGACAAGAATGAAGCTATCAAAATCCACTCAAGAAGAATCAGATAACCCATATGTATTCAAGACATCGAATTCTAATTAAAAACTTTCCCACTAAAAAAGCCTATCCAGATGTCTTTGATGGGTTAATTCTATCAAATATTCAAGGAAGAAATAATACCAATTCCTTACTAATTCATCCTGAAAACTGAGAAGACCTCCCAATTCATTCAATGAGACCAGCATTACCCTGAAATCAAAACTAGAAAACAACACAAATAAACACAATAACATTCCTCATAAATATACATGCAAAAATTCTTAAATTTTAGCCTATCAAATCCTACACTATATAAAAAAATACATTATGACAAAGTGGATTTCAACCTAGAAATGCAATTGGTTTAATATTTTTTTAATGAATAATTGTTTATATGGATGGGCCATATAAACAGACTAAAAAAGAAAACCTACATGATTATCTCAGTAGACTCAGAAAAAGCAACTGACAAAATTCACTGAAACTCATGAAAAAAACCTCAGTAATCTTGGAATATAAGGCACTGTCTGAACCTAATAAAGAACCTCCAGTTCAAACATACAGCTAACCTCACACATGAAGGTGAGAGACTGATTACCCCTAAGATCAGGAACAAAGCTACAAGGAGCCCCTCTAAGCACTCCTACTCAACAAGACCTTAACTGCACCAAGCTGATCTATCAATCCAGTGCAATCTCAATCAAAATCAGAAAAAGCTAAACTGATTCTAAACTTTGTATGGAAATACAAAGGAGATAAAACAGACAAAACAACTTTGAAAAAAGAACAAGGTAGGAGAACTTACACTGTCTTATTTCAAGATTTATTACAAAGCTACAGTCATAAAAACAAATTGATGAAAGAAAGAGTCCAGAAACAGTCCACTCTGTTAACCATGTTTGTCATTTTATGTTTTCATGCTGTGACATCTGGGCCATGTTGATCCTGGACATGCTGCCTTCCTCCAGGAGGCCAGCTCCTAGAGACAGGACAAACAACTTACCCAGGGGCACCTTCCCAATGCAAACCAACAATCCAGAGCCCACCCAACTACCTCCTCCAACTGGTCTCACACTCTGAACCACTGTCCATCTGCCCTAATCACCCCAGGGCCAGGTACAGACGATCAGGGACAGCCCCTATGCCCTAGAGTCTGCTAGAATTATTCACACTATCCCATCCTGAACCTGCTGACCCTCCCTTGCCTGTTCCTTCCCAGAGAAATCACAATAAAAGTCTTGCTCAATTTTCCCTCTCACCTTCTCTGCCTCCTCACCAACCCTGGCACATCCCCACATGGTCTGCCAAGCCTCCTGTTTCTAGGGACCTGTGAGTATACACTTCTTCCTTCAGGACAGTCACGTCCCTGTCTGCCTTTCTGATTAACGTACCATTCCCGATTAAAACAAATCCCAGGAACTCTTACACACACAGACACACACACACACAAACTGGTCAACTGATTTTTGATAAACATTCCAAGGCAACTGAATGGGGAGAGGATAAACTTTTTCACAAAGGAGGCTGCAACAACTAGATACCATATCAAAAAAAGACCTTGACATTTTCTTCACACCCTATATAAAATTAATTCAAAACAGATCATAGACTTAAATGTAATAACTAAAACTATAAAACTTCCAAAACAAAAAGAGAAAATCTTACCTCCAGTTTCACAAAGAATTCTAAAGTATGACACAAAAGACATGGTGCACAGAATTTAAAAATTGGTAAGCTGGATGTTATCAAAATTTAAAACTTTTGATCTTCAAAAGGCACTGTAATGAAAATGGAAAGTCAAACTACAGTCTGGGAGAAAATATTTACAAACCATGTACCCCATAAAGGTCCATATCCAGAATATATAAAAAACACTCAAAACTCAATAAGAAAACAAACCACCTACTTTTTAAAATAGGCAAAAATTTCACCACAGAAAGCATATGGACGGCAAATAAGCATACAAAAAGATGTCTGGCAGGAAAAAAGGGAAGCATGCCTTCTAGACCAGCCAGAGCCCATAGGAGTGGAGAGGGCAGCACACACAAAGACATTTTGCTCCAGGCCCTGAATTCCATGGTGGAAGGATCTAAAGCACAGGACTAAGTGTCAGGCACACCACACTGTCTGCTGGGCACAGACAAGCAGCCCTGGCTGAGTCAGTGCTGCAGTGGCTTGGAGGAACTGACAGAAAGAGCAGGGCCCTCGGGGTGAGAACAGACAGCACAGGGAAGGACTGGGCACGGGAGGGGGGGGCGAGGCTTGAGGCCTTGAACGGAGTGCACCCAGAGGGCCTAGGGCAAGGGCACCGTTACTAGGGGACTCCGCCATAGGCTTCCTGGGCTTGGACTGGGCCCTCTTACCCCTCTCTACTGACTGCAAGCCCTTCCCTAGGTGAGCCCACCCAGTCCATACCCATAAACACTCCTTCTCCAGTGATAATTCACTAAATTAACCTCCCTGCCACTGCTGTCTCCCTGAGTTTCTGTATCAACTGCCTACCTGACCAAGCCACTAGCATGTCCAGATCTGAAGCCCAGGATCAACCACTGACTTACTCCCACCCCACACCTGACCCTCCTAAGGTCAGCCACTCAGGTGCTCGGGCCCTTGGGCAGCATCCCCAGGGCTCTACACCCTCTGGCCCTCCTCCAGTCCACTGCCCTAGCATCACCCCCCTAGCTGCAGCCTCCCTACCAAACTTACCTCCCTTGCACCCCTGCTCCTGACCAGGATGATACCCAAACTCCCTGGGGAAGCCTGCACGACTCTTCCAGCACATCTCACCACCCCTGCCCACCACCTGCATTCCATCCCTCCACCCCACAAGCTCAGGCCCTCAGGACTGCTGGTCGCAGGCAGCCAGCACTGTGTGCACTCCTCTTGCCACCAGCTCGACTGCCAACCCTCAGAAAGGCCTCCCCGGCTGTGGGGAAAATGGAAGTCTCTATGGCCAGGATCCTCAC
Organism: Smutsia gigantea; assembly: GCA_032199065.1. NCBI lineage: Eukaryota > Metazoa > Chordata > Mammalia > Pholidota > Manidae > Smutsia > Smutsia gigantea. The sequence goes on along the minus strand of JAVSCE010019754.1, from coordinate 374,732 downwards.
CTGACCCTAAGCCACTTGATGGACCCTAAGCCACTTGATGGTGTAATTGGCCTACTGCTAGGCTAATGCTTTCAACAGATAATGAGCTATTACTGACCACCAAGTCACTACATAAGGAGCTCTGCCCAGTGCTCTGGGTGGAGGCAGAGATGGAGGTGGATTATGGACCTGCAGGCTGCTAAATGCAGACATGATTCCAGTGCTCGACATACCGCTGGGAGAATAAAGCCAGGTATAAACCCTTTTACCCCAAGAACATTCCTTTGTCATTTCTTGGTCTTACTGAATCCAGTGAACTTGCTCAGGGCCAACACCCTCAGGCAAATCACCAGCCTACCTGCCAGGAATCCAGGACCACTCTTGGTCTGTCTTCCTGCTCGGATCCACCTGGCAGGTGCCTGCTGCATTTTAAAGTCACTTCCTTCATCTTTGGTCTCACCCCACTAGCAGGGAGCCCATTGTGGCAGGAACCAGGCTGGGTGTTCCTCGCCACATCCCCATGACTGGACAGGTGCACTCACAGACACAGGCAGACGTACAGGCAGCTTCACCAAGTGGGCATGTATGCAGTCAGGGCTCCTCTCCCTGAGGAGCAGGACCCCAAGGAGAATGGGCAGAATGCTAACAGGCCAAGGATGCGCTCACCTCTCCACCTGCGGGTGCTCTCTCTTCTCAAAAGCACAGAATGAAATAATACTCACTGGATAGGAAAAAGAAAGAAGACATTGCATCTGCCTCAGGAGACTTGTAATTCAATTAATCAGGAAAAAACACAGTCCAAACATCTGATCACACTTGTCCTGTTAGGTGGGAAGATAGACATGAGCAGCGGGGGAAGGGAAAGATAAGGTTCAAGGGGAAAAAAACGCCCAAACTCTGCCCAGGTAGGGGGTCTCATGTGAGGACAACAAAGGCTTTGCAGGGAGTTAACTTCCTTGCCTATCGGGACCAGGCCAAACCAGTCCCAACTAGATCCCAAGCAGCCAACTGAGCAGAACTAAGAACCACCCAAGCCACACCTCCTCATGGGAAAGGATGTGCACCCTGATGGGGATGGCTACACAGGTGGGCCCTTCAGTCAAATGACCCTAACTTCTCAATCAGAGAGGTGCCTCCCAGCCAGAATGGAATATAAAGGTCCCCCTCCCCTCCCGCCTAACCACCTAATCGGGGCCTTTGTCTACCTTGATTCTGGCCCCTCCTCCCTTGGAATGGATTCAAAAAAACTTTCGCTCTGCCTCACTGTTGCGTCCCTGCCTTTCAATTCTTTGTTGCAGCGGGACAAGGACCCAGGAGAAGATGCTCGATCTGCAACAGTCCTCTGGTCACAGTTCAGGTGCTGCACCACCTGTGCCCAGGTGAAGGCTGCTACTGGCCACACCTGGGCATGGGAGACCCAGCCAGAGCCCAGGTTCTCCATTGTATATGTAACCACACACCCACAACAAAATTCTATCATTAGAAAGACATTTTAAAGAGAAGAAATGAGGCAAAATTAACAAATAAAACTTTACTCCTTTTGCAGATTTATCCTTAAATACAAATGACAGTCATGCTCATAACTGCACTGCTATTTGTAATTTTCCTACTTTAAGGTGCAGAGGAACTTTGTGGAATCTCAGTACAACCAGAGCCACTACCAGAAGCAGAAGCCCCCCCTTCCTGGGAGCTGGTAGGCCTGCCACTGGCCCCAAGACCAGAGCAGCCTCTCCATCCCAAAAGCCTGAAAGCTGTCAGCAGACAGCAGGGGAAGGAGGGCTTTTTCTAGATCCCACAGAAGCACCCATCCCACCCCAGGGCCCCTGCCTTTGCCTTTCCCTTCCCACAGCCACTCACACACCCACACACCAACACACCTGATGCCCTGTTTTCCTCACATGCTGACACCATTGAATTCTGCACCAGAGCTGTAATGTCCGTGGTACAGGGTGGCCTGGCCCACCACTGTGAAGGCAGGGAGATTCTCAGCTGTCCCACCTCACTGGATGGGGTGGGGCTGAGATTCCATAGGCTCTACTCAGAGCTACTCCTTTTGACATGGAGCTGGCTTCTGGGGCTCTACCATCCAGAAAGGATAAGTGAACAGAGGCCAGCAGTGGAGCAGTGGCCATGTACCACCCCTTCCAAAGGCCACTTGGTGGTGACCTGGGGTAGTGCTGATGGTTTTGTAGTGGGACATACTAGGAATCTGCTCATAGATCCCATTTTTGCTCAACAAGAGCTCACATTTTGACAGATCTCAATAAATGAAAAAGAGCAAATGCCACTGTTTGACCCCAAACCAGATAGGCCATAGCAAAGATCTGACTTCGGGAGGGGAACAACCTTGACTCTTTATTTCTCCAGATCTGGGAAACCAAGTATCTCATTAACTTGCCACAGGTTCCAGAGCAAATGCAGAGTTAGCTCTGCAGTGCCAACAAGAAATCAGGGGTAACTAGAGTTTAAAAGCTTCTGCGGGGGAGGTGGGCAAGGATGATTCAGCCTCATTCCCATGACAGACCCACCAATGCAATTACCCTTTCTAAGTAATTACACTCTTGGTGATGGTCTCAGGAGAAAAGAGAAGGTGGCAGCCAGGGGGTTGAACTTCTTTACTCCTCCACCTCAAAAAATAGCATCTTGATGCCAAGGCATGGTGGTGCCACAGTCAACGAGGCCAAGGAATGCAGGCCTCTCACCTGAGCCCCCTGCCAGCTATGCCCCCTGGCCTGGGACAGCAGGCCCTTATATCCTTCCACATACCCATGATTGCCAGCTTCCTCATCTTATAGTTCTGTCACACCACACCTCCCACATGCTGGAAAGGGGCACTTTTATGTTTCACTGTCCTACTTAAGATAGATCGTACTCCGTGAGTGAATATATTTATGCACACCCATTTAACAATTTTTAAATTATACTGATGAACTTAATTCAGGATCAACTTGCAATAATTTATAAACGATTTTTGTCTCACTCTAAGTTAGTGCATGTACTTACTAAATTAAAATTTTATGCTTCATTACTTTTACTTAGTTTTCTGAGCGGGTCACTCTCATTACCAGAATCAGACACAGAAAATCTGGTTGACCACTCACCAGGATATCAAAATTCCCTAAAATACATCTACTAGACTTTATAGACAACCCCCTAAATAGAAGAGTTTCAATGAGTGATAGAGAACTAGCTCTATTCTCTATAAAGAATGCACACCCCTGCCCTGGAACCCCCGTGAGAGCAGCAGCCATGCAGTAGCAGCCCCCACAGGTGCTCAGACCAGGTGTTCAGACCCTGCTCTTTAGGACAACGTATGTCCAGCCTATGACTGCAAAGTGCATGCCTTCTTTTTGTGTAGAAAGTCTGGAAAGTGCAAAAAATAACAACAGAACTACAAGAAATATATTTAAAAGCACTTCCAGCTCCCAGAAGGAAGCAGTGATAGTAGGGTGTATTTTCTCCTAGTAGTTCCTCATTATAATATTTACCTATTTTTTGAAAACTAAATAAGATAGATTACATGTGCTTTCAGAACAGTATAACATATCTGAGTCTGTAATATTTGTAGAAAATGGTAACAGGTTGTTTTTAACCTTTCAAAAATGTTTAATGATATTCTAAGACAACTGTCTATGAAAATCAAACTCATCTATTTGAAATTACTAGCATTGCTTTTATGCTTAGAAAAATGCTTCTGCATATCAAAAATCAGACTAATTTTCACATAATTCTTCTACAGTAAAAAATATGTTGTTTCTCCTATGAATATAGGAGATGATATATGTTCATTTAGGAAAACTTGGAAAATTCAGAAACATTTGAAAACAGATACCAGCAGTGAGCCCAGATCTCAGAAACAGACACCATAAGCTTTTGGTTATACCTCCTTGAAGCCTTTAAAACACACACACACACACACACACACACACACGCCTATGTTTTATATAAAATATACTGTTTTTACATGTATTTTGACTTCATATGCTGGGTGCATTTTTTCACATCATGAATCATTCCTATAAACATTAATTGCTGCCTAATACTCTATTGTGTTCTGGAAGTACAATAACTGATCTACTAAATCCATGACTGGGCATTTGGGCTGCTTCCAGTTGTTAACTATTTGAATTAATGATGTAATGAACATCTACTGTCTCCTTCCTGAAGACAAATCCTTAAGAGCAGAATTTTCAGTCACAGTGCCTGAATGTTTTTAAAGCATCCTACTCACAAGGACAAGAAGCCTCCAGGACCCTCGAAGAACTCTCCCTCTCACCACTCTCTGAGACATGAAATGATGCCGTGGGGTTCTGGTCTCGGTGATTTCCTGCCAAAACTCCTTCTTATAAACATTCTCAAAATATATGCCAATGAGATAGCTGAGGAAGGATGTGCACACATTTATTCATCCACAGTGGGAGCTGCATCTCTTCACATTTGGTGCCATTTGTGTGTTTTTTGTAAACTGCCTGCTCAGCACCCAGCAAAATAACAAAACGAGACTCAGTGAAACACAGGAGGATTATTAGAGAGGGACGCAGAAAAATTTGGGGCTGATAGTTCAACAAATATAAGTGAATATATTGTAGAAAAGAAGAAATTCAGGTCTTTTTATATTAGAATAAAAAATGTTAATGCTGCTAATAATAACCAAATTGGGAAGAAAGCACCGTGAACTCAGGGAACCTCCAGTTCTCTCACTACATGTGGCACCACAAATACTCCTAAAGCAGCTGGGAGCCAAGACGTTAGCCTCCAACACTACCTTGCCCCCCAAAACAAAGGGTTTGCCAAGCAGCTGCTTTCACTACTTGAGGAAGAAAGCAGAGGGCCTGAAATAGAGACTTGTGCCTGGAAAGCAAGGAGCCTCAAGTGCCTGGGCAGCCGTGGGCTGGGGCAGGCGGCAGGCAGTTTGGCTCATGGAGTCACTGTTGTAGTTTAATCTGAAACAGGCTCAGGCTGGATCAAGGAAGGCCCAAATTGTCTTAGGAGAGCCACCACGTCGCCCACCTCCCAGATGACTGTTCTAATGGGAAAAGCCTCATCCTGCTGGTCTGGAGCACCCCCAGAAAGCTGTGAGGGAGGCCACTACAGAGTCCCATCCCCCTGCCAGGGCGGAAGTGATGGAGACGCTAATTGAAATGACAGCGCATATATACTCTGTAAGGTGCACATGGAGTAATCGATTTGTAATCATTGTATATCTGCATGCTTTTACTGCTCCATAGTTAAAAGAGTAATTTCTAACACTGCTTAAGTTGTTTTAAAATGATTACTCTATATAGTTAACATATTGAGCCCTCAGTAAAGCACAAGTAGCAGCAAGTGTTCATCTTTGGGTACAAAAGCCTTGCAGCGGTAAAAGACCCCAGCACCACTTCCCCCCTTCTCCTTTACCCACCTGTCTGGAAAAGCTCTGACCACTCAGCAGTGGCTATTACATGTTTCCACTTCCTCTTGCCAGACTTTGATTTTGGCACCTGGTAATTCTGCCATACAGAAGTTTCAGAAACTGGCATTCTCTTAGTTTCTAGGTTTGGTGTCATGATTGGATAACTCACACCAAAAACGTTTATTCACCCACATTTTCAGCTTTTCTTAACCCTTGTCATCCTTCCTTACCTCTCCCGGCACCGCAGAGGGGGCTGTTCCTCACCTCCACTGAGGACACCCAAGAACTCTCCACCAGTCACCCCCAAAGCACTGTGAAGTCCCCCCTCAAAGCCTCCTCTCACACAGCCCAACTGCACACCCTTAATTCTGGGGCAAAATCAGCCCCAGAATTCAGGGTGAAAAACTGAACAGTTAGCTAGACACAGCTGAGCAAATAACACAAACCTGCCTTGTTCTGTGAATCACCTGGCAGGGTTTCACACAAGCAGGAACTCTCCTCACACGCAAATCCCCTTCTATGCGCTGGACTAGATACTCTCTCCTTGGCTCTGCTGAGCTTTGTCTTTCAGCACTAATACCACACTGCTTTGACCTCTAACTTCACAGGATGTGTTGGTATCAAGCAGAACACCCTGCACGGTTGTTCTTTTCTAAAATTTGCTAGCTAGTCTTAATAGGTGTGGCTAACCAATTTCTATAAAATACCTTGCTGCAATCACATTAATTTTTCTGAAAAATTTGAATTATAAAACATGATGGTAGGGTTGATGACATCACTGGGAAGGACAGAGTAATAACCACACAGCTCACTCCTCCATAAAAGCAGTGAGAACAATGGTAAAATTTTCACAATTAACTTTTTAAGAACTCTGGAAATTAACCAAAAGCCTACAGCAATCCAAGGACCATGTATTTATTCAAAAAAATCAACTGAATCTTGGTAAGAACAGTGAGCTTTGTGGCACCCTAACTCACTCTCCTCTGTCCCCTCCTCCCTGGTGACAGCCTGCAGCTTTGGAAGGGGCAGGACTGGGTGGGAGCTCCTTCCTGTGACCCTGTGAACAACTCCTTTAAAAAAGAAGGGAGAGACCAATTCAGTAACATACACTTCTACCTTAAGAAAAACAAGAGAAAACTAAGAAAGTAAGCAGAGGAAGGAAATAAGAAATCCTGGAGCAAAATGAGTGAAATAGAGAACAGAAAAACAAACCAAAAGTGGGTTATTTGCAAAGACTAAGAAAATCAACAAATCTTCCCATACACTGACAGAAAAACAGAGAGAAGACTCAATTACTAAAATGAGGAGTCACAGAGGAAACATTACTGCCAACCTTACAGAAATAAAAAGGGTTATAAGGAAATACTAACAGCAATTTTACATCAACAAATCAGAAAAACTAGATGAAATGAACAAATTCCTAGAAATAAATACAAACTACGGAAACTGACTCAAGAAGACACAGAAAATCTAAATAGAGAGAGATACATATATCAGTGATACACAGATGATACAGCATAGACAATACAGATATTTCAATGGAAGAGAATTAAGAATTCACAAATAAGCCCCTATATTTACAGTCAATTGGTTTTTGACTAAGGATGCAAAGACAATTCAATGGAGAAAGACTTCATATTTCAACAAATGGCTCTGGGACAATGGCTATCCACATGCAAAAGAACAAACTTGGACCCTGTGGATAAAATGAGAGTTCCTGTGGCCAGGATTCTCACCTGGCCCTGGTTGACTAGCTCACTGCACACCTGTGGGCAATACATGGCTGTTGACTCTGTATAAAGAGCTCCACCCAGTGCTCTGGGCGTGACACGGCAGTATGGCTGCAAGGCTGCAGGAGAGCAGAGGCTGGAGTGGTGACAGCGTTGAGGACAGAGGCCCAGAGGACGGCTGTGCAGGACGACGACTGTGCAGAGAGGCCCAGAGGATGGCTGTGTGGGACAACTGTGCAGACAGAGGAGCCCAGAGGCAGAAACCGGCTTGCTGCATACAGACTCTCTCTGAGTGAACGGGATTTTAGTGACTGACCTGCCACAGTGAAAATAAAGTTGGGTATAACCCTTTCACCCCAGGAACAGTTTTGCTGTCAATTTCTTTGGTCACATTGAATCCATAGTGAACTTGCCCGGGGCTGAAACCCACTGGCAAGACAATTGGCATAGTGGCAAGGTTCATCATTGACCAAGTAAAAAGACAGGCTGTCCTTCATTACGATTAGCAGATGTAATGTTAGGGGGGCACAGGGAGGGCTGTACAACCCAGAGAAGACAAGTAGTGACTCTATAGCATCTCACTATGCTGATGGACAGTGACTGTAATGGGGTTGGTGGGGGGGACCTGATGAAGGGGGTAGCGTAATCACCATAATATTGCTCATTTAATTGTAGATTAATGATATCAAAATAAACTTTAAAAAAAAAGGCTGCCCTTATGGGAGGGGTGCTTCAGCGGGCTGCCCCTGTGAATGGGGAGACAGTGGATTGTCCCCCAATAGGTATGTGGTCTGAGGTGGCTTGCCTCCTAGAGGACTGGGCCCCACCCCAGGACTGGAGGCAAGTGGAGGTGACACCTGAGGCTGTAGGGGAGGCCCTTGGTAAAATAAGTAGATCCTTTGAGAAGCAGAGTGCCTGTGAGGCAGTAGGGACTGTGGGTTGGCTGCTTCTCACAGTATTAAAAAAGTCTACAGAAGAGACCCAAGAAACAAGAGCACGAGAACACGAGCTGCAAACTTCTGTGGATTCCCTGAGGAAGGAGATGGCATTGATGCGAGAGGAGGCAGCACGAGAGTGCTGGCAGCAAGGTGCCATTGGAGACAAGACGGCAGCACTGCCAAGTGTTCTGTAGGAGGAAGAGGCCATCAAGGAAAAAGATGAACTCCTGAGGGAATCACAGGCGGAGGCTCATGAGAATGTCAGCTGCAAAGCATTGAGGTGAAGGTAAGAGAGCTTCTGAAGACTGAGCTAGCATTATTGTGAGGCACTGTAACAGAGGAGGCGGCACTTGGGGGAGTAGAGAGAAAGGTGCCACTAGCCCCAGAAGTGGAGGAGCTGGGGAAAGATGAAGGGGTGGTGTGGGAGGCACTGGACCCTCCTGTATCGAAAGCACACCCAGTGGTTGTAAAGAAAATAAAGACCCAGCAGCTGAAAGTTCCCCAAGGAGAGGAGCAGCCCCCTCCCAGGTCATGGAGCACTCTATGGTCCACCCTTATACTCAAGCTGAGCCGGTGGCTGTGGGACTTAGGGGTGGATGGAATGGGAAAGCTGTCTTCCCTGACAGTGAAGCCCGCCTTGAGGCAGCCATTACAAAATGCGAGGTGACACATACAGTAGCTGAAGCAATGAGAACCCAGAACGAAATAAGACCTGTTACTCACAGGAGGAATTTGAGGGGCCCCAGGAGGGTTACGAGGACCCAGATGTGGGTTGATTTGATATGGGCAGGAGTAGATGTAAGGAAATTAGACAGGAAGCCAAATAGGATCTTACTGGAGCTATGGCAACAACTGAAACCAGTACAGCAGTTCAAGCCATTAAGATTAAAGAGGCAGAGGTCAGAGACAGAGCCACGAGTCCAGCCTGTGCATCTGCAAGACTTTTTGCTGGAGAGGCTGGAGAACAATGTTTGAGCTTCCTTGCACAGGGATCATTGCAGAGGACTAAGGGCACATAGATTGAGAGGAGAGAATCTTGGAGGGGTGGAGTGTGGATAAAATGAGAGTTCCTGTGGCCAGGATTCTCACCTGGCCCTGGTTGACTAGCTCACTGCACACCTGTGGGCAATACATGGCTGTTGACTCTGTATAAAGAGCTCCACCCAGTGCTCTGGGCACGACACGGCGGTATGGCTGCAAGGCTGCAGGAGAGCAGAGCAGAGGCTGAAGTGGTGGCAGTGCCAAGGACAGAGGCCCAGAGGATAGCTGTGCGGGACAACGACTGTGCAGAGAGGCCCAGAGGACGGCTGTGTGGGACACTGTGCAGAGGAGCCCAGAGGCAGAGACTGGGTTGCTGCATACAGACTCGCTCTGAGTGAACGGGATTTTAGTGACTTACCTGCCACCATGAAAATAAAGTTGAGTATAACCCTTTCACCCCAAGAACAGTTTTGCTGTCAATTTCTTTGGTCACAATGAATCCACAGCGAACTTGCCTGGGGCTGAAACCCATTGGCAGGACAGACCCCTACTTCACACCATATACAAAAATTGATTCAAAATGGATCAAAGACCTAAATGCAAGAGCTATAGAACACATGAAAATGTATAGGGAAAATGGAAGTTCCTGTGGCCATGATCCTCACCTGATCCCAATCTATGCACCCACTGCACATGTGCAATGCTAACAGGTGCAGGCTTACACACCTGTTGGCAGGAGCCATTATTGTCTGTGTTGCTATATAAAGAGCTCTGCCCAGAGGCCAAGAGGTATGGCTGGTGGAGATGGATTACAGACTTACTGGATGCAGACATGATTCTAGCTCCTGACCACAAGAAAAAAACTTGGTATAAGACCTTTTACCCTCACATAAAAAACCCTATAGAATCTACTCCAAAACTACTAGATCTAATATCTGAATTCAGCAAAGTTGTGGGATACAAAATTAATGTGCAGAAATCTATGGCATTCCTATACACTAACAATGACCTAGCAGAGAGAGAAATCAGGAAAACAATTCCATTCAAAGTTGCATCAAAAAGAATAAAATACCTAGGAGTAAACCTAACCAAGGAAGTGAAAGACCTATACTCTGAAAACTACAAGACACTCATGAGAGAAATTAAAGAAGATACCAATAAATGAAACACATCCCATGCTCATGGATAGGAAGAATTAACATTGTCAAAACAGTCATCCTGCCTAAAGCAATCTACAGATTCAATGCAATTCCTATCACAATACCAACAGCATTTTTCAATGAACTAGAGAAAATCATTCTAAAATTCATATGGAACCACAAAAGACCCTGAATAGCCAAAGCAATCCTGAGAAGAAAGAATAAAGCTGGAGGGATTATGCTCCCCAACTTCAAGCTTTACTACAAAGCCACAGTACTCAGACAATTTGGTACTGGCAAGAACAAACCCATAGACCAATGGAACAGACTAGAGAGCCCTGATATAAACCCAACCACATATGGTCAATTAATATATGATAAAGGAGCCATGGACATACAATGGGGAAATGACAGCCTCTTCAACAGCTGGTGTTGGCAAAACTGGACAGCTACATGCAAGAGAATGAAACTGGATTATTGTTTAACCCCATACACAAAAGTAAACTTGAAATGGATCAAGGACCTGAATGTAAGTCATGAAACCATAAAACTCTTAGAAGACAACATAGGCAAAAATCTCCTGAATATAAGCATGAGCAACTTCTTCCTGAACACATCTCCTCGAGCAAGGGAAGCAAAAGCAAAAATGAAGTCATGGGACTACATCAAACTAAAAAGTTTCAGTATGGCAAAGGACACCATCAACAGAACAAAAAGGCATCCTACAGTATGGGAGAATATATTTGTAAATGACATATCCAACAAGGGGTTAACATCCAAAATATATAAAGAACTTACACGCCTCTATACCCAAAAAGCAAATAACCCGATTAAAAAATGAGCAGAGGGTATGAAGAGACAGTTCTCCAAAGAAGAAATTCAGATGGCCAAAAGACACATGAAAAGATGCTCCACATCACTGATCATCAGGGAAATACAAATTAAAACCACAATGAGATATCACCTCACACCAGTAAGGATGGCCACCATCCAAAAGACTAAGAACAACAAATGCTGGCGAGGATGCGGAGAAAGGGGAACCCTCCTACACTGCTGGTGGGAATGTAAGCTAGTTCAACCATTGTGGAAAGCAATATGGAGGTTCCTCAAAAACTAAAAATACAAATACCATTTGACCCGGGAATCCCACTCCTTGGAATTTACCCAAAGAATACAACTTCTCAGATTCAAAAAGACATATGCACCCCTATGTTTACTGCAGCACTTTTTACAATAGCCAAGATATGGAAGCAACCTAAGTGTCCATCAGTAGATGAATGGATAAAGAAGAGGTGGTACATATACACAATGGAATACTATTCAGCCATAAGAAGGAAACAAATCCTGCCATTTCCAACAACATGGATGGAGCTGGAGGATATTATGCTCAATGAAATAAGCCAGGTGGAGAAAGACAAGTGCCAAATGATTTCCCTCATTTGTGGAGTATAACAATGAAGCAAAACTGAAGGAACAAAATAGTAGCAGACTCAGAGACTCCAAGAAGGAACTAGTGGTTACCAAAGGGGAGAGGTGTGGGAGAGTGGGTGGGGAGGGTGGGGGAAGGGGATTGTGGGGTATTATGTTTAGTACATATGGTGTGGGGAATCACGGGAAAAACAGTGAAGCACAGAGAAGGCAAACAGTGAATCTGTGTCATCTTACTACACTGATGGACAGTGACTGAATTGGGGTATGAGTAGGGACTTGATAATATGCGTAAATGTAGTAACCACATTGTTTTTTCATGTGAAACCTTCATAAGAGTGTATATCAATAATACCTTAATAAAAAAAAAAGACCGTTTACCCTCAACATTCAGTTGCTATTATTTGGTCTCACTGAATCCAGAGTGAACTTGCCCAGAACTGAGACCTTCAGGCAAGACAAAACATGAAAACATGGCCTTTGATTAGGCAATGGTTTCTTAGATGTCACACCAAAAGTACAAGTAACAAAAGGAAAAAACAAATAAATTGTACTTCATCAAAATTAAACATTTTTATGCTTCAAAGGACACTATGAAGAAAGGGGCTTGAAAAACCACAAAATGGGAGAAAATTTCTGCAAATCTGATAAGGGACTAGCATCTAGAATACATAAAGAAATCTTACAACTCAACAATAAGAAAACAAATAATTAAACAATGGGCAAAGGATTTAAGTACACATTTCCCCAGAGAATGTAAATAAATGGCCAAGAAAGATTATAAACACCATCAGTCATCAGGGAAATACAAATCAAAATCATGAGATGCCACTAGAATGGCTATACTCAAAGAGACGGACAATACTAACTGTTGGGGAGGACAGACAGAAACTGGAACCTTCATGCAATGCTGGTGAGAATGCAAAATGGTACACCTCCTCTGGAAAACACTCTGGCAGTTTCTCAAGAAGTTAAACATATTGTTTCCATATGACACAGCAATTCCATTCCTATATACACAAAAGAATTGAAAATACACGTCCACACAAAAACTTGCACATGAATGTTCGTAACAGCATTATTCATAATCGCTAAAAAGTGGAAACAGCCTAAATGTTCATCAGTGGACAAACGGATAAACACAATGCTGTACATCTATACAATGGTATATTACTGAGCCATACAAAAGAATAAAAATACAAGCTATAACATAGATGAACTTCAAAAACATTAAGTTAAAGAGGCCAGACACAAATTGCCACAAACTGTATGATTCCTTTTATATGAAATATCCAGAAAAGGCAAATCCATTCAGACAGAAAGTAGATTAATGGGATCCAGGAACTGGGAAAGGGGATAACGGAAATGGCTGTTGATGGATACGCGGTTTCTTTTTGGATTTTAGAAAATATTCTGAACTTGCCCAGAGCTGTACTTAACACGAAGAATAAAGAGTAATCAACATTTTGCTTTATTTACTTTGGATCTCTATTAAAAATGCCTACAGATAACACTAACACCCTATAACCCCTCCTTCTCTATAGGCATCTAGAAACATATCTACACATTCAGGTGTTTATATCTTTACTGGGTATGTGAATATCCCAAAACAACAATACTATATTGCACCTATACTTTTGCAAAATAGTTTTTACAGTCAAGTTTGTAATTGAGATTTATGTATCCCGGTACACACAGATCTCACTCTTTCATTTTAATTCTGAATAATTTTGACTGTGTGACTAAAACAAATGTCTGGGTCCCCTTGCTGAGGCCAACGAGGTAGTTTCCACTGTTTTGCTATTACAAACACTTTAGGATGTTTGTAATAGCATCTTTAGGTGCCTGTGAGTGCTTCTGGGGCAAATGACTGAAAGTGGCATAGGTGGGCCACATTATGTGCACATTTTCAACTTAACTAAATTCATTTCCAAAGCTGTTACACCTATCTGCACACCCAAGAACAAGATTAAACAGTTCTGAATTCCCCATGCCTTGCCAATATTTATTAATTACTTCATGCTTACCAATCTGATGAATATGAAATGGTCTCTTGTTTTAATTCCTATTTCATGGATTAATAAAAAAATAAGTTTTCATATATTTATAAGCTTTATTGGTTTCCTCATTTTTGTCTTTTTATAGCCTTTATCTATTGTATGCTTATTCTTTCTAGACCTTTGATATTAATCCTTTTCAAGTTATATGACTTTCAAATGTATCCTCCTGTCTGTAGTCTGTCTTTTAATTCTACAAATATCTTCTTCCATACAGATGACTTTTCTATTTAATATAGGCAAATAAACCAGTCTTTTTGCCCCACTTTGTGCTTTTTGTGTCTGGTTTAAGAGATCTGTCTGCACCCGGATGTCAAAGACAGTCTCTGTCTTTTCTTCTGTAAGTTTTAGTTTTGCTTTTTACACTTAGGATTTTATTCCATCTAGAATTCAGTCTCATATATGAAGCATAAGAGGGATCTAATTTTATCTTTACCTTATGGGTAGAAGATTATCCTACCAATGTTTACTAAAAGGTCCATCCTTTCCCCATGGACTTGTAATGCAACCTTCAGAGTTATGAATTTTTGGGGTATGTGGGTATGTGGGGTGTCTGTGGGTATAGGTGTTGTATGAAGATGGGTGTGAGGTTGTGTGTGGGCGATGGGGTGGATGTGCGTGTGCAGGTGTTGGTGTTTGGGAGTGGAGGGGTACATGGGGGGAATCAGAGGTGGCGTTGCAGGTGTGGATGCATTCCTTAATTCTCTGCACTGGCATATTCTTGGCCCCATAATATAAATCCTAAATATTACACCTTTATGAGAAGTTTTGACATCTGAAAGGACAAGTCTCCTCTTATTTTTTTTTTCAAAATTACTTGCTACTTTGGTCCCTTACTCTTCTGTATGTATTTTAGGATCAGCTTTTCAAAACTCATGAGAAGCCCTGCCAGTATTTGGTTTTGCATTTATTTGACAGATGTCATCTTTAAATACCAACTGTTTACATCATTAACAAGTGTAGCTAATACTGTTTTTTATGCCTTCTCTTTATTTTTTGATCAATCTTTCCAAGGGTTTGAAAACCTATTTTCTTCACAAAGCACCAGCGTTTTGTTTCATTGCTTCTGTTTTCCTTGTCTCCCAGCTCATGAACTTCTGCTCGCCCCTCATCACCCCCTCCCTTCTATTTTCTTTGGCTCCCTTAACTTCTTGGACAATTATTCAATCAAATTGAGCCTTTATTCTTACCAAACACACAACTCTAAGGATATAAATACCACACCCCCCAAGCACTGCCACATTCTACAAGCCTTAATTTACAATGTTAGAGTCAGTCATTTCTGAATATTTCCACTGTGATTTCCTCTTTAATATGAATGATTTTTAGTGTTTTTAAAATGTCAAATATATAAACTTCAATTCTTTGTGCTTTTATTACTAATTTCTGACTTAACTTCATTGGGTCAGTGAACATGTTCTAAAAGAATCTGAATTTACTTTGTAACCAAATACAAAGTCAGATTTTGAAAATGTCTCAAGGAAATATGTATTCTCTAATTGGTTGCAGTTTTTTTACATTGGTCAAGTCTTGTACACTTTTATATATGTGTTTGTATTTGACCTATAAATTCCTGAGAAAGGAACATTAAAAATAGCCTATATGATTGCATATTTATCAATTTCTTCTTATAATCAGCTATTTTTGTATATATTCTAAGGTTCAATTATTCCATACCTATCTATAAATTTAGAATTATTCTCTTTACCATGATTATTTTCTTGTATCATCATAGAGAAACTACATTTTATGTTTAAAAGCTTTTTGTCTCTACATGTATTCATCTGATATTAACAGAGCTATGCCAGTTTTGTAGGTGTTAACTGCCTAGTAGGTATCATTATACATAGTCAAACTCTCTCCCAGATACTATTATTAAAGCATTTGAGTGGATTTTGTACTGTATTGTTTCAATCCAATCTACGCCTCAGCCCTCATTGGCTCACTGGGTGCCCTGAGGCGTAGGATGTCCTAGAGGACAGGACACAGGGCTGGAGATAAGAAGTGGATTCAGGGTGGCTCTCAGGCTTCTGGCTTAGGCAACTAGAAAATGGAGCTTTAGTGGACAGCCTGAGAGTTCAGTTTTGGAAATGTTATGTCTGAGAGGCTCATGAGCCTTGCAAGTGGAGATGTCAACAGGTCACAGAGAAAGGGAGGGACCACGAAGGTGTGAGGGACGTGGTGGTGCAGTCAGCCACACTGAAGCGAGCAGACACCAGGGGTGAAGGCTGCACATTCAAAACAGTGGGGACACCATCAGCCCATGTGAGGGAGGAGGAAGCCAGAGGGCAGATACTGAAATGCTTACATTCTCCCAGCCCCAAAACTGCTACAAAGTATGGACACGACTGGAATTGGACCAAGTGGCCTGGGCTTGTCTGACTTCTAGCTGTCATGGCAACAAGCCCCCTTCTTTGAGCCAACAAGGAAGAAGGAAAACAGAAGGACACAAATGAAAGAAACAGAAATCAGAGGCAGTGCTTCCTTCACAAAGGTTTTGGGAGGAGTCACCAAAGTAGATTAAGAACCAGGCATGAAGAAAGCAATCCGTGGTGGTCTGTGCACACAGGAGAGCTGCTGGGGTGGCGCTGGTCAGGTGAGTGCGGGTCAGAAATTACATGGCTACACCTCTTTACTGTCATTTTCGTTGGCATCTTTGTTTCTAAGAACCCTCAAACTGCCATCATGCAGACCTTCACCCCGGCGGGCTCTGAGTGAAATGGCTGGACAGCTGATATCTCTGGGCAGATAAGGGAAGTGACATTGTGGGTAAAATTGTAATATTTCCAGAATCTCTCCCCTGGTTTTAGTTCATCTGCATATCAATAGGCATTCCTCAGGGGTGGAGAGTTTAGGTCATCTCCATATTAATGGGTAATTACCTGGGCAACCAAGGGCTTATCTGAACCTGAGAGGTTAGGGGGAAGTCTTGCTTGCTTCTGCCCAAACAGGAAAGAGATGGCCCTGGACGGCAGTTTGTAAGCAATAAACAGGTTTTAAACTTTATTTCTCCCTTCGACTGATTTCGGTTTTAGAGTTATTTTGCCCTGGGATTTTCCCTCCCCAGAGTTACAGGCATGGACCCACAAGGCACATTTGTGCCAAGGAATGTGGGGCAGACCTGGACATGCAGTCTACAGAGTGGAAGTTCCGACAGATGGGAGGAAAGAACAATGTCAGGGCAAGTTTGGTGGTACTTTAGCTAGAGTAACAGGGTACAGGGGAATGCTGGGAGAGCCAGAACATACAGCTAAGGGGTTTGCTTGAACTTCATCTGAAAGATAATAGGATGCCAAGGGAAACTTCAGAGCAGTGATAGCATGTTGAAATCTGGAATTACATTATTGTTGGAATGGTTTCCTAAAGTCTAGATAATAGAGTTGTCCCCATCACCCACGTGGTGCTTGCTCGGAGATGACTTGTGGATCTCACTGCAAAGGCAGCAAATTTCCAATGTAAGGACAAGCAGCCATCACTAAAAATCTATCACCGTAACTAGCACATAAACATACAGCCTGAAAACAGCTGAACCTAGTAAGATGCTGACCACAAACCAATGCTTATACTGTCAATGGAAAACTCAGAGATTATTCATTTGGAAAAGAAAAGTTTACGTGAGAGGAGTTCCAGGAAGATGGCAGCATGAGCAGGGCGGCAGAAATCTCCTCCCAAAACAATATATATCTATGAAAATTCAGCAAATACAACTATTCCTAAAAGAGAGACCAAAATATACAGGACAGCGCAAAGCCTGCATCTGCACCTGAGAGGACTCGGCACTCCACGAGGCGGGTAAGATACGGAGCCGCGACCCTGCAGGACCCGAACACTCCCCCACCCCAGCGCACCGGCGGGAGTAGAGGATTCACAGCCGGGAGGGAGTGGAAGTACAGGCCAGCGAAATAACCAGCCCTGGTGATCTGTGCCAAGAGCACTGACACACACCACGCAGTGTATCGGATATTGGAGAGGCAGAAGGTGCAGGTTTTGAGCTGGGAACGCACCCAGGTCCTTGTAGCAGGCTCCCCGGGACAAAAAAAAAGTGCATGCTCTTTTTTTTGGCGGTCTTAAAGGGCAAGGGCCCAGGATCGTCCCAGTACACTCAGCCCAGCAGGCTGGGAGTCCTGAGGAATTTTGGACCCTTGGCTGGCGACTGGGAAAAAGTAGTAGCATTGAAACTTCACACAGAGAACAACAGCCTCCCATTCGTTCCCGCCCCAGCCAGAGCTACAAAGGGCCCTGAAGAGCTGTGTGGCCACAGCTGCAGAATAGTGGAGCAACAGCACCACCTACAGTATCCTTAAAGAATCTACTCCCAGTGGGTGTTTTTTTTCCCTTTCTTTTCTTTTCTTTCTTTTCTTTCTCTTCCTTCTTTTATTTTTCTTCAAAGTCTTAAAGAGCCCAGCTGACATACGTGGCACCTACCAGCGACCACTTCTATCGCCATGAAAAGACAGAGGAACATGGTACAGTCCAAGCTCACTCAGACCCAGACAACACCAGAGAGAGACTGAAGGGTGGAAAGGCACAATCTTCCTGAAAAAGAATTCAGAATAAAAGTCATAATCATGCTGATGGATCTACAGGGAAATATGCAAGAGCTGAGGGAGGAAGTGAGGGAAGTCAGGAAAGACAATGCAGAAATGAGACAAGCCATCGACAGGCTTAGCAGCAGACTGGACAAGATGCAAGAGGCTGTTAATGGAATAGAAATCAGAGAAGAGAACACAGAGAAGCTGAGGCAGAGAGAGATAAAAGGATCTCTAGGAATGAAAGAATATTAAGAGAACTGTGTGACCAATCCAAACGGAACAATATTCGTATTATAGGAGTACCAGAGGAAGAAGAGAGAGAAAAAAGGATAGAAAGTGTCTTTGAAGAAATAATTGGTGAAAACTTCCCCATGCTGGGGAAGGAAATAGTCTCGCAGTCCATGGAAGCCCACAGATCTCCCAACACAAGGGACCCAAGGAAAAGAAGACCAAGACACATAATAATTAAAATGGCAAAGATCAAAGAGAAGGACAGAGTATTAAAGACAGCTACAGAGAGATAAAAGATCACCTACAAAGGAAAACCCATCAGACTATCATCAGCCTTCCCAACAGAAACCTTACAGGCCAGAAGAGAATGGCATGATATATTTAACATTATGAAACAGAAGGGCCTCGAACCAAGAATATTGTACCCAGCACGATTATCATTTAAATATGATGGAGGGATTAAACAATTTCCAGACAAGCGAAAGCTGAGAGAATCTGCCTCCCATAAACCACCTCTACAGGACATCTTAAAGGAACTGCTCTAGAGGGAAGCACTCCTAAGGCTAAAAAGATGTCACCAGAGAAAATAAAATCATAGCAAAGAAAGCAGATCATCCAAATACTAACTAAATGCAAAGAATAAAACACCTAGTATATAAAGAATGGAAGAGGAAGAAAAAGAAGGGAGAGAAATAAAGAAACATCAGACTGTGTTTACAATAACTTAACAAGAAAGTTAAGTTAGATTCTTAGATAGTAAAGAACCAATGCCTGAACCTTTGGTAACCATGAATCTAAAGCCAGCAATGGCAATAAGTACATATCTATCAATAATCACCCTAAATGTAAATGCACTGAATGCACTAATCAAAAGACACAGAGTAACAGAATGGATAAAAAAGCAAGACCCATCTATATGCTGCCTACAAGAGACTCACCTCAAACCCAAAGATATACACAGACTAAAAGTGAAGGGATGGAAAAAGATATTTCATGCAAACAACAAGGAGAAAAAAGCAGGTGTTGCAGTACTATCAGACAAAATAGACTTCAAAACTAAGAAAGTAGCAAGAGATAAAGAAGGACATTACATAATGATAAAGGGGTCAGTCCAACAAGAGGATATAACCATTATAAATATATATGCACCCAACACAGGAGCGCCGGCATATGTGAAACAAATACTAACAGAATTAAGGGAGAAAATAGACAGCAAGGCATTCATTTTAGGTGACTTCAACACACCACTCACTCCAAAGGACAGATCAACCAGACAGAGAATAAGTAAAGACACAGAGGCACTGAACAACACACTAGAACAGATGGACCTAACAGACATCTACAGAACTCTACACCCAAAAGCAACAGGATATACATTCTTCTCAAGTGCATATGGAACATTTCCCAGAATAGACCACATACTAGACCACAGAAAGAACCTCAGTAAATTCAAAAATATTGAAATTCTACCAACTTCTCAGATCACAAAGGTATAAAAGTAGAGATAAATTTTAGAAAGAAAACAAAAAGGCCCACAAATACATGGAGACTTAGCAACATTCTCCTAATTAATCAATGGGTTAATGACCAAGTCAAAACAGAAATCAAAGAATATATGGAGACTAATGACAAAAACAACACAAAGCCCCAACTTCTGTGGGACGCAGCAAAGGCAGTTCTAAGAGGAAAGTATATTGCAATCCAGGCCTATTTAAAGAAGGAAGAACATTCCCAAATGAATAGTCTAAAGACACAATTACTGAAATTCGAAAAAGAAGAACAATGAGACCCAAAGTCACCAGAAGGAGGGACATAATAAAGATCAGAGAAGAAATAAATAAAATTGAGAAGATTAAAACAATAGAAAAAAATCAATGAAACCAAGAGCTGGTTCTTTGAAAATATAAACAAAATAGATAAACCCCTAGCCAGACTTATTAAGAGAAAAAGAGAATCTACACACATAAACAGAATCAGAAATGAGAAAGGAAAAATCACGATGGACTCCACAGAAACACAAAGAATTATAAGAGAATATTATGAGAATCTATATGCTAACAAGCTGGAAAACCTAGAAGAAATGGACAACTTCTTAGAAAAATACAACCTTCCAAAACTGCCCAAACAAGAAACAGAAAAACTAAACAAACCAATCACCAGCAACAAAACTGAAGCAGTAATCAAAAAACTACCCAAGAACAAAACCCCCGGACCACAAGGATTCACCTCTGAATTCTACCAGACATATAGAGAAGAAATAACACCCATTCTTCTTAAAGTTTTCCAAAAAATAGAAGAGGAGGAAATACTTCCAAACTCATTCTATGAAGCCAGCATCACTCTAATACCAAAACCGCGCAAAGACCTCACCAAAAAAGAAAACTATAGACCAATATCCCTGATGAACGTAGATGCAAAAATACTCAACAAAATATTAGCAAACCAAATCCAAAAATACCTCAAGAGGATCATACACCGTGATCAAGTGGGATTCATCCCAGGGATGCAATGATGGTACAACATTCGAAAATCCATCAACATCACCCACCACATTAACAAAAAGAACAAAAACCACATGATCATCTCCATAGATGCTGAAAAAGCATTTGACAAAATTCAGCATCCATTCCTGATTAAAACTCTCAACAAAATGGGATAGACGGCAAGTACCTCAACATCATAAAGGCCATATATGACAAACCCACAGCTAACATCATACTTAACAGCGAGAAGCTGAAAGCTTTTCACCTAAGATCGGGAACAAGACAGGGATGCCCACTCTCTCCACTGTTATTCAACATAGTACTGGAGGTCCTAGCCACGGCAATCAGACAAAACAAAGACATACAAGGCATCCAGATTGGTAAAGAAGAAGTCAAATTGTCACTATTTGCAGATGACATGATATTGTACATAAAAAACCCTAAAGACTCCACTCCAAAACTACTAGAACTAATATCTGAATTCAGCAACGTTGCAGGATACAAAATTAACACACAGAAATCTGTTGCTTTCCTATACACTAACGATGAACTAACAGAAAGAGAAATCAGAAAAACAATTCCAATCACAATTACATCAAAAAGAATAAAATACCTAGGAATAAACCTAACCAAGGAAGTGAAAGACCACCTGTACTCTGAAAACTACAAGACACTCCTAAGACAAATTAAAGAGGACACTAACAAATGGAAATGCATCCCATGCTCTTGGCTAGGAAGAATAAATATTGTCAAAATGGCTATACTACCTAAAGCAATCTACAGATTCAATGCAATCCCTATCAAACTACCAACAGCTTTCTTCAATGAACTGGAACAAATAATTCTAAAATTCATATGGAACCACAAAAGACCCCGAATAGCCAAAGCAATCCTGAGAAGGAGGAATAAAACAGGGGGAATTATGCTCCCTGACTTCAAGCTCTACTACAAAGCCACAGTAATCAAGACAATTTGGTATTGGCACAAAAACAGACCCACAGACAAGTGGAAGAGAATAGAAAATCCAAACATTAACCCAAACTTACACAGTCAATTAATATTTGATAAAGGAGCCTTGGATATACAATGGGGAGATGACAGCCTCTTCAGCAGCTGGTGTTGGAAAAACTGGACAGCTACATGTAAGAGAATGAAACTGGACTACAGTCTAAACCCCATGCACAAAGGTAAACTCAAGGTGGATCAAAACCTGAATGTAAGTCATGAAACCATAAAACTCTTAGACAAAAACATAGGCAAAAATCTCTTGGACATAAACATGAGCGACTTCTTCATGAACATATCTCCCCGGGCAAGGGAAACAAAAGCAAAAATGAACATGTGGGACTATATCAAGCTGAAAAGCTTCTGTACAGCAAAGGACACCATCAGTAGAACAAAAAGACATCGTACAGTATGGGAGAATATATTCATAAATGACGTATCTGATAAGGGGTTGACATCCAATATATATAAAGAACTCATGCACCTTAACAAACAAAAAGCAAATAAGAAATGGGCAGAGGACATGAATAGACACTTCTCCAAAGAAGAAATTCAGATGACCAACAGGCACATGAAAAGATGCTCCACATCGCTAATCATCAGAGAAATGCAGATTAAAACCACAATGAGATATCACCTTACACCAGTGAGGATGGCCAACATCCAAAACACAAACAACAACAAATGTTGGCGAGGATGTGGAGAAAAGGGAACCCTCCTACACTGCTGGTGGGAATGCAAATTAGTTCAACCATTGTGGAAAGCAGTATGGAGGTTCCTCAAAAAACTCAAAATAGAAATACCATTTGACCCAGGAATTCCACTCCTAGGAATTTACCCTAAGAATGCAGCAGCCCAGTTTGAAAAAGACATATGCACCCCTATGTTTATCGCAGCACTATTTACAATAGCCAAGAAATGGAAGCAACCTAAGTGTCCATCAGTAGATGAGTGGATAAAGAAGATGTGGTACATATACACAATGGAATATTATTCAGCCATAAGAAGAAAACAAATCCTACCATTTGCAACAACATGGATGGAGCTAGAGGGTATTATGCTCAGTGAAATAAGCCAAGCCGAAAAAGACAAGTATCAAATGATTTCACTCATATGTGGAGTATAAGAACAAAGAAAAAAACTGAAGGAACAAAACAGCAGCAGACTCACAGAACCCAAGAATGGACTAATAGTTACCAAAGGGAAAGGGACTGGGGAAGACGGGTGGGAAGGGAGGGGTAAGAGGGAAAAAGGGGCATTATGATTGCAGATGTAATGTTGGGGGGGCATGAGGAGGGCTGTATAACTATGGGATGTGAACAATTTCCAGGGATGTGTTGTTTTAATTTGTCTGATTTTTCACATACTATTCAAGATCAAATAGACAACATTCATCATGGTATTGATAAGTTTTCACAAATGCCTGGATTGTTAAATTGGTTTTCTGTGTTTCATTGGATATGGCCTATAATTGTAGGTCTAATACTGTTATGCATTTGTATTCCTGTTCTCCTAGTGTGTGTGCGGAAGGCAGTTGTTGGTCTTTTAAAGCCAATACAAGCATATGCTACTTTTCAAGAATTAACTTCAAGAAATAAGTGATTCCTTTTAAACAACTTTGTGAAATCATATACTGATTCCCCACCTGCATTTGCTGCAAGAAAATAATCATGTATATTGTGATTTTATCCAGAATTATAGCTGCTGGCTGTCCTCTCTTTCGTATTTTATCTCCCTGTTTGGTCCCAGGAGATGGCTGGTTAGCCAGAGATGGGTAAGATTCCTCATGGCAGGAACAACCTAAGACAGGCACAGTCGCAAGGGACCTCAGGTGAGCAACGTGGGGGCCAACTGAGGTGAGGCATAGAACCCCACCCCTCTAGATGAGAGAGTCATTGCCTGTGACAAGCTATGTCACAGGCCGAGCCCAGCCAATCATTATTCTGGTACCTTCCACAAATATATGCATATGCATTTGTGTCAATTAAAACAAAAAAGGGGGAAATGTGGGATTCACTTATAATTTAAGTATAAAAATCATATGAATAATCATAGTTGACTTGATTGATTATAGTAACTGAATTAGTTTCTCTGATATGACTGCCTTTGCATTGTTCACCTTGTGAGAACTTGTTCACTATGTTTGTTCCTTGCATTGTTCACCTTGTGGGAACTTGTTCACTGTATTGGAACTTGTTTGTTGCATGGTGAGCAATAATGTCTTGTATATTGAAAAGTTGTTAAGAGAAAAAACCTCAAAAGTTCACATCGCAAGAAAAAATAATTTGTAACTATGTATGTTGAAGGATGTTAACTAAACTTACTGTGATAATCATTTCACAATAAAAAAAAAAGGAAAAAAAAAGTTTATGTGAAAAAGAGACAAGAGAGTCAGTCTTTAGAAATGACTTGCCAAAGGAAAAACAGCAAGACGAAAAGGTTGGGAATTTAGGGAACTGAAAATTAAAACCATGAGCTACAACTACACACCTATTAGAATTGTTAAAAATCAAAAAGCTGACAACCCTATAACGACAAGGATGCAGAGCAGCAGGAACTCACTCTCAGCATTTCTAGTGGGAAAGGAAAATGGCCACAGCCACTCCGGGAGACAGTTTGGTTTCTTAAAAAACTAAAAACATCTTACCACATGATCCAGCAAGTGTCCTCCCTGGTATTTGCCCCAATTAGTTGAAAACTTAATGTCCAAAGACCTGCACACAAATGTTTACAGCAGCTTTATTCATAGCCACTAAAAACTGGAGGCAACCAAGACATTCTTCAACAGGTGAATGGATAAACTGTGGTATATTCATACAATGGAATACTATTCAGCAATAAAAAGAAATAAGCTAGCAAGCCACAAGAAAAAAAAAGATGAATCTTAAATACATGTTGCTAAGTGAAAGAAGCCGGTCTGAAAAAGCTACCTCCTGTATGTTTCCAACTAGAAGATATTCTAGAAAAGGTGGACCCATAGAAATGATAAACAGATCATTGGTTGACTTGGGCAAGGGGCTAAATAGGTGAAACCCAGGGGATTTTTAGGGTAGTAAAACTATTCTGTGCCATACTGTAATGGTGACTACATGATAGTAGCATTTGTCAAAAGCCACAGAACTTTACAGCACAAAGAAGTAAACCACATGAAATTTCTTTAAGTTATTCAGGTTGTCAGGCAGAATCCATGATGGAATGTGGACTACAATGAACGAACCTAACTGTATTACAAATGTATGAAACAAGCTCTCTGAAGAGGGTGGGGAGAAAGGTGCTCAGCCTTTTTCAGCTGCTCTAGAGACAAGCAGAGTCCTACGAGTCAAGGCAAAGGGGCTGCAAGCACTGGACCCTGGCTGATGAAGTTGTATCCTGGGGTGTGAGTGAGACATCCTGCTACGCACCCTGCTACTGCCATACACAATTCCTAGAACTGAACCATTAAGCAGCTGGCAGAAGGGACAGCCAGGGGTCTCGCTGTTGGAGGGGAGGTTGCACACCAGCAGAGGGTGCCAGGATACCCATGTGGAGACAGAGGCGTCAGCGTGAACTCATGTCTAGCTGAAGGCAGGTGCAGATGGCTATGTGAAGTGTTTGTGAATACATGTGTGTGCACAGGCCAACGCATGCACACACATCTCCCCTGCTGTCAGCCAAGAGCACCTAGAAGCAGCGACACACACACTATTGCCAGTTAATGATTCTCAGTAAATTAGGAACCCGGCTCCTGATTCTGGGACGGGGCAGGATTTACAAAAATGAGCCTGGGGCATCCTGTAGCACCAGAAAGGAAAAAAGTGCTTGAAAAACAAAACAGAACAAAGCAAACACACATATGCAATGGGGGGCACAGCAAAGGGACACAGGAGCCAGCTGAGAGGACCCCACTGACCTGAGCTGGAACAATGAGAAACAAAAGTGGCACAGGTCTATCAACCAGAGTATTAACTGCACCCACGAGTCCTTACTGATACCAAAGGACTGAAAAAATAACAAATGGGAGAGAAGAGACAGATCTCCACGCAGACAATTCTAAACTATTTCTGTGGCTGCTCTGTTCTCAGGAAGGGGAGCACACCTCCATGGTCTTCCTCCTGAAAACCTATACCCCAAAGTCTAATCATCAGAAAACATCAGACAAATTTCAATAGAGGGACATTCTACAAAACCTGACCAACCCTCCTTGAGACTGTCAACATATTAAAAACAAGGCAAGTCTAAGAAACTGTCTCAGCCAAGAACAGCCTAAGGAGATGCGACAACTGCCATGTGGTGTCCTGGAAGGAATTCTAGGACAGAAAAAGACTATTAGGGGTGAACTAAGGGAATCTAAGTATGAACTCTACTTAATAATAATGTATTGACATTGGTCCATTAGTTACAGCAAATGTACTGTAAAAAGCTTATTTTTAAAGAAAACCAGCAGTTAAAGGAAAAAAAAGACCAAGGTCACCAGTTTTCACTAGTCTGTTCATGGTGGGAAAACCGCAACTTTCTCACAGTATTGTCAAATTCAGAAAGCATATCCCATCTTCAGACAGCAATGTTGCAGAAGCCAGAATAAAGTGAAGGTGTTTCTGCTAGAAGGTCCAAGTTTACAGAAAATGCTTAAGATCTTGTCATTTGGGGCACCATATAACTTGCAGCGTGTCTAAGATGCAAAGTGTTTCCCTCCAACTAAGGTGTGTAATCTGCTGAGCTATACGGAAGCCAAACAGTGTCACGTTTGCCTCAATACTTTTACTGACACTGAATATTAAGCATAGGATGCTCACTATTCTAGAAGGCGGGCCCTCGATTTCGGGTGTGATAATATTCTTTTCTACCTGCTGTTACTGTCTTAGGAGCAATCCCCTTTGCTGAGCACCTCCCCTACACTGGACATTTCATATACACTTCTCTCCTCACAACTCAGCAAGACAGAGACTAGTACTTCCATTTTCCAGATGTGGAAACTGAGGCCCAGAAAGGCTTAGTGGTTTCTCTTTGAAATCCTGCCTGCTGGGCAGCTTCTCTCCCATGCCCAGTCCTTCTCCAGGCCCTTTGACCTCTCTGCACATGGCCAGCAAAACCATATGGTGGCCTTCCAGAGAGGCCCTACCCCACTATGATCAGGTTCTCTGGTCAAATGGACCTTTTTGTGTACAGTGCAAATGTTCCTGAGGGAACAAAGGATTCTTCCTACATAGTGAAAGACCAGGAGTCATCTTGAATCTGTGCCCTTGAAACAGAGCCAGGGTCTAAAAGCTTTTACGGAACCACATGCATCACAGTCATCAATATGCCATTAGATCCTGGACATTAAGTCTCTAAAAGTATCTCTGAACCTTTGAAAAGATTAACCCATTACTGTATTAGGCTACAGCTGCTGGCTTTTCTTTTTGGACTTAAATGAGACACTAATTTTGTTTTTCCATCTCCATTATGGTTTTGTAGATAAAGCTGTTTTTCAAGTCATTCTGTCTACTTTACTTCCCAAATATTAGGAGGATCCCACTTTAGCTTCCAAAAGTTCAATGGCTCCCTAACTCAAGCAGCAAACCAGTGGTATTCCCCTCTCTGGCTTCTTAATCAACACGGGGTCCCTGGAAGGTGAAGGGAGTCAGAGACCAAGGGGGTACACAGGGTCCCAAAAGTCTCTCAGGAGAACTGGACAGAGTTTTTAGAAGTCATCCAACCCAACTGGCCACAGGGGGACTCCAGGCGCCCATCCTTCCATTGCCACCTCCCCCCACTGGGTGGCCTGGCCTCTGCAGAACACCTTCTGGGGGGGCCCCACCCTCACTCTCACTTCCCCACAGTTCAGGTGATCCTAAGATTGCTCCTTTCACACAGAGCCAGTCTTATCCTTTTTCCAGATATGAGCTCTTCAAAGAACACTCATTCAAAACCCCTAAGAGAGGGGCGTGGGGCAAGTACCAAACCCTCCTCCTAGGGACATTCTTTTCTGAGCGGAGGGGGCTGTCTTGGTCTTGGGGCTGTTACTCACTGGAGAAGCAGGACCCAGCTCTGCAGCCAGAGAAGCCTGGACTGAATCCCACACACTGACCAGCAGAGCAACCTTGGGCAAGCTTCCTGACTCTTCTAAATCTCAATGTCTTCCTCACCTGCGCACAGCCAGCTTCCCAGGGCTGCATGAGCAGGCCAGCAGGCAGCATGGGTGAGCGCTTAGCACTGTGGCCTTGCAGATGGCTCAGTGCACCATTTTTGACACCCACTGCCTGCTCACTCCAGGGCCAGCCCCTCTCTGACTCCCACTGCAGGAGGCTGACAACAGGCAAGCAGCACACAATGAAGCAAGACTATCACCTCTATCATTTGGATACTATGCTCCTATAATACAGCTGCCCTCTGAAATCCATATGATCACACCTCAGAGAACCATGTGTAATGGCCCAGAGCCTCTCAACACAGGGCCAGAGCAGCTCATTGGGAATGCAGATTCACAGCCCTCAAATGTACTAGATTGGAATTGGTGTTTTTAAAAATCAATGCTTCACCTCACACCAGTGAGGATGGCCAACATCCAAAACACAAACAACAACAAATGTTGGCGAGGATGTGGAGAAAGGGGAACCCTCCTACACTGCTGGTGGGAATGCAAATTAGTTCAACCATTGTGGAAAGCAGTATGGAGGTTCCTCAAAACTCAAAATAGAAATACCATTTGACCCAGGAATCCCACTCCTAGGAATTTACCCTAAGAATGCAGCAGCCCAATTTGAAAAAGATAGATGCACCCCTATGTTTATCGCAGCACTATTTACAATAGCCAAGAAATGGAAGCAACCTAAGTGTCCATCAGTAGATGAGTGGATAAAGAAGATGTGGTACATATACACAATGGAATAGTATTCAGCCATAAGAAGAAAACAAATCCTACCATTTGCAACAACACGGATGGAGCTAGAGGGTATTATGCTCAGTGAAATAAGCCAAGCCGAAAAGACAAGTATCAAATGATTTCACTCATATGTGGAGTATAAGAACAAAGAAAAAAACTGAAGGAACAAAACAGCAGCAGACTCACAGAACCCAAGAATGGACTAATAGTTACCAAAGGGAAAGGGACTGGGGAAGATGGGTGGGAAGGGAGGGATAAGAGGAAAAAAGGGGCATTACGATTAGCAGACGTAATGTTGGGGGGGCATGGGGAGGGCTGTACAACTCAGAGAAGCCAAGTAGTGATTCTATATCATCTCACTATGCTGATGGACAGTGACTGTAATGGGGTTGGTGGGGGGGACCTGATGAAGGGGGTAGTTTAATAACCATAATATTGCACATGTAATTGTAGATTAATGATACCAAAATAAATTATTTAAAAAAAATCAATGCTTCATGTGCATATTAAAGTTTGCGAAGCACTGGCCTAAATCCCTAGAGATCTACGGAAAAAGTATTTCAATTCCAAGGTTTCTATTCAGGAATATTTCAGAATAGAAAGCACTCTTTCCTTCCCACTCCTGCTATTAATAACAAGTATGCACATTGAGTCAGCATCAAGAGTAAACAGAGGCTGGCAAAAAGGGCCTAGAAATAAAAATTGTAAAAAAGGAAAAAATAAGTGTGCTGACAAGTCTCACACCCAAGGGACTTTCTGTCACCTTTTTACCAACCTCCCCCCTAAATACTTTCTCTCTGTTTGATCAAAGTTTGCAGATATAAATACTGATTTTTTAAATAAACAATTAACCAATTCCTAGATGTGAGTCCCACTGAGAACCAGAACAGAATCCAACCAAAGGAGAGAGAACAGGAATTCACTGGTGTTTCTGACACCGTCAGAGAGCTGTGAGCTCATCCCTGCCTGTCCACACGGACCAGCGCTGCCCCCTGGGCCCAGGCGCCCACACACTGGGACTGGTGCTGACTGAACAGCACCTACAGTTAAGCCAAACCCTTGCTTGTTCTAGAGCATTTTCTGCAGGTGGTGGGGGAAGGGTGTGGAAAAGCCAGCACCTGTAGAAACAAGGAACTCTCATCACACACACTGAACAGCCTGGCTGGGCATACAAGCAACATGCAATCGAATGGATACGCTGGCTCCTAGACACTATGAGGCTGACCTTGCAGCTGTGAGGACCTGAGTGCTACTGTGGCTCAGGTGCACAGTTAAGAGAAGCATTGCTCCAGGAGGAAGGATATGCTGGGACTCATTATGACTGCCATCTGCAGTAATGAGGTAGGTTTTCCCAAATCCAACAGTACTAACGTGGTGGCTAAAGTGCCCACTTGGCCACTGGTGTTGTGGATGGTGGAGGGGCCTCTAAGACGGGGAGGCCCTCCCAGGCCGAGGCTCACAACATAAATGCACAGGAACAAAAGCAATGCTCAGTCCCACAGCTGGACCTGCTGTGCCCCACCCACCTCCAAATGGGATGAATCAGGCAGCCTAAGGCCAAACCAGCCCTTTATCTCCACCTCCTGGGCTTGTGGTTGGGGGGGGCGGGGGGGAGTCAGCAGAGTATGGCCTGCCACCCATTTTCATGCTACCTAAGAGCTAAGCATGGTTTTTATGGTTTTTATGGCTGAGGGAAAAAAAAAGAGTATGACAGAGACCACATGTGGTTGCCTTGCCAATGGGTTTCAGCCCTGGGCAAGTTCGCTATGGATTCAATGTGACCAAAGAAATTGACAGCCAAACTTTCTTTGGGATGAAAGGGTTTTACCCAACTTTATTTCCAGGTGGCAGGTCAGTCACTAAAATCCCATTCACTCAGAGCGAGTCTGCATGCAGCAAGCCGGTCTCCGCCTCTGGGCCCCTCTGTCCGCACAGCCGTCCTCTGGGCCTCTCTGCACAGTCATCCCACATAGCCATCCTCTGGGCCTTTCTGCACAGTCGTCCCACACAGCCGTCCTCTGGGCCTCTGTCCTTGGCGCTGCCACCACTCCAGCCTCTGTTCTCCTCTCCTGCAGCCTTGCAGCTGTGCCACTGTGTCGTGTGCAGAGCACTGGGTGGAGCTCTTCATATAGAGTCAACAGCAATGTATTGCCCCCAGGTGTGCAGTGAGCTAGTCAACCAGCACCAGGTGAGAATCCTGGCCACAGGAACTCTCATTTTATCCACAGTGGCTCATATAACTAAAACACTCAATATATGGACCTTTCCAGAAAACACCTGCAGACCCCTGGCTTGTGGTGACCACAAGTCCACACTTGCGGGCACTGTCTGCCATCACCAGAGCCAGGAGCTCAGCCATCCTAAATCTAAAGCTCTGGACTGATGGGCTCCCTAAGGTGCATCGAAAGGCTCTGGGACTAAGTGCCATCAGCAATATCCTTGCTCTGCCCCACGGCACCCAGTGACCATGGAAAGGACAGCAGAACAAAATGATTCACATTCAGGAAGCAAGGTCTAGAATCGTGGTGCCTGGACAGCAAAAACCAGTGCTAACAAGAAGGGCTGCCCTCTATACCAGGCCCAGGCAACCCCACAGACGGACTGTGCAATCAGCTCACCAAGACCAGAGTAGAGGCATACTTCCCTAAAACAGCCTGTGGAGGCTGACTGAAGGGCATTAACCAGACTCCCAGAAACTGAAGGCAAGTGATATTTGGTTATCTCCAAAACCAAATGTCATAATGTATTCAGCAGACAAAAGTGCTCTGTGTCATATACCTGCACTGTATCACATCCCTCTGTAGGTCATCTGGCTCACAAAATTGATTTAGGAGAGATTATTCAATTCCATTTTACATTTTCATGTTTGGGAGCTCTGCCAGCAGCAACTTCTGTTCTTCTAGAGGTCAGGAAGCTATGGACCAGGCAATCTCCTGCTGTTGTAAATGGAACTCCATATTCCCTTTATGAATTTCCTGTCAATCTTCAAATTACTTCAAATGTGATTGCCCTTCATTTAGACAGTGTTTTATGTCTCCATGTCTACCTTCCTCCCATATCAGATTACGCCTTGGCTGCAGACAAGCTGTCCCTTGGAGCCCCTCTGGGCGCCTGCATCAGAGGGTGGACAGGGCCAGGCGGGACCCTGTAGCCTCTGGTTTGCAGCAAGCTGGCTGGCCACAGCAAACATAAGCTAGGAAGTCTTGGCATTTTACAAAACCCAGCTCTTGCCCCCTCTCCCCACTAACCACCATCATAGGCCCTTATTCTTTTTTGAGGGAACATGTGAGCAATCCCTGCTGCCTCCTCTTACTGCGGTAGGGACTTGCAAGCCCTTCTCCCAACCACTCCACACTTCGACACCTGGACTCTTTGGGTTCCCTGCCCCATGACCCAATGGAATGGGGTCCTCCCACCTCCTGACATCAAAAGGCCCAGCCTCAGCCCTGGGCCCCTGTCTCTCTCTGCACACCTTTCAGAAGCCCTGCCCCTCCATCTCAATGCACATCAGCTTCCACTTCTTCCCCTACACCATGCCCCAGTCCTCTCTCCCAAACCCGACTCACATGCAGTGGCCTGTTTCCACCTCCAATGAGACAGATCCAAGCAGGTACCTCCAGACAGCCCCCTACCCCCAGCCTGTAGCCCAGAGGGCTTCCCAATATCTGACCACCAGATGCCACCTTTCCAGGCCATCCAGCCAAAAATCACTCTGGACACCTCTCCCTTCCACATACACATTTATGTCTATGAACAAGCCCTGTGAGCTCTACCATCCAACCACACCCAGAGTCCAGCCATTTCACATCCTCAGCACGCCAAGGCACACCACAATCACCTCCCCCTGGGTCGTTCCCCCTGGAATGACCACCTAATGGGTTCCTTCTGTCCTTGCCTCCTGATGCAGCAGGCCAGGTCATCCTGTAAGAGCCTAAATCCATTCACATCACTGCTCTGCTTAAAACCCTGCAATGGCTTCCTATATTTCCTGCAGAAGGAAAGCCAAATTCTCCCATTGGCCTACAAGACTGAACAAGACCTGCTCACCCCCAGTCCCTCACCACCACTGCCCTTGGCCCAGCCACCATCAGCTCACAGCCATCATCCACTCAGCCTCCACTCTGCCCCACCACACCAGCCTCTTCTGCTGCCCTAGCATCTGCCCCCATGTCCTCTCCTCCAGGATGTCTTCCCTAGATATCCACTTGTCTAACTCTCTCACCTGCTCTGAACCTGCCCTCAGATGTCACTTGCTCAACCAGGGCAGTCCAGCCCTCCCTTGGCAGCGCTGTCCACCCCCTCTACCCTACCTCTACTCTCCTCTGGCACAACACGCTCCTGCATTCTGGTGGCTGGTCACCGTGTCTGTCTTCCCCACAGAGTGTAAGGCTCTGTGGCACAAGGGGCTCTACCTGCTCTTTCACTAACAGTGCCCAAGCACCTATAACAGGGCTTGGCACTTGCTACATACTCCATAAATTTGAATTTAAAAATTGTTGGCCTCAAAACATGAGTTTCCTGGAAACAAAAGTAAAAGGGGAGTAAAATGAGTTTCAGCTTTGACTGTGTGCCTGGTGTATAAGGAACAGCAAGGATGCCAATGTGGTTAAACCAGGTCAGCTGGGATGAGTGGCAGGAAGGGAGTTGGGGAGCAGGCAGTGCAGACCAAGTCATGTGAAGCTCAAACCATTTTGCTTAGACTATGAGGGGCACAGGGAGACCTGGGAGAGTTTTGGACAGAGAGATGCATGATCTAACCTGTATTTTTTAAACATTTGATTTCAAGATAACTATAGATTCACATGCAATTGTAGAGATAATAACATATAATCTGTTTGCCTTTAACCACATTTCCCTCAATAGTGACATCTTGCAAAACTACAGGACATTATCACAGCCAAGATATTGACATGGATACTGTCAAGATACAGAACATGTCCATCCCCATAAAGACCCCTCATGCTTCTCGATTATAGCCACAACCCTCCCCACCACCATCCCCTTAAGCCCTGGCAACCACTAATCTGGTCTTCATTTCTGTAATTTTCTCATTTCACTGTATAAATGGAATCATACAGTATCTATGTATGAGAATTGAGAAATTATTGAGACTATTATTATAATATCAATATCATGTCGATAATTCAGTCCTTTTATTGCTACATAATATTTCAATGCATGCATGTGTCACAGTTTGTTTAACCATTCACCCATTTAAGAACATCTGGGTTTCCAGTTTGGGGCTATTTCAAGTAAATCTACTGTGAACATTTGTGAGGAGCTTTTGTGTGAATATAGTTTTCACTTCTCTGTGCTAAATGACCAGGAATTTGTATTGCTGGGCTGTGTGGTAGTTGCAAGTTTGGTTTTATAAGAAACTGCCAGACTGTTTTCCAGAGAGGCTGCAACATTTTACATTCCACCAGTGATGTGTGAGAGATTCAGTTCCTCCACAGACTCACCATAACTTGCTATTATCACTATTTTTTTTATCATAGCCATTCTGACGTGTGTGTAGTGATACCTCATTTTGTTTTTAATCTGCATTTCCTGAATGGCTAGTGATGTTGAGTTTCTTTTCATGTGCTTATTTGCAATCTGTGTCTCCTCTTTGGTGAAGTATCCCTTCATGTTTTTTTGCACAGAATCTAGTTGGACTGTTTATTTTTTTACTTGTTGAGTTTTAATAGTCCTTCATATATTCCATTACCAATCTTTTCTCAGATCTGTGATTTGTAAATATTTCTCCCAGTCTGCAGATTGTCTTTTCAGCCTCTTAACAGGTTCGTTTGAAGAGAAAAAGGCTTTACTTTTGATGAAGCCTAATTTATCAATTTTCTTCTTGTAGATAATGTTTGCCCCCAAGTCTGAGAACTCTTTGCCCAGCTTTTGTTCTAAAATGCAAACTTGTCTTATTTTTTAAGTTTCTAACTTTAAAAATTTTGCATTTTAGATTTGAGTGTGCGATCCATCTTGAGTTAATTTTTGTACTAGGTGTCAGAATTAAGTTTCCCTTTTTGCCTTTTGATGTCTGCTTGCTCCAGCACCATTTGTTGGAAAGGCTATCCTTCCTCCATTGACATGCTTTTGCAATTCTCAAAATCACTTAATAATTTCTCAAAAAGTATTCAGGCATATTGCTGTGATTCTGTATACTGTGTCCTATACCAAGTTCCCTATACTGTTCCACTGACCTCTGTCTATCCTTCTGACAACAGCACACAGCCTTGATTGCTATGGCTTACAAAATCTTGAAACTAGGCAGACTGATTCCTCTCCCTTTGTTCTTTCTTTTCAAGATGGTTTTAGCTATTCTAGTTCTTTGTTTTCCACATTTATTTTAGAATCAGCTCGTATGTATCTACAAAACTTTGGCTGTGACTCTTACAGAAATTGCATTAAATCTGTGTTATAATTTGGGGAAAATTGGTATCATTTTACTATGTTGAATACTCTAATCCATGAACATGCTATGCCTGTCCACTATATAGATCTTTGGTTTCTTTCATCAGAATTTTACAGTTTCAGCATAAGAAGAGTCCTCTAAATGTTTTGCTAGACTTATACCTACATGTTTATTTGTTTATTTCGGGGATTATATTGTATTTTTAATTTTGTTGTACATATGTTCATTGATGGCATGTAAAAATAAAACTAATTTTTGTGAGTTTATCTTATATTGTACAGCCTTGCTAAACTCACTTATTTTCTAGTTTGTTTTTGTTTTTGTAGATTCCTTGGAATTTTCTATATAATCATGCCACCTGCAGAAAAAAGGTCGATTTTATTTCATCGTTTCTGATCTGTAAGCCTTCATTTTCTTTTTCTTGTCTTTCTGCAGCCTAGAACTTCCAGCACCATGTGGAATAACAACAGGCGTCTTTGTCCTGTTCCTGATCTTAGGAGAAAATCTTTCAATCTTCCATTATTAAATATAATGTTAGCTGTAGGCTTCCATAGATGCTGTTCATCAAGGTGAGCAACTTCTCCTCTATTCCTAGTTTTCTGAGACTTTTTCACATGTCAGGTTTCGTCAAATACATCAGTACATTGATATGACAATTAGAATTTTTCCTCTTTAGCTCATTAATATGGTATATTATACTAACTTATTTTCAAATACTGAACCAGCCTTGCATCCCTGGAATAAACTCCACTTAGTTATGGTGCACAATTCTATGTATGTATTGCTGAGTTCTGTTTGCTAATTTTTTTTTTTTTGCTAATATTTTGCTAAGGATTTTTGCATCTACATTCATGAAGGATATGGGTTCTTTTTTTAAATGTCTTTTCCTGACTTTAATATATCAAGGTAATACTAATTTATAAAAGGAACTGGGGAGGACTTCCGGGAAGATGGCGGTGTGAGCAGGGCGGCAGAAATCTCCTCCCAACACTATATTTATCTACGAAAACACCGAAAATACATCTATTCCTAAAAGAGAGACGAGAATACACAGGAAAGCGCACAGCGTGCAGCTACACCCGAGAGGACTCGGCACCCCAAGAGGCGGGTAAGATACGGAGCCGCGACCCGGCGGGACCCGAGCCCTCCCCCACCCCAGCGCACCGGCGGGAGGAGAGGATTCAGAGCCGGGAGGGAGTGGAAGTGCACCCCGCGAAGTAGCCAGCCCCGGTGATCTGCGCGGGGAGCGCTGACCCACATTGCGCAGTGCAGCGGAGATTGGAAAGACAGAGGGGCAGGATCTGAGCGGGGAACGCGCCAGGGTGCTTGCAGCCGGCTCCGGGAAGGAAAAAAAAAAGTGCGCGCTTTCCTCAGCGGTCTTAAAGAGACAGGAGCCCAG
Organism: Smutsia gigantea; assembly: GCA_032199065.1. Taxonomy (NCBI): domain Eukaryota; kingdom Metazoa; phylum Chordata; class Mammalia; order Pholidota; family Manidae; genus Smutsia; species Smutsia gigantea. The sequence goes on along the minus strand of JAVSCE010019754.1, from coordinate 338,191 downwards.
CGGAGGAGCCGGATCGCCCCAGCACACTCAGCCCAGCAGGCTGGGAGTCCTGGGGAGTTTCAGACGCCTTAGCTGGCGACTGAGGAAGCGTAGCCATACTTAACACTTCTCACTGAGATCAGCAGCCTCCTATTCGTTCCCACCCTGCCAGAGCGATAAAGGGCCCTGCGGAGCGGCACAGTCACAGCTGTTGAATAGTGGGGCAATAGCGCCACCTAGAGCATTCCCACAGAATCTACGTACGGTGGGCATTTTTTTGTTTTTTTTGTTTTGTTTTGTTTTTTGTTTTGTTTTTGTTTTTTCTTTTCTTTCTTTTTTTTCTTTTTTCTCTTTCTTTTTTTTCTTCTTCTCTTTTTAAAGTCTTAAAGAGCCCAGCTGACATACGTGGCAACTATCAGTGACCAAATTATACAGTCATGAAAAGACAGAGGAATATGGTTCAGACCATAATCAACCAGACAACCCCAGAGAGGGAGTCTGAAGGGATGGAAATGCACAGCCTCCCTGAAAAGAATTTAGAATAAAAGTCATAACCATGCTGATGGACCTACAGAGAAATGTGCAAGAGCTGAGGGAGGAAGTGAGGGAACTGAAGAAAGACAATACAGAAATCAGACAAGCGACTGACGGGCTTAACAGCAGAATGGATGAGATGCGAGAGACTGTTAATGGAATAGAAAACAGAGAACAGGAGTACAGAGCAGCTGAGGAAGAGAGAGATAAAAGGATTTCTAGGAATGAAAGAATATTAAGAGAACTGTGTGACCAATCCAAACGGAACAATATTCACATTATAGGAGTACCAGAGGAAGAAGAGAGAGAAAAGGGATAGAAAGTGTCTGAAGAAATAATTGCTGAAAACTTTCCCTCGCTGGGGAAGGAAGTAGTCTCGCAGTCCACCGAAGCTCATAGATCTCCCAACACAAGGGACCCAAGGAAGACAACACCAAGACACATAATAATTAAGATGGCAAAGATCAAAGATAAAGACAGGGTATTAAAGGCAGCTAGAGAGAGAAAAAGATCACCTACAAAGGAAAACCCATCAGACTATCATCAGACTTTTCAACAGAAACCTTACAGGCCAGAAGAGAATGGCATGATATATTTAACGTAATGAAACAGAAGGGCCTCGAACCAAGAATATTGTATCCAGCACGATTATCATTTAAATATGATGGAGGGATTAAACAATTTCCAGATAAACTAAAGTTAAGAGAATTTGCGTCTCATAAACCACCACTACAGGATATCTTAAATGGACTGCTCTAGAGGGAAGCACACCTAAGGCTAAAAAGATGTCACCAGAGAAAAAAAAAATCATAGCAAAGAAAGCAGACCATCCAAATGCCAACTAAAGGCAAAGAATAAAGCACCTATTATAGAAAGAATGGAGGAGGAGGAATAAGAAGGGAGAGAAAGAAAGAAACATCAGACTGTGTTTACAATAACTTAACAAGAAAGTTAAGTTACATTGTTAGATAGTAAAGAAGCAACCCTTGAACTCTTGGTAACCACGAATCTAAAGCCAGCAATGGCAATAAGTACATACCTATCAATAATCACCCTAAATGTAAATGGACTGAATGCACCAATCAAAAGACACAGAGTAACAGAATGGATAAAAAAGCAAGATCCATCTATATGCTGCTTACAAGAGCGTCACCTCAAAACCAAAGATATACACAGACTAAAAGTGAAGGGATGGAAAAAGATATTTCATGCAAACAACAAGGGGAAAAAAGCAGGTGTTGCAGTACTTGTATCAGACAAAATAGACTTCAAAATGAAGAAAGTAGCAAAGATAAAGAAGGACATTACATAATGATAAAGGGGTCAGTCCAACAAGAAGATATAACCATTATAAATATATATGCACCCAACACAGGAGGGCCAGCATATGTGAGACAAATACTAACAGAATTAAAGGAGGAAATAGACAGCAATGCATTCATCTTAGGAGACTTCAACACACCACTCACTCCAGAGGACAGATCAATCAGACAGAAAATAAGCAAAGACACAGAGGCACTGAACAACACACTAGAACAGATGAACCTAACAGACATCTACAGAACTCTACACCCAAAAGCAACAGGATACACATTCTTCTCAAGTGCACATGGAACATTTTCCAGAATAGACCACATACTAGGCCACAAAAGAACCTCAGTAATTTCAAAAATATTGAAATCCTACCAAGCAACTTCTCAGATCACCAAGGTATAAAACTAGAAATAAATTTTAGAAAGAAATCAAAAAGGCTCACAATACATGGAGACTTAACAACACTCTCCTAATTAATCAATGGGTTAACGACCAAATCAAAACAGAAATCAAAGAATATATGGAGACTAATGACAACAACAACACAAAGCCACAACTTCTGTGGGACGCAGAAAAGGCAGTTCTAAGAGGAAAGTATATTGCAATCCAGGCCTATTTAAAGAAGGAAGAACACTCCCAAATGAATAGTCTAAAGACACAATTACTGAAATTGGAAAAAGAAGAACAAATGAGGCCCAAAGTCACCAGAAGGAGGGACATCATAAAGATTAGAGAAGAAATAAATAAAATTGAGAAGAATAAAACAATAGAAAAAATCAATAAAACCAAGAGCTGGTTCTTTGAAAAATAAACAAAATAGATAAACCCCTAGCCAGACTCATTAAGAGAAAAAGAGAATCTACACACATAAACACAATCAGAAATGAGAAAGGAAAAATCACGACGGACCCCACAGAAATACAAAGAATCATAAGAGCATATTACGAGAATCTATATGCTAACAAGCTGGAAAACATAGGAGAAATGGACAACTTCTTAGAAAAATACAACCTTCCAAGACTGACTAAGCAAGAAACAGAAAAACTAAACAGACCAATCACCAGTGACGAAATCGAATTGGTAATCAAAAAACTACCCAAGAACAAAACCCCTGGGCCTGATGGATTCACCTCTGAATTCTACCAGACATATATAGAGAAGAAATAACACCGATTCTCCTTAAAGTTTTCCAAAAAATAGAAGAGGAGGGAATACTTCCAAACTCATTCTATGAAGCCAGCATCACTCTAATACCAAAACCAGGCAAAGACCTCACCAAAAAGAAAATTACAGACCAATATCCCTGATGAACGTAGATGCAAAAATACTCAACAAAATATTAGCAAACCGAATTCAAAAATACATCAAGAGGATCATACATCATGATCAAGTCGGATTCATCCCAGGGATGCAAGGATGGTACAACATTCGAAAATCCATCAACATCATCCACCACATCAACAAAAAGAAGAACAAAAACCACATGATCATCTCCATAGATGCTGAAAAAGCATTTGACAAAAATTCAGCATCCATTCCTGATTAAAACTCTCAACAAAATGGGTATAGAGGGCAAGTACCTCAACATCATAAAGGCTATATATGACAGACCTACAGCTAACATCATACTTAATGGCGAGACACTGAAAGCTTTTCATCTAAGATCGGGAACAAGACAAGGATGCCCACTCTCTCCACTGTTATTCAACATAGTACTGGAGGTCCCAGCCACAGCAATCAGACAAAACAAAGACATACAAGGCATCCAGATTGGTAAAGAAGAAGTCAAATTGTCACTATTTGCAGATGACATGATACTGTACATAAAAAACCCTAAAGATTCCATTCCAAACTACTAGAACTAATATCTGAATTCAGCAAAGTTGCAGGATACAAAATTAACACACAGAAATCTGTTGCTTTCCTATACACTAATGATGAACTAACAGAAAGAGAAATCAGAAAAACAATTCCATTCACAATTGCATCAAAAGAATAAAATACCTAGGAATAAACCTAACGAAGGAAGTGAAAGAACTGTACTCTGAAAACTACAAGACACCCTAAGAGAAATTAAAGAGGACACTAACAAATGGAAATGCATCCCATGCTCTTGGCTAGGAAGAATCAATATTGTCAAAATGGCTATACTACCTAAAGCAATCTACAGATTCAACGCAATCCCTATCAAACTACCAACAGCTTTCTTCAATGAACTGGAACAAATAATTCTAACATTCATATGGAACCACAAAAGACCCCGAATAGCCAAAGCGATCCTGAGAAGGAGGAATAAAACAGGGGGAATTACACTCCCTGACTTCAAGCTCTACTACAAAGCCACAGTAATCAAGACAATTTGGTATTGGCACAAAACAGACCCACAGACCAGTGGAACAGAATAGAAAATCCAAACATTAACCCAAACATATATAGTCAATTAATATTTGATAAAGGAGCCATGGATATACAATGGGGAGATGACAGCCTCTTCAGCAGCTGGTGTTGGAAAAACTGGACAGCTACATGTAAGAGAATGAAACTGGACTACTGTCTAGCCCCATACACAAAGGTAAATCAAGGTGGATCAAAGACTTGAATGTAAGTCATGAAACCATAAAACTCTAAGAAAAAAACATAGGCAAAAATCTCTTGGACATAAACATGAGCAACTTCTTCATGAACATATCTCCCCGGCAAGGGAAACAAAAGCAAAAATGAACAAGTGGGACTATATCAAGCTGAAAAGCTTCTGTACAGCAAAGGACACCATCAGTAGAACAAAAAGACATCCTACAGTATGGGAGAATATATTCATAAAAAACGTATCTGATAAAGGGTTGACATCCATAATATATAAAGAACTCATGCACCTTAACAAACAGAAAGCAAATAATCCAATTAAGAAATGGGCAGAGGACATGAATAGACACTTCTCCAAAGAACAAATTCAGATGGCCAACAGGCACATGAAAAGATGCTCCACATCGCTAATCATCAGAAATGCAGATTAAAACCACAATGAGATATCACCTCACACCAGTGAGGATGGCCAACATCCAAAACACAAACAACAACAAATGTTGGTGTGGATGTGGAGAAAAGGGAACCCTCCTACACTGCTGGTGGGACTGCAAATTAGTTCAACCATTGTGGAAAGCAGTATGGAGGTTCCTCAAAAAAGTCAAAATAGAAATACCATTTGACCCAGGAATTCCACTCCTAGGAATTTACCCTAAGAATGCAGCAGCCCAATTTGAAAAGGACAGATGCACCCCTATGTTTATTGCAGCACTATTACAATAGCCAAGAAATGGAAGGCAACCTAAGTGTCCATCAGTAGATGAATGGATAAAGAAGATGTGGTACATATACACAATGGAATATTATTCAGCCATAAGAAGAAAACAAATCCTACCATTTGCAACAACATGGATGGAGCTAGAGGGTATTATGCTCAGTGAAATAAGCCAAGCCGAAAAAGACAAGTATCAAATGATTTCACTCATATGTGGAGTATAAAAACAAAGAAAAAATACTGAAGGAACAAAACAGCAGCAGACTCACAGAACCCAAGAACGGACTAATAGTTACCAAAGGGAAAGGGACTGGGGAAAATGGGTGGGAAGGGAGGGATAAGAGGGAAAAAGAGGCATTACGACTAGCAGATGTAATGTTGGGGGCACGGGGAGGGCAGTACAACTCAGAGAAGACAAGTAAAGATTCTGCATAGCATCTCACTACGCTGATGGACAGTGACTGTAATGGGTTTGGTGGGGGACCTGGATGAAGGGGGTTTAATAATTTTAATATTGCACATGTAATTGTAAATTAATGATAATAAAATAAATTATGTTTAAAAAAAAAAAAAAAAAAAACCACAAAGAGATAGCACCTCACACCATTAAGGATGGCCAGCATCGAAAAGACTAAGAACAACAAATGTTGGCAAGGATGTGGAGAGAAAGGGGAACCCTCCCACACTGCTGGTGGGAATGTATGCTAGTTCAACTATTGTGGAAAGCAATATGGAGGTTCCTCAAAAAACTAAAAATAGAAATACCATTTGACTCGGGAATCCCACTCCCTGGAATTTACCCAAAGAATACAACTTCTCAGATTCAAAAAGACATATGCACCCCTATGTTTATCACAGCACTTTTTACAATAGCCAAGATAAGGTAGCAACCTAAGTGTCCATCAGTAGATGAATGGATAAAGATGAGGTGGTACATATAACACAATGAAATACTATTCAGCCATAAGAAAGAAACAAATCCTACCATTTGCAACAACATGGATGGAGCTGGAGGATATTATGCTCAGTGAAATAGGCCAGGCGGAGAAAGACAAGTGCCAAATGATTTCCCTCATTTGTGGAGTATAACAATGAAGCAAAACTGAAGGAAGAAAATAGCAGCAGACTCAGAGACTCCAAGAAGAAACTAGTGGTTATCAAGGGGAGGGGTGTGGGAGGGTGGGTGGGGAGGGTGGGAGAAGGGGATTGAGGGGTATTATGTTTAGTACACATGGTGTGGGGGATCACGGGGAAAACAGTGTAGCACAGAGAAGGCAAATACTGAATCTGTGGCATCTTACTACACTGATGGACAGTGACTGCATTGGGGTATGGGTGAGGACTTGATAATATGGGTAAATGTAGTAACCACATTGTTTTTACATGTGAAACCTTCATAAGAGTGTACATCAATAATACCTCAATTATAAAAAAAGTTTATTGAGAAAGTCTGATGTAAATGATCCCAGTGAATTTGGAGGTGTCTGAGTCATAAAAAAGATTCATTTTGTTACTTCAGTGCAGAGCTCTGAACTCTCCAGGGTGAATAATAGTTTGGTGGAAAGCCGTGGTAGAACAACAAATTGTCCTACTTTTCAGAGCTGATCCCCTTCTTGCTAACATTCAGATTCCTTTGCACAGCTCTCCTGCTTTCTTCAGCACAGGGAAGCAGGAGGGGGATGCAGTCAGAGCCCTCCCTTTGGACTGGCCCCTGTGAGCCAACACAGCTCTTCCCAGCTAAGTGGCTAGGGGTGTCCACCACTGTATCCTGGCATCAGGGTTGTACAGAGGAGATGCACATCTCCTTTGTCCACCATGGAGATTTGGTCGCTTATAGTACATCCCTTTTGTAGGCTAAAATGATTGGTATCCTTCTCTTCTGCCCATTTCACATGCCTGTTCCCTCATCGCTCCTCATCAGATCATCCTGCCCTTCTCCCAAACACATTGTTGTTGATTTTCATTAGCTTTGAATCAAAGAAAATATGCTGCCCGACTGGAGGGTATTATGCTAGAGAAGCAACTTTCAAAGCTTAATTACTTGACTCTTGAAAGGTGCTTTCTAAATTAAACCAGTGTGTTTCCCAGGCTCTTGAATGCCTTTACTTTCTGTGGGAAGATGGAGCCAGTCTCCTATGAGATTCCAAAGAAGGAAGGGGCAGCCATCTTTCTCTTGCCCATCTGGAACCTCCTTGGAACCCTCTGCCCTGCTCATAGGTCTGCTGAATGGAAAGAGGCAGGAAGTGTTGGCCCTGACAGCAGAGGCCGATAAGGGCACTGATGGGCCTGTGTGTTTTCCTTCATGGTTTTACTTTGTACATCCTACTTAAGAATTAATTTTCTATGCTGAGCTCATAAATACTTTCTCCTATATTGTCTTCTAAAATTTTTTTAGTTTTATCATGCATAATTAAGTCTTTAATCCATATGGAATTGATTTCTGTATGGTATAAGGATCAGATTACACTTTCTGTATGAAAAACTGTCTAAACATCATTTATTACACAGCTCATCCTTTCCCTGCTGATTTGCAATGCCTGTTGTCATAAACCCAGTATCTGTAAATACATGGGCCTGTTTTGAGGCTGTCTGGTCTATTTCCAGCCTTCTATTTGTCTATTCCCACACCTGCATCACAGGGTCTTAATGTCTATACCTTTATAATAAATCTTACTAGGGGGTAGTACTGGTCCCTGCCCCCACCTTTTTCTTTAGAAGCATTAGTCTTTGTTCTTTGAATATGAATACACAGACACTCTCTCTCTTAAACCAGCTTCTTGAGTTCAATGAAAAACCCAGTCAGGAGTTTGGACTTACACTGATTTTATAGATATATTTTTTAAGAGAGTGGACATCACTATAGTATTGAGTCTTCCTATCCAATAGCATGGAATAGTGCTTCCTGTATTTAGGTCTTCTGTAATGTCTTCCAGGAAATTTTTATAATTACAGTTTTCTCAGAAAAAGGCCTGCACATCTATTTATAAACTTCTTCTTAGGTACTCTTTTTTTGTTGTTGTTGTTATAAATAACATCTTTAAATAAATTACATTTAAAATTTTGGCTGATGCATAGACATGCCATTGATTTTTGGATATTGATTTTGTATACAGAACCTTGCTATACTATTTGTAATAATTTACCTACAGATTCTTGGGATTTCTTTGTGAGTAATCATAGTGCCTACAGATAGTGACAATTATATATTCTTTTCAAATCCTTACCTTTTTCTCTTTTCAACATGTATGGATAGGATCTCTAGTCCAATATTGAAAGGGAGTAATGAAAATTGATCTCTTTGTATGTTTTCTGATGTCAAACATTCTATCATTATGTATGTTCATTACTTTAACTTAATGTTTAGGGAGTTTCTTTTTATGCCAAATTCAATGAGAGTTATATTTTTGGTTAAAGCTGAATGGATGTTATATTTGCTTGAAAGCTCTTTCTGCATCTCCTGTGATGGTCATGTGTTTACTCTTACAATTTAGTACTATGATGGATTTCATTAACCAACTTTTTAAGGTTAAATCAATCTTAACATTCTTGGGATACACCCAACTCAGTCATGATGCTTTATCTTTTTTTACACTTTGCTGAATTCAGCATAATATTTTGTTCAGGCTTTTTGCACCTATTTCTATCAGTTATATTAGCCTGCTATCTTCCTTTTTCTTTATTAGAAATCCTATCATGGATATTCTAGACTCACAGAATGCATTGGAGCATGTCCTTTTTTAAAAAAATGTTTTCTTTTACAGTTTTATTGAGGTATAATTTAAATACAGTAACATTCACCCTTTTTAAGTGTTCAGTTTGATCAGTTTAGGAAAAATGTACATCTTTTACAACCACTACTACAATCAAGTTTTAGAATACTCCCATCACTCTGGAAAACTAGGCAATATATAATTGGATCTCCCTTTTTTACCCAGCCTGTCAATCTGTGTCTTTTATTGGAGTGTTTAGTACATTCACATTAATGTAGTAATTGATATATTTGGATTTAGATGCTCCTCTTTGCTGTATGTTTTCTATTTGTCTCATTTCTCTTTTGTCCTTCTGTAACTATAGGACCATAATTGAAGGTGCTGTGCTATACTGGAGGATGCTGGCTAGAGCAGATTAGTAAGACCTCAGACACATGGCATAAGGTCAGTGGCTTTTCTGAATGTGTTCTTTTCTATTCTGATTAGAAAGAGTTCATACTTATGTGGAGTGGACAATAAATATTCATTTACAGTTTTGCCCTAGGGCTAAGTTAACTTTCCCATAATCCACTATAATATATTCCAAAGACATCTGGACTATGTAGACATCTTGTAGAATATCACATTGGTCTATTACATCATGCTGATTGGGAAAAAATACGCAAGAGGAGGTAGTACATTGAAGTCCACTTAAGAGCCCTGGGCTCCAAATAGTGGGAGAAAACCCTGCTGATAATTCAGGACCTGACACTTCAATAAAGTGTTTAGGGTATAGTGGTCAGGGGTTTTCTAGGCTATCCCCACAAAAGTAAAAGAAAAATTATAGCATCTGGCATCCCCTACCACAAAGAAGGAAGCACAGTGCCTGGTAGGCCACTTCAGGTTGTACAAACAACACATTTCACACCTAGGAATATTGTTCTGGCCCCTATATATGGTAACACTGAAGCCATCAGATTTGAGTGGGGCCTAGAGTAGGAAAAGCTCTGCAGCAAGTCCAGGCTGTGGTGTAAACAGTTTTGCCATGTAGGTCATACAATCTAAGGGTCCTATAGTGCTGGAGGTATCAGTGGTGGTGATGGCAATGCAGGCCTCTGGAGTTCTGGTGCAAGGTCATGACATTTACAGTAGAGAAATGTACACCTTTTGGAAAACAGCTCATGGCATGATATTGGGCTCTGATAGAGATAGAATGCTTGATTATTTGGAGCACCAAATGACCCTGCACCTGGACCTATCCATTCTGATCTGGAGTTTGTTGGATCTCCGAAGTCACAAAGTTGGACAGGTCCAGCATCAGTCTATTATAAAATGGAAGTCTTATAGGTTCATGCCTCACCAGGACAGAGAGCACAAGTTAACAGAAGAAGCAGGTTGCATGCACTTCCGGTCCACTCACTAGAGTTGCAGCAGCCCCCATCTCCCAGCTGCACCTGTGGCTATAGGGAGGCTCTCAGATGACCAGCTGAGAGAGGGGAAAAAAGCCTGAGCTTGGTGCACAGTTAGGTTGACTCAGTATGTGGAAGGCAGATGAAAGCAGACGGTGCCACATTACATTCACAGTCAAGGGTGATCTTGAGAGGCCGTGAAAAGGGAAAATCTTCCCCGTAGGCAGAGCTGAGTGGCACACTTCCATTCGCTTGGAGTGGAAAGAGAAGGAACACAAGGTAAGAATATATATGCAGATTCCTAGACAGTATCCAGTAGCCTGGTTGGTTGGTCAGCAGCCTGGAAGGAAAACAGAAGATCAGAGACAAGGGTGTGTGGGACAAAGGCTTGTGGATAGACACATGGGAGTGGGAAGAATGTGTGAAGATTTCTGTATCACCCTTTAACACTCACCAGAAAGCATCCAATGGAAGAGCCTCTGAATAATGAAGTGAACAAAATGATTCCATTAGTTGACATTAGCCAACCTTGCCAACCCAGAACCAGGATAACGGGTACAGGAACACAGTTGCTATGGTGGCAGAGATGGGGGCACCTGTCTGGGGTACCCACTTCACAGCAAAGGACTTATGGGAATGGACTCTTGGCCATGGAATCTGCCAGTGGTGTCTGGGCCACACCATGCAGTGGCAGGCAGCCTCACAGAACCCAGGAATGGCCTGCCGACAGCACAGCACGGACCGCCCCTTGCCAAGGCAAGTCTAACCACTGCTGTTTCTGAATGTGCAAACTGGCAGCAGCCACCGGTGGTTAGACATCATCGTTGCTCTGTTCCCAGAGGAGAACAACTGGCCACTTAGTAGCAAGTTAAATTCCTTCTTGGAAGGCCCCACAGTTTTCCTCAGCGGATACCTGTTCTGATTATGGGCTTGTCTTTCCTGCCTGCATAGCTCAGCCAGCCCTACTATGCAGAGGCTTACAGAATGCCTGAGCAGGTATGAGAGGTAGGAACTCAGTTGTCCAGGGGACCTGCTTTACAGCAAAGTGTTTGTGGGAATGGGCTCTTGACCACGGAACCCACTGGTTATACCCCATACTGCACCACGCAGGCTCTCACTGAGAGCACAACGGAAGCACCCACTTAGAGGCAGTACCTACAAGGGCATCTTTCCTGTTTATCCCTTCTAACAATCTCTGCCCCAAACCATTCAAACTGGCAAGTCAGTGGTAAAGTTGGACAGGCCCAGCATCGGTCTGCTACAGAACAGAAATGCTATAGGTTCAGGCCTCAGCAGGACAGAGAGTACCAGTTAGCTCCAGGAGCAGGCTGAATTTAGCAAGGACACCGGATATGACGTCATTGTGTAAAAATCAATTGTGTTTCTGTATAGGAATATAGAAATAAAAATAGGAATAAAAATTAGAAAATGAAATTAAAAAATTTACATTTACTTTTACAACAGCATTACAAAGCATAAGGTCCTGAGGAATAAATTTATCAGAAGATGTGCAAGAACCCTATACTGAAAACTCTATGAAACATTGCTGAAACAAATGAAGAAGACATAAATAAATGGAGAGATACACCGTGTTCATGGATGAGAAGACCCAGTATTGTTAAGATATCATTTCTCCCCAATTTAATCTAAAAATTCAATGTAATCCCAATTAAAATCCCAGCAGGGTTTTTTTTTTTGGTTAAAATTATCAAGCCAATACTAAAGTTTAGATAAAGATGAAAAGGAACTAGAATAATGAAAAAACAGTCTTGAAAAAAGATAAAGTTGGTTAACTTACATTCCTTACTTTACAGAGTAAAAATTCAGAAGTGGTGTTGACATAAAGACAGACAAATAGACCAATGGAATAGAATTGAGATTCCAGAAATAGATATGGATATATATAGAGAGAAATATAGTCAGTTGGCTCTCTATAAAGATTCTATATTTTATATATTCCTATATTCCAAAGTCAGTTGGTTCTCCATAAAATAGATATGGATAGAGATAGAGATATATAGTCAGTTGGCTCTCTATAAAGGCACCATAGCAATCTAACAGAGAAAGGGGGGCCTTTTCTACAAATGATGCTGGAATAACTGGACAACTAGAGCAAAAGTGAGCCTTAACTCCCTTATGCCATGCTCTAGAATTGACTGAGGTAGATCATAGACCTGCATGTAAAGGCTAAACTTATGAAGGTTCTTTAAAAACTTAAGAAAATACCTTTGTGAGCTTAAGATAGGCAAAGATTTTTTTAGGCAGGACACAATAAGCATTAATCACAAAAGAAGAATTTATAAATTGGACTTCATCAACATCAAAGGCTTCTGCCCAGCTTTCTCCCAGTCTGAGGCATACTTTTTTGTTTTATGACAAAGGATTTATAACCAGAATATTTAAAGAACTTCTTAGTATCCATAATTAAAAAACGAACAACCCAATACATAAATTGACCGAGGAGTTGAAAAGACACTTCACAGAAGGAGATAGACAAGTGATATGCATGCACATGAAAACACGCTCAATATTACTGGCCATCAGCGAAATGCAAATTAAAACCACGATGAGATTCCATTTCACACCCACTAGGATGGCTAAAATTAAAAAGATTAACACCAAATCTTAGAATGTATATTGCTGGTACAATACTTTCAGAAAATTGTTTGGCTTTTTTATCAAGTTAAATGTATAATTATCCTATGATCCGGAATTTCCATTCTTAGGTGTTTACCCAGAGAAATGAAAACAGAAAAACACTTGTGTAAGAATATTCATAGTTATTTTGGTTACGATTACTAAAATCTGGAAACAATTCCAATGCCTACCAATAGGAGAACAGACAAGTAAGTTGTATACAGTATATTCATAAGGGTAATGTGTGCAGCAATAGAAAGGAATCACTGAAACCTGAAAGAAAGTGGATAAATCTGAAAAAATATTAAGTGTAACAAAAGAAGTCAGACGTCAAGGCATACAGACTGTTAGGATTCCATTTATATAACCTATGGCAGTAGAAATCCAAGCAGCAGTTGTCTCTGGGAAGGATTGGGTGCATTGACTAGAAAGAGGTATTGGAGAACATCTTGGGGTAATGGAAAGGTTCTAAATCTTGGCTAGAGTTTGGATTAACTGGGTATATACATTTGTCAAAACTTAGCATACGTTTAATATCTGTGCATTTCTCTATGTGTAAATTATAGCTTAATTTTTAAAAAGAAAAGAAGCAATATTGAGTATCTGCTCTATATAAGGCATTGTTCCAGGTGACAGGGATATAGCTGTACAGAAACTGTATATATCCCTGCCCTTGTGAAGGTTAATTCTAAATTATACATCAGACGTGTAAATAGAGTTCTGATGTGTTAAATTGAACCTCTGCAATCACAGATTTCCTCCTGCCTGAAGAAAGCGGCTCAGAGTGTCACACCTCCTTGTCCTTTCCCATTAGTCATCATGCTGCCCTGGTGGCAGGTGCTCTCAAGATGTGGAGACAGGCCAGCCCACCTGGTTGGGAAGTGATGTGTTGGCATCTGGTATTTCCCATAGGCCAAGATGTGCTAACTGAACTGAAAACAAGCCCTGGAAGAAAACCCCTCTGGGCTGTATTTCATTTTTACACAAAGCGAGATTCATTCAATTACATGTCTTGAATGGGATTCATGGGGACAGGCTTGGTTGGGCAGATGGTGCAAGAAGGCAGCAGTGAGTATGCTACAGGACCTGTGATTGTCATTCTGCATAGGCTGGGCCCTATGCTGACCTATTAAGGGTGTGTTTTACAAAGCACTTTGGACAGTCTTGAAGGGGTGCAGGAGGAATAGGCCTCCTGCAAGGACAGAAGTTTGAACCCACTCCAGCCGTCCTAGGGGCTGTAAGCCTTTTGCGGAGTAGCCAGGCCCTTTGTTTTCCTGCTTTGCTTTCCCTTTGAGGTAGCTAGGTCCAAACTGGCCTTGACTGAGGAAGTAAGAAGCTGACCTGAGGAGGTAGGAAGTTGTGGAGACATCTCTATTTCTGTTCTAGTCAACCCCAGAAGGCTATTCAATCATCTACTCTTGTAATAACAGGGTTCCAAGGTATAGTACGAATATAATATATTGGGCTGGAGGGTGCTGAGATGGGTAAGGGTAGGAAGTTACTGGTAGGAATAAACAGGTGACTTTCAAGGTTCTTAAGTGTGATGTTTTTGGATGCCTTCTTTTTCTACTAAGTGTTTGACACATTTTTTATTACTACTAATATTTACATAATTATTTATATTTTATAAAGTACATTTCTTATAATGACCAGCTTTATTGATTTGTGTGTGTGTGCATGCCTGGCTGTCTTAGACAGGCTTCCCTAGAAGCAGACTCTGAGGAAAGAATTCAAGTGCACGTATTTATTTGGAAGAAGGAGGAAAGACTGGTTAGGGAGGTGGAAAGTGAGACAAGGAGGAAAGGTTGCCAATAAAAAGTACATTTTAAGGTTACCACTGGGGGAACATGAGACAATAGCCTGAGTTACCCTACCGGAGAGGGAAGGTTACTGGATTATTTCTATAACTACCATTAGACATTGGTTGTGGGCTGTTCTTGGGGGACCTTCATTCCCCAGCATGTTGGGCCCACCTCCCTAGGCAGCAGATCTGGTCCAGGAGCAAGAAAAAGCCATCCAAAAAGGAATGCAGCTGCTGGCAGTTGGAAGTGGAGCTGGTTTTCCCTGAAGTCTAAGGAAGGTGGGACATTAACAGTATCTGTCACACAGCACTGTGCTAAAGGCTTCCTATGCATTTTTGAATTAGCAGTCACAACAACTTAATGCCTTGATGTCATAGCCTCCTTTTAAAGAGAGGTAGCTGAGACTCAGATTCAGTAGCGTCATCAAAGTTGAATTGCTGATGGAGAGTTGGGACTTCTGACTTCAGAACTCCTTCTTCCTATGGCATTCTGTTTTGTGTTTCTTAATTCCTTTGTAATAAACAAGAGGCATTTTTCTTCCTTCATTTTGTAAATAAGGAAATAGAGGTGTGTAGGCATCAAACAACTTGCCGCAGGTCTTCCAGCTAGAAGAAGAGCGAGCCTGCTTGCTGAGGCCCACGCATCTCCTGGCTGTGCACTTTACATTCTTCGTTTGCCTGCCTGCTCACTGTGGTTTTTCTGATCTTTAGAGGGTTTTATTTATACTCCCTTGAAAGAGGCTTCTGAAAAACCCAGCAATGTTTAGGGCTAATTGCCCAGGCAGTTCTTTCATCAGCCTCATCTTGGAAAAGTTGATTTACCTGCTTTCAATTTCAAAGCCTTCATTTGTTTGCTTCCTTAATCAAACAAATTAGACCTCTGGTTTTGAAGATAGGACCATCAGAGAGGATCTATATTGTGTTCAGTACACAAATTAGGTGAAGTCCAAGATCAAGTATTTAGAAAGAGATATTTTTGTCAGATTTTATCACAATAAGCCAACTCATTTATGGGCTTGAATCCAGTTCCCTGTGAGCTCAGAGGAAAAATGCTTGAGTCTCCAAGACCGTGTGGTTTGGTCCCAGTGTCCCTGGATATGTCTGAGCCACAGCTGCTTAGATAGCAGATAGGGAGATCTTGTTCTACATACACAAGTTCGGCCTATAGGGGTTACAATTCTGACAAGACCCAAGGAAATCAGGAGACAGTACAGATATAGAACTTACTCCCCCGAAATAGCCCAAGGAAGACCTCATTCATGGCTTGAAATCTTTCACATAACCAATGGGGAGCTAAGTGAGTTCTCTAAGTTCTGTCCCAGTGGAGGTTGGCCATTGGTCTTACATCCAGATACCTGGCTTCCCTCCTCTGTGGGAAGATGTGTCAACCATGGAGGTATGCTGCTCAGATATCCCTTCAAGAGAACCTAATTCAAGGAGGATAGCTGGCATATATCTTCCAGATGCTGCAAATTTGCATGTCCAGCAGCATTCATATCTCCCAGGTTTAATACCAGACAGGGTGGAGTATAGCAGGGACACTAGAGCCATGCCAATCCTGTTTGACATAAGACACCTACGATGAGACATCTGTGCTCTGGGGCTCCTCATCTACCCATCTGGGACCTTCTCAGACCTGCCCTGGGTCTGGGGTTCTCCTACCTGTCTTCCCTTCTTTGCTCTCTCCTTTTACCTGCATCATGGTTCTGAAGGAAATTCCCATATAGTCCTGCTCCTCCTTCACAAACATTTTCCCAATGAATCTCTAGCAGGTCTAATTCCATCTTGTGTTGGCTCTTGGAAGACTCAAACTTATATATTTGGTACACAGAGTGGGGTTTGGGAATGAGCTCAATCACCACATAACTGGCAAAGAGAATGCTAGCCTAAGTGAAATAGGGGCATGAATATTCCCCAGAAAAAAATGGTTTACCTTAAGTGCTGAAGATTTCATGGGTGGTGTCCTAGAAAAATGTCCCAATGGAGGTGAATGCTTTTGCCAATGCAGTGGTTCAGGCATTCAAAATATACAAGGGGAACAATAGCTACAGGGATTGTTACCACATTGTATTGACACCCTGTGGAGGAATAATTAGAAACTGAGGGCTGTTAACAAACAATTCAGGACTAAGTGTGAGAGCCAGACAACCTTTTTGGACACATGCAAGGAGTCTTCTGTCTCCTGCAGTGGAACAATGATTATAGTTGAAGAGAATACTCAGGATTTAAAACTTTTCAGACCTCCAGGGAAACTTATATGCTGTACCAAGACAGGGCTGTTAAGCTATGGTCAGGGCCCTCGTGGGAAAACTTAGGACCCTGAAGCCTTGGATGGAAACATCTTGGCGGATGCACCAAGAATTTTAGCTATGTAGATTCCCCTAACCTTCAGAACTTAAAGCAGCCCAACACTATTAAGAGATGCCTTCCTTCTGTGGGAATACACTGACAGGCCTCTTCCCCAAAAAGCAGTAGATGTCCCCTCAATAGCTGTTCACACATTCTATCCTGAATGCCAAGCCGAAAACAAGAGTTAAATTTCAGCATAGCCCAGCTGGGGATATAATGAAAGGAGACAGAGATTACATTCTGGAGGAGCCAAAAAAAAAAAAAAGCTAGTTTGTACTAGCACAAGCCAGGGAGTACTCTTGGGACATGATATTTAGGGTACTTGCTTGATAAAGAAGGACAAAATGTAAGCGTGGATTAGCAAGAATCTGTTGATGTGGGGAACTTTCTTGGGACACAAACAAAAACCCTGGAGCACTGGGAAAACTCATGGCTAAGGTAGCTCTTAAAAGCATAAAGAAAGTGATGGCTAACTCTGAGCAAAGTGGACATTGCTGATTTGCCCTGGCAGAGAGAAGAGGAAGGAATTAAGACTCAGGGAGGAAAGAATACTGGAACAGATTTACTCAAACATTTAGTGAAGACCTAATACCCATACTTCTTAAAGTTTTCCAAAAACTAGAAGAGGCCAGCATCACTCTAATACCAAAATCAGACAAAGACACCACAAAAAAAGAAAACTAGCGCCCAATATCCCTGATAAACATAGATACAAAAATACTCAACAAAATATTAGCAAACCGAATTCAAAAATACATCAAAAAGATCATCCATCACTTTGGGGAGCTTCAGACGCTCCATCCCCCTGGCTGGCTACTCAGCTCCGAGGACCCCCAGTGTGATACACAGTGTGCTGAGCCTTCCTCCTGGCCTGACAGCACCAGCTCGCAAACCGGCAGTCACTGCTCTGGCATCAGGCCAGCCAGAGAGAGGCCTCACCTACAACAGCTAGAGACGCCAAGCACAGAGGCTTACATCTGCGTGCTCGGTTCACTGGTTGTGATACTGGAGACAGGCAGGGCATATGGGGGACAGGAAACAGATCCTTCCTCCCCACCAGGCACCAGCTCTGCTCCCCTATGGCCCCCAACCTCACTCTAGGGGCTGAGCAGCTCCAGAGACTGGAGCTTCTGGGTAATAGAGGGCACCACACAGAAATATGAAACATCAGAAGAACCTGGTACAGACCGAAATCTCACAAACCCCAGAATAAGGGCCAAAGGAAACTGAACTCACCAATCTTCCTGAAAGAGAGTTCAAAATAAAAATCATAAACATGCTTATAGAGGTACAGAAAAATATTCAAGAACTTAGGAACAAATTTAAGAAGGCGATTCAATCATTAAGAAATTCCATATCTGAAATAAAACATACAATGGAGGGATTTAAAAGCAGATTAGATGTAGTAGAAGAGACTGTAAATGGAATAGAAATGAGAGAAGAAGAATACAAAGAAGCTGAGGCACAGAGATAAAAAAAAGACTCTCTAAGAATGAAAGAATATTGAGAGAACTGTGTGACCAATCCAAACGGAACAATATTCGCGTTATAGGGGTACCAGAAGAAGAAGAAGAGAGAAAAAGGGATAGAAAGTGTCTTTGAGGAGGTAATTGCTGAAAACGTCCCCAATCTGGGGAAGGAGATAGTCTCTTAAGCCATGGAGATACACAGATCTCCCAACAAAAGGGACCCAAGGAAGACAACATCAAGACATATAATAATTAAAATGGCAACGATCAAGGAAAAGACAGACTTTTAAAAGCTAGAGAGAAAAAAAGATCACATACAAAGGAAAACCCATCAGGCTATCACCAGATTTCTCAACAGAAACCTTACAGGCCAGAAGGGAATGGTATGATATATTTAATGCAATGAAACAGAAGAGCCTCAAACCAAGAATACTCTACCCAGCAAGGTTATCATTTAAATTTGAAGGAGGGATTAAACAATTTTCAGATAAGCAAAAGCAGAGAGAATTTACCTCCCACAAACCACCTCTACACTGCATTTTGGAGGGACTCCTATAGATGGAAGTATTCCTAAGACTAAATAGATGTCACCCAAGGGATAGACAAAGAGTACAGAATCTGATTCATAACAAACCAAGAATGGAGGAGGAAGAAAAAGGAAGAAAAAAAAAAGAATCTTTAGGTTGTGTTTGTAATGGCATATGAAGTGAGTTAAATTAGACTGTTAGATAATAAGGGAATTACTCTTGCACCTTTGGTAACCACAAATCTAAAGCCTGCAATGGCAAGAAGTACACACTTATCGATAATCATCGTAAACGTAAATGGTCTGAATGCACCAATCAAAAGACAAAGAATCACTGAATGGATAAAAAAACAAGACCCATCTATATGCTGCCTACAAGAGACTCACTTCAAACCCAAAGACATACACAGACTGAAAGTAAAGGATGGAAAAAGATATTTCAGGCAACTAATAGGGAGAAAAAAGCACTACTTGTATCAGACAAAATGGTCTTCAAAACAAAGAAAGTCACAAGAGACAAAGAGGGACATTACATAATGATAAAGGGGTCAGTCCAACAAGAGGATATAACTATTATAAACATCTATGCAGCCAACACAGGATCACCTACATATGTGAAACAAATACTAACAGAATTAAAGGGGGAAATAGAATGCAATGCATTCATTTTAAAACACTTCAACACACCACTCACTCTGAAGGACAGATCAACCAGACAGAATATAAATAAAGAGACAGAGGCACTGAACAATGTATTAGAACAGA
The DNA here is from genome assembly GCA_032199065.1 of Smutsia gigantea. NCBI lineage: Eukaryota > Metazoa > Chordata > Mammalia > Pholidota > Manidae > Smutsia > Smutsia gigantea. Next base: position 318,421 of record JAVSCE010019754.1, on the reverse strand, counting down.
TGGACCTAACAGACATCTACAGAACACTCCATCCAAAAGCAAAAGGACACACATTCTTCTAAAGTGTACATGGAACATTTTCAAGAATAGATGATATACTAGGCCACAAAAAGAACCTCAGTAAATTCAAAAAGTTCGAAATTGTACCAAACAGGTCCTCAGATCACAAAGGTATGGAACTAGAAATAAATTACACAAAGAAAATGAAAAATCCCACAAACACATGGAGGCTTAATACCGTGCTCCTAAATAATCAATGGATCAATGACCAAATAAAAACAGAAATCAAGCAATATATGGAGACAAATGACAACAATAATTCAACACCGCAAAATCTGTGGGACGCAGTGAAGGCCATGCTAAGAGGGAAATATATTGCAATACAGGCCTACCTCAGGAAAGAAGAACAATCCCAAATGAACAGTCTAAACTCATAATTAATGAAATTAGAAAAGGAAGAACAAATGAGGCCCAAAGTCAGCAGAAGGAGGAACATAATAAAGATTAAAGCAGAAATAAATAAAATTGAGAAGAATAAAACAATAGAAAGAATCAATGAAAGCAGAAGCTGGTTCTTTGAGAAAATAAACAAACAAAATAGATAAACCCCTAGCCAGACTTATCAAGAAAAAAAGAGAGTTTACTCACATAAACAGAATCAGAAATGAGAAAGGAAAAATCACTATGAATACCACAGAAATACAAAGAATTATGAGAGAATACTATGAAAAGTTATATGCTAACAAACTGGATAATCTAGAAGAAATGGATGGACAACTTTCTAGAAAAATACAACCTTACAAGGCTGACTCAGGAAGAAACAGCAAGTCTGAATAGACTAATTACCAGCAAAGAAATTGAATTGGTAATCAAAAACCTACCTAAGAACAAAACACCTGGACCAGATGGCTTCACCACTGAATTTTATCAAACATTTAGTGAAGACCTAATGCCCATCCTCCTTAAAGTTTTCCAAAAAGTAGAAGAGGAGGGAATACTCCCAAACTCATTCTACAAGGCCACCATCACTCAAAAAAAGATCGGGAACAAGACAAGGATGCCCACTCTCCCCACTTTTATTCAGCATAGTTCTAGAGGTCCTAGCCATGGCAATCAGACAACACAAAGAAATAAAAGGCATCCAGATTGGTAAGGAAGATGTTAAACTGCCCCTGTTTGCAGATGACATGATATCGTACATAAAAAAAAGTAAAAAATCTACTCCAAAACTACTAGATCTAATATCTGAATTCAGTAAAGTTGCGGGATACAATATTAATACACAGAGATCTGTTGCATTTCTATACACTAATGCTGAACTAGCAGTAAGAGAAATCAGGAAAACAATTCCATTCACAATTGCATCCAAAAGAATAAAATACCTGGGAATAAACCTAACCAAGGAAGTGAAAGACTTATACTCTGAAAATTACAAGACACTCATGAGAGAAATTAAAGAAGATACCAATAAATGGAAACACATCCCGTGCTCATGGATAGGAAGAATTAATATTGTCAAAATGACCATCCTGCCTAAAGCAATCTACAGATTCAATGCAATCCCTGTTAAAATACCAAGATCATTTTTCAGTGAACTAGAGCAAATCATTCTAAAATTCATATGGAACCACAAAGACCCCGAATAGCCAAAACAATCCTGAGAAGGATGAATAAAGCGGAGGGAATTATGCTCCCTGACTTCAAGCTCTACTACAAAGCCACAGTAATCAAGACAATTTGGTACTGGCCAAGGAACAGACCCATAGACCAATGGAACAGACTAGAGAGCCCTAATATAAACCCAAAAATATATGGTCAATTAATGTACAATAGAGGAGCATGGATAATCCAATGGGGAAATGACAGCCTCTTCAACAACTGGTATTGGTAAAACTGGATGCCTACATGTATGAGAATGAAGCTGGATTACTGTCTAACTCCATATACAAAAGTAAACTTGAAATGGATCAGAGACCTGAATGTAAGTCATGAAACCATAAAACTCTTGGAAGAAAACATAGGCAAAAATCTCTTGAATATTAACATGAGCAACTTTTTCCTGAATACATCTTCTTGGGCAAGAGAAGCATAAGCAAAAATGAACACATGGGACTACATCAAACTAAAAAGCTTCTGTATGGCAAAGGACACCATCATTAGAATAAAAAGACATATTACAGTGTGGGAGAATATATTTGTAAACGGCATATCTGATAAGGGGTAACATCCAAAATATATAAAGAACTCACACACCTCAACACCCAAAGAGCAAATAACCCAATTAAAAAATAGGCGGAGGTTATGAACAGACACGTCTCCAAAGAAGAAATTCAGATGGCCAACAGGCATGTGAGAAGATCCTCCACATCACTAATCATCAGGGAAATGCAAATTAAAACCACAATGAGATGTCACCTCACACCAGTTAGGATGGCCAACATCGAAAAGACTAGGAACAACAAATGCTGGCAAGGATGTGGAGAAAAGGGAATCCTCCTATACTGTTGGTGGGAATGTAAATTAGTTCAACCACTCTGGAAAGCAGTATGGAGGTTCCTCAAAAAACTCAAAATAGAAATACCATGTGACCCAGGAATTGCACTCCTAGGAATTTACCCTAAGAAAACAGGATTGCAGATTCAAAAAGACATATGCACCCATATGTTTATCACAGCACTATTTACAATAGCCAAGACATGGAAGCAACCTGTGTCCATTAGATGAATGGATAAAGAAGATGTGGTACATATACACAGTGGAATATTTTCAGCCCTAAGAAGAAAACAAATCCTACCATTTGCAACAACGTGAATGGAGCTAGAGGGTATTATGCTCAGTGAAATAAGCCAGGCAGAGGAAGACAAGTACCAAATGATTTACTCATTTGTGGAGTATAACAACAAAGCAAAAACTGAAGGAACAAAACAGCAACAGACTCACAGAACTCAAGAATGGACTAGCAGTTATCAAAGGGGAAGGAGTGGGGAGATTGAGTGGGAAGGGAGGGATAAGGGGATTAAGGGGTATTATGATTAGTGCACATAATCTTGGGGGGCACGCAGAAGGAAGTTTAGCACGGAGAAGAAAAGTAGTGACTCTATAGCATCTTACTATGCTGATGGAAAGTGACTGTAATGGGGTATGTGGTGGGGGCTTGATAATGGGGGGGAATATGGTAACCACAATGTTGCTCATGTGAAACCTTAATAAAAAATAAAATAAAAATAAATACACTGACTGAAGAGGTGGCCACACATCCAGGAGGAAGGGCCCTGCAACACCATGACAAGTATCCAATCTAATGAGTCCCTCAGTCTTTCCTCAAAAGATCTATGGCTATTTACTTGGGTGACTGTACGCTGGGCAAGAGGAATACCCAAACATTTCAAGAAGTATTGGGCATAGGGTCTGAGTTGACATTGATACCCAAAGATCCAAAATGTTATCCTAAATCCCTAATGAACGAAGACCTGGCTATTCTGGTTTACAGTGGGTTCAAGCATCCAGGGATCCCTACTTGGCAGGTGGAGTAACCTTTACAATGAGCCCCTGGCCTGTGGGTAAGGGCTAGAATGGTGGGGAAGGTCAAGTTGGAAGTCTCTGAAGTAAAAAGAATTGTATCACATCCAAAGTTGTTTTATTTTTGAAAGGGGTTGAGTGTTGGAGATTAGTGCCACTATTTAAGATCTAAAGGATATGGAGATGGTGGATCTTATCATATTTCCATCTAATTACCAGTGCGTCCTGTTCAGATACAAGATATATCATGGAGAATGGTTCTAGACTATCACAAGCTCAACCAAGTAGTAGCCCTGATTATAATGTTTCAGATATAGGATCTTTGCTACAGCTGATTAATAAGACCTCAGGTAGATAGTATGTGAGTATTGATTTGGCATTTGCATGCTTTTTACTCCAATCAAAAATCAGAAGATCAGAAACAGTTTGCATTTGCATGGAAGAGACAATACTTATTTAGTTTCACTCTAGGGCTATGTTAACTTTTCCACTCACTCTCATAATATAATCTTATTAGATCTGAACCATCTGAAAACCAAGGGCATGAAACTAATCATTACTCTCAGTGACCCACATGCAAAGTTCATGTCTCTCATGCCCACAATTCTGCGCTTTGCAGCATTAGAGGTTCTAGTCTCCGAAGAGGGTTCACCCTTGTCAAGGGATACATTATGAGTCCCATTAACTACAAGTTTTGTTTCCACCTGGGAACTTTGGACTCCTGGTACCCAAGGACCAGCAGGTGAGAGGAGGAGTCATCATTTGGCAGGGGCAAGTGCCTGGTGCCGAGGGGGAGCGAGGGCTGTTCTCACTCAGTGGAGACTGAGTGGAATCTGTGTGAAACACAGTGGAGCCAACTAGGCACCTTTTAGTAGTCTTTGTCCAGTTGTACTTGGGGTTCACACTCCTTAAGAATGAGAGATTGAGGTGTACCATTGGATAAGCCACCAAGACCTGCCAGGTGACACTGAAGGTGAGGGGAATTTAGGATGGATAGTGGAGGAGGGAGACAAAAACCAAATGCAGAGATAGGGCTGTAGTTCACCCAACTAAACTCTCCTAAGTTTCCGCTCTAGAAGAGATGCCCATGAGAACTGGGGAGATGCTGTTTGCTGAACACATGTAGAGAAATGGATTTGTGTGGCAAAAGCTGTGGACATGGCAGCAATGGAGGACCCCACTCAGGTCTCCCAGAAGCTGCTATGAGGAGAGTAGTTGGTGGACAGCTTCCAGCTGTGCACCTTGGATCTAACGCAGTGTTCATGCCAAGGCTTTGCTCTCCATGGGTGCTCCTACCCAGTGGCCGAGCAGAGTCAGGAGACCAGAGTTGGGCCTTACCTGCCCAATGCGGGACTCTTCTAATAGGCAGCCTTTGCACGGAGGTGCCTATTGGCCTAGTTGAGACTTTTTCAGAGTTTCACTGCAGTCTAAAATTCCCCCTACCCAGTTCTCAATTTTCCCCCTCTCCTTGCACAGCTATCAGCCCTGCACAGGGATCCGAAGGCTTTCCCTGCCCACTTCTCCTCCCTCTCCTCTGTACCCTTCACAAAGTTTCCCTTCTGCACATTTTATTCTGGTTGGCATTGGCTTCTTAAAGGACCCAAAGTGGGACAGGAGGCTTCAGGAAATGATAAATGAAATCCTTCCACAAAAAAAAAAGTAAAAAAAAAACCATCATTGCTGGATGGAGAAGCGATTGGCAGGGTTTTCAGATGTCCACTTTCTGGACATTTTCTGAAACACAAGGAAACAAGAATAACTGTCATGGAGAAAATGTTTAGTCTGAAGCTATTTTCAAGTGTCTACATAATTCCAAGTTCTATTAACTTGTGCGAAAGCTCTTATACTTGTCAAATCAAATTCTTGTTCTCTGCCATGATTTGAACATTTCCCTGCTGAGTGGCAAAGAACAATAATTGAACTTGTGGTCCTGAATCTTGATAGGAAGAGGCTTGGCCCCAGTCTTACTTCTCTCAAGTTTCTCTGGGATCACCCAAGACAGCACTCCTCTTGACTTCCAGAGGAAGCCGTGAAAAAGCATTAACACATTGCACTTTATAGCTTGTCTTCATGGACTGCAGAGCATCTCCTTACCCATCTTCCTGTTTCAAATTGTGCATCCTTCAGGTGAAGGAGAGTCTCTGTTAGCACGTATTTTGGCAGTTGGGTGATTTACCACTTGTACCTCATTATGTGCTTAAAAGTAAGATATAACTGTAAACTGAATTATTGACACTAGAGATGCCAAAGCAAAAAAGTGACACCTTCTGCCTTTGGTAGAGGAAAAATAAACAAGGCCATATAGGCAATAGCTGAGAAAAAATTGAGGCTATAAATAGGTCAGGACATGAAAAGGGCTGTAGCTGCGCCCCTGCGAAAGCCAGCAAGTGCTCGCCTGCAGCAGGCTGCCTTCCCGGGGCTGTATCTTTTCAGTAACTGACTTGAAGGCTGCTGAACACATTTTAACAATGGTCGTTTTTCTTCTTCCAAATCAATAAATGAAAAAGGAAGATATCTATGACTCCATTGAATCCAATCCTCTGTGGAATAGAGGTCTAAATCTGAGTCATCCCTTGAATGGAGGAAACGAGAATGGATTAAAACAGCCTTCATTACGGTAATAACAGTGGCAATTCAGTACGCCAGGAGCTTTCCATAAACTGCTCTCACCCCACAAGGACACTGCAAGGGCAGTATAATTTCCCCCACTGTACAGAGGAGGTCATGGACACACAGACATGTCCAGTAACTTCCCTGGGTCATTCAGCTTGGACCGGCAAAGGCCAGGCAGATCTGTGGGTCTCTAAAGCTAGTCCACCCTGCCACCTTCTCGTGTTAGGGTGAGATAAAGAGAGAGGAGGGGTCGGGAAAGGCTGGGGTAAGGCTGTTTCCAGAGCAATAGCAGATCCTTGTAATGAAAGGAAATCAAACTGTGCTCCATGAGTTTTATACTAGTTGGAAAGAAGGAGACCATGCTGATCATTGTAGGGATACTGTAAGATCTGGGGAATAATCTTGGCAGGGAAAATTTAAACAGGTAGTTCTTCCTTTTCTAAACTCCTTTGACTTCACTTGAGTTCATCATCTGGGCCATATTAGGACTCAACAGATTATTTTGAACCAATAAATAATATTTGTACCTCTACCAGAATAGTGTCAGCTTTTTGCCTTGTACTATAGGTATTTCTGTGTGCTTTACATCTCCACTTCTGGACAGTATGCATCTTAATGTCAATAACATCTTGCATTTATGTAGCATTTTATGGGCTGATTTTGTGTGCCTGTCATTTAGTCAAAGAATTTCAATGAGGTTCGAAAGGCAGGCAATTCTTATCCTCATTTTGAGGACTCTGATTGACTTGGAGAGGTTACGAGATTTGCCCATAGTCACATACCAAGCAAAGGGGAAAGCTTGAACTTGATTTAAGGATTTCTAACTTCACATCTGTTTTCTTTCAAACATGCAGAGTCCTCTTATGGTAAACTTCCTCTTCTGATTCATCATTGCAGTTTGATACAGCCAAGCCCAACACCTTACTCTTGATAAATTTACATAAATATCTGTTGAATAATTTTTATGAATGCATGGTTGAGTGAGGTAAGGAATGAGTGAAAACCTCCATAAAATGGCCTAATGAGGTTTGCGTTTGGCAAATTTGACTTTCAGATCTGGGTAGAGAATGTTCTAGAAAATTCTTCTGTCTACCTATATTTCATTTAAATAAATGTCCTCTCAGATGTCCTCAAAGGAGATAGTTTTACTGTACTTTCTAGTTGAAAAATGTTTGGTCCTTTCAGAGACCATAAATCTCTCTAATCAGTGTCTGTCTAATGGTTTTGGGGAAGACTCTGAGCTAGTATCCCATTAATTGAAAGAAGAATGTTGTTATCCACAGAGATTTCTCATTACGTTTCATCAAATTCAAAACAGAGCCCTATTTGGAATTCTTTTATGAACAGTGTAATTATACCACATCCTATGGCGTTTGGAAGTAGCACTCACAATTAGCATCTCTGTCATGAGTGGGAAGTGATCCGTGCTAAATAGGAGCTGGGCCAGATGGGTCCTGCTAAGACCCTTTCCACGCCCCACCCCCCCATCAGCTTCATTAAATTAAGCTGTCCCTATGTGTGTGCAAAAGACATAAATCAGTCTTTTACTTTTGTGTGTATTAAAGAAATGCATCCGCTTCCATTAATTAAAAGTCAAGTGCTTCTGTTTACAGTGATCAAGATAGAACAGATGCATATACTAAAGAATTCCAGAGAAGCAGATCCTGGTGAGATGCCACAGGCCTCAGCAGGCTGGGTGGCAAGAGGAACTCAGGCAGGAACCAGCCTGTCCTTGTCCCGGGAGGTTAAAGGCAGCATCCCAGGAAACCCAGGCCTCTATTTCTTCATTGCAAAGTGGCCCCATCCTGGGAACATGGCTGATATTCTCCATGGGTACGTCGACACAGGCCCTACCTGTTGAGTGGGAGCCACTGGGTTTGCCAGTCATGTGTAGCAGCATATATTTTGTCTTGGGGTCTCCAATTTCCTCCTATGATAGCTCTTTCTGATTTTCCTTTTCACTTCAAACTGCTACCCCTCCCCCCACAAACACACAACATACTCATAATCTTTTCAGGCACTCAGTGTTCTCTTGCTTCTATTCATCCTTTCTGTGCTTGGAATTGTTCCTAAGTCATATATCAGCCATTTTCACCTTAATAGGAAGTTTAGCCAATGTTTGGCTACCCATATATATTATATTATGTATTGTATGTATGTTTGTACACAGTATATACTCCATATATATATAGTGTGTGTATATATACATATACACACATATATAGTATATGTAAACATATATATAAAATAAGCTGAGTTGTTCTTTATGGGAAAAAAGGTTTTGTGCCCCATCAGAGAAATTTTCATACGTCCTTCTTACATATCAATGTCCTTTTTCTGTCATAAAATAAATGTCATACTTAACAAATTGAGGGAAATTTTCAAACAAAAATTAAAAATTTCATCCACAATCCTATCCCTCAGAATTGACCACCTTAAGTATTTGGTGTATTTTTCCTTCTCTTTTCCACTTATAAAATTGTGAAATATGTTTTGCCTATGAAAAAATATATAGAATAATGTAATAAAGTATCTACATATAAAAATACACATAATACATATAATATTCATATGTGTATAGCCAGTTCAAGAAAAAAAATTGGATAATTTCCCTTCTCACTCACCAGAGTTAACTAGTATCCAAAATTTAGTGTTTAGTGTTTCATGCATTTTTTATCCTTTACTACAAATATATATATATTTGTTATATGTATATATGTAGTTTTATATATATTTATAAACAAAATATGATCTTGGCACAGGACAGTACACCAGGAAAAGTCCCAAAACAGTCAAATAAGTAAATATAAACACTGAAGCTTATGAATTTTATTTTTCCTTTTGCTGTACTTTGCATCTCTATGACTTATTTTATAATTGGAAGTTTGTATCTCTTTATCCCCTTCACCTATTTTGTCCATCCCTCTACCCTTGTCCCCTGTGGCAAGCAACAATTTGTTCTCTCTGAGTCTATTTCTCTTTTGTTTGCTTGTTTTTCTATTTTTTAGATTTCATATATGAATGAAGTCATGTGATATTTGTTTACATCTGTCTGATTTATTTCACTTAGTGTGATGCCATCTAGGTCCATCATGTTGTCAGAAATGGCCAGATTTCATTCTTTTTTATGACTGAGTATTATCCCATCGTATATATGTACCATATCTTCTTTATTTATGTATGGACACTTAGGTTTGCTTCCGTATCTTGGCTGTTGTAAATAATATTGCAATAAATATATGGGGTGAATATCTTTTTGAATTAGTGATTTTTGTTTTTGTTGGGCAAATACCTAAAAGTGGATTGCTGGATGGTATTTCTATTTTTAACTTTTTAAGGAACCTCCATACTGCTTTCCCTAGTGGCTGCACCAATTTACATTCCTATCTACAGTGCATGATGGTTCTCTTTTCTCCACATTCTCAGCAGCACTTGTTATTCCTTATCTTTTTGATACTAGCTATTCTGAATGGTGTGAGATGGTATCTCATTGTGGTTTGCTTTGCATTTCCCTGATGATTAGTGATGTTGAGTATCTTTTCATTGGTCTGTTAGCCAGCTGTATGTCTTTTTTTGAACAATGTCTATTTGGGTCCTCTGCCCATTTTTTAATTAGATTATTTGGTTGTTTTTTTTTTTTTTGGTATTGAGTTGTGTGAATTCCTTATATATTTTGGATTTTTACCCCTTACTGGATATGTGATTTGCAAATATGTTTTCCCATTCTATAGATTGCATTTTCATTTTGTTGATAGTTTCCTTTGCTGTGAAGGAGCTTTTTAGTTTAATGTAGTCCCATGTGTTTAGTGTTGCTTTTGTTTCTCTTGCTTGGGGAGATATATCCAGAAAGACATTGCTAATGCTAATGTTCAAGAGTTTACTGTCTGTGTTTTCTATTAGGAGTTTTCAGGCCTTATATTTAAGTCTTTAATCAATTTTGAGTTTATTTTTGTGTATGGTATAAAAGAAGATTGATCCAGTTTCTTCTTTTGCATGTAGCTGTCCAGTTTTCCCAACATCATTTATTGAAGTGACTGTCTTTTCCCCATTTTTTTGTCTCCTTTGTCATATATTAATTGACCATACAATGTGGGTTTATTTCCTGACTCTCTGTTCTGTTCCATTGATCTATGTGTCCGTTTTTGTGCCAATGCCCTTCTGTTTTGATTACTATAGCTTTGCAGTACAGTTTGAAGCCAGGAAGCTTGATGCCTCCAGCTTTGTTCTTCTTTCAAGGTTTTTTTGGTTATTTGGGATCTTTTATGGTTCCATACAGATTTTAGGATTATTTGTTTGAGTTCTGTGAAAATGCCACTGCTATTCTGATAGCTTTGAATCTGTAGAATACTTTGGTAGTGTGGTCATTTTAACAAAATTAATTTTTCCTATCCATGAGCATGGGATAGAGTTACATTTATTTGTGTCATTTTTAATTTCTTTCATCAATGTCTTAGTTTTCAGAGTCCAGTCTTTTACTTCTTTGGTTAAATTTATTCCTAGGTATTTTTTTCTTTTTGATGCAATTGTAAATGATATGTATTTTTAAAATTTCTCTTCTGCTAGATTGTATAAGTATATAGAAACACAAAAGAATTCTGTATATTGATTTTGTGTCCTGCAACTTTACTGAATTCATTTATTAGCTCTAATAAAATAGAATGTTTAATGGATTCTTTGGGGTTTTCTCTATATAGCATCATGTCTTCTTCAAAGGGTGACAGTTTTACTTCTCCCTTACCAATTTGAATGCCTTTTATTTATTTTTCTTGTCTGATTGCTGTATCTGGGACTTCCAGTACTATGTTGAAAAAAAAGTGGTGAGATTGGGCAACCTTGTCTTTGTTCCTGATCTTAAGAAAAGCTTTCAGCTTTCATCATTGAGTATGATGTTAGCTGTGGGTTTATCATAATTGGTCTTTATTATATTGAGGTATGTTCCCTCTATACTCACTTTGTTGAGAGTTTTTATCATGAATGAATATTGAATTTTGTCAAATGCTTTTTCTGCATCTGTTAAGGTGATTATATGGTTTTTATCCTTTTGTTAATGTGGTATATTACATTGATTTACTGATAATGAATCATCCTTATATCCCTGGAATAAATCCCACTTGGTCATGGTGAATCATCCTTTTAATGTATTTTTTAGTTTAATTCAGTTATCTTGTTGAGAATTTTTGTATGCTATGTTAATCAGAGATATTGATCTGTAATTTTCTTTTTTTGTAAAGTCTGGTTGTGGTATTATATAATGCTGGTCTTGTGAAATATTTGGAAGCATTCCTTCCTCATTGGTTTTTTGGAATAGTTTGAGAAGGAACTAAACCCTGATGCTCTTGAGTTTTAATCAGAAGAGGGATGATGTGGCCTTCACCTGGAAACTACTTACTCTCTTGTTCTGGACTTGATTCTGACAAGCTTGGTTTCATTATTTTCTAGTCCACAGGAGATTAGAGATAGCAATTTTAAAGCAGGGAGATTGGCAAGGAAAGATAGCCGGTAGAAAAGAAGGGAGACTCTTCTCCTATGTTTATCCTCTTGCAGACTGATGATGAGAAAATCAGAATCAGACATAAAAATTAGGGGCCTTTAGTGTAGGACAAATAGCTCATTATATACAACTTGAAACTGAGTCATTAAGACAAAGCTTTAAACTTTTTAGAGAAGGCTTCATGGTTTGTAATAGTTTTTAGTAATAATTTAAGTCTTTGGAAATGTTAACTTTGGGAAAAAATACTTGTTATATGAAGAGTTTATCATTTAGTAAACTCTATCACAAAATTTGTCTTCACAACAAGCCTGAGGGCCCAAGAGAGCAAGCATTTTGCTTAAGACTAAGTAAACTGAGACCCAAATAGCCTTAAATGTGTTGCCTGGGCTGGTCAAGCTGTGGTTCTTCTGGCTCCCTGAACTGCGTGATTCCTGCCTGTCAGTGCCCCCCTCCTTTCCTGGAACTCTTCCCTGGAGACCTGGGTCAGGGCATTATGAGATCAAAGCTAAAAACACTGGATTTGACTCAGAGAACACACAGTCCAGGATCAGACTTGGGTCTGACCCCTGGCTTGGCTACTTACTGGAAGTGTGACCTCCCTGGGCCCCAGTTTTCATATTTGTAGCATGGGAATAATATCCTCCTTACATCTTAAGGTTATTGGAATAATTAAACAAATTAATTCATATAAAGTACTTAGACAAATACGTATGTGGGCAGTAAATATAATATCCCAGACCCCAACCTATAACAGAATAGATGTGAATTCACAAAGTAGTTAGGAAAAAAATTATTTAAGTGGAGTAATTTGAATAGAATAATGCATCCCTGCCTTTCACAGAATATTCTAAAGCTTCTGTCCTATTTTATTATTAAGAAGATTTTGTTCCAATTTAAAATAGTTTACACATGTTTTTAAAAGTTAGGTTTATGGCTCAAAAAATAAGCTATTATCTTTGAGCGCCAACAAATTGGTACAGTCTGTCTATGCTTTTGATTCATTGTGTGGTTCCAGTCCCTGTTTTTGCCAAACTTTGAGAACAGTGTTAACAACCTTTTAGTAAAATAACATTTTAGTTTAAAAGTTTTAAATACATAAACAAGGGTTATGCTGCACTCCCCCTACCACTCTCAAGTCTGAGGGGTGGTGGGGGATCCTGCTTTAGGGAAATTAAGTCACCACTTTTTAAAATTATAAAAATACCATTATTGAATAACTACCTGTGCAAAGTTTATAGGAAACCACAGAACAATCCTATTCTAGTGGCAGCTGAGGTGGTTGAAGTGGCAATTGGGAAGCTGTCAGAAACTCACATTTAGTGTTTAGCAAAGACGAATGTTAATGTTATTTGGTACAAAGTCCTCCTTTTTTCTTAACAACAGCTGGAATAGGCTGGGAAGGTAGGAAGGAAGGGCGAGCTGCTTGGCAGGAGCCAGGGAGAACATCTTTCTTCTTCATGCCCGTTATTAAAGCAGCTCCAGAGGAACTGTGCCCTTCTCCTCTCTCTGTTCTCTTCTGATTATTTGATTATTTCTATTTATGAATATAACTGCTGTGTAATTATAATTGTAATATGTATACTATTTTATATCTTTGGTCTTCACTAGTCAAAGTAATTTTTAAATGTTTCTGCAAAATCTTCCCTTTTCTCCTTTAAACTTGTATATTTGATCCTACAAATTCAGCACAAGTTTATCTGACCTTATCATTGGACATTTTCCAGTAAATATATTTTTTACATGTAGTCTATTTTTTCTTTTTCTTTTTCTTCTTCTGAGTTATTATTGTGGGGCCATTTCCCCAAGTCAGGATTAATAGGTCAAAGAATGTGAGCACTTCTGTGGTTTTGTCACCTAACACTTTTAGGACTTCCAAAAAAATGTGAACAAACTTACAGTTGTAGAGGTGATTTCTTTTAAGATAAAATAAAATAGAATGTTACACTTTCAAGATAGAATGGCAGGATAAGAGAGGTACCCAAAGAGGAAGAGGTGTGAGGAATAGATTTAAGGACCCTTCACAAAGAGGATATAAACAGTCTTGAAACCTATGAGGTGAGGCCAAAGGAACATGGAAAAGCTTCTCTCCTTTTAAAAGGAGGATTGCTCACATATGAGGCTAATGTATAAAAGAGCCCATTATCTGCCTAGGGCATCAAATGGAGTCATCCCATATGTTAGGCTATTGCTATGAAGTTTTACTACAGGGACTTTTTCACTCCTCATGTACTTCCCATTTATTTTTAATCATTTGGATGTGCCCTTGGTGGGGTGTGAAATCAGAACCTCACTGCATCAGAGGAGTGTGAAATGAGCCTCACATGCCTAGCAGTTGGCAAAACTCTGGATTGCCGAACTCTGGGGCTCATTTGTGGAACCATTCAACAAGTGGGAGGAGGGTGGTGTCATTTTTGGAAAAGTCTGAGCTTTGGTTTCCCACTAGTGAATTTTATTTAAATAACAAAGTACCTCACGTAAGTATTGCTGTTGACAATACTGAGCTGAAGGTCTCTTGCTGTAAGATTCCCAGGATGTGCCAAACTGAACAGTCAGCTGTGTGCCCAGGTAGTCAGTCATCTTCTGTTTGATGATCCTTAGAGTTAACCTCACTATGATTAGTTTTCTATCTTGAAGCATGTGGGAAACTTAAGGATGAATTCTTGCAGTCTATAAGAATCGCAAACTCAAGGGCATGTTGGATTTCAAAAAGCTACAGATCAGAAGTTTGTAATTTAAAATACAATTTCACATTAGAAAAGTTTGTAATAATGACATCTCAATCATGGTTTATAGCTTTTAGATATTGTTCAGTGGTTCAAGGGTAATGTATATGATTTCATTTGATCCTCACAACAATTTTGGGTAGGAAGTAGTATTATTAGTCCACATTACAGATGGTGGGGGAAAAAGGAGACACAGAAGCTAAGTCACAGTTTTCAAGTTCATGGAGCTAGTGAGTAGGTGGTAGAGCCAGATCTCTAACTCCTGTGCTTAGATTCTAAGCCCAGTCTCCTTCCATGTCAATGTGTCAGGTTCCTTGTACAATACATAAAATGCTGTTTTACCCACAATTATTCATACTGCAATTTAGGAAAAATATTTGCCTTCCAATTTCAGGATTTGAGGCAGAATCTAGGATACTAAATCATCAGTAATCTAATGATGTGAAATCAACTATGCTAACCTGCTCTTCTGAGCCCTGGGCTCTTTTCCTGTACCTCTGATGTCCTTTCCACTGGTCCACCAAATATCCTAAATCACATCATCCCGAGTTGTGGTCCAGAGATTTGTATTAAAAAAAAAACCCAAGCACAAAAGAAGACGAAGAAAATGGAAAAGTAAACAAATTTCTTGTGTTAGAAAACAGGAAGACCTAACAACCTAAAGATGTTACTTTCCCCTAAGTTAGCCTTTATGTTAATACCTCAGAACGGTACTTCAAGAAAAAAATTTTGGAAGCAATTGACTGATATTGAAGTTTGCTTGGAAAAACTAACAAGTATGAATGGGCTAGAATTTCTGAAAAAAGATAGCCGTGGGAGTTGCCTTACAGGATTTCGTAGCACGTCATGAAGAAGCTGGCTCCTTCCGTCTCGCTGCCCTGGCACCTCCCCACACGTGGGCCTGAGGCGATCGGAGACACCGTGTTTGTCCTCCTCAAGTCAGCACCAAATTTTTGAGGAGACTTTTGTCTGGCTGTTAACAGAGCAGGAGGGGCTACACATAAGAAGAATGACTTAGTTCTAAAAACCGTTGGTGAGACAATGGTTTGAAAGATTTAAGAAGGCACATGCTGATGAGAGTGAGTGGGAACTGGCAGTCTCAGATATGGCTGCGGCATTTATCCTCAGTTACACATGCATGCGATACTATGGACGGGTCTTTCTTCTTGAAAATCTGTCTTCTAATCCTTCAAAAATGTCATTCTTTTCTTCACTTCTAAACCCACGCAGTCTTTAAGTTTCCAATTTCCCAAATTTCTCAATTTTTATGAGCAGCAGAGTCTTTAGGGGAGAACAGGCAGTAGGAAGCTATTTTCTGATGTGTATTGTTTGTAAAGCATATATTTCCAAGTACTAAGCAGAGTTGTCAAAGTCCTAGTTTGCCCAGATGATGCTGGTGTTTGGCTGTTGTCCCAGGATAATTAAGAGCTCCTCTCATAGATGTCCTTATTTGGATAAACTATATGGTCACTCTATTTATAAGGTAAGGACCACTTGGATCTGAGTTTAGGTGGATAGCTTTGCCTAGATGGCCTTGACATTCCTCTCTAAGATAAGGAAGAGGGTCCCCCCATATCCCAAACTCCCTTAGCATGAATTTACCTTTGATCGACTGAAGGCCTTTTTGGGATATAGGCCTGAGATAGTCTTGAGTCCTCATAAACAAGATGGGATCCTTGAGTGTCCCATCAACTGAGCCCCTGTAAGCTGCCATTTATCTAACTGGATCAGTGTGTGTGTGTGTGTGTGTGCATACTCGAGTGGGTGTGGTAGGAATCAAGTTTTTCCATGGATAGATAAGAAGAAAGCAGAAATATGCAGGCAAATGCTCTATATTACCGGAATTGCCCCCTCCATCTGTTTGCAATACAAAGGGTGGAAAAAGGGAAGAAAGAGAAGGATTGATTTAAAGCCACCTATGACTCCAGGGTCCACTCCCTCCCCAGGCCCCAGACACAGGCTTCAGAGAGAGAGGCCCTGAGAGACAGCCTGTTCTGGAAGAGGCAGCCTATCTCAGAGCTGCTGTGCAGAGCCCTTGCAATGCGGCAGTTTCTATAGAGACGAATCTCTTTCTTAGGAAAGCTTGGAAACAGGATACACAAAAACCCTAGCAACCAGTTGAAGGCTTTTTTTTTAAATAGGATTCTTCTGCACTTGAATTCAAGAGGCTATATGTACAGCTTCAGAGAAACAGCTTTGTGGCAGGCAGTAAAGGGTGGGCTAGTTTGAGGATTTGGAAATAAGATTTGAAGGCTGTTGGTGGCTAAGGTAGGGAAAAGGAGAGAGAAAGGTGGCTGCTTGCTGTACCAGGTTGGCTGGTTACAGCCTCAATTTCTTTTGCAGCCTGCCGTATGGGAGCCCACCACTACTGCCAATTAATCCATGAAGTGATACCCCTAGGGAAAAAACAAAGCTGCGATTGCCTTAGCAACATGTTCTTCCCTTGCAGCTGGCAAATTCTAGGCATTTTTATCAGGGAGAGATCAAGAGCTCAGGGGGTGCAAATCTGAGAGCTGCGCAGCACAGCAAACCGCTAACTTGGTGAAAGGTAAATGCTCCTTTTAGCTGATGTTTTCTGCCTCTTCCTATCAAATCAGAACAAACGTCACTTCTTAAGGGAAGTTTTCCTTCTTAGTAAGAGATTGCATTTGGCTGCATGTAAAAAGACCCAACTGGGGAGTTTAACCAAATAGGGGTTATTTTTCACCTATGAAGTCCAGAAGTGGGCAGCTCAGGGGCTGCTGGCTCCACAATGTCCTAGCTTCCTCTGTCTCTGTGCCTGGCCATTCTTAGAATGTTTCATCTTCATGAAACCTTGATAGTAGAAGATGACTGTTCCACCTCCAGTCATCATCCCAGGCAGGACAAAGAAGAAGCGAAAATTAAGGAGGTAGGGATGGTGCCCACATCAAGAAGCAAGATGTTTCCCAGCAGATTTCTAGTCCCATCTCATTGGCTAGCCCTAGGCCATGTGGCTCCAACCCCAAAGGAAGCTAAGAAATATGTTTTTTTAGCTAAGCAAACTGCCACCATGAACAAAACAATGGCTGTGTTTTAAGGGAAAAGCTAAGAATAAGTACGGGCAAACAGCTCATGGCATTTGCTTTACCTTCCCTGGTCATCTCTGTACACCGCTGTCTCCAGTGGGGTCATCCCTGCCTCCCTATAGGGCCTCATGCAACAATGTGCTGAAAAATGTTTTAACACCCCAGCTCTCTGGGACAAAGAAGGGCACTGATTTGTAGCATTTGCAGTTTTCTGTGATCAATTCCAACATGATGTCGCGGAACATGGTATGGGGAAGAAATACACAGCAATGCATCATTCTATATAATGTTGCATATACAAAAGATGTAAATAATCTCAAGAGCATAGATAATAGTGAGATGTAGAATACTTAGGAAATGATGAAATTTAAATATTTACTATCTTGTTTTTAGTATGTTCCTTAATTATAAGTTTATATAATTTAATTTTTAATAGTGGCTGCATTTAACAACTGGCTCATCACAGTCCTCAAAATTTGACAGGCAGTTCTCAGTAGCTGGTATACGCTGACTACAACATACCATTCCTTTGTGGATCTCTGCTTATCCTGCATTGTATTTACCACAGTTTATAATTATCTGGCTATTTGTGTGATTTGGTGGTTAATACTTGGTTGCCCCAATAGACTTTAAGCTCCATTAGGGCGGTGTTTGCATCTGGTTTTACTCACACTGTCTGGAACATGGCAGGTAGTGTGCATTTGAATGAATATATTTAAATGAATAAGTGAATTAGTCAATTTGGAACAAGGAGGCACATATATGCATATATGTATGTATAAGTACGTAAATAAATAGATAGTTGATTTCTGCTGCTTTTGTCCCCTCAACTCCTAAAAGCTCTTATACCTCTGTCTCTGGTTCTGTTTTCTCTTATCATCCTATACCAGCGGTGTTCTTTTAAGCCTATTAGTTTCAGGACTTCATTAATACAAATGAATGATGAGGCTTTGGTACCCGTTTTCCAACATCTATTGTTGGTGCAGGCTTCCTCTACAGAAACAAAGATCCTGGACCAAATGAGCTTTATTTTGTGACTGTTCTACTGGGAAGAGTTTGCCTTCCCTTACCCCTGCGTCTTCTGGTGATTTTATTCTTTTTTTAATTTTTTTATTTTATTTTATTTTTTATAATTTATTTTGGTATCATTATTCTACAATTACATGTGCAATATTATGGTTATTAAACTACCCACTTCATCAGGTCCCCCCCACCAACCCCATTACAGTCACTGTCCATCAGTGTAGTGAGATGCTATAGAATCATTACTTGTCTTCTCTGAGTTGTACAGCCCTCCCCAAGCCCCCTCAACATTACATCTGCTAATCGTAATGCCCCTTTTTCCCTCTTACCCCTCCCTGCCCACCCATCTTCCCCAGTCCCTTTCCCTTTGGTAACTATTAGTCCGTTCTTGGGTTCTGTGAGTCTGCTGCTGTTTTGTTCCTTAAGTTTTTTTCTTTGTTCTTATACTCCATATATGAGTGAAATCATTTGGTACTTGTCTTTTTCGGCTTGGCTTATTTCACTGAGCATAATACCCTCTAGCTCCATCCATGTTGTTGCAAATGGTAGGATTTGTTTTCTTCTTATGGCTGAATAATATTCCATTGTGTATATGTACCACCTCTTCTTTATCCATTCATCTACTGATGGACACTTAGGTTGCTTCCATTTCTTGGCTATTGTAAATAGTGCTGCAATAAACATAGGGGTGCATCTGTCCTTTTCAAATTGGGCTGCTGCATTCTCAGGGTAAATTCCTAGGAGTGGAATTCCTGGGTCAAATGGTATTTCTATTTTGAGTTTTTTGAGGAACCTCCATACTGCTTTCCACAATGGTTGAACTACTTTGCATTCCCACCAGCAGTGTAGGAGGGTTCCCTTTTCTCCACATCCTCGCCAACATTTGTTGTTGTTTGTGTTTTGGATGTTGGCCATCCTCACTGGTGTGAGGTGATATCTCATTGTGGTTTTAATCTGCATTTCTCTGATGATTAGCGATGTGGAGCATCTTTTCATGTGCCTGTTGGCCATCTGAATTTCTTCTTTAGAGAAGGGTCTATTCATGTCCTCTGCCCATTTCTTAATTGGATTATTTGCTTTTTGTTTCTTAAGATGCGTGAGTTCTTTATATATTTTGGATGTCACCCCCTTATCAGATATGTCATTTATGAATATATTCTCCCATACTGTAGGATGTCTTTTTGTTCTACTGATGGTGTCCTTTGCTGTACAGAAGCTTTTCAGTTTGATATAGTTCCACTTGTTCATTTTTGCTTTTGTTTCCCTTGCTTGGGGAGATATGTTCATGAAGAAGTCACTCATGTTTATGTCCAAGAGATTTTTGCCTATGTTTTTTTCTAAGAGTTTTATGGTTTCATGACTTACATTCAGGTCTTTGATCCACCTTGAGTTTACCTTTGTGTATGGGGCTAGACAGTAGTCCAGTTTCATTCTCTTACATGTAGCTGTCCAGTTTTTCCAACACCAGCTGCTGAAGAGGCCGTCATCTCCCCATTGTATATCCAAGGCTCCTTTAGCAAATATTAATTGACTGTATATGTTTGGGTTAGTGTTTGGATTTTCTATTCTGTTCCACTGGTCTGTGGGTCTGTTTTGGTGCCAATACCAAATTGTCTTGATTACTGTGGCTTTGTAGTAGAGCTTGAAGTCAGGGAGCATAATTCCCCCGTTTTATTCCTCCTTCTCAGGATTGCTTTGGCTATTCGGGGTCTTTTGTGGTTCCATATGAATTTTAGAATTATTTGTTCCAGTTCATTGAAGAAAGCTGTTGGTAGTTTGATAGGCATTGCATTGAATCTGTAGATTGCTTTAGGTAGTATAGCCATTTTGACAATATTTATTTTTCCTAGCCAAGAGCATGGGATGCATTTCCATTTGTTAGTGTCCTCTTTAATTTCTCTTAGGAGTGTCTTGTAGTTTTCAGAGGACAGGTCTTTCACTTCCTTGTTAGGTTTATTCCTAGGTATTTTATTCTTTTTGATGCAATTGTGAATGGAATTGTTTTTCTCATTTCTCTTTCTGTTAGTTCATGTTAGTGTATAGGAAAGCAACAGATTTCTGTGTGTTAATTTTGTATCCTGCAACTTTGCTGAATTCACATATTAGTTCTAGTAGTTTTGGAGTGGAGTCTTTAGGGTTTTTAATGTACACTATCATGTCATCTGCAAATAGTGACAATTTGACTTCTTCTTTCCTAATCTGGATGCCTTGTATGTCTTTGTTTTGTCTGATTGCCGTGGCTAGGACCTCCAGTACTATGGTGAATAACAGTGGAGAGAGTGGGCATCCCTGTCTTGTTCCCGATCTTAGATGAAAAGCTTTCAGCTTCTCGCCATTAAGTATGATGTTAGCTGTGGGTTTGTCATATATGGCCTTTATGATGTTGAGGTACTTGCCGTCTATACCCATTTTGTTGAGAGTTTTAATCAGGAATGGATGCTGAATTTTGTCAAATGCTTTTTCAGCATCTATGGAGATGATCATGTGGTTTTTGTTCTTCTTTTTGTTGATGTGGTGGATGATGTTGATGGAGTTTCGAATGTTGTACCATCCTTGCATCCCTGGGATGAATCCCACTTGATCATGGTGTATGATCCTCTTGATGTATTTTTGAATTCGGTTTGCTAATATTTTGTTGAGTATTTTTGCATCTACTTTCATCAGGGATACTGGTCTGTAATTTTCTTTTTTGGTGAGGTCTTTGCCAGGTCTTGGTATTAGAGTGATGCTGGCTTCGTAGAATGAATTAGGAAGTATTCCCTCCTCTTCTATTTTTTGGAAAACTTTAAGGAGAATGGGTGTTATTTCTTCTCTATATGTCTGGTAGAATTCAGAGGTGAATCCATCTGGTCCGGAGCTTTTGTTCTTGGGTAGTTTTTTGATTACCAATTCAATTTCATTGCTGGTGATTGGTCGGTTTAGTTTTTCTATTTCTTGCTTGGTCAGTCTTGGAAGGTTGTATTTTTCTAAGAAGTTGTCCATTTCTTCTAGGTTTTCCAGCTTGTTAGCATATAGATTCTCATAATATTCTCTTATAATTCTTTGTATTTCTGTGGGGTCCATCGTGATTTTTCCTTTCTCATTTCTGATTCTGTTTATATGTGTAGATTCTCTTTTTCTCTTAATGAGTCTGGCTAGGGGTTTATCTATTTTGTTTATTTTTTCAAAGAACCAGCTCTTGGTTTCATTGATTTTTTTCTATTGTTTTATTCTTCTCAATTTTATTTATTTCTTCTCTAATCTTTATTATGTCCCTCCTTCTGGTGACTTAGGGCCTCATTTGTTCTTCTTTTTCCAGTTTCAGTAATTGTGCCTTTAGAGTATTCATTTGGGAATTTTCTTCCTTCTTTAAATAGGCCTGGATTGCAATATACTTTCCTCTTAGAACTGCCGTTGCTGCGTCCCACAGAAGTTGTGGCTTTGTGTTGTTGTCATTAGTCTCCATATATTCTTTCATTTCTGTTTTGATTTGGTCGTTAACCCAATGATTAATTAGGAGAATGTTGTTAAGTCTCCATGTATTTGTGAGCCTTTTTGGTTTCTTTCTAAAATTTATTTCTAGTTTTATACCTTTGT
This sequence comes from Smutsia gigantea, assembly GCA_032199065.1. Lineage (NCBI taxonomy): Eukaryota > Metazoa > Chordata > Mammalia > Pholidota > Manidae > Smutsia > Smutsia gigantea. Next base: position 296,429 of record JAVSCE010019754.1, on the reverse strand, counting down.
GATCTGAGAAGTTGTTTGGTAGGATTTGAATATTTTTGAATTTACTGAGGTTCTTTTTGTGGCCTAGTATGTGGTCTATTCTGGAAAATGTTCCATGTGCACTTGAGAAGAATCTGTATCCTGTTGCTTTTGGGTGCAGAGTTCTGTAGATGTCATTTAGGTCCATCTGTTCTAGTGTGTTGTTCAGTGCCTCTGTGTCTTTACTTATTCTCTGTCTGGTTGATCTGTCCTTTGGAGTGAGTGGTGTGTTGAAGTCTCCTAAAATGAATGCATTGCTGTCTATTTCCTCCTTTAATTCTGTTAGTATTTGTTTCACATATGCTGGCGCTCCTGTGTTGGGTGCATATATATTTATAATGGTTATATCTTCCTGTTGGACTGACCCCTTTATCATTATGTAATGTTCTTCTTTATCTTTTGCTACTTTCTTCGTTTTGAAGTCTATTTTGTCTGATACAAGTACTGCAACACCTGATTTTTTCTCTTTGTTGTTTGCATGAAATATCTTTTTCCATCCCTTCACTTTTAGTCTGTGTATATCTTGGGTTTGAGGTGAGTCTCTTGTAAGCAGCATATAGATGGGTCTTGCTTTTTTATCCATTCTGTTACTCTGTGTCTTTTGATTGGTGCATTCAGTCCATTTACAGTTAGGGTGATTATTGATAGATATGTACTTATTGCCATTGCTGGCTTTAGATTCGTGGTTACCAAAGGTTCAAGGGTTGCTTCTTTACTATCTAACAATCTAACTTAACTTTCTTGTTAAGTTATTGTAAACACGTCTGATGTTTCTTTATTTCTCTCCCTTCTTATTCTTCCTCCTCCATTCTTTATATACTAGGTGTTTTATTCTTTACCTTTAGTTAGTATTTGGATGGTCTTCTTTCTTTGCTATGATTTTATTTTCTCTGGTGACATCTTTTTAGCCTTAGGAGTGCTTCCCTCTAGAGCAGTCCGTTTACGATATCCTGTACTGGTGGTTTATGAGAGGCAAACTCTCTCAACTTTCATTTGTCTGGAAATTGTTTAATCCCTCTGTCATATTTAAATGATAATCGTGCTGGATACAATATTCTTGGTTCGAGGCCCTTCGGTTTCATAACGTTAAATATATCATGCCATTCTCTTCTGGCCTGTAAGGTTTCTGTTGAGAAGTCTGATGATAGTCTGATGGCTTTTCCTTTGTAGGTGATCTTTTTTCTCTCTCTAGCTGCCTTTAATACTCTGTCTTTATCTTTGATCTTTGCCATTTTAATTATTATGTGTCTTGGTGTTGTCTTCCTGGGGTCCCTTGTGTTGGGAGATCTGTGGGCTTCTGTGGACTGCGAGACTATTTCTTTCCCCAGCGTGGGAAAGTTTTCAGCAATTATTTCTTCAAAGACACTTTGTATCCCTTTTTCTCTCTCTTCTTCCGCTGGTACTCCTATAATGCGAATATTGTTCCGTTTGGATTGGTCACACGGTTCTCTTAATATTCTTTCATTCCTAGAGATCCTTTTATCTCTCTCTGCCTCAGCTTCTCTGTATTCCTGTTCTCTGATTTCTATTCCATTAACAGTCTCTTGCATCTCATCCAGTCTGCTGTTAAGCCCATAGATCGCTTGTCTGATTTCTGCATTGTCTTTCCTCACTTCTCTCACTTCCTCCCTCAGCTCTTGCACATTTCTCTGTAGATCCATCAGCATGGTTATGACTTTTGTCCTGAAATCTTTTTCAGGAGGACTGTGCATTTCCATCCTTCAGGCTCCCTCTCTGGGGTTGTCTGGTTGATCTTAGTCTGGACCATATTCCTCTGTCTTTTCATGGCTATAGAAGTGGTCACTGGTAGTTGCCACGTATGTCAACTGGGCTCTTTAAGACTTTAAAAAGAGAAAGAAAGAAAAGAAAGAAGAAAGAGAAGAAAAAACAAAAAACGCCCACCAGGAATAGATTCTGTGGGGATACTGTAGGTGGCGCTGTTGCTCCACTATTCTGGAACCTTGACTGCACTGCTCCCGCAGGGCCCTTTATAGCTCCGCCTCATGGGGTGCCATGTCCTCTCAGGTGTAGCTGCACGCTCTGTGTTTTCCTGTGTATTCTGGTCTCTCTTTTAGAAATAGTTGTATTTGCTGTATTTTCATAGATACGTATAGTTTTGGGAGGAGATTTCTGCCGCCCTGCTCACGCCGCCATCTTCCAGACCCCAGTAGGCAGGGTGAAGGGCTCTGCAGCTCGAAGGCTTGTAGCTGAAGGGTCAGTGATTCAGTGGCCAGTCCCTGGTGATTTTATTCTTTAAGGAGGACTCCCTGGAAGTCAGAGACTTGAGGAGTTCCAATGAGGAGCACCACACAGCCTGGGGCCAAATTCAGGCAGGTTTGGGGTCTTTTCTGTCCTGAAAGGAACGGGAGGCAAAGCACTGCTCAGTTTTCTTCTTTGAGAAAAGGTCTCCACCTCCTTTTAACGTGCATTGGGAATCTAAAAGCCTGGTGATGTGTTCCTAGCATAGGGAGCTCAGCCCCACAGATCCCAGCTTTCCATTTAGCTCACAACCCAGAGGACGTCTTTCAGAAGATTAACATCTGGTTGACATTCTAACATGAGTGAAGCTGTTGCTCAGGCTTCAGGAGCCTCTGCTTCAGTCTCCAGCACTCAGGCAGGAGTGAGACTCTGGGAAAACTGGTATCCCACCCCCAACGCTCTGGAGACATGCAGCATAGAGGTGAAGTTAAAAAGGAAAATGTGAATGGAGTGAAAGATTACTGAATTGTTTTAGTACTCATGGCTGGTGCCATAGCCAGAGAAGGGAGAAGCTGGAATGTCTCCTGCATGTATCTCTAGGATCAGACTTTGGCCACTCTAAAGTTTTACATCCAGTCAATTGGCTTGAAAGCTGTTCTTCATTTTCTGCTATTAAAGCCAGACTCCATGAGAGACAGAGTTCAGGGCTTATTGCCTGTACCACATTAACACATTTTCTTTCCTAAAATGAGCCACAAATGTTGCCAAGTAGACAGAGGATGAGGTGACCTGTGATGCTGCATCTTGGTACTAACCACTGTGGACTGGACCATTTTGGATGCACTCAATTAACATGTTCACCTCTGATGGAAAAGCCTGGCTTTGTGAAGCCAAGAAAATATTTACTGTTGGGCTTCTTATATATATACTGGCAGTCTCCAAAAAGAAATACAGACTTAATTCTATCTCATGATGCAGAGCAAATGAAGGTCACATTTATTGGGAAGGGGCCATTATCTAAGCCTGAGGTCCCAGCATGCTTGGAAACCTCTCGGTAGCTGCTATTGGACCTCAGCTTGACATGCCCTTGGTGTCTCTCTCCAGGTAATAGGCAGCCCTGTCGCTTTACTGGTAGGAACTGATAGCAGACCCAGTGCCTTGGAGGGACCATTCAGCAAAAGGAAAGAGTTATGTCTTGCAAATTCAAATATTACAAAGCTTGTATTGTGATAAGACTCAAAATTTTAAAAGTTCTCTCACGTAAATTCTCTTTGACTCTCACAACCATCCTGTGAAAAACAACTGGCATTTAATTTTACAGATGAGGATATAAAAGGTAAGCTATTTATTCAAAACCATATAAGTTATTAATGGATTCAGGTCTCACTTTAAATGTAAGCCTCTTTCCACCACACTGTGATTTCTTTCCTCTTCTTCACATCAAAGTGAATTTGTTCTGTGTCCTATCCAGGCCTAAAGGGTAAATATGATGTGAAAATGATAGGATTGTCCCTGTCCTAGGTAACAGTTTAAGAAAGAGTAGCTTTTCAGGGAAATGCTTTAACCTTAGGAGATGAATAGTGAAAATTTCAGGTACTAATGAAGGCAAGTGGGGAAGTTTCCCATTTAAGCAATCAGACTTCAGAACCATCCTCCTATTCTTCTCCTGAGCAAGATTTGGAAGGAAATTAAATTCCAAAGTCCAAAATATCCTCCTGCCCCTGAAATTTCACTCCTATCTGAGGGCTGATTTGTGTTAGTCCTTTATAAGGTGAATGGCTTTTGTTTTGCAACTGAGGCTAAGGCTTACAATGCAAATGTTCCGGGGAGAGAGAAAATACACCGGCTTAAATCTGTACTAGGTTAGAAATTATTGATTTCCTGATGGCCATTTTGCTGGACCCTGGCAGAGGGGAGAGGAGAGATCTGAAAGGCCAGTAAGGGTGAAGTGTGGTCAGTGGTGACACAGAAGACCATTTCTGAAGAGATGCCCTACCTACAGAACTTTCTCCTGAGAAGTAAACCAGCCAGTGTCCCCCTCCCAGCTTCCCTCTTACCTTGGCCCTATGCTCTTCAGCCTCTCCTTCCAGACAGATCTTCAGCCACTAAGTTTGCCTGGCCTGACACTAAGATGAGCTCTGTGTCCAGCTCTCAGCTCCCCAGACTGCATTGTCCTCTTGTCTTTCACGGCTCCTTGGCGGCCACGGAGGAAGCAGGCATAGGTGAGGGGAGAATGTGGCAAGCTCCTGCATCCTCCAGGCACCCACGGTCTGTATCTGAGCCTTTTCTCTTGGAGCTTAAGGAAATGAGACATTGAATTAGAGGCACTGGAAGCCATTGGATTGACACACAGGAGGAAGAATGGTTTCCCTTGAAGGGAATGTATGTGAGAGTGAACATTCATGGGTGTGTATGTGTGTGAGGAGAAAGAGAGCAAAAGAGAATGTTTTTGCTACATTCCCTTGCCCTAAGATAAAGCTACCAATGTTACAAATACACACGCACACATACCTATGGGCTCCTTTCTGAATGGATTCTCAGCTGCCGTACTTTTTGCCACAGGCCTCGTTTTTCCCATGGCAGAGAACAGACTGGAGAAGAGTGGCCAAACAAGCCCTGGGCCATTCTCCACGGATTCACCTAGTGCCCAGGGCTCTGCCACCAAGGGTGCTTTCCGCAGGGCCAGGCCCCACCTGCTGCCAAGCACAGAGCAGGTACTCGGAGTAGGATGGCGCCGAGCCCGCTCCCTGGGAGGGCAGCCCTTCCTTACCGTGGAGCTGCTCTTTCCATTTTTATGTATGCAGCAAACCACTGCCCCAGACTTTGGATGAAATTGTTCTTTTCCATGTAATTAGATCCTTTCCAACATCCAGCTGCAGAGTCCCAGGAAAGACCCCAGGCAAACCTGAGCATCCCATCCTCGGCCTGGCTTGATGCTTCTGTGGGGGACTCCCAGAGAAGAGAGGGAAGAACCAGGGGAGGCCTTCACCTGAAGACGCAACCACTGGCCCGCCACACAGCCCGCCAAGGCCGTTGGCACGGTAAGCTCAGGGGACACAGCAGCACCGTGCATGCGTGAGTGTGTGTGTGTGTGTGTGTGTGTGTGTGTGTGTGTGTGTGGCGGAAGGGGGCATGTTAATAATCTGGTCTGCCTTGAACTCCTGGATACCACTCAGCTCATATATCCCAGGAGAGCACCTGAGGAAGATGCTTGGGCCGTGCAGAAAGGGCTGGGGGAAGGTGTTGAACTCCAAAGAGAAGAGCATATAAAGACACTTTGAAGGGAAAGAAAGCTGTGGACGGTGGGTTGAATATTAAGAAACCAAGGGAAGTAAGTTGCTCCTCCTATTACAAGGGCTGCTAAATGGCTGGGCTTATCCCTGCAGTGAGGCAGTGGGCAGCTAGTCAGTGGAGAGACATCCAAGCCTGCGTGCAGTCCAGAATGGAGGGCTGCAGTTGAGTGTTTTGCTAGATAAGCAAGAGGGAAACCTTGCAACTTTGCTTGATTCCATCAAATGCTTTTGCTGATTAAGGGCTTTAGAAGCTGCCAGAGTTCTTTCACCCCTGCCACTACCAAACAGGCATGGTGGGGTGAGCAAATGTTTATCTGAATTTAAAGGGAGTCTGAGAGACATGGTCCAGAAGTCCCAACCCAGCAGGCATCAGGCCTGGGGCTTACTGCTTTCTTGAAGACCTGCGGCTGGACTCTGATGAGGGAAAGGAATGCAAGCACGTGGCCCAGGGTGGAAGGTGTTAAAAATTAAATTCTGGTTTGGGCGGAATCACTGTCTGCCAGGAGCTGCCAAAGGAAGATGACCCACCTCTAAAGCTCGTTCTGACCCAGGAACGGCATCCTGGGAGGCCTTGTGAGAAGGGAGGGGGCGACGAGCAACCAGACAGGCCTGAGGTGGAATGATCTTCTGGCCCGAATGTCAGCACCCCACCAGCTCAGGTCCCTGGACTTGGGCTGATGGATAAAGGTCCTCCCAGGAAGATAATGATGCTTCTGGGGGAGAGGCCAGCTTGGGGAGCGGGGGGATGCAGAAGAGATTCTATCCCCCAGTTAGCAGCCTCAACACCTACTCTGAGTAGGGCCCAGAGCATAGAGCCTCCTCAGACGAGGACAAAGTCTTGGGCGGTTCATGGCAGTAATTCTGAACACAGCCAGTGAAACCGGAGGGAGCCATGAGGGTCTAAGAAAATGGGATCCTTTCTTTGTGCCCAGTTATCCCTTTATTCCAAAGCACAGTGATTTTTTTCAAGAAAATAGAGCCTTGAAAAATATCTTTAATGAAGACCATAAAATTGTAATGCAGCTGTGGGTCCCCAGGTCCATCCTTTTCATTTTGCAGTTGAGGAATGGAGGTCAAGGCCCCACAGTTAGTGGCAGAGCTAGGAGTAGAGGCCAGGATTCCTGGTTCGCATCTAAGCCTCAGTGCATCCTACCCTGCTACCCCTGCTCTGTGCCCACTGCAGGAATTGCCAGGCAAATCACCAGAGAGGGTTTTTTAAATAGATTTTATTTTTTAGAGCAGTTTTAGGTTTACAGTAAAATTGAGTGGAAGGGACAGCGATTTCTCACACATGGAGCGATTTCCCTCCATTACCAACATCCCTCACCAGAGTGGCCCATTTGCGACAACTGAACCTACATTGACATTATAATTACCAAAAGTCCACAGGTAACATAAAGGTTCCCTCTTGGTGTTTTATATTCTATGGGTTTGGACAAATGTATAATGACATGTATCCACAATTATGGCATCATACAGAATAGTTCCACTGCCCTAAAAATCCTCACACAGAGAATTTTCACAACAACTGTAACAAAGAATGAATCACAAGACTTACTTGCTGTTAGTATGGGGATTCATCTGTGGTGCACAGCTGGCTGGGTGCTCCCTGGCTTGAAGACATTCCCCTCCTCTGCTTTCCTGTTGCCGGCCCCTGGGATGGACGTCCCTCAGACTGCAGGAGCAGGATAGGATACAGGCACCTCAGACTGACAAGTCAGGCAAGTCAGGGCTAAGCTGTGGTGCTGAGTTGTTTTTGTGGACGAAGTTTGCCCTTGGAAGCTCCTACTTTCCTCCCACAACACCTGTGCGCACACAAACACACACGCACACACAAACACGTGCATGCACATGCCCTTCCTTCCTTCCTTCTAGGACAGTGAACTTCTCTCCATCCCTCCTAAGAATTCTAACGCCCTTTAGCTCTATCTTCAGATCTAACAAAAAATGCTTCCAGGCAGAGATCCAATGTCAATTATTTGCTATTCTATGTCAACTGAAGCCATCACATTTTCCTTCCCGGGGGCATTTGCACCATGGGCCTTAGCTCTCCTTGTGTAAAGAAAAGTTTTTGTGTTTTAGAAATACTAGGTAGTTAAAAGCAGGTGGGAAGAAGAAGAAGGCCCTTCCCTGAAGTCACTCCCCAAATAGTACTTGCTGCTTTTGTTTTGCATAGCACACGTTCTGGCCTCCCTTCAGCCAGAGACAGTGATGAAAAGCCAATAGAAGATGTGACTAGAGAAGGAGATTTGAAGAAGAAATGGTCATTTGGAGTGAAAGTTTTATTTTTCTAATATATATAAAGCAGGTCAGAATAGACCCCAAAATAGCTTTCAGTGCTATAGCGCACATTTGCTGGCATTACAGGCAAGAGCACTGGAAAGGCCTCGATTTTACTGCTGGGTCTGTGGGGAAGTAGCTGGGGGATTTTACAAGTCACTCCATTTGTATAAGTCTTGATGCTTCCTATCTAAAATGTGGGGGTTGGAATAAATGGTCTCTGCAATTCCTTCCAGCTCCTTTTACAGTTCTATAGTTCAGAGGAGGAACTAAAAGCAAACCAGATAAATCCAGGGTGTCAGTCTTCCCACATCCTTTGCTTTTGACAAAGGTGATTGAAGTGGCTTGAAGAAGCTGTTTTCATGAAACACTGGCCTGCTCTGTCCCAGGAAGAAGGGGCTATAATGTCCAGCAGATTGCAAATGCCACTATGACAAAGAACCCAGCTCCATTTTAAAAGGAAAACATATTGATTTGGGACATAGCCATCTCCTAGTGCATGTAACTTTGAGCCAAACCAAGGAAATTTATGAGGGTTCAGTTTACTCTTATAAAATTTTTAAATCAATAAGTGCTGCTTGGAAGAATCTGGCCATTGTGGCTCAGAAAGGCAAATAAAGGATACTTATGCTGGTATCAGATGCAACAGACAAAGCAATTCATGTAACAGAGACGAAGTCTGGGCTACTGTAGCTGGTGGAAAGCACACAAGGTTTGGAACTGGAGTTAAGACTCTTAGATACAACTTCTGGCTCTGATACCCATCATGATAAGCTTCATCACTAAGGCAGGGACCTAAGCTGTCTTGCTGACTGTTGTAAATAGTGCCTGACATATAGTAGGTACTCAATAAATATTTTTATTTTATTTTATTTTTTAAGTTTATTTTGATATCATTAATCTACAATTAAATGAGTAATATTATGGTGATTACACTTCCCCCTTCATCAGATCCCCTCCCCCCAACCCCATTACAGTCACTGTCCATCAGCGTAGTGAGATGCCTTAGAGTCACTACTTGTCCTCTCTGGGTTGAACAGCCCTCCCCGTGCCCCCCTAACATTACATCTGCTAATTGTAATGTCCCTTCTTCCCCCTTGCCCCTCCCTTCCCACCCATCCTCCCCAGTCCCTTTTCCTTTGGGAACTATTAGTCCGTTCTTAGGTTCGGTGAGTCTGCTGCTGTTTTGTTCCTTCAGTTTTTTTTTTCTTAGTTCTTATACTCCACATATGAGTGAAATCATTTGGTACTTGTCTTTTTCGGCTTGGCTTATTTCACTGAGCATAATACCCTCTAGCTCCATCCATGTTGTTGCAAATGGTAGGATTTGTTTTCTTCTTATGGCTGAATAATATTCCATTGTGTATATGTACCACTTCTTCTTTATCCATTCATCTACTGATGGACACTTAGGTTGCTTCCATTTCTTGGCTATTGTAAATAGTGCTGCAATAAACATAGGGGTGCATGTGTCCTTTTCAAATTGGGCTGCTGCATTCTTAGGGTAAATTCCTAGGAGTGGAATTCCTGGGTCAAATGGTATTTCTATTTTGAGTTTTTTGAGGAACCTCCATACTGCTTTCCACAATGGTTGAACTAATTTGCAGTCCCACCAGCAGTGTAGGAGGGTTCCCTTTTCTCCACATCCTCACCAACATTTGTTGTTGTTTGTGTTTTGGATGTTGGCCATCCTCACTGGTGTGAGGTGATATCTGATTGTGGTTTTAACTGCATTTCTCTAATGCTTAGTGATGTGGAGCATCTTTTCATGTGCCTGTTGGCCATCTGAATTTCTTCTTTGGAGAAGTGTCTATTCATGTCCTCTGCCCATTTCTTAATTGGATTATTTGCTTTTTGTTTGTTAAGATGCGTGAGTTCTTTATATATTTTGGATGTCAACCGTTTATCAGATACGTCATTTATGAATATATTCTCCCATACTGTAGGAAGTCTTTTTGTTCTACTGATGGTGTCCTTTGCTGTACAGAAGCTTTTCATCTTCATATAGTCCCATTTGTTCATTTTTGCTTTTGTTTCCCTTGCCCGGGGAGATATGTGCATGAAGAAGTCCCTCGTGTTTATGTCCAAGAGCTTTTTGCCTATATTTTTTTCTAAGAATTTTATGGTTTCATGACTTACATTCAGGTCTTTGATCCACCTTGAGTTTACCTTTGTGTATGGGTTTAGACAGTAGTCCAATTTCATTCTCTCACATGTAGCTGTCCAGTTTTTCCAACACCAGCTGCTGAAGAGGCTGTCATCTCCCCAATGTATATCCAAGGCTCCCTTATCAAATATTAATTGACTGTATGTGTTTGGGTTGATGTTTGGATTTTCTATTCTGTTCCACTGATCTGTGGGTCTGTTTTTGTGTCAATAAATATTTTTTAAATCAACATTTGCAAAATCACATAACCACTGACCCTCTGCTTTTCTGTCTTACTTGTTTTTTCATTTTATCTCTTTATCAGTCTTCCTGCCACCACTTCCTAATCTAGGTCATCATTATCTTTGCCTAGATTGTTACAACAGGCTCCTAACATCCTCAGTGCCTCTGGTCTTACCCCCATGTAACCCATTCTCCACATGGCAGCCAGAGCAATCTCTCTGAGGTGCAAGGCTGACCATGTTACTCCATATTTAAAAATTGGTTTCCCTGATTGTCTAATTTATCGGCATAAATTATTCATAATATACTCTTATTTTCTTTTATGTCTGTAGGATCTGTAATGATGTGTCTTGACTTTATAGCCCAACATGTGGTATTTAGTAAATGTTCCATATTTACTTGAAAAGAATATGTTCTGAAGCTCTTTGTTGCAATATTCAATTAGACCAATTTGTCTAATCATATTGTTCAAGCTTCTGATTCCTTAATGATCATTCTGGCCAGCTTGTTCTATCAGTTACTAAGTTATAGTAAAATGTTCATTTATGATTATGCATTTGTCTATTTTTCCTTTTAGTCTGTCAACTTCTGCTTTACGTATTTTGAAATTGTCATTAAATTCATACAATTTAGAATCTTCCTGTTGAATTGGTCCTTTTGTCATAAAGAAGACTTGTTTTATTTCTTTTTAAAATTATATTAGTCTAGCTAGAGAGTTTTCATTAATCTTATCAGCAGTATTTATCTAGTAATACTTTTCGACTGAGGCCTTTTTTGGGTCTGAAATTAATATATCCGTCAGTCTTTGGTTTACATAGTGTATATTTTTCCATCCTTTTACTTTGAATTTTTCTTTGTCCTTGTGAAATAACAAGAAATATATATACACCCCTCTTTTCTGACACATTGGTCCTAAAACCCTTGTAGTCTCCTAAATAATAGGGGTACCAGGAGCATCTTTTGTTCTAATATTTGGTCATTTACCCGAGTTCCTGACACAGAGTTCCTTAGTGTCTTGGAACTTCCTGGGTGATGAGAGTGTCTTCGTTCTAATGAGGGGACTCTTGGTGAACTCCTGCATGGCGGCTCACCACCAAAAGACCAGGTCACGGTTAGAAGCTTGGACTTTGAGCCTTACCCCTGTCCTGCAGTGGGGTGAGAGGGTCTGGAGGTTTAGTTAATAATTGATCATGGCTGTGTGATGATGCCTCTGTAAAAATCCTTAAAGTATGGAGTTCGGAGAACTCCTGGGTTGATGAATGCATCTATGTGTGTCCCAACTCATGGGGGTGGAAGCTTCATCTGATGATTGATCTGTATCCTTTATCATATCCATTATACAATATAGTAATTGGCAAATATAAGTGTTTCCCTGAGTTCTGTGAGACATTGTAGCAAATTATTGAGCCTAAGAAGGGGTTACTGGGTTGCACAGAAGTGTGAGTAACCTGGGGACCCACTACTTGCAGTTGACATCAGAAGTAGGAGGTGCTGTGAGACTGAGCCCTTAACCTGTGGGGTCTGATGCTGACTCCAGATAGTGTCAGAATGCAGTTGAATTATAGGCCACCCAGATAGTGTCAGAGAACTGGTCAGTGAGAAAAAACTTATACATTGGGTGGTCAGAAGCATTCAGTGTGTAGAGGAAATAGAGGGTTTTTTTTCCCTTTCAATTATTAAATATAAAGTTTGTCTTTTAGAAACAGCTTTTAATTGTTTTTTATTTTAAAATAATTTTGAACATCTTTGTCTTTAATTCAGTGTTTATTCTGTTCATTTACTGTAAGTACTGATATTTAAGTGTCATCTTATATTAATAAATTTAATAATTTAGATGAAATGAAAACATTCTTGAACAGTACAACTTCCTAAAATTAACATAAAGATAAGTAGTATCTTTCCATATCTATTAAATAATTTGTAATTCAAATTTAAAACATTCTTACATAGAAAACTCCAGAATCAAATGGCTTCACTAGTGATTTCTTTCATTTTTGGAAGAAAAAATACTAATCTTACATAAAATCTACCAGAAAAAAAAGAAAAAGAATGAATAATTACCTGTTCATTTTATAAAACTAGCATTATTTTCATCAGGTGATACCAACATTTGAGAATAATATTTCAAGAAAGGAAAATCACAGACCAATCTTACTCATAAGCATGGATGCAAAAATCCTAAACAAAACTTTAATTAATTAAATCCATTTATACAGAAAAAAAGTAACACATAATAGCTATATTGCAGGTATGTAAGGGTGATTCAAAAAAATCAATCAATGTAATCCACTATATTAATAGAAGAAAGGAGAAAAATCACATAGTCATCTCAATGGATGTAGGAAAAACCATTTGATAAAATTTAGCATTCATTCTTGATAAAAATAAAAATTCTCAGTGAACTAGGAATAAAGGGAATGTTCTATAGCATACATTACATTTGATAGCAAAATATCACATGCCTCCCTCTAAGTTCAGCAACAAGACAAAGATGTGCACTTCTACCATTATTATTCAGTATTGTACTGGAGGTACAAGCCAGTACAATAGCTTAGCAAAAAGAAGACACCATGATTGGAAAGGATGAAATAAAACTAGCATTATTTATAGACTGTGTAATTGTATACATAAATAATTCAAAAGAATCAATCAAAAAACTATTAAATTAATAAATAATTTAACAATATCACTCTACACAATGTCAATATATAAAAATCACTTTACATACCAGCAACAAACAATTAGAAATTAAAAAATTTTTTAATGCCGAATAAAGAAAATATCTAGGAGTAAATCTAATATATAATGCACAAGACCAAAATCCATACAACATTGTTGAAAGAAAATTTTAAAGTCCTCAATAAATGAATGGATATATCAAGTTGATGGGTTGGAAGATTCAATATTGTTGAGATGTCAGTTTTCTCCAGTTTATCTACAGATGAAATGAAATCTCAGTCAAAACCCAGCAGGCTTTTCTAAAAACAGAAATTGCCAAAATTCTAAAATGTGCATAAACATGCACAGAATATAGAATAGTCAAAACAGTTTTGAAAAGAAAAAGGAACAAAGCTGGAAGACTTACATTATTTGATTTTGAGACTTACTATAAAATTACAGCAATGAATTCAATGTGACATTGCCATAAGGATGGACAAATAGGTCAGTGGAACATATTATAGTCCATAAATAGACCCTCTCCATATATATATTCTTCAAAATAATCTATGAAGAAAGTGAAAAAGCAAGTCACAGACTGGGAGAACTATTTGCAATACATATATCTCACAAAGGACTTGTGTCTAGAATATAGAAATAATTCCTTAAATAACAATATAAAGCAAACAATCCAATTTTTTAAAATGGGCAAAAGACTTGAACAGACACTTAAAAGATATATATATATATATGTGTGTGTATATATATATATGAATGACCAATAAAAAGATTCTCAACATCGTTAGTTATTAGGGAAATATATGACTTCACACCCACTGGAATAGCTAAAATTAAAAAAGATAAGACAGTATCAGGTGTTGATGAGAATATGGAGAAGCAAGAATTTTTTTAATTGTTGCTGAAAGTGTAGAATAGTACAGCTACTTTTGGAAACAGCTTGGCATTTGCTACTAAAGCCAAAATTACACATACTCTGTAATCCTACAATTCCACACCGGCTATTTACTCAACAGAATGAGTGCGTATGCCCACCGAAGACAGGTACAAGACTATTCATAATGGCTTTATATATAAGTGCCCAAATCTGGACTCAATCTAAAAGCTTATTAACAGTTGAATGGATAAACAAATTGAGATGTTCTTACTATGAAATATTGTTCAGCAATGAAAAGGACCTATAGTAATAACAAAGATGATGAATCTCACAGACATAAAGTTGAATGAGAAGAGCTAGACTCAAAAGAGAACATAACATACAATTCTATTTCTATAAAGTTCAAAACGAGGCCATAATAATATATGGTGAGAGACTGTGAAACAGTGGTTCCTTTTGGAGAGGAGTATTGACTGAAAGAGCTTGGCACAAGAAAGCCTTCTGGGACTTGACCGGGAGGTGGGTACGTGGTGTATGGTACATGAAATTGAGCAGTACACTTTTAAGTATGATGACCAACTTGTCCCCAGTTACTTGGAACTGCCCTGGTTTTAGAACTAAAAGTCCTGGCCTTGAGAAGCCAGGATGGTTGTCACCCTAATTTGAGATTATATATGCTGGTAAGACTTTTTATAAGTCTGGAAAAGAAAAAAATCAATAGGAGCAATAAAGTCTTCAATACCTCTCTATTGTCCCTCAGGACAAAATCCAAACTCCTTCTCCTGGTACATAAAGATTTTTTCAGTGTGGCCCCTGTGTGCCTGTCTGTTTTCATGTCTGCTTCACTGCTTGCATCCTCTCTGCCAACCACACTGACAGCTCCCTGAATGTGCCATGCTCTCTCTCCCATAAGCCTGTACCTCTGCCCCAAACTGCTTTCCTCTAGCTCTTCCTACCTAGCTCCAGTTCATCCTTCAGAACTCAGCTTGGATTCCATGAACTGTAGGAAGCTTTCCCTCACACATACCCCAAGTTTGGGGAACCTCATAGATGTGTGTAAGTGCCAGTTACTTATTTATTTATTCCTTTATTCAACCTCACATTATATTATGCTCCTAAAAAGGTGCCAGAAAGTATCCAATTCTACAGGGCCTCATTATCTGATAGTTAATATAAACACACCTTGGCAGAAAAATGCAGGTGGATGGAGTACACTCTTAGGTACCACGTCACCCACCCCAGGCCTGCAGAGAGAAAGAGGACTTTTAAAGGCTATTTCAAGAAGAAATAATACCTACAAAATAACTAACTTCTTTCAACAATGTACCACTGGTACTGATCAAAAGAAGAGATCATTTTCTTTGAGTAATTTTTTAAATTATTGAGTTTTCTTGCTTTCCTACTTTTTAACATCATCCAGAAAAGGCGGTGTTATTCTATAGCAGTGAATTGTCCAACAGTTGTGACAGTGTTATGTGCATTTACAAGGCTGAGTCCTGAGGGAGTGAAGTATGGTTAGAAGCAGATTCTCAGGTCAGACTACCTGGGTGTATATCACCAATCAACTGCTTACCTGCAGCTTTGAGACCTTGACCACTATCTACATGCTCTGAGCCTCAGTTTCTTCTTTTACAAAATTGGAACAACAGTAGTCCCTACCTGCAGGGCTGCTTTAAGCATTAAATGAATCAGTATATATAAAGGTCTTGGAACAGTGGCTGACAGACAGTCAGTAAACCTAAGCGTAGCCATTTTTATGTGGACTGTGTAGAGACTGAGCAACATTGTGGACATCCCTCCTTTCATTATTATGCCATCTCTCTCATCTCTCTCTGAGCCCCAGACTCATATTTCTTACAGCCTAATGGATGTTATCACCTGATTAGATGTGAGTGGCTCAAATTCATAACAGTCAATCCCAGATCCCCTTCTCCCAATTTTTTTCCTTTTTGTATAATTATCTGTTTTTTAGACTAAAAACATCCCAATCATATTTCTTTGCATCTGCTTCTATATCCAGTTATTCAACAAGTCTTGAAAATTCTTACTGTCATTTCCCCCTCACCTTTTCTTTAAGATCCACTGCCACTTCCAGAGATGGAATTTCAGATCGTCACCCATTTGGGTTTCTTCCATAGCCTCTTAATTCATTCCCTTTTAATTCAGACTCGTCTCCCTAGAACATCCATTGAGCCCATACTATCTTGCTCAGAAATCTTCAGTGGTACCTAATTGTTCATGGGAATTAAAGCTCTACAGTCTTGCATTCAGTGCCCATCACAACCTTACCTAAAATCTACACAAATAATTTCTCATTTTCTACACAGAATTTCTCGGTCAACATGTCTACCCAATCTATAGCCCTGACTGTAAACAGGGCTGCAAGTGGGGCTAAGGCCAAACCTTTAAGGAGCCTCTTTCTCCTCTAAGCCCAAACTTAAAGCTTAGCACTAGGCACTAACCGGATGTGAATGAGGCAGAGAACCCACATACCCTGACCAGAGAGAAATGTGCAAGCAAGATGGCTCCGCTAGCCACATGGAAAGTACTACACCCAACCTTTACATCAACTTTAAAAAGTTTGAATGTTCTTGAATCTCACCGGTTGGATTTGTGACTCCTCCTTGGGTGGACAGAGTGAACTGGGGTTCTAGTGTCTCCCTTTCCCTGAGGCCTACACTATATAGTGCCCCCACTCTTTACCTTTACTCGTGTCATTGACCCAGCCTTGAATATCCTCCCCACTTTTTGCCTGTTGAAATTCTATTTGTCTTTTAAGATCCAGTATAACATTCTGCTTCTCGGTCACCTTACTTCAAACTCATACCTTCTAAATTCTAAAGGCACTGACTTTGCTTCTAATTTGACACCTAGCATCTCCTGCCTTGCATTATTAGCTGTGTTTTCTTGTGTGTGTGTGTGTGTGTGTGTGTGTGTGTGTATACACATATAGGTGCACTGACAACAACTTAAACCACAGAACATGTCCATATGCAAGTCTAGGGCTGTTAAAGATTCTCTGATCTAATTTTTTCTCCAATACCAACTAGGCTTAATAAATATCTGCTGATGAGTTTTATGCATTAGGCTTTGAACTATAGATTTCAGTGTGAAACATCTAAAGATATGGGCATGTACAAGGATTATCATTATTAGCATACTTATGATGGCAAAATATTTAAAACAACCAAGTGTCCATTAACAAGGTAATGGATAAATACAATCTCTTACACATATATACGTTGAAACACTACTCTAAAGGCTCAATGAAAAGAGCAAGTTTTAGAACTATACTACAACCTACCATATATGTAAATTTTAAAAACACAGATAATATCTTCTGTTGATGAATTCATGAGTAAAAATAGGCTGTAAAAATATTAATCAGACCCATTCATATTCATATTAGTTGCAAGAGGGACTGGTACAAAGTGTTTCAAACTACTTTCTATAATTTATGTTTTATTAGAAGAAGTAAACACAACAACACGAATGCTTGTTATATTGTTCTTAGTCTTTTCTATATTTTTAAAGCTCTCAAAATTAAGAGAAACAAACAAAAAGATGCCATTTGGACCAGCCTCCTGTCCTCTGGCTGGCACACTATTATTCTTCCTATTGTGTAAATATAAAGATCAGGGGAGGAAGAGGGCCTGAAGCTGTGTGAAGGCTAGGGCATGGCTTGGGAATTGTGGCTGATGAAAGTTCACTAAATCCTTTCAATAAGCTCATTTTTTTAGTGATTTTCCTATAAGTGAAAAGTGAGGGGACACTTCTCCTGTTATCTGGTTATAGTAGATTATTATTTGTCATTTTTTAGCCTCCTCTAAAGAGATGTCTCATTCTTTGTGCCCCTTTAGGATGGTTGCTATTTCCAGCAAAGGGTCTGTATGTGTCTTATACACTGTCCATCATAGTAATGATAACAAGAGCTAACAATTTTCAAGAACCTACTCTGGCAAGGGCCAGGCATTATGTTTAGCACTTTACATACAGCTTTGTAAAGTATGGCTACTCTGGCTGCACATATCACAAAACTCTGTTCCAAAGGAGCTGAACAATATGAGAATATCAGGTCATGTAACTTGGAGTCCAGAGATGGACGGCTTTCAGGACCGGTGCCTCTAGAGGCTCAGTGATGTATCAGCCCAGTCCCAAAGTTCCTTCGGTCTTTCTGTTACTGTTTGGAGGTGCCACTAGAAGACTGTCAGTCAGGGCTGTGTGCTGCCACGTTTGTGTCCCATTAGGAGAGTCCCAAATTGGCTCAGGCCTGCTCATTCCTACCAAATCACATGGAGGAGACGGGGTTCTCTATACTGTTTAGAGCCTTAAGAAACTGGGGTGAATGGGTGCTGGGAAGATGACACCATGCCCAGCACAAATATGTTCTCATTAATCCTCACAATGCTCCTGTGAAGTAAACACGATTAGAGTCTCTGTTTCACAGGTGGGAAAATGAGACAGTAAGGGGCTAAGGGCCAAGGTTACATGGCTGATAAGCGCCATGCCCTCCACAACTACAGTGCAGTGTCTTCCAGTACCTTATGGGCATGTTTAATCACGACTCAGGAGTGTCCTGAGACAGGAATTGAGATGTCAACCACATGGTCATCCTGCCTCTTAAGCTCTGATCCGATGGTCAGCAAGTGACCACCCCCAGGCCTGTGTGGCTCGCTTCCTTCAGCTCCTGACTTCCCTTCTTTTTTGTAGCAAAGGCATCATATTTTCTGCTTTGGGGGCTTCTCTCTCTCTGCATGCTTGCCTATAAGTGATAGACAGTCTTTCAACTTCCCTGATTACCTGCAGCCTTTGGGAAGTCAGACCCCGAAGTGGTTTTACTACTGTTCATCTTTGTTGAAACAAATTATAGGAGTAAATAGAGACTAAAAACAATAACAATAAACTTGGGACATTTACAAAAGCTCCAGGATCTAACAGTTCTCTTAGTCATCAAGCTGGATCTCTTCCCAGCAAGTAGGCCTGCAGGCCTGGACCAAGGGAGGGCAGGAGGCTTCCTGCAGCTCGTGTCTCCCAGGCTTGGGGGTGTGTCTCAGGGCCCCCCACCGAAGGGCCCCTCCTCCAGGCCCTCACTTGATGACTTTGTCATCTTTCATGTTGTCCTCCTTGAAGTCACTGCCTTCGCTGTCAAGTCCAGTTTTCCTGGATGGGGTCACTGATACCCAGTGAGGCTGTAGACCAGCATCAGGGTCCCTAAGTTGGGCACACAGGTCAGAGTCAGCCATTGCTCCTCATAGCCACATGGGCTCGTGAAGATGTGCACACCATGTGACGATGAATTACCTGCCCAAAGGATCTTACTTATTCAAGGCAGGTGCTGACTGAGTAGGCCTGGGGCAGGGACTCCAGACTCCTCATTTCTAATTAGCTCTGGGCAGCACTGTGCCGCTGGGGCACGGTCCGCACTGGGAAGGCTGAGGGCACAGTCGATGCTGATCTCGGCTGTCAATCATTCATCCCACTGTGGGCACCAGTGTGTTGGGGGCTTAGGGCCAAGAAATTGGCATGTCCTCCTGGGATAGGAAAAAGGTCATTCCTTCTGTTCTGCCTTAACATCTGGTCATCACAGACTGCCAGAGGTGAGCAATCCCCAGTCTTCTCAAATCCCCAGAGACCAGTCCCAAAGGGTGGCAGCTCCAGGAAGACAAATTTCCTCTGTACAGGAAGGCTAGCGCTAACAGCCCAGAGCTTCCTGGGCTCAGAGCAACCAGGCAGCGATGGGAACATGTTGAGGAGGTAAGGTGGGGGAAACTGGAAGCTGAGGGAATTGCACTGGGAGTTCTTGTGGTTCACTTTCAGTGCTGCACTCTATAAGCCAGAACTGAAGGACAGAAAACAGTGATGAGTCAGAAGTTTCTTGCCTTCTCATCAACCTCCCTTCAGCCCGATTTTTCAAAGTGATTTGTGTGTGAGACCCAACTTGTCTTTTCAGCCCTGTTTGTTTTGCATTTGTATTACTCTCACCAAATAAAGCCTGCCTCCTTCTCTCAAGGGTCACAGTGGGATAATATCATCAGTACAGCTGCAGAAGAGAGAGTGTGGTTTTAATGTGAGAAGAAAAATATTGACAGGTTTGTATAAGAGACATAATTAACTCCATGCTCTGGTGATCTGCCAGCATGTATTTCTATTTTTCCAACCTTCTTGCTCTTCCACCAGTCTTAAAAATCCTACTTTAGCCTTTAAAGGCAAAAGGAAAAAAATATATGGTTTGGCTCTGAGAAAAATCCTAATTGTATGCAATTTAAATTTGGTATCGTCTTTGAAAGATAACCCAATACAGATCCTGCGGGTAAGAAACCTGTCCTGACGCCAGCCCCGTGTCACCCACCCTCAGCTTTCTCAAATGATTTCTTAGCAAACGTCAAATGTGAAAAGTCAGAGAGCTCAGAAATACAAATGAACACTATCTAAGCCACAGCAACAGAGGCAGGAGGGGACTCTGTAGGAAAAGGAATGCAAATGCCCAACAGTCAAGTATGAGCGTGGAAGGGACAGCCTGGTTTGTCATCAGGAGGCACATCCTTCATCTCTCATCCTCTCCTTGACAACAAAAATGGGGTGAGCACATTTGCATAACAGAAGAGAGGACCAGATTGCCATTCCAGAAGGACCCACAGGACACTTGTCAGAAATATTAAAAAGCAGGATAAACCCACAAATTGTGAAATGTTTCATGTGCTGGTCTTGAGATAGTTGATGGAAAAGCTACAATGAAAAGAAATAAAATAGGAGCTATGTCCCATCCCCAAACCCTCATTTTGTGAATGACTTCAGGATTCCAGAAAAGTAGCCCTCTCCGCTCTCCTTTGCCTCCCATGGAAATGCCTCCAGGCTATGAGCCACTCTTTTGTGGTACAGACAGTGATGGCGTTTCCGGAGCTCAGCTGTGATTTTCTTGGCTCCCCTCCCCACCTGAGTGGTGCGCCCCTAACACCCCTTCCCACCCACTTTTGAACCTCCCTTACCCCACCCACCTCTTCAACCAGTAGGAACACGTTTCCCTCTCCCAGGGCTCAGGGAGATGTGCTTCTGTTCTCAAGTCACACTCAGACCACATAAAAACATCATTTTCAGTAGACAGAACTAAAACAGTGCAGTTAGAACAGTACTGTAGTTCCGACCCCCTGTATGTTAAAAAGACATTCACTGCTGCCTACGTATTACATTGTTCTTTAAAAATGCAATCCAGGTAAGTAAATCAATTTTGGGAGTGTGTCTCCACGGGCCAACTTCACTATAGAAAGGTAAAGTCAGTCTCCCTCAAAGACTCTATGGTCTGAAGGAAACAGTGGGAGATGGTGGAGCAACAGGGAACTGTCTGGGTGGCCAAGTAGAAGCACATGCCTTAGTGTTCTGTTGTGTTTTACTGGCTGTGGCCACAGCCCCAGCTGCTGAGCAGGAGGACAGTGGGCTTGGGATTAGCCCACACTCAGAAAGGGGACAGTTGGCTAGCCTCCAAAGATGTTTTGGGCTACAGAGGCCAAGAATTAGAAAGAAATTAGCAGGACTTGGGAGGTGGGTAGGAGTATGGAAGGGGACAGGAGCTGTAGAAGGAATACCCTAAGTGAATGGCCAAAGAGCTCCTTTCCCCAACCCCCTTGGGCAGCTCTAGACAAGCAGTCAGGGAGGAAGCGAAGCCTGAAGAATGTGAGCTTACAAGATGGGAGCTGCCCAGAACTGCCTGCCTATGACTCAGGATGGAATTTTCCTCCCAGGCAATGAAAACAAGTTGAGGTGTTTGTTGTTGTGGTCACTCACATTGATCTTCTAGTGTTAGATCTCAATCTCTCCCTCTTTCTCTTTCTTAATACAAAATACACACACACACACACACACACACACACACCACACATGTGTGTGGTGTGTGTGTGTATAAAAATTTAGGACACTCTAGACTAAGCCCAAAAGAAATAGAGCTGCCAAGCCTAAGATTCTGGATTGAAAGGAGGGAGCTGCTAACCATGATGCTGTCGCCATTTCCCTGTGGCAGTTCTCTAAAGGCCGGGAACATAAAAATCACTTGTGAAGCTTGATAAAAATGTGGATCCCCAGGCCCCCTCCTCAGAGGTCCTGATTCAGTGGGTCTAAAGCCATTTTTAGTGATCACGGCATTCGGCATTACCCTCTCTCTAGAATAGAGAAGAGTGTATATGCAAGGTCTCTCTGAGCAATAAGTGGGAAAAAGTACTGAGAAAGACACAGTTACGGCATGCACCCATTTTCAAGAGATGCTCAGATGCCGCCTGGCCACCAGGGGCTTAGACATTTCACTTGAATCCATTATGGTCACTATGAAGTGCTATTTCAAGTTGGAGGTCATGGTGTTGCATTTAAGGGGTCACTGCCATGGGGCTTATTGGTGCTGCAGATGATGGATGGTAACCAATCTCTGGCTGTCTGGAGCAGTGGCTTCTCATGGGCGCCTACAAGCAGGGTCCAGTCATTGGTTGTTGAGATTCGGATGAGCTAACCTAAAGGTTTCTGCACAGGAGCAAATGGCTCATTTCTTCCAAAGAAACCAGCATGTGAGGCTCTACAGAACAAATATTTTGGAAACATATGGCCCTTTATCACTTTGAAGGCAGGCCTTTAAAATCAGCTTTTCATTCTCAAAACAACGAGCCCATCAGGATTTGAGATTCAAATGTAACCAATAGTCTCTCAAGTATCTTCTAGAACACTGTAGTCCAGTTGAAATATACAATATAATGTGAGCTACTTACAAAATTTAAGCTTTATATTGGCCATATTAAAGTAAAAGATATGAAATTAATTTTAATAATATATTTTATTTAACCCAATATATCTAAAATATTTCAGCATATAATCAGTATTTTAAGTTACCATAAAATAATTTACATTCTTTTTTTTTGTACTAAATCTTCAAAATCTAGTGTGTATTTTACATTTAAAGCACATCTCAATTCAGACCAGCCACATTTAAGTTCTCAGTAGCCACACATGGCTGGTGGCTACTGTGCTGGACATGATATAGACCATGGGTGAGCCTGGGACAGAAAGTGGGCTGAGATAGTATCTACTTAGCACCAGTGATGAATAGGTGGGAAGAGGAGAAACTGTGAAACACCCAATCCATGAAAAATTCCTATGGGCTTTCCCTTCAAAATTATCAGAATTCTGTCTCTTCTCATTTCTGCTGCTGCCACCCTGGTCCAGTCACCATTGTCTCACCTGGATCACTTCTTACTGGCCCCCCTGTTTCTACCCTTGACCCCTATAATCTATCTTCAACACAGTAGTCAGATTAATCCTATTAAAGTATATGTCAGATCATGTACCTCCTCTACTCAAAATCCTTCAATGACTGTCCATTTCACTCAGAGTAAAAGTCAAAGACCTTATAATGACCCACCAGACCCTACAAGTGCTGCCTCTTCCTGCCTCAGTTACCTCTTTTTCTACTTACTCTTCCCTCTGTTTCCTCCTCACCAGCCCCACTGGCCTCTTTGCTGTTCATCAAATGGTCCCTTACCCTCCCATCTTAGGAACATACTGCCTGTTCTCTTTGCTGGAACGTTCTTCCCTCAGATGCAAGACATCTTCAATGCTAACTCCTTCACCTCCTTCAAGTTTTGTTTAAATAGCACCTTCTCTTTGAGATCTGCCCTAAGTAATAATGCACCTTGCCCACTTCCTTGTCCCTGTTCCTCCCCTCCACATGGTGAGTCCCCCTTACCCTGCTCCATTATATAATATACTTACGTGGCATTTGTTGTTGATTATCTGCCACTGGCCTCCCCGCAGTGTATGTTTCTCTATCTGCTTTGTTCATTCCTATATCTGCAATGCCAGGAATAGCGCCTGACATATGTAGGTGTTAAATAAAAATTTGTTGAGCAAACGAATGAATGTATAAGGGTGGAGGCATCCTGCACTCCCTTCCCTGTATCTCAGCGCTCCGTCCATGAAGAGGGCTCTGCCCACCCCAGCCTCTTCCTCATCTTCCCATCATGTTGTAACGGTTCGAAAAGGAACATCCAGGATCAGTTAGTTAATCATCCTCACTGAACAAATTCTTCCCTTGGAGCAATGATTCTTTACTTGTTCTCTTTGTTTTTGTTTTTTAACATAGACTCCCTTGTGAAGTTGATAGTGGCTATGACTATTCTTCCCCCAGTATCCATGGCAACACAATTTCACATACAATTTCAGGGAGTTCGTAAGTCTCTGATGCCCACCAGTTGGAAGCCAGGAATGTCACATTAAAAATTCCTGCCCCAGAGGTTCTGCCACATGCAGTTTTCCTATCTGTCTTTGAAATCAAGTCTTTATGCTGCTCCCAAAATAGAAACCCTGCCTGAAAGGAAATTACACAGCTCTACAGCCAGAAGCAAGCTTGAATGGTGACATAGTTCATCTTCTTACCTCCAGAGAGCATTCAACTATCTATTCTTCCTATGAAAACTCCACTTTATGCAGGAGGCAGTTCAATTTCTCATGCACAAAAGTTCTTCCTAATGCTTCATCTACATCATTCCTGTTTTAGGATTAACCTGCCCTCTCTAGTCAGACCTGCTGTAAAACAAAAAAACAAGTGCTCATCTTAAAGATGTAGTAGGATGCCCCTGTTCCCTCTCCTGGGCCCCTTCAGGCAAAATAAACAGACCAGTGGCCTATTATCCAAGCCAGTACCTACTAAAAATACCTTTGCTTGGGAGGGCTGAAGCCCTGACCAGAGCCAGCCGAGGGATGAGTCCAAAGACCCAGAGAAGCAAGGGACAGGCTGTAAGGAAACAGGGGCTCCTGGGCTCCTCACAGACCTC
The DNA here is from genome assembly GCA_032199065.1 of Smutsia gigantea. Classification (NCBI taxonomy): domain Eukaryota; kingdom Metazoa; phylum Chordata; class Mammalia; order Pholidota; family Manidae; genus Smutsia; species Smutsia gigantea. The sequence goes on along the minus strand of JAVSCE010019754.1, from coordinate 271,892 downwards.
TGAGACAGAGAGTCACATTTTCCAAGCAACTCTTCTCCTTTGCCTAGAAATGTGGCACGTGATGACTGAAAAAGACACAAAGCAGAGGTTTTTACATTCTCTTTCCAGAAGCGTCTGCCAGATTCACAATGCCAGTCCCAATGTTAGTCTGGGATGATTAATGTGTTTTTATCTCAGTCAGTCTAATGGTAATCTTCAAACAGGACTTTGGTCAATGCAATGAGGTAAAAGATAAGTTTGCATGATTCTGAATTTCAGCTATTCATTGACTATAGTCTTGAAGCTTTAAAAAAGCTTTACAGAATAAATTCAACAGAGCTCCTTTTCTGAAGTACAGTTCAGTAAGAGAAGACTAAAACTCCCTCGGCCAGAACTGAAACTGCCTCAGAATTCCTGAAATAAAATCAAACCATGACAGTGTCTTTCCAAGGCAAATTCTGTTCATTAGGCAATAAAAAGCAGAGTAGAATAAAACAGAGTTTATATCAGACCTGATCAGAGGATTTGGACAGAAATTGTTCTATCAATATATTTTGTTGGGATTGCAGTTTATTTATAAGAAATTGCTAAGAGGTTTGATAAATTGTAAGGCTTCCTAAAGGAACCAGAATTGTACAATCAATGGAACTGAGGAAAGATACAGTAAATTCCCTGGAGAACTTAGAGAGTGAGTGGAAAGTGGAATCAACATATTGATTGTTCATATCTGTCTTCCTTTTGCTGCCTACGGCCATCTTGATACTTATGGAAGCATGGGGTTTCAGAAAACCTAGACATTAGCCACACAGTACCCTGTACTCTGACTGCGGAGTATGCCCCTACCACTTCCATAACCACCTCAAGTGGAGACTGCTTGAGGTTCATTCATTCCCTCAATTAACCACACACTACTGATGGGAAATTCATGAGCTTCCAAAGACCCAATTCTACCAAGAGGGCAGCTGTAGTTGATATATGGTTCACGCCTTTCTGGACCCAAAGTTGTTGGGGAATAATGTCAATAATCATGAAGAAACCAAGATTGGATTAAAGATGGAGACATGAGAGGTGAGACACAGGCTTCTTCCTAAAACCACATATAATATGAAAATATAATTAATACAACTAATCTTGAAAGAATAACAGGAAAGAGGACTGTACCAGACTGCATACACCTGGAAAAAGAACAGACTTCATAGAACAGGGTAACGTACCAAAGCTGTAGCCCAGTGGGACCCAAACCCTTTCCCCACCCCAGCTAACAGGTGGCAGAAAGAGAAACAGAGCAGGGAGGGAGTGGAGGCCTGGGACTGCTTAATACCTAACTCTGGAGAACAAACCTACATTTCATGGTGCTTGCATGATACTCTCGGGATTAAGGGGTTGGAAAGCTAACACAGGCAGAATTCCTGGGGAGACGGGGATTCCAGCCGATTGTGGAAAGCAGGGATCCATATCTGGCTGCTCTGGAACAAAAGAAAGGCGGGCAGCCTGAGAGATTTCCTAACAAGGAAGCCCTTAGCAAGAGGGCTACTAAAGCGGCAAGAATTGCACCTAGCTTACTGCTAAGGAGAGAGGACAAGTAGACAAAATTTTCTAGGTGCGCTCTGCCAGCAGGTTGGGGGCTTTGCCATATAGACTCTCATATTTAAGGAGGAAAAAGAAATCTTCCTCCTTAGATGATCTTCAGGTGCTCCAGCTCCCTGGCTGGCTACACAGCTCAAAGGACCCCCTCCAGGATACACAGTGTATCCTGCAGCCAGCCCCACCTAGCTCGCAAACTGGCAAACCCTACCCTAGTGTTAGGCTAACCAGAGGAAAGATCTGTCTACAGCAACTACAAATGCAAAGCATAGAGGCTTATACCTGTATGCTTGGCCCACTGGTTCAGGCAGTGGAGACAGGCATAGCAGATGGGAAGCAGGAAACAGCTCTTCCCTCCCCCTAGGCACCAATACCACTCCCCTGAGACCCCCGACATTGCCTCAGGGGCTGAGCAGCTCCAGGGAGTATAGCTTCTGGGCACTAGAAAGCACCATATACAAATATGAAATGCCAAAGGAACCTGGTTCAGAGTAATATTATTAATACAACTCCAAAGAAAGATTTAAATGACATCAACCTCATGACTCTTCCTGAAAGGGAGTTCAAAATAAAAATCATCAACATGCTCATGGAGGTGCAGAAAGATATTCAAGAACTCAGGAATGAATTCCGGTCGGAGATCCAATCGTTGAAGAGCACAATGGAGGGTATTAAAAGCAGATTGGATACGGTGGAGGAGACAATAAATGAAATAGAAACTAGAGAAGAGGAATACAAAGAAGCTGAGGCACACAGAGAAAAAAAGATCCTAAGAATGAAAGAATATTGAGAACTATGTGACCAATCCAAACAGAACAATATTCGCATTATAAGGGTACCAGAAGTAGAAGAGAGAGAAAAAGGGATAGAAAGTGTCTTTGAGGAGGTAATTGCTGGAAACTTCCCCAATCTGGGGAAGGAGATAGTCTCTCAGGCCATGGAGATGCACAGATCTCCCAACACAAGGGACCCAAGGAAGACAACACCAAGACAGACATATAGTAATTAAAATGGCAAAGATCAAGGATAAGGACAGACTTTTAAAAGTAGCCAGAGAGAGAAATAAGATCACATACAAAGGAAAGCCCATCAGGCTATCATCAGACTTCTCAGCAGAAACCTTACAGGCCAGAAGGGAGTGGCATGATGTATTTAATGCAATGAAGCAGAAGGGCCTTGAACCAAGAATACTTTATCCGGCAAGATTATCATTTAAATTTGAAGGAGGGATTAAATAATTACAGATAAGCAAAAGCTGAGAGAGTTTACCTCCCACAAATCATCTCTACAGTGCATTTTGGAGGGACTGCTATAGATGGAAGTGTTCCTACGGTTTAATAGCTGTCAGCAGAGGTAATAAAACCACAGTAAAGAAACCAGAATAGCTAATTACTAAGCAAATGCAAAATTAAACGAACTATCCCCAAAGTCAATCAAGGGATAGACAAAGAATACAGAATATGATACCTAATATGTAAAGAATGGAGGAGGAAAAAAAAGAACCTATAGATTGTGTTTGTAATAGCATATTAAGTGAGTTAAGTTAGACTCTTAGATACTAAGGAAGTTAACCTTCAACCTTTGGTAACCACGAATCTAAAGCTTGCAATGCCAATAAGTACATACCTATCGATAATCACACTAAATGTAAATGGACTGAATGCACCAATCAAAAGACATAGAGTCACTGAATGGATAAGAAAACACGACCCATCTATATGCTGCCTACAAGAGACTCACTTTAAACCCAAAGACATACACAGACTAAAAGTGAAGGGATAGAAAAATATATTTCATGCAACTAATAGGGAGAAAAAAGCAGGAGCTGCAGTACTTGTATCAGACAAAATAGACTTCAAAAGAAAGAAAGTCACAAGAGACAAAGAAGGACATTACATAATGATAAAAGGGTCAATCCAACAAGAAGACATAACCATTATAAATATCTATGCGCCCAACACAGGAGCACCTACATATATGAAATAAATACTAACAGAATTAAAAGGAGAAATAGAATGCAATGCATTCATTTTAGGAGACTTCAACACTCTAGTCACCTGAAGAACAGATCAACCAGACAGAAAATAAGTAAGGAGACAGAGGCACTGAACAACACAATACACACAGATGGACCGAACAGACATCTACAGAACTCTACACCCCAAAGCAGCAGAATACACATTCTTCTCAAGTGCACATGGAACATTTTCAAGAATAGATCATATACTAGGCCACAAAAAGAGCCTCACTAAATTAAAAAAGATTGAAATTGTACCAACCAGTTTCTCAGACCACAAAGGTATGAAACTAGAAATAAATTACACAAAGAAAATGAAAAAATCCAACAAACACATGGAGGCTTCACAACATGCTCCTAAATAACCAATGGATCAATGACCAAATAAAAACAGAGATCAAGCAATATAAGGAGATAAAATGACAACAATAATTGAACATCACAACATCTGTGGGACGCAGTGAAAGCCATGCTAAAAGGAAAGTATATTGCAGTACAGGCCTACCTCAGGAAAGAAAAACAATCCCATATGAGCAGTCTAAACTCATAATTAACAAAACTAGAAAAAGAAGAACAAATGAGGCCCAAAGTCAGTAGAAGGAGGGACATAATTAAGATTAGAGCAGAAATAAATAAAATCGAGAAGAATAAAACAATAGAAGGAATCAATGAAAGCAAGGGTTGGTTCTTTGAGAAAATAAACAAAACAGATAAACCCTAGCGAGACTTACCAAGAAAAAAAGAGAGTCTACTCACATAAACAGAATGAGAAATGAGAAAGGAGAAATCACTACAGATACCACAGAAATACAGAGAATTATTAGAGAATACTATGAAAAATTATATGGTAACAAACTGGATAACCTAGAAGAAATGGACAACTTTCCAGAAAAATACAGTCTTCCAGGGCTGACCCAGGAAGAAAGAGAAAATCTGAACAGACCAATTACCAGCAACAAAATTGAATTGGTAATCAAAAAACTATGCAAAAACAAAAACAAAATCCCTGGCTTCACTGCTGAATTTTATCAAACATTTAGTGAAGACCTAATATCCGTCATCATTAAAGTTTTCCAAAAAGTAGAAGAGGAGGGAATACTCCCAAACTCATTCTACAAGGCCAACATCACTCTAATACCAAAACCAGGCAAAGACACCACAAAAAAGAAAATTACAGACAAATATCCCTGATGAACATAGATGCAAAAATACTGAACAAAATATTATCAAACCAAATTCAAAAGTACATCAAAAAGATCATCCATCACGATAAAGTGGGATTCATCCCAGGGATGCAAGGATGGTACAACATTCGAAAATCCATCAACATCATCCACCACATCAACAAAAAGAGGGACAAAAACCACATGATCATCTCCATAGATGCTGAAAAAGCATTCGAGAAAATTAAACATCCATTCATGATAAAAACTCTCAACAAAATGGGTATAGAGGGCAAGTACCTCAACATAATAAAGGCCATATATGACAAACGCACAGCCAACATTATACTTAACAGCGAGAAGCTGAAAGCCTTTCCTTTAACATCCGGAACAAGACAAGGATGCCCACTCTCCCCACTTCTATTCAACATAATACTGGAGGTCCTAGCCATGGCAACCAGACAACAAAAAGAAATAAAAGGCGTCCAGATTGGCAAGGAAGAAGTTAAACTGTCCCTGTTTGCAGATGACATGATATTGTACATAAAAACCCTAAAGAATCCACTCCGAAACTACTAGATCTAATATCTGAATTCAGCAAAGTTGCGGAATACAAAATTAATACACAGAAATCTGTGGCATTCCTATACACGAACAATAAACTAGCAGAGAGAGAAATCAGGAAAACAATTCCATTCACAGTTGCATCAAAAAGAATAAAATACCTAGGAATAAACCTAACCAAAGAAGTGAAAGACCTATACTCTGAAAACTACAAGACACTCATGAGAGAAATTAAAGAAGATACCAATAAATGGAAACACATCCCATGCTCATGGATAGGAAGAATTAATATTGTCAAAAGGGCCATCCTTCCTAAAGCAATCTACAGATTCAGTGTAATTCCTATCAAAATAACAACAGCATTCTTCAACGAACTAGAGAAAATCATTCTAAAATTCATATGCAACCACAAAGGACCCCGAATAGTGAAAGCAATCCTGAGAAGGAAGAATAAAGCTGGGTGGATTGTGCTCCCTAACTTCAAGTTCTACTACAAAGCCGCAGTCATCAAAACAATTTGGTACTGGCACAAGAACAGACCCGTAGACCAATGGAACAGAATAGAGAGCCCAGATAAAAACCCAAGCATAGATGGTCAATTAATATATGATAAAGGAGCCATGGATATACAATGGGGAAATGACAGCTTCTTCAACAGCTGGTGTTGACAAAACTGGACAGCTACATGTAAGAGAATGAAACTGGATTACTGTCTAAACCCATACACTAAAGTACACTCAAAATGGATCAAAGACCTGAATGTAAGTCATGAAACCATAAAACTCTTAGAAAAAAACATAGACAAAAATCTCTTGGACATAAAAATGAGCAACTTCTTCATGAACATATCTCCCAGGGCAAGGAAAACAAAAGCAAAAATGAACAAATGGGACTATATCAAACTAAAAAGCTTCTGTGCAGCAAAGGACACCATCAGTAGAACTAAAAGACGTCCTACAGTATGGGAGAATATATTCATAAATGACATATGCAATAAGGGGTTGACATCCAAATTATATAAAGTATTCATGCACCTCAACAAACAAAAGGCAAATAATCCAATTAAAAAATGGGCAGAGGCTCTGATCAGACACTTCTCCAAAGAAGAAATTCAGATGGCCAACAGGTACACGAAAAGATCCTCCACATCACTAATCATCAGAGAAATGCAAATTAAAACCATAATTACCACACACCAGTTAGGATGGCCAACATCCAAAAGACAAACGCCAACAAATGTTGTTAAGCATGTGGAGGAGAAAGGGGAACCCTCCTACACTACTGGTGGGAATGTAAATTAGCTCAACAATTGTGGAAAGCAGTATGGAGGTTCCTCAAAACCTCAGAATTGAAATACCATTTGACCCAGGAATCCCACTCCTAGGAATTTACTCTAAGAATGCAGCAGCCCAGTTTGAAAAAGACATATGCACACCTACGTTTATCGCAGCACTATTTACAATAGCCAAGAAATGGAAACAACCTAAGGGTCCATCAGTAGATGAATGGATAAAGAAGATGAGGTACATACACACAATGGAATATTATTCAGCCATAGGAAGAAAACAAATCCTACCATTTGCAACAACATGGATGGAGCTAGAGGGTATTATGCTCAGTGAAATAAGCCAGGCGGAGAAATACGAGTATCAAATGATTTCACTCATCTGTGGAGTATAAGAACAAAGCAAAAACTGAAGGAACAAAACAGCAGCAGACTCACATTACCCAAGAACGGACTAACAGTTACCAAAGGGAAAGGGACTGGGGAGTATGGGTGGGAAGGGAGGGATAAGGGGGAAAAAGGGGGCATTACGATTAGCATACATAGTGTAGTGGGGGGTGTGGGGGGCGGAACATGGGAAAGATAGTATACCACAGAAAAGACAAGTACTGATTCTATAGCATCTTACTATGCTGATGGACAGTGACTGTAATGGGGTATGTGGTGGGGACTTGATAATGGGGGAGTCTAGTAACCATAATGTTGTTCAAATAATTGTAAATTAACAATACCAAAAAAGAAAAGAATGTGCTGGGGCCAACAGAAAGGAAGAAATAGTGGCACTCAGATGGAAGAGTCTGGATCTTTATAACACTTTTTAGTCCACTGGAAAGAATAGAATGGATGAGATTTTAGATAAACCCTTAAAATTCAAAGTTGTTATACATGAATGTTCACAGCAGGGTGTTGGGGATTTCTGGGTTGCAGGATGAGTAACATCTAGCAGTGGAGCAGAGAAAAGAGGGACTTGTGGTAGGAGTGGAAATGTGCTGGCGTGTTGGGACATAACACGGTAATCCTACAGGACTGGTATTAATGGCAAGGAGGGATAGTAACTCAGACTGGAGAAAAACTTTCACATCCTCCTCAACTGCATTATTTCTTCAAGGCAGGTGGTTTTGAATCGCTGTCAATAGCCACATATTTGCCTAATGGCTTTCCTAGTGTTGTTGGGGTTTTTTTTCCTATTACCTCCTAGCCAGCAGACCCCTCCCCCTAGGAACCAGTCAAGCTTACGTTACATATCTGTGTTTTGTTTCTTCAGAACATAATACTGAACCTCCTCTAGTGTTACAAATCTTTAACTGTCAGGGCCCCAGACAAGCTAGGATTAGAGCCGTCTCCTGTCCCTTCTGTTACAGGTCACAGTGAGGAAGGGGGCAGGACTGTGGCAGAAATAGATTTTTGTAGCTTATAAAATCTTTGTGAAATCTTTGCCATGTGATTTGGGCTAGATCAAAGGTGTGACCTGCTCTCCTACACTGTCAGACCAACAAGGTGAGTACTCTCGTAAGGCAGTCCAGGATTCCTGCGAACCACACTACGAAAGGAGGCAGACATGAAAAATAATTCCTGTAGTCCGTTCACTCATTAGTCCTATTTCCATCCTCTGGGGCCCAGTCAGAACAAGTCAAAGTCCTCTTCAACATGGTAGCCTTTCATAGAATTGAAGACACCTATCAAACACATTTCTTCTAAGACTTTTTTAGTCCAGGTTAAGCATCCGCAAAACATCTTCCATTCCTTGGAAGATGTGAATTTTCAATCTCAGCTGGAAGAATGCAGTTATTGTCTCTCTTACAGTGTGCTGCCCACTTTAAGGTACAAACTCACAGAGATGAACGTGGTGTGCCTATCATCCTCCTCATTAGTGGCAATGACAATTCTTCATAGGAAATACAAGCAGTTCTGAGAAAGGGCTCTGTAAGGGCTGGGAGAGAGAGCTGTTACCTACGGGTGTTTACCATGAGCAGACTGTGAGGTGCTTTGTAAGCATTAGACCATTGCACCCATTAAGTGGGATGAGAGGAGGAAGAAGGGGGATTTCTGCTCACCTGTTGGGGCTTACTCTAGAAATGAGAATTGTGACCAAAATCAATTGATCTACCCGTATCACCCAGAAGGGTCTCTGTCACTTGAAAGCTTACAAAGGCAAAAAAGTTGATTGAAAATTACTAGCCCCATACTATGGAAAAGGAAATGAAGTCGTTTTACTCCAGAGTTTACCAAGCATGATTATGTTTAATAGCATATAACAAGTAAATCAGCCTTGGTGCTAACTTCTAATCCTTCTTCACTGGGGAATCACTGCAAGCCTTCCCCAGGGGTGAGCAAGGAAGCCACCTGTGTCCTAGCCCTTTCATCATCCCAGGTCTGCCGCGCGCACCCATTCCCTTCTGAGCCACACAGTCCTGGGTTTGGAGCACCACGTGAGGTGTCAGGGTGACTTTAATTAGACAATGGCTGAGAACTCACAAACATTATGTCTTTGACTACTTCAGCTTTACACCTTCAGGAATTGTATTTTGGAACATGTTTGGGTTCCTTTAATGAGCAGTCTACCACAGCTCTACTCTGTGATCAGCAGGCTCACCCAGGCTCTGAGCTATAGCCATGGGACAGCTGTAAGTGGGAAGAGAGGAGCTTGTGGGTCAGCCTTTCCCAATTCAGAAGTCTTCAGATGTTCAGACGTGATCCTTCAAGGAAAAATCAATGCCAGCTGTAGGTTTTCTTCTAAAATGTATTTCGTATTGAGTACACACACAAAAAAATAAAAAGTGCATTTTATATGGTGGTTCCTATTATACTGTAAAAACCAGCCTTTTGGATGTGACCCATCATACCCAAGAATGTGAAGAAATCACCAATTCAAGAGCATGTGACTTTTAATCCCGAGAGCATTGGCCAAGTAAACATTGCACTGGTGTGTGTCATTAGGGTACTTTGTCTTAGAAATTTAACATATATTTATGATGTGTAATAGTTATGGAGGCTTTTAACACAAGAAATAGAAACCTTGGTTAACAGTGGTTTACATAATTAAGAATGTGGTTTTCTTACCTAATGGATAGTCAGGAGGTAGGGAGTGGCAGGCTCTGTTCAGCAGCTCAGTGACCAGACCAAGGATTCAGGCCTTTCTAGTTTTCTTCTCAGGTGACTTCAGCATGTTGCCTCATGGTCATAGGATGAATGTTGCCTCTCTATGGAAAATGTTCACATAAGAAGCAAGTAGAAGGGAGACCGATATGGCCCCAGTGAGTTCTTTTTCTTGTGTCTGTCCTTTTATCTGAAAATAAAATCTTTCCTAAACCCTCTCTAGCAGATGTCACCCATATGTCTCATTGGTAAAAACTGGATCTTGTGGCCACCAGTAGCTGCAAGGGAGCTTAGAAAAGTGGATATTTGACCAAAGGGAAGGTTTAAGAAAACCAAGATCCATAGAGTGAAGCTAAGATTCTGTCTCCCCCAAGCAAAAAGATGCAGGGGCTGAGACTACTGGGTGAACGTTAGTGATGTATCCCAAGGATCTGTTGTGTACTCAGCATACATACCACAAAAACTCGCTCTGCATGAGTCAGATTCTGTGAAAAGAAAGTCTTAAATGAAAAGGCAGTCCTTGGTCTCAAATTCTCTCTGAATCAAATCAACACAAAACCAGAATTCTGCAAAGGCAAAATAATCATTGACTCTGATTTCTAAAAAATATTGATACTGAAGTATGCAATATAAGGCAATTAATGATTTTAAGAGAAAAGTATAATTTCAACTGAATAAAGATCAAATTGGCTTTATTCAATCATTCATGAATGGAGCATCATCCCATCTAGTGACTAGAAAGGAGCTCTGCTGAGCTTAGAAAAAGAAAGGGTTTTAAAGGCAGAAAGTGGGAGATAGAGGAAATTATTAGCAAAGAATGCATTGCTTCAGGCAAGGTTGCCCCCTTAAAGTGAATGGAAGGGGTCTTTTGGGTGGATTACCTTACTACTGCTGACCAGGTAATTCCAGGTTGACTGGTTAAGTCTACATTCCCGGGAGAGGTTGAACCTTCAGTTAGTTTAGGTACTAAGTGTTGGTTTGCTGGGCTTAGCATTGGTGACTCCCTTTCAGGCCTGTGGTTTCCTTTTTAACAAGAATATCAGACTGTCACTATACATGCAGGTGCTGCTTGTCATTACTTCTCTGGAATCTATCTTTGAAAACAAAATTGCTTCTGTTATTATAAAATAAACACAAAGGACAGACTTGATGCTTTACCTGATAGGAATATATGACAATGTTTCTATACTATATAAATATTTGATTAAAATATGCTTCTCATTTTTAAAGTTCACACCATTATTTATAAGAAGAAAAATTTTCTTTCAGGAGGCAGTATTGTTTAATGACATCAAGCTTAAGCTCTAGAGCCGAGCAAACCTGGATCATATTCTGACTTACCACTTGTGAGCCTTAGTCAAGACTAAGTATCTTCCTTGCAAAATAAGGATAATAACACCACTGACTTCATAGATTGCTGTGAGTCTTAAAGCAACCAGTGCATCTTAAGTCCTTAGCATATTGCCAGGCACATTGTAAACCCTAAATATTACCTAACTCAATATTTTTCTTGTTTTCATTCTGAATAAAACAAAAGCATTTGGACCTAATTTTAATTGTTAATTATAACAAATAACTTATTTGTGAGATCTTGTTTATTATTGCTTACTTTAATCCAGGCATGTTATATCTTATGACCTTTCATTGTTGGTGTTCTGCCAAGAAACTATAATTTTAAAAATATTCTGTGGTGTGTTTTGATAACAACCCTCTAATTAGACAGTGACTTAAAAAGTCTACAGCAGTGGATCAGACCACACCTAATGGAGTTGCTGGTATTTCCTACGTGGCACCAGCTGATCCCCCTGGACCACTGTGTCTCTGGCTGCGGCAGTTCTGGTTTGCTATTAACCCTCCATGCCCTGTACTGTAGGCTCCAGATGCAGCAGATTTGGGCTGAGAAGTGCTGAGTCATGCTGGCTTTTCTTTCCCAGACCCTCCAAGTCTCTTCCAAGAACTCTCCTCTTGGCCTGCATGTCTTCCTCTCTGTGCATGCACAGTTTATTTTCTGGACCCAAGAATGATACTATACTATTATCCAGCCCACATCATTCCATGTTGCCTTCAAGAGTATCCTGAGACATTTTGTCAAATATTTTGTTAAATCCATGCATAGCATATTTGCCTAGACTAGTGGTCTGGCAAAGGCATTGAGGTTAGGTTGGAATGCTTGTTTGTGTTGTTGTATCTCTCCCCTCTTAGCCAGTAAGAGCCAATATGATAGGAATCTTGTCAGTTTTGATCATAATACTAGAGATAAAGTAAGTAATTTTTGAGTAACTTAAAGACAGATTGATAGACTGAACCCATTTGACTCAGTGATAACTAATTGTTCTCTATATGCTCCCATGTCTGTCCTTTAATAATTATTTTCTAACAGAATGTCCATCATCAATGTGAAAGTCACCACTACTGTGTGGAACCCATCTCTGACTTCTCCAGTATGGCACTTGATTGCTAGTATCATGCTTATAAGAAGATCCAGATATTTGTAACATAACTGACCACAGCGGGGGCTAATACAGGACAGCATTCTTTCTACAAGGCAATCTAAGGAAAGCTAAACCCAGATACAAATGAAGTTACCTTGGAACTAACTGGGGCTGAGTAGTCCATTTGTATAAGCTCATCTAGGAACGATGGGTTGTTTTAGTGTTTTAATTCCAGGCTCCAGTATCTCTCATGTGTTTGAGGTGGTATCAGATAAAGCTGTATTTATTCCTCTGGAGAAAGTGTTTTTAAAATAAATTCTTTACCAAACATGAGGCAATGGGAGTGTAGATTCTGGGAACCAATACCACTCGACTGAATTTTGTTCTTTGGTTTATGCAGTTATCCAGATATCCTCTTCACCCAAAGGACTTTATCACAGAACTGACTTTGATTTAGTGATTGGAAAACCCCAGGGTAGCCATTCATTACAGTTGGCGTTTTCATCCCACAGAGTGTCAGGAAATGTGGTTAGAAACAGAATAAAAATGATCTGGATGTCTGATCTGAGTATGGAATCTGCACCTTCTGAGAGGCATTGAATTTGACCCAGGGCTCCTGCTGAAATGTTCAGTGGAGACTTCTTCCCAGAAACAACTAATAGCCCAGGACAGAGCTTGCAACAATGGAAATGGAAGCTTGGACCAGGCAAGAGACATCCTCAAGGTCAATGGAGTGACGTACTGTGCAGCCATGAAAATGTACCACTGAGATCTCCTGCCATGGGAGACTGCTATCCCCAGATGCTGACCCCTGGACCCACTGCACTCACAACAAGGCCATGCTTACTCCCAGCTGCTCCCAAATAGCACAGCAAGGACACCAAGGCAGGATCATTCAGTGAGATTCAGGACCTCTTCCAAGGATAACTTTGTCTCAAGGACTCCATATAGGCTTGAGTTTTTCTTGAAACTTAACTGTAGTCTGAGGCTCTGCTTACCCAGTCTGCCTTCTTTCTCTTTCCTTCTTTAGGTACAAGACCTCTACTGCAGTCTGAATGCTCTCCTTAACCTTTTCTGCTCTCTCCTCCAAGAAATCCCTTGCACATCGAATCCCATCTTGGCATCTGCTCCTTCAGACCCAAACTAATGTATATAGCATCCCTTTGTCCAATCAACTGAACATTGTCCTATCAGCTGCTCCAGAACCAAAATAGATCACACATAGAGATTGACTGTCCTGAGCAGGGTGAGAAGAAGGACCAAATGTATTTCTAATTTCCTAGGCAAGCCAAGAGTTAGAGCTTCTGTTTTGTTCTTTTCTTTTCTCATTACCAATCATAAAATACCTGTGTCTCCTATAACTTATTTGTAAGATAAGGACATAGTACTATATTAGGAGTTGACACACTTGTTAGCTATTTGGGATATTGAAAGGGAAAAAAGAAAGAGGACCATCAGTGCTGATGCTGGAACCTCCCTACTCTGGAATGTAGCACATTGTCTCAGTTCTCCAAAGATGCACAGATGCAGAGGGGCTGGGAGCTGTCCACAAGGGAGAGGGAAAGGAGTGCATTTTACTGGCCTCATAGGTTTCCCCACTCACTCTTGTCTTACCTATGCTCACTTACTCATCTCTCAGGTATGAATGCCACGACATCAAGGCCTGTGTTTCTATTTCTCTTGTTCACTTCCACATCTCAGTTGCTTTTCAAATGCTGGCACATAGTAGGTGTGCTCAATAAATATTTGCCAAATAAAAAAGCCCATGTGTCCTTTCTTTCATCCTGGGCAATGTTGCCTGCTAGCCTATGGAAGTTGGTTGGGTATGGGAAGGGAGCAGAGGGCATCAGGTTTTTTTACCTTGCAATTTCCTGTAAGTAGATGGCCAGTAGCTGCTTGTCATGAGGCCTCTCTGTGACTATTTGCATGGTTGTTCTTTTTCAAATGAATCCTGACTTGTCTTTGAGTGGCAGATGATAATATTGACGTCTCTCATGAGGGTTGTGAAGCTAGTTAAGTAAACATAATCTCATTTAAAAAATCGCTGAATTTGGTAATATATTTACATCACAAAGACCACAATGTGAAAAATAAATCCAAAATCAGTGCGTAAAAAAAACTTCAGCAGCCCATTTCTCTTTTTAAAAATGAAACTGAGTATCTTATTTAAGGCTCTTTATTTGCTTTAGATTATTGCAAGTAAACATTCTGAATGATAGAAGAAAAGTTGCAATATTATAATTCATTTTCTATTTTTCTGTATTAGCTCATTAGTCATACCCTTCAGTGAAACACAATTTACAAGACATTTGTTTATGAGCACATTATGAATAACATAAAGATGCTTTATTAATTTGGTAATTATGAACCATTTTTTGGCTTAGAGGCCCAATCAAATAAGATGAATTTAACTCTTTCTCTCTGTCTCAGAGAGAAAGACAGAAGCTGACTAAGCTTGGGGTAACATAAAAGAATTAAAGTAATTATACTGTATTAAAACTGATAGAAGACTTTAGAGATGATTTAGTCCAGAACTCTTAACTTACAGTCCATGAACATCTAGGGAATCAATGAGGTGTCCTCATAGGAGGCCTGTGTACCCCTTATGTTATAGGCAGAATGCTGTGGGAACGTGCATGCATGTATTTTTCTGTAGTGAGAACCCATAACCCCCAAAAGATTAAGAAATCAATGTGCTGCAGAAATGAGGGATGAAAACAACTATGCAGAGGCCATGGCAACTCATTAGATGGTCCTAGAAATGCAGAACAGTCCAGTTGCACTTCTCAGGGATGACATGGACTCAGGGGCTCCCGGAGCCCTCAAAGCAGGATGATGAAATGTAGGCAGACCCGAGAAAGGAGGAGTGGACAGTCCCTGATAAACATGAGCATTCTCATGACCTCACAAGCTATGGAGGTAAATTATTCCAGGAAACAATGGTCCTATCATCCCAGAGGGTCAGCACTACTGGGAGTATTATGTGTAGAGCAAAGAAGAACAGAGGTCAAAGATGGGAGAATTGTAATCCCCTGGATAGAAGCAGAAAAATCAGCAAATGTTGCTTTGGAGGGTAGGCAAGGGCTTTTAACATAAGGCATTCAAGAAGTGGACAAAACATCCAGGTTTAGTTGTTTCAAAAGCAGTTGAAAACAGTGAAATAAAGCTAAGTGCTCTATTACTATAGCAAATTCCTTCACCTGAGTTTCTCCTTCCTTTGGGGTTCTCCTGAACTTACCCCATGACCACCATGGCACTCAGCCCCGGGAGTATGCCGCATGCTTCTTCCCTCCCTTACCTGTAGTAACGTACTGAGTGGGCTCACAACAGATGGTAAGAGCTGATGGTTAGCCTTCCCCAACTTTGCCTTCAGTGACTTCACACTGGCAGCTTGAAGTTGGCCATGGTAGGAATATTTACATCATAGAAATCAGCAAATGGTACAGATCAGGACCCCACCTCCCAGTAAATTTTTAATTTTCCAGTACTTACCAATCACTGCCTAGGAGTGAAATAGGGATAGCGAGAATGTGGGGCCTTAAATATGATGGTTAGGGAAGACTTCAATGTTAATGTGGCATTTGGGCAAAGACTAAAAAGAGGTGAGGAAATAAATGATGCAGATATCTGAGGGAAGAACACTGTTGTCACAGAAAACAGCAAATGCAAAGCACCTGAGGCAGGAGTGTGCTTGTTGTTCAAGGGACAGTTAAATGGCTAGTGCAGCTGGGGCACAGTGAATGGGAGAGTGGTAGGAAATGAGGTCAGAGATGGATGATGGGGGAAGAGGCGAATCATGAAAAGACCTGTTAGATGATTATAAGAAAGTTGATTTTCAGTTTGAGAAAAATGGTGAGCCATTGGAGGATGTAACACAGTAAAGTGACGTGAATGTGACTTAGAGTTTTAAAGAATTATTGCTTTTAAAAGGGATGCTTTGTGAAAAAAGATTGCAGAGCGGTCAAAGCAGCTGCAGAAAGACCGATTAAGGGCTATTGCAACAATCCAGATGAAACATGATGGTGGCAGGACCAGAGGGCTAGTGGTGGAGGGGTAAGAAATGGCCATATTCTAGATGTGCATGCAGTAGACTTGTTATTAGCAAGCAGTTTTCAGCTCAACAAAAGAAAGGCCTTCCTAACAGAGTTTTTTTTTTAATCCCCACTGAAATACCAAGCTTTCTTAATCAGGAAGAAGCCTGATAGCTACCCATCAGAAATACTATAAAAATGTTTTCTATATTGGGAGGAACTTACACCCATTACATATTATGTATAATATACATACTATAATATTCTACAATGGCATAGGAGTTTGGCTGTACAAGACAATGTTTAGCTATAATGTGATACCTGAGTTAAGGCTAAGGAAGCAAACAGAGTTGGATATATTTATTTAAATGGCTTCATTTTTGTTAATTGTTTTTCTTTCATATATATAATATTTTATATATATTATATAATTATATACTATACATTACATAAAATATAATATTTATAACTGGAATAATATGTTTAATATATAACATCTTATATAATATGGAATTATATATAATACAATATATTAATACTTGAGGAAGCCTAATATAATTGTGTGTGTGAATGTACTTTGACATAGGCACATCACTTCAAAGGGTTTGAAGGTAAAATGGGGAGGTGGTAGTTTAGCGTGCATGTTACTCTCCGTGGTGCTGAAACACCAGTGGTCAAGGGTAAGATTCTCTCAACTGGGTGACTCATCCTCCAGGGAGATGAGGCTACCGGGCTTGTGCAGTCACATGAGGTAGAGATGGGGTGGTTGGGAAGGGTAGAGAACAAATAAAAGGATGGCTTAGAATTCAGGATATTAATAGCTGGAAAGAATTTCAGGGAATATCTAGTCTAACCCTTTAATTTTGCAATTGAGGAAACAGAGAGTAAGCCCATTCGTAAGTGCCTGCGTAGTGAATCTCTCCTAAGTAGCTGAGATTCAGGACCCACCGTAATCTGGGATGGGATAAAATGAGAAAGGTCTAGTCCTGTGGAATTATCCTTAACATTTCCGACAGGGATTTCTACCAATTGAATTCTCTGCCATCATGGGACCCCACTTACTGTCCCAGTGAAAAACCATCCTCAGAAACATGTTTTGGTTTATACATGAATTTTCTTATGCAGTGAGTTTACATCTGCAATCTGGACTTTATATCTGTAAGTGTACTGGAGCTGCTGGTTGATGTTGCCACAACTTCTCAGGCCTTTGCAAATGACCACTACTTTTTATTAATTTTACCAAGCTTTTAATTATTCTCTTATGAGTTCTGAAAAATTAAGACTTGGAAGAGCTGGGCATGCATTTCCGTGTTACTTTTTATCCTTGTGTGGCTGACTTTATGCTCAGTGACACTCTAGATCTGTCATTTGGTAGAATACAGTTAATGAGATTGCAGGACAGGGGAAACAGAAGGGAAAAGCACCCAGTGGTCAGTCATGTAGATGTTCAGTGAAGTAAGAGCTCATGCCATGATCTGGTTAATTTTTACAAAGGAAAAAGGACAAGAGTCTGCTGAGATAGGTAATCATACTGACTAAGCTGGTGGGAGTTTTCCTTGCCTGAATTATCTAGGTAAACACATATGTGCCAGAGAGATAAACTTGATATATGTGAGAAAGCTACATTAAATCTTCATTTAAAATTTTCATTAAACTCTAATTGTGTATTTTTAAACTGGGCTGACAGACATTAAAACTACTGAACTAGTGAACTGCAGAATGCCTGTTGACTCCTGATCTGTAAATAGAACAAAGCCATCTGTGCAATGGAGAGCATGGAAGTTCCTGCCTAGCCCTCCCAGAGTCTCACTGTAACCTTGGGTCACAGATGGAGGCGCCTCAGCTGCCCTGAGCACCAGCTTCATCTGGTCTCAGGACCCCAGAGCCAAGAGCAGGTGTGGCCCACCTGTCTAGTCTCCCCAGGGACTAGGAGAGCTGCCTTGAGGGCCATGCTGCAAACAAAAGCCAGAAAGAGGACTTTCCTAGTGGCTTCAGCCTGAGTCAGATATGCAGAGCTCCAAGCGGAAGGGAAAACCAGCCTCCCTCATTCAAGCACCCCCTACCTGCCTGTGTTCAAGAGCACCTCAGATCCAGAAGGTTCTTCTACCGAAGTATCTGTCTACAACGCTGAATCCCCAGATGCCCACCTATGTGCTGTTTGAAGTCTGCACAGGTGTCAGTTGAGGCCAGGATGGTGTGGTTAGAGATCTGGCTGGCCTGATCTCCTTCCCCTACATCCGCCACCCCAAAACTGGCTCATTCAACTTTTATGCAGAGGGTCTTCCTCTAAAGAAACACATTTGTCATTGCTACTCTGCCTTTCTCCCATACTGTATCTTTTATTTTTGTGTTCTCAGTTTTCTTTTACACTTGAGTGAATGCATTAGTTCTTTCCTGGTTGTAAGGAAAGTCCCCCTTACAAATGTACTTTAGAAAATAAAGAAAATGTACTGGCAAGAACAGGGGCCTCCGTCTTTCATTATGCAATCCAAAGACAATCTTGTGAGCTATGGTTTGTCCTGGAGAACTCCTATCTGCATGCAGAGATTTAGAGTGCAGATAAGGGAGCTGCCTGCCCAGGCCTACAGATTTCCCTGCTCAAGGTGTTTCTGACAGCAAGGTTTGCTTGGCTGGAGGGCTTGGGATGGTGGTGGCGGGGAGGGGGGACGCACGCAGACACTAAATAAATGGTTGGAGGTGGAGGAGGCTCCAGAAGGGCTGAGCTGTATTCCTATAAGGGCCTCAGGAGGCCATGGTGCAGGGCCTGATCCTGTATTGCAGGCTGAAGCCAGCTTAATTGCTGATAATTAAAGCAGCATCTATAGTTTCTGGGCATGCCTGGTGGGGGCAGGGCTGAATCTCTGGCCTTGGGTGAGGGGAAGGAAAGCGAGTGGCTGCTCTGCTGAGCTCACAGGCCCCACCACTCCCAGCGGGGCCTGTTGCTGAACAGTTTTCAGTTCTAGGAGTCTTTGCAAACCTCGTCTTCAAGGATGGAGGATTGTCTTTTCAAAGGAAATCAAGGTAGAATAGAAATAGTCTATATTGAGACTTTACTATAGGTTAAGCATTTTCTAAGCACATTTAATTTTCAAAACATCTCAATGTTGAATTTTTAATTGATGATGATGATAACAGAAGAGATAATTTACTCAAGGTCCACAGTTAGCACAGAATGCAAATTTAGTTCACTGGATCCTGAGTTTGTGCTTTCAAGGCCCATGCTGTTTTGCAGAGGTTAAAGTAGATTGCCTGTGAAGCTGGATCTGCCCTTCAATGTGCCTGGTCCCCATGCAGCTTTAGAATACTTAAATGTCTGATAAAATTCAGGATTTCTGATTTTCTTGAAAAAGATGATAAGCTGTCAACACTGGTCCAGTCTTTGCATGGCAGCAATGAATTGGGGCTGAGTAGCTGGTGCCCCTTCTAGAGAGGGAATCTCCAATTTCCCTGGAGGTTTTTTCAGTTTATATTGCTCTCTCTTGCCTAACTCCTAGCACAATTCAGTCATTTATGGGGCTTGCCTGGTGCTTGATAGCATTTTGAGACTGTGGCCCTGCCTCCTGTAATGCAAAATAGAATACAACATAAAATAAGAGTAAGAGCTAGATTAGAGGAATGAGGGTGGTGAGGCCCAGGTACACAAGCAGCAAGTATCCTTGTACTCAGTCACACACTCAAAGATCAAAAGCTCATCGCTGAGGCCAATTTATCCCTAGCCTCATTTTCGAGCTCACAAACGAGCAGAGAAAAGCTGGCTCAAGGTCAGAGGAGAGATGTACAGAAATCTCTAGAAGCATTGTAGTCTGAGACAAGCAACTTTCCTTGTCTGCTTTCAACAGATTCCTTTTCATAAAGCTTTTGCCATAGCTCTGCTTTATCATTCCTGCCTGAGCTTCCAGCTGGCCAGAATCCGAGAGCTAAAAGCCTGCAACTTTCAGAGAAGGAGGGCTTTTGGCTGCTGCTATGGCTGCATGGCCACACCAGCCCACTTGCTTCTGGGTAATCAGGTGAGAAATTTCATCTGAATCTAGAGTTTCCTGCTGTATCAGTCTTCCCCAGGCTCCTTTAGCATTCGGAATCATGTATCTGCACCGGCAATCCTGCCCTTTAAAAGGCTTAGGTGCCTTTTGGAGTGGAGGGTATAATCAAACAATGCATTGGTTTTCTTTAACCAGAAGAATCAGCCACTCTGGTCAAGGCGAGAGCTGTCGTGAGGTGGTTCAATGTTGACGTCCAGTTTTTTAAGTCCTTGGAGTCAGCAGAGAATGATCTTACATCAAACACCTCCAGAAAAGCACTCTGACCTCCAGACTGAGGCCATGAGCCTCCAGAGGGCTTTGTCTCAAGAATATGTCTTCTATGCCTAAGAGTGACAATCAAGCTTCGGTTACTGCCAGTGAGGGTGGCTAGGCTTTACCTCTTGACCTGCTGTAGGACAGCTGGGATTGTCACACTGTCATAGGACAGAAGACTCTGGTTGTATTTGTGTGCACTCTAGTCTCTTTCCCCCAGACTAGTTCTTCCGTGATTCTTTACTAAAATGCCTCAACAAAGGCCACTCTTTCCTGAACCTAAACTCTGAAGGTTCCCTGACAGGGAACTCCAGTCCTGAGAAGAGACAATATGGAAGACCCATTAGAGCAGGTGTAGAGTTACATAGCCCTGGGTTTGTGTCCTGGCTCTGCCATTTGCTCTTTGGGTATGCCTACTAGTCTCCTAAACTCTTTGAGCTATGGTTTCCTCATCAAGAAATGCATAATAGCCCTTTCTCCCACACTTGGATGAAAATTCTTTGGAAGAATGCAGCATATAAAAGAGCTTACAACACTTGGCATATAGGAAGTTTTCATTAAAAGGTCTTACTTGTTATGTCCCCTACCTACCTCTAATTTCTTCTCTTCCCATTCCCCCTGTCTCACTCTCAGAGCTATTTCTTCTGATAAGAACATTCTTTCCATCCTCAGCCCATACTCTCCTGTCCCCCTTTCCCCCTCCATCCTCAGCCCATACTCTCCTGTCCCCCTTTCCCCCTCCATTCTCAGCCCATACTCTCCTGTCCCCCTTTCCCCCTCCATCCTCAGCCCATACTCTCCTGTCCCCCTTTCCCCCTCCCTCAGATCATTGCCTTCCCTGACCTCCCATACTGGATCAAGTCCTCGGCTGAACTCTTAAGCCACCTGAACTTTCTCTTCATAGTATGTGCCACTGATTGTGAGATAATGTTACCATCTGTTTCTCCTACTACATTAAGAACTAAATAAGAGCGAGTTTCAACTGTTTTGCCCCCTCTTGTGTCCTCTGGTACATAGTAGGCCCTCAATAAATACTTGTTGAATGATTAGTAAGTGATAAAACTCAACTTGAACTTTCAATTGTATAATAAATGAACAGTTAACAGTTATGTGGTAAGAGATCATTATATCTACATACAAAAATTAACTCAAAATGGATCAAAGATCTAAACGTAAGAACTAAAACTTCAAAACTATTCAGAAAAAACAAGGGTAAGTCTTCATGACGTTGAATTTGGCAACAGTTACAGTATGACATCAAAAGCAAAAATAGATAAATTTGACATCATAAAAATTAAAAGCCTTTGTGCTCTGAGGGACACTATCAAGAAAGTAAAAAGACAACCCATGGAATGGGAGAAAATGTTCGCAAATCATATGTCTAAAAAGGGACTTATATATAGAATATATAAAGAATTTCTACAATCTTTATAAAAATATAAATAACCCAATTTAAAAATGGGCAAAGGATTTGAACAGACACTTCTCCAAAGAAGATACAGAAATGGCCATTAAGCACATGAAAACATGCTCAGCATCATTAGCCATCAGGGAAATGTAAATCAAAACCACAATGAGATACTACTTCACATGCACTATAATGGCTGGAATAAAAAAGTCAGATAAATAACAACTGTTGGCAAGGATGTGGAGACATCAGAACCCTCATACACAGCTGGTGGGAGTGTAAAATGGTGCAGCCATTTTGAAAAATAGTCTGACAGTTCTTCAAAGGGGTAAACAGTTACCACTGACTAGCAATTCCACTCCAGTTACATAACCCAAGAGAAATTAAAATATGTTTACACAAAGACTTGCATGCAAATGTTCATAGCAGCAGCATCCATAAGACCAAAAAGTGAAAATAATCCAGATGTCCATCACCTGATGAATGAATGAATAAAATGTGGCGTATCCATGCAATGGACTATATTTAGCTGTAAAAAGGAACAAAGTACTGAAACAGGCTACAACGTGGATGAACCTTGAAAACATTATGCAAAGTGAAAGAAGCCAGACAAAAAGACCACATATTGTATGGTTCTAATGATATGAAATGTCCAGACTTGGCAAATCCATAGAGAGAGAAAGTAGATTGGTGGTTACCTAAGGCTGAGAGGAATGGGGGCTAAAAACTAAAAGGGTATAGTGTTTCTTTTGGGAGTGATGAAAACTGTTCTATAATTGATTGTGGTGAGGGTTTCACAACTCTATGAATATACTAAAAACCATTGAATTATATGCTTTGAATGGGTGAATTTTATGGTATACGCATTACATTTTAAAGCTGTAAAAGAAAGAGAGACCATTATATGTCTGTGAATTGTTAGAGATTAAAAGAAATACGTGACTCCCTCCCACAAGGAGTTAACACACCAGTTGGGAAGATAAATGTATATGACACAATAAACAGTACCAAGTGGGCTAGAATCAAATGCTCCCTTGAGAAACCAGAGCTACAGTCCTGAGAATACACGTGGCCTGGAGAGGTGGGAAATTTTGTATAGGAGATATTTTAAACTCCAAGTACAAAAATTATATTCTGTGACACTAGTTATTTTCTAGTACTGGTTTTTCACGTTTTCGCCAGGTCTGCCCAGCTAGACCAGCTCTTTCACCTTTGTTCCCCGCCCCCCAGCTGCACGCATGGAGTCTGACGCCCAGCTAGGGCTCTGTGACTAGGGTTGGAGCCAGAGTCGGGATTTAGAGCTTCCTGTCTGAGCTGACCTTTTTTTAATCAAGCCTGTGTCACCAAGGGCTTCCTTTTTGCAACCTGCTTTCCCATGCTTTTGTTTGCTAGCCTACCCCTGCCTGGAAGGGCAGGTGAGCACACTAATGTTACTGTCTTGGGAAGTAACTGGAGAATAGGAAGCGCAGGGAGGCTGGTCTTACTTCAAGGTCACCCAGGGGGCAAGCACCTGGCTGATCAGGGATTAGCATAGATGTTGCTGGCCTGCTAAACCCACAGAGCCACAGCCAGGTTGTTTATCTATTTCTGACATAGGTTTATAGCCATTTAAAGGAGAAAAAAATCAGTCTGAATCAATCTTTATTTTAGGACTAAAATAAGTGTGTGTGTGTTGGGGTGGGGGCCAGATCAGTTCTTTAAGAGGAAAAAAATCATGCAAATTAATAAAGTTACCAAAAAAAAGTGTTCCTGATCCCTAATATCCCTGAGCACCTCTAATATCACATCCTGAGATGGGGATGATTGCCTTAAGCCAGCCTCAATGTTCCCTTGGTGAGTTTGTTCAATTTAATATATTGTTTAATGTATTTGTTCATTTAGGCCATGACTCATTGCTTCTCTGATTCTATTTTTAGCTGTTGCCTCTCGTTGGATTTTTCCACATATCAGATGTTCAGCTACGTATCTAAGGGGAGAGTGTCTGCTTGGGCCTGAAAAACCAACCATATAGTTTTCTTACTTGTAAATTGTAAAAGGTTGTGGTAAAAATGCCTTTCATTGTCCCCAGCCCTTGTTAAGCTTGAGGTGTCATCCTATAGAGAGTATAGGATGAAATACAAATTGTTTTAAGTATGTTATAAAGTATGATTCTGGGACAATCCAGAAGATGATGGCTACCTACCTGTATGTTACTGTCTAACACAACAATATCTGACTCCTTTGAAAGAAATCTGGTAGGATTTGAACAGGGAAAGATCAATTGGTTGTGCTGGTAGAGCAGAGACATGAGGTTGTGAAAAGCTAAGAAGACTTTAGAGAGAAGCAGTAGCTTTGAAAAAGCATGGAGGGTGGCCAGCAGAATAGGTCCAAAGAGGGGCACTTGGGTGCTGGGAAGGCAGAGCAGGAGCTTGAAGAACCAAAAGAGAAAAATCTGAGGATAGACAGGTTATGATGGAGACTAGCCAAGGTGGAGGACCACATGACTCCCAAGAAAGAGCCATTTGTTAACCTTCATTTTTTTCTGAGTTTATCACTGATATGTGCATGTATTTATAGGTAAATGCATAGAAAATTCTGGAGTGGTGCGCACCAAACTGGTAAAAAATCCTGGAGAGAACACTTTGAACAGGGGTTGGGAGAAGTGGGATGATTGCCTTTTACTCTAAATCCCTCTGTGTTGTTTGATTTTTCAAATAACAAAAACGGAGTGGTATATTCCTTATGTAATTAAAGAAAGCAAATAAAAGGCCAAGGGGAGAAGGTATAAGAGTATGTGTGCCCATTGTTAAAAAATAAAATTAGAATCACGTAACCAAGAGAAAATAAGAAAACCATCTGTAATCCTGCCACTCAGTAATAATCACACCAAGGGGAGCGTTTCTCACCCAAGCCCAGCCAAGGTGGGTTGGAGTCAGGCAGAAAAAGTCTCCACTGGTAGAGAAAAGGGGTGCCACACCAGTAGAACTGGGAATAGGAGGCCAGAACCGAGAAGCCTGCTAAGGCCTGAGCAGACGTAGCCATCAGCTAAGTCAGAAAGAAGCAAGCGGCTGGTCAGGCAGTGTGGTTGGGGCCAGAGGTCAGAGATGGGGGGTTAGAGGGAACGCTGCCAGCAGGAGGGGCTTGGGAGCTTGGATACTAAAGTCAGACCTTCATTCTCGGTCCTCAGTCCCATTTTCATTCTGCTCCCATACATGGTAATGTCATCAGCAAGAGTTCAGGAGTTATAGTTGGATCTTGCCCAAATTTGATGCTAGGATTCCACACAGAGTTAACACTGCTACTCAGAGAACTTACCCTAGTCCTGTGGTGGAAATGGGGTTGGGAGAGAGCTTCTAGAAAGAGGGATTGGTGGCCCCAAGGTCTGTCTTAGATGAGGGAAGAGAGGCCTATGATCAAGAGTGACTTAGAAAAAGTCTAGAAACAATGGAGACACTGCTGACATTGGGATAGCCCTCATCGTGAGGACGTCCATGCATCGCAGGAGGTTGCTACCCCGGCCTTCTTTCACTGAAGGTGCCTTGTCAGCAGATGACCCCAAATGCCGCTGCACATCCAGACGCCTGTGGCCTCAGTTCACACCCCTGTTTGGAGCACACTAGATCCAGTGCCCAGCTAAAGGAACATCAGGGGGCTGAAACCCCCAGTTCTCTCCTGCTGCAGGGAAGTGGAACTTTGCTTCCAAATACCTTTGTCTGAGTCATAGAGAATGGGATAGACGGGAGGGGTTCTAAGTAACAAGAGAAATAGGGGAAAGGCTTGAAACCAAGAGGCATAGGTGGAAGAGGAGAAACATACCCCACTGAAGCCTCTGAAGGAGAAAGCTAAAGGTCTCCGACCCTGAGGAAAGGCAGGCACCATGGGGGAGACCATGAGAACGACACTATCTATCACAAGTTACGAAAGAAGGCATCCAAGTCAGCCTTTGCCTTCAAGACTTTAGCTTTGCATTTATATGCATTTTTTTAAGGAGGAAGAAAGCTAGTTGTTGGATCTGCCTGTGAACATCTAAAGAAAATGTGCCCTTAATCTATCACACCATTGAGCACCTCTTGAGATAGAGCCTGTCACATCAATAAGACGTGAAACTCCTCTGTCTTGGCATCTCTCCATATTTAATCACTGGGAAGGAAAGAAAACTTTCAGATTTACATAGGATATAGATAGCAGTCATCTAATAAACCTTGGTCCTATTTTTAGAAGCAGGCCTGTAGGCTTCTCATTAACTGGACAGCAATGCAGCATTTGCCATGTTAAATCAAGAAATCAGCTCATTTTAAGTGGGAAAATGCACTGCATTTCTGGGTTTGCTCATGTCCATTTTCAAAAGCCATTTAGGTGCTTGGGAATATGTATGTATGCAATTTTTCCCCTTAATGCAGTCCTACACAAAACTGCTCCCAGAACAAACACCCAGTTCAAAACATTTTTCTCTTTTTTTAATTTGTGAGATAAAAAGCGATAGAGCCTACACAGACTCCAAGAAGGGACTAGTGGTTACCAAAGGGTAGGGATGGGGGAGGGCGGGTGGGGGGTATCATATTGGTGCACATGGTGTGTGTGGGGTCATGGGGAAGACAGTGTAGCTCAGAGAAGACAAATAGGGACTCTATGGCATCTTACTACATTGATGGACAGTGACTGCAATGGGGTGTGGGGGGGACTCGATAATAAGGGTGAATGTAATAACCACATTTTTTGTGTGTGAAACCTTCATAAGAGTGTATATCAATGATACCTTAATAAAAAAAATGTGTGCAATTAAAAAAAAAAGCAATAGAGCCTAACATGGCAGACGCCAAATGCAGGGCCTTGAAGCCTTCTAGTCTGATTGCAAGGGCACCCCATATTTTCCCACCCTTGGTAGAGAAAGGCCAAGCAGCAGGGGTGGCTGAGAAACTCGTATTCTCTCCATTCTCTGAGGTCAGCAACAGCTCTGGATGCAGCAGCGAGCGTCTGGGAGCCATCAGCTCAGACATCCGTGGTAACAGCAGTGACAGCAAACGTTTTGTGGATGGTGACCCTGTACATTTTACCCACTTCACTGCGATTGCCTCACTGAATCATGACAACGACTCAGCCACATGGTTATTACCCATTTTACAGACAAGGAAAATGAGCCCACAGTAGGGGGATGGTAGGACACCACCACAGTGAGGTCTCTAGGATGCCCACCTTCCGTCAGTTTCTGGCGATGAGAAAACAAAGGCAAGAGAACTTCCCTGGGATCCCAGGGCAAGAGGAGGGGCCAGAGATACCTGTGACGCCTGGCTCAGGGGCTGATACCGTGGGCCCCCAGGGCGGTATCAAGCATGCATTTTTCCAGTTCTCTCCCTCAGGCAGGCTTGTGGTGCAGATTTCCTTGCTGTGGCTGAGAAGCATGAACAGGAAAGGATTGGTCCCTTCAGCCTGTCCCTTCTTTCCTTTGCTTATTCAGCATCTTCTCTCTGACGCTGGGAGCAGCTGGGGTTAGTAAGAGCTGGAAGCCAAGCAGATCAATACCACGTGCACATGAGGACATCATTAGCAGAGTACTAATGCCCGTCACAGACACATCCAGTATGTCAACTATGATATAGAGGTTAAGTAGACTTTGATGTCAGGAGGTCCATCTTACTGAAAAATGGGACATCTTTCTGCCTCACTTAACCAGTATAGCTTTTGAGAAAGTACACTACATATTACTTAAATAACTGTAATAATGCTTTGTATGCAGTGTTTGCATAAATGATGAAATTCCATCTATCAATATATACATAAAGCATACATGACATATATTTAAAGATTTAGACAATATGTGTTCCAATCTCATTGTGTATGGAACATCTTTTTTTGTTGTTGTTATCAATGCTTTATTGTTGAAAACAAAATTGAAATTGGAAGATCTTTTAAAAACTGAATGAAGTTTTTTTCATTGTGCTGTAAGTTACCCAGAGGCCAAATTATTTTGCAAAGGAAAAACACAGTGACAGTGGTAACATATTTATGTTTTGCAACATTGGTTTTTGTGCTTTGGTTTTGTTCATCTTGTTCTTTAAACGAAGGCACCGCGCAACTGCAATGAATGACTTAGGCAAGCTTGAGTTCCCCTTCCTCGCGGTGCTCCCACCTCCCGATGCAGAAGGCTCATAAGCAGAGATGGAATTCTATGCGACATGTGCCATCTTCCCTCCAAACAGTGCCTTGCTCCTCTAATTGTGTTGGGAGGCAAGATTCTTTGCTCAGGCTTAAAATTTTTGTGGTTCTTTAAAAGCTATGAAAAAAAACATGCTCAGTAAAATAGAGGAGGGAGAACTACTACATTTTTTCTCCTGCTGGAAAATGTCAAGGAATACCTCTCCTCAAAATTAAAGATATTTCATCAAATTTGGCTGGCTGAGGCCATTCATGAACAAATAATAGCTATATTATAGGCCATGGATCCTGTGTTCTTAAAAGGATATTATATTTTTAAGAAAACTCCTGCACAATTCAAGTGCACAAAGAGAAACATTTTGTCAGATATCTAGCCACATAGATAAAACTGCCCTGCTTGTTATTTTTGTGACCTACATTCCTAATAGGGAAAGAGGAGCTGTATGTTCCTATCACCATAAGCATCCCTAGGCCCTGGAACACAGTGCCAAAAGAAATGACAATCCTTTCAAAACCAATAAATAATAATGGATCCCCAACTACTTTGAAAGATGGAACAATCTGGGTACCCCAGGCCTGGAGATGTTTTATCCACAATCCTCCAAAGCTAGCGGGCTGGAGTCAGGGAGATTGTACAAGATACTGGCCCTTAAAAAGAGCCCACAAATCTGAACCCCTTGTGGAGCTATTTAACCAAAAGTGCTGTGTAAAGCCAAAGGGCTGGAGCAGCCTCTACAATGCTGGGACAAGGGTCCAGCTCAGGCTAGGGTGGGATAGGCATTCAAGCAGCTGTCGTCCTTCTGGGCATGGCTGTCGAAGGTGGACCAGGATCTGTTTATCTTGTCATATTGGCCTTTTTCTGGACTAACTTAAAACAGCTTTTTAAATAAACTATAGGACACTTTAGATACCTTTAATCTGTGACTACACCCATAAATATTTAAGGGCAGTAACAACTCAGAGTAAAATATGTCTCTAAAATCTTTCACAAATGCATGTGAAAGCACTTGGTAGATTATGAAAGACTGATAAGACATAAGATAGAATATTGATATAATTATACAATACATATCACATATTGTTATATAATGAATATACATATGTATTATGTATTCATTGCCATGTAAATATATAGAGATATGTAAATATCTCTATATATTTAACATAATATATATTTATATTAATAACATAAATATATGGTTTTTAAAAATGTATAATATATAATATAAATCGATATATACTATATTACATTATATTATAAAATATACATTGATCTGCTTATAAAATAGATAAAAATATTTTTATATTTATATCTATATAATTATGTAGTTACAGCCATATATCTACAAGCTATATTTATATATTTATACCTATAATTTCAAATATATTTGATTATATATCTATATATGAGTATAAGATATAATAGTAAGATATTATTTCTATATTGCTGCTGTTTACAAACAAAAAGAACTGTTATGGGTGATCATTAGGTTTCCCCTTGTTAGAGAAATCAGAAGGGATTCTGGACTAGATAGACAAGTCCTATACAACAGAAAGGCAAAGAGACCTTTACCTGGTTGCTTCCAACCTAATCTGCATTGTTCTAGGTAACTCAGATAATCCAGGTAGCTCATAAACCAATTAACCCTGTTTGAGCAGATTTGCTTGTCTTCATAGTCCAAGCCACCCAGAGCCTTGTAATGTTTGCCATGGCACCATGCCTCTGTGTTCTGTGGGCCTGAGCTTGGTGTTCTCTGCGGGGCCTCGATCACATCAGCTTCAGGAGAGGGGGAGCGCTCAGAACACAAGGTAGTGATGGAAGAGCTGATGATCTGAAAGTTATAGCTAAATTGTCTTGGAGGGCCTATGAAAGTCCAGACAGAACCTTCTCCCTTTCTGGTCCAGTGCCTGTTGGTCAAGAGACCCGTTCTCTCCTGTGTCATGTTCAGTCTTCACTTTCTCAGGAGGAGGAAACGGCAGCCTGTAAAACTGGTAGAAGTGATCGCCTGCCTTGAAGTGCCTTTTGAGAAATTATTTAACTGAAATCCATCCGTGTTTCTCATATACATATAATGGATCCCTAAATATTCTCCAGTCACGGCTCTCTTCACTGCTGTGGAAGACAACAAAAGGGGACCCCTGTCTCAGACAAGTGAAGGCCAGTGTGCCTCAAGGAAGGGAAGCCAGTATCAAATCACATAAAAAGATGATGTGTTGCTTGAGTTTATGTGTTTTCCTATAATTGTTTTTTTTATCAAGATGATTTATTCATATTATTTTCATTGAACATAATAGATTCTTTAGCCCATCTTCACCTTCAGGTGACCTTGGGTTTTATGGTGTGATAACTGTGTTGATTACAGCTGTGTTGGGTACAAATCAACTCTGGAATAACCGGGATGACAGCATGGCAGGGACCTGCAGATCAACAAGGAAGGCTGCCGGTATTAGACGGAGGGGGAGGGGGCTCACACAAGAGTTAGGGCCAGCTTGGTGGGGCAACCTTCCCAAGAAGGGATGACAGCAATATAGCATCCATTTGCCGACTTTTCCAGTTGGTTTTCAGGCCTGCACTTGTAAAAACAAAATGTGATCCCATCCCTTCTCTAAGATGGGCTTCTCCCAAGGCAAGGGTACTAGAAACTCCACATTGCCTCTTCCCCTACCTCCCCCTATTAACAATAGCTTCCAATTTTTGACCATTTGCTCTGTGCCATGCAGTGTCTCATGTGCTTTATAGGCATTGATTATCCCATTTAATCCTCACAATTGCCCTGTGAAGTGGACTATTTTCATCCTCCTTTTATAAATGAGGAGTCTGAGATACAGGAAGGAAGAAATGGAATGATCTGCCCAAGAAATCCGGGATACAAATGGAGGCTTGGTGCTCATGGTTAAGCAGAATATTGGAGCTTTTCATTTTTCTTCTCCTTCGACATTCTTTGTCTCCCCCAAGGCCTTCCCTTGATTTTCAGCCTTCTCAACTTCAACTTTTAAGGGCTAGTGCTTAAATTCTTTCAACAGAAAGAAATGACAAGCAACTAAATGCCCTGAACGTCAGTTTCTACATTTATGCCTACAGCTGGTGGTCAGACGTCTTATTCAGCAGCTGATGGCTGGGGTGTAGGGAAGAGACAAAAGGGATGTTCTGTGTACCTGGCATCATGCTTGAGCTCCTGAGCGATGCTGAGATGCATTTAAATAACAGGACGTTTAAAAGAGCCGGAGGTCTGAGGTGGGTCATTAAAGAGCAGCCACCTCTGAGGAGTTTTCAGCTATCAGCCAGAGTCCATTTCCTCCCACAAGCATAGAAGTTTGAGGACACATTTTAGCTGTGGCTTCTGGGTGCCTATTTTTATCACTGTCCAGTTATTGATGAACACTGAAATGCCTTTTATTTTCCATTGACGAGGTAATCTTTTGCTATTTATTTTAGGTAGATAAGAAGTCATGAGAACAAAACTTCACTGCCACATCCACAAAACAGAATAGGAGCAATTATAAAGCTCTTTGATTTATTCCCAGTGAGACTCTTAACTTAAAAAAAATGACTGCAGCCTATTTTGATTTTTTTTTTTTGCTGGGACTTTTCAATATCAAAGATCATAGATTAAAAAAAATACAGTTTGTGGTTTGCATCTGTAGTGTGGAGATTTACATTTTGAAACTATTTTGCTCAGAATCAGAGTTATATGAGCTGCGGCAATTAGGTGTCCTCCTGCTCTGCCTGTCCATTAAGGCAAGGATTTCCGCCCAGAAGGGCTGACCAGCCCCATTCACAAGGTCAGGCCTCAGCTCCCCCTGTGGGAAAAAGTCACAGAGCAGCCTGAGGGCTGCTCTACTCCTGCCGCCCTGGGATGGGGATAGGGAGGGGAAGCGAAGGCTGCCACTCAGTACAGCTCTTCAGAAAGATGATTTGGCATCTGGCTGGACTTCTCATGCAGGTACCTTCTAGTAGCTTCCTGACAAGCCTGCAGTCACCAGCCTCCCCTCTCCAGGGAAAACTGAATGAATGATCAAGACACTGTGTATCCTAATTTCCCTTCCTTTGAATTTTGTTACCAGAAAGAAACTTTTCAAAGACAGTACAAGGGGAAATCAAGATGAACATTGCCCCATGGTCTGTTTTTCTAAAGAAAGCAAAGAGCATGTGAAAACATCTGACTTTTAAATCCAGAAACCAGATTTGAATTATACCAAGAGAAACCCACATTTTCTGAATGTGATGATTTTTAACTATACTTTTATTTTTTAACTTAATTTTTGAATGGGTAATAGAGTCACATGGGTCAAAATTCAGAAAAGGTATACAGGGAAAAGTCTCCCACCCCAGCTCCCTGTGTCTTAGCCCTTCAGCTTTCTTCTTTCTTGTATCCTTCTGGAGATATTTTATGCATATATGAACAAATACATATGTATTCCTACTTTCCCCCACAAATAGCACATTATGTTCAGTATCTTGGTTTTTTTCATTTTATAATCTATTTTAGAGATCTTTTGATATCAGGACATTAAAAAAAAACTCTCCCTTTTTCATGGCTACATCGTTTTCCACTGAGTGAATATACAATTTTTTTTTTCTCATACTATCCTCTAATATGTTGGCCAATAATTTCCTTTTGAAATCTGGACCAGTCACTGGGAGCAGTTAAGAATCTGTCCACTGGAGGTATTTAAAAATGAGATAAGTTCTCATGACACAGTAGTTTGAATAATATCCATGACACAGGTTCCCTGAGAATTTCTTTTAAATAGTGCCAACTGAGGATTTTGGAGAACTTGGACTCTAGAATCCTCCACACCAGGCCATAAGGCTCTAGGTGGTTGGTAAGGATTCATCCACTTTCATAGTACCTTTAAAAATGAATGTAAAAATGTTTATAAATAGTACTTGATAACTTAGATATATATCCATGTGTGCTTAAATGAGGGCTATCCTAGCATTTGCTTTTACAGTGCTATAGTTAATGTATTAAAATAGAAACCACATTTGACATCTGCTCTGTTCTGCCATCATGCTTAACTGGGGTAACACTCCCTCTGCCTTATGGTGTGCATTTCAAATGCAGTAGAAAAGGATTAATTGCTTCTAATTCAGAGCTTTAAAGATTCAAACTGAAGCTATAATGATTAACTTTAAACAACATTTGAACTCTTTAATTATAGTTTCAAATCCATTTTCCGCATTCTTGGAGCTACATTATTTATATCACTGACATAATAACATCTATTTTTGATAGATCTCAGGCCATGCTCCATTCCACCATGTTGCAAGACCAGAGCTCTTGGAATATGTGTGTAGGGAGAAAAGACAGGGCAACTCCAGGGAGTGGCAGCAGGCAGCTCAGCTCATCTGCCTGAAATCCAGGCAGAGCTCAACTCGAAATCAATTACCAGGATGGACTGTTGGGTTGAGCTATAAATGAGAACACCATCAGTGTTGCTCTTCACGGGATTCACTTTTAGGAGCCTGTGAAGTATCTGACTTGTAGACAGGCCATTTGGAGACTGCAGCCTTCGTGATTCCTTTGTGGATGAGAGCTGAGGCCATGCACCCTCTCATGGTAGTCCCAGTGCCAGCACACACCAGGCACACAATGTGTGCTTGTTGAGCTGAAATATCCTCAGGTCCTCACTGTGGAGGGAGACTGTAAAGAAGTTTATGAATGTTTTCCAGGTATTGTCAATGGGGAAAAAGCCTGAACACACCCAGGCATAAAGGGGAAGGTTTGCTGAGAAGTTAGTAAAGAGTAAACTTGGGGACCTTGCACTTGTATAGCACCTTTGAAGGCCTTGTATATATGTTTGTAGTCATCATTTTGAAACATTTTCTTAAGTAACATGTGCCTACATTTTATAAGATTCAGATTCACAAGTCTATATCCACTCGGCATAAAATAACATATAAACAGGATTCCATTTTCAAAATGGAAAATTCTTATTTCCATTCTTAATGGAAAATTTTATTTAAAAATAGAATAACATATATGCAACACACTTGAGCACACACACGCAAGTTAGGGAGGATATATGTTAAATGTTAAATTTGGTTTCCTCAAATGTATTTATTTGCTTTTTACTATTATACTAGATTGATGAAATGAATTAACGTTGCATTAAAGAGTACATGTTTTCCCCAAATAAAGAAGTATTCCTTTGAGCTTACTTACCTTTTCCCAACTTATCCTTACACATGATCATTATCTTATTTTTCTCCATCCAGTACTGGAATGAAGTTGTCTTCTCAGTTTCCTTATAATGCTAACTCTAACTTGGGGAAGAAAAAAATGTATATACAAGGAAAACTGTCTCCCTTTGTACTGAAATCTTTAGATTCATGGAAGGATGTGTGTCCGTGTTTGGCAGGTTTTTGCAGGAAGCTGAGAAAAGAGCCAAGAGCTTCTCCTTGCCACACACCGTGGTCCCATCTCTAAGCCCCCCTCATTCCCCACCCACAAGGTCCCACTCTGCCTTCAACCCCAAGTGTCTCTGGCCATGATGACTCACATCTGTCAGCACCACTTGGAAAGGAACTGGAAATCAAAAACTATGGGGTTATAAAGAGGACGGCCGGCCTTCAGGTCTTTGTCCACGACACCTAGGACAGCAGAGGCTGTGTCCTCTGAGTTCAAGTCTCCATTAGAATGTCTTAGGATTAAACTCTTACGTTCACCAGCAAGAACTGGTGACAAGTCATGTCAAGCTCTGCTGCTTCTCACTCTCCCCGGCCCTGACTCCCAGATGCATCCTTCAGAGTGTCCCGCCACGTCCTGGACAACGGAGTGTCAGGCATGGGGGGGAGGCAAGAACATTAACAGTGTCCTGGGGCATCATTCTTGTCCTGCCGTGTTCTCTGTAACCCTCAAAGAAGACCAGAGAAAAGAGCACACTGTGAATGGGTGGCTGTGGCTCTTGGTGGGTTTGACGAGGAGAAGAAAAGAGTCTGGAGATGACTTGGGGACCACAGCATGTCTCTGTAGAAATTTCATTAATTTATTAATTCCCTCACTCATTCAGGTTTTCAAGCATTCATAGATATATATCATGTTCTTTCTATGTGCCAAGGACTGTTTTATATGCTGTGGATTCAAAAGTAAATAAAACAGATAATAACACTGAATTTAGGTATTCACAATACAGTGAGATCATTTCCTGGTTGTTTTTAGTATAGTGGTAATTTCTCTAAAAATAGGCAGACAGAGAAACAGACACCCAAAAATACAGAAGAGCAGTCTTTTAACTTTCTAATAAAATTCAATTACAATTAGGTATAAGCCTCAAAAATATGAGCATGGCTAGAAACCCCATAATTGCAATCTCTGTTTAGGACTCCATAGTAGCAGGGGCACCAGCTCCCAAAGGAAGATGAGAGAAGGCATGGCACTGGTCCAAAAAATGAGGGAACTTCTGGAAAAGAAACCACCTAGAACATTGCAGGCAATAGTAAGCACTGTACAAATGTTAGCTATCATCATCATCATCATCATGGTTCTTATCGTTTTATGCAAATGGGGCAGCAAATGGAAAGGTTTAGAGGTCAGAGAGAGCTTGGCATGTTAAAAGGGCTTAAGGGAACTTGCAAGAGGCACAGGGATGGTGGGATAATGGGTTGGAGAGATAGGCAGGGGACAGACCTTGGGGAACCTGGGCTCTGGAGAGCCACTGGTGGGTGTCTGTGTCCTCTACCTCCTCCCTAAATTAGAGTCTCATTACCATTCTCCTTGACCTGCACTCAAACGGGAGATGACTTGGCATTTCTGCTTCCCCTTTACTCATTCTGACATACGCCGGCACAGCTATCAGAGTTTCCCATTATTCCTAAAGCAGGGCTCCCATTAGATGACTCTGTTACTCAAAAGCCTTCAGTGGCTGCCCGTTGTCCAGGGAATCAGCCACGTGTCTTAATGTGGCATGTAATCACTGCTGTGCTGGGGCTGCAGCCTGCTTGGCCAGGCTCCTCCTGCACTATCCGCTGTGTGACCTCTAAATACAGCTACCTCTGTCCCTTGATTCCACATGTCCCCGTGCCTTCAACACCCTCACTAAATGCTGCATCTCAGTTTTCTGAAATCTGTGCACCTTTCAAAGCCCTTCTCAATGCTGCCTCTTCTATGAAGCTTTTTCTTAGAATCCCAATAGACTGGGCCTTCTCCAATCTCTGAATCCCCACTTTGTATTTCCTCCAAGCTTCTTTCATTACCTTTCACTGCTCTGTTTCTCTGCACAGGATCATTAGCTCTCTGAAGTCTTCCTTTCATGGAGAACCTCTTGGGATGAATGTTCTGTAGAACATACTTTAGGAAATGCAATGGGAGGAATGAAACCAGATCCCTGGGTGGGCTCTCCCCATCCACACTCTGCTGGTCTGCTTTGCTTTCTGGCTGTGGGGAGTGGGGGTCGTCTGTAGACAGTGAGGCAGAGGATGAGTGGCTTGGGCAGGCCAGTAGCTAAGGCCACACTCCAGTTCACAAGGCTGACGACTCTAAGTTCATGGAAATAGCCAGTTCAGGATGTATTTCAATGTAATCAGAACTAATCCAGTCATTAAAACCCTAGGTTAGAGATGAAATGGGTGAAAAGAGAGAACTCCTTGGCAGGAAGCAAATAAAATTACTTCCTTTTTTAAATTTTCTTTTCCTTTCCTTCCTTCCTTCTGTCTGACAAATATCTCTGCCAGGTGGTTAGCGGCGCTTGGCCCAGTGCCTCTCAGCTCACCTAGACACTCTGGTTTGTCATGTTTCCCTACTTGATTATTGTTATCAACTTTCTAGATTTTCATTAACTCAACACACTAGATAATGAGGTTAATAAAACAAGTGAACTCCTTTGCCATGTACACAGACTATTTCTATAAAAATGTCAAACATATTATTAGTTCAGATTTAATCATCTTTTCTTGCATCTTATAAATTTTCCCTAATGAACCTATTGGCTTTCCACTGAAGGCTTTACTTACTCAGCATTACATATTTAATTCCTCTGGACTCGATTAAAGTCTATATATTTATAGCTTCTAACATTTCTGCACTGAATAATTTCCCCAGCGAATATGCGTCTGAATGGACATGCCTGAAAGCCCCGGCAGAAGCAGTGACTGGCTGTGGCCACCCCTGGGTCTTGGGACAGCCACTTCATCTAAAAAAACTTTC
Source organism: Smutsia gigantea (assembly GCA_032199065.1). NCBI lineage: Eukaryota > Metazoa > Chordata > Mammalia > Pholidota > Manidae > Smutsia > Smutsia gigantea. The sequence goes on along the minus strand of JAVSCE010019754.1, from coordinate 234,760 downwards.
TGTTGATTCTTAGTTCACAGGGTTGTCAGAGGGCTAAATAATGCAAAACATTCAAGTGTTTTGTTTTTTTTTTAAAGAAGGACCAGTCTTTAAAATTGCAAATATTCATTTAACAAACATTTATTGAGAACCTCTTAGGGGCCAAACTGTACACAAGCAGCCCGGATACAAACTGAATCAGCCAGCTATCGTTCCCAGGTCTCCCAGGCTCCTGAAGCTTGTACACTAACCAAGGCAGATAGGCATTTAAATGGCTCTTTATGTTGTTTTCAGGGACAGAAAAATAAGCAACAGGTAAGGTTATTTTAGACAGAATAAATAGGCCCAATCACAAGACATTTTCTAAAAATTGAGTCCTTTTTAGAGCACAAATAAACCCCAGAAGCAAAAGATACTTTTTACTTTTCTCTGGGGTAGAAATTGTCCCTGAAAAATAGCAAATCCTTTGGGCTGAATTCCCGTACTATTTAACAGCATGCCAAGAAAGTATAAACAAACAACACTGGAGGTCAAAAATGGGGACGTAGAAAAGTGAAGCATGGATAAGGCAGGGTTATTTCAGAGAGAAAATCAGTGATGACCATGTGTGCTGGTTTAATGAAAGATCCACATACAGAACCTGTAAGGAATCTAAGGTGGCTTGAAATTTATCAAATAGGTTAGGCTCTACCGAGCTGTGACTAACACAGAAGCCTGGAAATGTGTGCTTTGCTTACTCTTTCTGAAGCTAGCTGGGATACACAATCTACAAATAATTAAATAACTCCCAAGTGTGGGGTAGGTGACAGAGAAACTCTAAAGCTGCACTCTCACTTCCACGATGACCCCGTCATCAGGTGTTGTGTGCACATAGCCAGATCAGGCACTGGGTCCATCCAGTGAAAAATAAGGTTAAGAGAAATAAGCCCTATGGCCCAAGACTTGCAAAGGCACTGAGTCGGTAACAAGAGAGATGCTCTCAGCAATCCCGTAACTAGAGTTAACATCTACTGAGCAACAACTATGTGCCTGACACTGTGCTAAGCATGTCAATTGTTTTATTAATGTCATTCAGTTCTCATTTGAAATAAGTACTGTTATCACCCCATTTTAGATATAAGAAAATGAAGGCACAGAGTGCTGAAGCAGCTTGCCTGTGGCCATTGCAATTGTTGAGTCCAAGAACCAGAATGGACTCAGAGCCTCTGCGACCTCTGCAATGCAGAGGGTGGTTGCCCTCTTACACTCTGTTTTCCACCGCAGTGAATGAGACACTCCTTGCAGCATTTACTCTGCTGTTGCCTCTACCAATGTGAATTTTTCTGTGATTAGTTTGTCAATGTGTTTGAAATACCAAGTAAAAAAAATATCAATCCCCCACTTCCAAAAGTGGAGCTAGACCTGGGCAAGGGTGAGATGGGGTAAAGTTTTATCCTAAGCCAAATAAAATAAAAGCAGAAGCATGGGCAGAGGCAGAAGCCCTCAGAAATGGGGTGATCGGAATCAGCAACGCAGTCCGAACATTGGTATGGCCGGTCAGCTTCATTCCAAGGGCACAGGGCCGAAGGACACCCTGAGGGGAGGCTGACACGGGCTACCTCCCGAATCACAGGATCACAGGGGAATGTTGAGAAAAGAGGTCATTCAAGAAATTGTGCTCAGGGCTCAAGGTTAGGAAGAAAGAGGTCCAAAAGGACTTCAGGGACTCCCCGTGCCCAGGTGCGTGCAGTGTGCCCGCCAGCCCTGCGCAGGCAGCACAGCCTCCCGACAGGGCTGGTACCTCTGCCCGTCTGTTACTTGGTCCAGGGACAGCAGAGGCCCTCCAGATAACTAGTGTCACTGGCAAGAGCCCGGATTTAGGGAACAGGGCAGAAAACACTGTCTTCTAATCAAGACTCAGATCTGCCATCAGTAGCCAAACTGCCTCCTGAAGCACACGCTCAGGAGTTGCTGGGGGCTTCCCGGTGAGCGGAGGGAGGGAAGACAGAAGAAGTGAGCAAAAACCAGAAACCGAAGCCCCAGCTTTGAGAAAAGTTGTTTTTTTATTTAATTTACTCAGTGTCTATAAAAAGATATTTTTGGAAAGCTCTGAGAATGCCTACAGTGGATAGAGGGGGATAGGCATGCAAGATACTATTCAAAAGGTGGTTTCTCTCACTGAGCTGAAGTTCATTCTTCACTGGCATATACCTTTCCCAGGCAGCCCCACTTGGGGAGGTCAGGTAAGGTGTGGGATTTCTGGATGTCCTCCTTGTATCAGCTCTGAATACTATGCATGTGAGCTCACTGAATGAGGAGCTGGAGGGCTTCTGGCCTAGGATCAGAGACAACAGTGATCTTTACTCTTGGTCAGGGTGCCAGGGGCCGGGAGGCCAGACTGACACTGAAGAACCCGATGCGAGGGGCTAGCACCCAGGCCTCCCCGTGGCCCGATCCTAGAGAGGCCTGCATGGAAATCACTAGCCTGCTGTGTTTAGGTTCTAGGCTCCCCTTGGGGCAACTGGACTGGCATGTAAAGTCTGTTATGCCTCTGTTCTACTGTCTGTAACTGCTAGCCGTGTGCTCCCGGGATCGGGTGAGCACGTGCGCACAGGTCAGCTCTGGAGCCAGTGGAATCCCCATACTGCATGACTGTGCTGACCTCCCCTCCCTGCTCCTCCGTTCTTCATCTGGCAGATGGGTTAACAAGGCTTCACCCTTGCCTTCCTCCTCAACTTTATTTCACATTGTGTCCTCCCTCCCACGTTCGTCAGGCACAGCTAAGCTGCCCTTCTTCCTCCCTCTCTAACGCACTGAGCTCAATCTTATCTCAGAACTTCTGGAAGCCTCTCCCCTCAGTTATTCCCACGGCTCCTTCTCACCCTGCAGGTCTCATTCAAATATCACCCTTTGGAGAGGCCTCCCTTGGCCAAACAATTTCAAATACCTCTCCCCCAAATTCAAGTTTTCTGATCTAGTCACAAAATGTGCTGTTCCCTGAAAGTATTTTATTTGTTTGCACATTTATCTTGCATCGACTCATTGAGAACTCCCTTACCTCCTTATCTAAAATAGTACCCCTGTCTTCCCTGTTTCCCTTCCCTGCATTATTTTTCTCCTTAGGACTTATTATATGACATGCTATATAATTTCCTTATTTCCTTAGTTTATTGTCTGCCATTTCCCCACTTGTATGTAGTTCTGTGAAGGCAGATCTTTTGTCTGGGTCACTGCTGTAGCCCTAGCACAACACTTAGCACACAATAGGCGATCAACATTTATTGGATAGAAGAATTCGTTTGGTCATTGCTTCCCTCCGCTGGAAGGCAAACACTGTTAGAACAGGCACTTTACCGCCCTGTTTACTGTTGTGTCCCGCCAACAATTACATAATGGCACCCAAGAAATATTTGTTCAGTCAATGAGTGGCGCCTACTTCACTAGGATATTTGAGGATTAAAGTGAGATTATCCTTATAAACTTGGTGTGAGTACCATGCATGTAGTAAGAGTTCAATAAATATTGAGATAAAATGCCTAGTAAAAATTCGGCCATTGGCATTGAACCTCTAGAGGCCATTGTGCTTCCTTGATTCAGGTTTCAGAGCCCAGGACACCTCATATTTGTACACCAAGGAGTTGCATTTGCTTCTGGCTCACTGGGGATTAGGCAGGATGGGACCCCTAAAATTTACCTAGTCTAGGAAAAACTTATTTCTATTATTCTTTCATGATAAAATGAATCTTTCTGTTGGGTGAACCTGTAAAACTAAGGCTCATCTGAGAAGCGCTACAATAGTTTATTAAAGTCAAGGTTTGAGCATTTCAAACCAGCTAATATCCTCCACTCCTTGGAAATGTGACCTGCTTTTAGTTCCAGATGTATCTACCAGGAATCTATCCATGTTAGACATACCCTCTTTCTTCCAGTGGTCTTTGCCACCCATTTTTGCTCCCAGGCTGCTTGGTCTTCAGTGAATGGTCAGACTCACCTGAGCCCAGGGGAGCTGCATAGAAGCAGAGGAGCTCTTTGGCAGGAAGACCAGCAGTTTTAGAGTAAGGTGTGATTTTCTCTAAAAAAGAGAGAAGCCCAGTCCTAGACCCTCTATCTTTGATGTTACCACCATAAAGAATATTCCTTAGGAACTGAAGACCATGTTTGAGCTTTCAGTCCCACATTTAGGAGATTTTTCTGAAACAGTAGACACATCCTGCCCCACAAAGGAATTTAACAGTTAGATAACCTGGTAAAATCCATTATTTGAGGCCTGAAAGTGGGCAGGAAAGCTTTTGAGAATCAGCCTTTCAGCTGATTTAAAGCATTTGTTCTGACTTCGGAGAGCACCCTGAACCCCTGGTGAATCCCATGCCCTAAAGCTCAGGGGCCGTCTGCAGACAAGCCTGTTCTCCCAAGTGTGGCCATGCTGGGATGATAGGAGAACATGGGTGAGTGACCAGTCAGGCCAATTGGCTGTGATCAACTGCCTAAAAATAGATATGCCACATCTCCAGTGCTTGAGAAATAAGATGGCAAGTAAGATTTGATCTTTTAATGTCATGATTCCACATTAGCACATCTGGAGAAGAATGGAATCTATGAGTACACATCTAAGCACTTACCCTGTGGACCCCTGAATTGGCCAAGGCTGCATGCCCTGCTCAGCCAGCTACCCCAGCCCTAGGTTTGCTCAGGGTCACTGCAGACCTCAAGGGAACAAGCTGGACCGTCACAACTCACTTCAGCCTCCCAGAGACCTCAAGGTTCAAGGAAAATGGAAATCAGTGACCCCTGGCAAGCAGTGGGGAATCCCTTCCCTGAGAAAAGCAAAGGCTGCAGGCCAGCTGCCTTTTGCTCCTTTACACCAGCTAATTATAGCCTTAACTCAGAATTTTCCTTCTCACTGCAACCAGAAACCTGGGCTATTCCTTCTTGCATAATATCTTGGGATGCTATTGCAAAGAAGAGTATGTGATGGGTAAGTTTATTTCTCTATTTCTAGACTAAGTAAGGTAGAGGTGAGAAACGATGTAATCATTGACCATGAAAATGTAGTTAAATACATTTATTTCATCTGTTTAAGTGTGTGTTGCTATTTGCTGTTCATATTTAGAAGTCACAGTCAGTATTCCATGAGGACATTGTTGAGGCCTGATAAATCTCAAATACACCCTTCTTTTTGAAAATATTTTTAAAAACAGAATTAACACAAACCATTTGTGTCAGTCTGAAAAGGGGCATTTTAAGTTGGTTTAAAGCACTATTAATTTGTAACCACCTTATAAAGCAATATGACTAGAAATAAATGAATGTAGTACAGCTGAGTTCACAAGTTTGTAATGAAATTTTTATAGATGAAGCAGTGAAGTTCAAATTCTATGTATGCAGAATTTTCTGATACTCCTGTTGTAGCTCCTCTTTCCCTATTCCAATAATATGAATTGGTTTTAAGAGTTTTGTCAATTTGAAGAGTTCTGAGAATAAGGTCTGCAGACAGTCCCTGACTTATAATGGCTTGACTTAAGATTTCTCCACTTTATGATGGTGCAAAAGCAATACAAATTCAGTAGAAACCGTGCTTGGAATCCTGGTCTTTTCCCAGGAGAGTGGTGTGTGGTAGGATCCTCTCCCCTGATGCCACAGCTGCGCGAGTCACAGCTCCCAGCCAGCCTTGCCATCACCAGGGTAAACAACTGACATGCTTAAAACCATGCTGCAGCCACACAGCCATTCTGCTTTTCACTTTTAGTGCAATATTTGAAAAGTTACACGAGATATTCAACACTTGATTATAAAATAGGCTTTGTGTTAGGTAATTTTGACCAACCGTAGGCTAACTTATGTGTTCTGAGGAAGTTTAGAGTAGGCTAAAGTAAGCTATGATGTTCAGTAAGTTAGGCGTATTACATGCATTTTCAACATTTTCAACTTGCAGTGGGTTTACCAAGATGCAACTCCATTGTAAGTTGAGGAAGAGCCGTACCTTCATCTCTTTAACAATAGATGCATGGTTTTATTTAACGTAAATTATAAGTTGGTGTATCTTGAGTGTGTTTTGCAATCACACATACAGTAAAACTTCATCTTTACAAAACTCAGCTATTCTGAAATCCCAAGGAGACAGGCTCAGGACCAGAAACAAAATTAAGAGGCCTCTGTTTAACCAAATAAATCTCAGAAAATTCATGACCTAAAGCTCATGCACTTGATTCAAGTGGCAACTTAGAATCTGTTGTGGCCTAGTTGGTTTACTATTCTAAACTTACAGATTAATAATGTTTGTTATATTTTATTTTAAGGCACCATCAAAACTAAAAAAAAAAGCAGCAGAAATATGTCAAAACAATAAAACTGAGTAATTTAAAACTTAAGATCAACTCTGGAACTTTTGACACCACCTATATCTCCCCAAAGATTTTAAATGACATTAGGCATTACATCGGGATACAGCATTAAACCTGCTGTACCCCAGTCACTGGCACTGCGTGTGACACCCAGGGTGTATATAATACATGCTGAGTGAGTGAATGAATGGGTGACTGAGCTCGATGACACAGAAATGAGAGCTAACCATGGTTTTCAGATGAGACAACTGAGACACAGTGAAATGAGGTTGCTTGTGCAATCCACACAGCTAACAAACGGTAGGACTGAGCTTTAAGGTCAGGCAATGACTATAAAGTCACTTGATTAACCTCCTCACACACTTTACCGTAATGTTAATGAGGTTTTTAGACATCATTATCATCTATATTTAGGTGTAGATGATCTATAGACACCCAATATCGATGTCTATATTGGGTGTCACCAAATATAGGTGTCATATTTAGGTGTCACACTAAGTGTCACACATATTAGTGTGACATATCCATCAATATGTTGATTGAATATTTAATAATTATTCTTCAGGATGAGAAGAAGTCAGATGCCCGATATTGGTCTAACCTCCTCACTGTCCCTTATCGTTAACTAGGATCATCTCACAGGGAGGGATGGATCAAGGTTTCAGGGTAGATCGTGAGTGGCCCAAAGACTGGCTTAGTAGTCTTCATTTTAAAATGACCTGGAGAGCGCCCTCTTCCACACTGAGTGCAAGTATTTCACGCTGCGGTCAGGACTGAGGCAGAAGGCTTTTCCAGATCCAGTCAGAACCTTCTTTCACAAGTACTCTTTGCTTTTGTTTGGTTTGTTTTTTTTTTAATAAGTTTATTTTGATATCATTAATCTACAATTAAATGAGTAATATTATGGTGATTACACTACCCCCTTCATCAGGGCCCCCCCCCAACCCCATTACAGTCACTGTCCATCAGCGTAGTGAGATGCTATAGAATCACTACTTGTCTTCTCTGAGTTCTACTGCCCTCCCCGTGCTCCCCCAACATTACATCTGCTAATCGTAATGCCCCTTTTTCCCTCTTATCCCTCCCTTCCCACCCATCCTCCCCAGTCCCTTTCCCTTTGGTAACTATTAGTCCGTTCTTGTTTGGTTTGTTTTTAATCCTGCTGATTAATATATTTTGAAATTTCAAGTGCTTAAAAGATAGTCAATTGTTATATTTACCAGAGGAGGATATATGGTTTAAAAGGTTGAGAAAGGACAATTAAGTCATGTTTCCTCAAGGTTGTAATAATATCTGCTAGTGATAGTCAGATAACCTTCCTGTACTGGTTTTGTATTCTGGAAAATGGAAGCATGGGATTCAGAGAGACACTGTTTCTGAAGCCAGCTACAAACTGCAAAGGCAGGACAAATGCCTGAGTACACGAGGACCATTCTGAGTCAGGTCATCCCACACTCCTTCAGTTCTGGCAGTCTCCACACTCTGCTGCCAGTCAGATCTTTCTGGAGTCCCGTCCACTGCAGTGGCCAGCTTCTCACTCCCTCACGTGGATGGAGGAATGACAGTTCAAGGGCATTCAAGGTGCCACCTCATGTCATGTGGAATCTGTGCCATTCCACAATTCTTTCAGCGGCATTGTGTCCGGAATGTTTAAAATGCCATTTATCCCCATTCCCTGGGGTTCTGTATGTGCACTTCTCCCCTCTGGAAAGTAGGTTCTATGAGGGTAGGGACCATGCTTATTTTTCTCATCATCATAGCTTTGGGAGCTATGACAGTATCTGGCGCATGACAGATGCTTATTAAAGATGTGTAGACTGAATGGATATATGAGCAACTAAATCAATGACTACCTTTTGTGTGCTGATACCACAACTTGGAAAGCTTTCTTTTCATCTCATTACCTGTAGATGATTTCCATTTCTCCTATCACTTTAAAAAAGTTCTCTCTCTCACACACAGGAAGAATTTGTTTCTAAAGAAACTAATCCATAAACAACTATAGAATTCAAAACAGAACCAAGCTCCTTTCAGAAATGGCAAAACTTACCATAGCATCTAATGGGAAATCAGATACTTGCTGACCATGGGATTCCAGAGACTTGCTCACAGTTTTCTAAAGGACAAATTTGATTGTCTCGCTCTTTTAAATCCCAGCGGTTTTCAGATGCTGTTGCCCAGCTTTAAGATCCTTAGAGGGTGAGTACCATGCACCGTGACTGTGCTCTGTAAGAAGCGCAAAGATGAGAACTGCCGATCAGGCAGCTTTTCAAGCAGTCTGTTCCCAACTCTCCCCATGAGCCACCCTTAGTGTGGGGTGGGACTGTGGCCCAGCCACCTAGAATGCCAGGCATCAGGGGAGCTCTCCAGAAGGAAGTACGTAAGGAATTACATATCCCAAAGCGTCGAACCACCTGTGTTATTTCCTATTGCTGTTGTAACAAATACGAAAAATTCAGTGAATTAATACAGCACAAATTCGTTACTTCCCAGTTTTAGGGATTGGAAGTCTTAAAACCAAGGTGTCTGCAGAGTTTCGTCCCTCCTGGAGGCTCTAGGGGAGAATCCATTTCCTTGCCTTCCTCAGCTTCTAGAGGCCACTCACACTTCCTGGCTCGTGGCTCCTTCTCCACCTTCAAAGCCAGCAGTCTAGCTTCCGTCTCAGTCTCGCTCTCATGTCACCACGTCTCCTTCCCTAATGCAGACACTTGGGGCCACCTAGACAATCCAGGATAATCTCCTCATTTCAGTCCTTAATTTAACCACATCTACAAAGTCCCTTTTGGCAGGTACAGCAACATACTCACAGATTACAGGGATGATGACACGAACACTTTGGGGGCCATTATTCTGCATATCACCCCACGGCATCTGCTTTCTTCCTAATGGCCTCATAAAGGGGCCTTCAGGTGTCCCCCTCTCTCAAGGCTGGGCACACGCACAGGCTGCTGGAAGCGTCCATGCCACTTCTTCCTTCTGAGTGTTCCTAGTCTTCCCAGCCACTTGTGCCTGCTGCTTTCTCCACACTTCCTTGAGCAACCTGGCCACTTTCAGTGCATTCCTTTCTGTTGCCTTACACCATATTTGTGTGTGCATGCATGTTGCTTTTCCTGGCTAACCTGAACTAGAAGATGACTCTGTGCCTTCCTGAGGTCTGGAATAACATAGCAGATTACAGGTGCTCAATGATAGCTGCTAGTACTGGGCAGATGACATGTGAACCACGTCTCCCTGGGCCTGGTGCCCTCCAGATGTTTCCCCCAGAGCTCTGAGACAGCACCCCTCACCCCACGCAGAACACCTCTGCTGGCAAGTGATGGCTCGTTCCCCTGTCAGCTGGTTGGACTCTGCAAGTGCTGCCTCTTAGAAAACGGTGTCCCTGGGGACTTCCGCTGGCCTGGGAAGGGAGCCTGCATTTACGCCTGCAGCTTTCCACCTTGTGCAAGCTGGGCTTGTTATTGCTCTGCTGTTTGCTGTTGCAGCGGCTGCTTGTCTGCAGTGCAAGCTGAGAAGCTCTATCTCCAAGCAGGCTTGGCTATTTCCACTATCATTCTCTTCCTCTCAGGATGCCATCCTCTACACGTGTTGGTATGACTCACTTGGTGCTTGTATTGGGTAAGAGCTGGAGCTTAATGAAAAGGCACTGGCCTAGAACGTCTCAGTCTCATTTTCAGCCACTTCTTGGGTAGGCCTCACATTAGCCCAGACACAATCTTACCTCTCCAGCAGTCAAGAAATGCAGAAAAAAGAATGGTTTAATTGCCTGGCACTAGGGGAAGCTTGGGGCTGAAGCTGAAGTGGATTAAAGGGCAGGGTGGTTTAGGGAATAAAAACAGGACAGCAAAATTTCTGCTCTGACACATTTCCAAATTAATTGGGGAGAAAGATTAAGTTACCAAGTCCTTACAAAATTGCAAAATCTTCTATCAGCAAAGTGCTGTGGACCTGGGAAAAAATAACAGTTTTCATCTGGATCAATCCAAAATATTGAACATGAATTCTTGCAAGTATTAGAAAAATCCCTGGGACAATTTTTCTTATATAATCTCAGAATGGCAAAGACCTTTCTAAATGTACATTGGATCCATAAACCACAAATGAAGCAATAATTAAATTAACTAACATGAAAAGCATTCTCTGTAGCAAAATCTACAATATGTAAAGTAAAAAAAAAATTGCCAAAATGAGATAAAATATTTGTAAATCATATTACAAAGGCTAAGTTCCCAAATGTGTAAAGAATAAGATGAGTCAACAAGGAAAACACTAACGATTCAATAGAAAAATGGGCAAAGGATATAAACAGACAGTTTATAGGAAAGGAAGTGCAGATGGTCCTTCAACATATGAAAAATATGGTCTTTCTTATAATAAGGGAAATGCAACCAAAACAAATGTTTATTTGTTCACCTAAAAATAGGCAAAAATAAAAAAGTTTGAAAATATATTGTGAGGAATCAGCAGCCCACTCATATGTTATCTGTAAAAGTATATATTGATACAATACCAACAGGGAGCCAATTTTCAACATCTACCAAAATTGCAAACATGCCTATTCTGTGACTCAGCAGTTTTGCTAGGAATTTATCCTATGGGTAGTCTCTAACCTATGGGAAATGACATATATAGAACCTTATTTACTGCAGCACTGTTTATATTATCAAAAGATTGGAAGTTATCTTCAATAGAGGAATGATAAATATAGAAGAGTGATGAATTACGATATTTGTACAAAATAGGATTCTGTGCATTGGTTGAAAGGTATGGGGATGCTCTTTATGACAACTGTGGAAATATTTCAAAGATAAATGTTAAATGACAAAAGCAAGGTGCATAAGTGTGTTCAGTGAGCAACATTTGTGCATAAAAAAGGGAAACCTAAGATATAAAAACTCAGCTGTTTTTAAGAATAAGCTCAAATATAGTTCTGGTTGTTTCTGTTCATGCTGTTTTCTTCATGTAGATTGTCCTTTCTCCATTTCTACCTGTTGAAAAAAATTCTTCCAGGACAATTTCAAATATTTCTTTCTTTGTGAATTTTTACTGATCCCTCAATTGAATAAAACTGTAAAATTATTAGAATAATTTAAGGTTTTGGGTGAGGAATCCTTCCCAAGTCAGACAACCCCCAAAATTTATAAAAGAAAAAGATTGGTCTAACATTATAAGAAATGTAATATTTTATATGGTCAACAACATGCAATATGGACTCCACACAAAACCTAATGGACTAAGCACCATCTAATGATGACAGAGGCTTATTGTTTAGATTATATAATTGGCTTCTACAAAAACCAACAAAGAGAAAAGAGATAAAAGGACAAATGCAGTTAGTTAAAAAAAAAAGAAAAGCAAATAAAAATGCTCAATTTTAAATAATAAATATTTTTCTTCTTTGGTGAGCAAAAATTAAAAAGATTTATACTATGGTGTGGGGAAACAGGCAATGATAACGTGGGGATATAAATTGTTAAATTCCCTTTATAGGGTAATTTAGCAGGAGTCATTAAATGTTAACATTATGTATCACCTTCAACCCTAGACTTCCAGCTATCTGTGCTCAGAGATACATGTATGCACATAGATGCACTTATAAGCATAGTCATAGCAACATTTATAATAGGAAAAAAATAAAGATCTCTTAAAGGACCACCAACAGAGGAAAGGGTGCATGAACTATGGCAAATGCATCCCATGGACTGCTGTGCAGTAGTTTAAAAAATAAGGTAGATTTCAACATATTTGCATGAAAAGAGCTCCAAATCAAAGAGCTCCACTGAAGTACAGTATGTAAAATGGTTCCATATGCATATATATTTCAGCTTAATAACAGTAGTTACCTCTAGGAGTAAAACTAGAGGCATGAGGAGGAACTTGATTTTTATGCTGTATACATTTCCAAGGTTGGTTTGGTTTGTTTTGGTGTTGGAAGGTGTGATGGAAAAGAGCAGTTCACACAGCGAGGAGAAGGGATTTGAGCTCAGTTAATTGGTCTCTCAATGTGATGTTTTTTCCACTTTTCCACCAGAATGAAAGAAGCACTTTCTGAGTCAAGAATGAGTAAATAGAAAAATGTATGAGACATTTTCCTCTGGTTATGAAGAACACAAGTAAATTTTCAGAAACTTCTCTTGTAACTAACTTGAATAGCTGATATTGAGAGGGAGACCCATTTATTTTATGAGCACAGAGAATAGCTGCACCTGCCATGACACAGCACATAGATTATACTTTTAAAATCATCTCTAATACCTCATAACTTCTAAAAATTTCCCCTAATTTTTCTTTTTTTTTCCTTCCTTAGTCTCTCTTAATTTTTCTGCAGCTGACTTAACATTTGGAAAGTACTAACCAATGCTGAGTAAAAAAAGACTATTTCTTAACCCTTAAATGACATTTGCCTTAAATTACATTTTAGAATCACTTTAATTTTAAATAATAACACAATATTAGAGGTTCACTTGATGTGAAATTTACTGACTTTTAGGTCCTTTTATTCTTCTTCCCAACCAATAAAGGGCTGTATTTTATTTCCTTTAATTTGCTTTAATTCTTATAGCATGGAGGAAGAGTTTTATATAGGTCATGGACTATATAATAGAATGGAAGGTCATGGACTCTGAAACCCGATATGCCTGAGTTTTCATAGATCTGTGATTTCAAGCAAATTGTCTATTATCATCTACTGAAAGTACCTACAAACGATGACCAAGATAGTAGCAACAGGTCACTCCTAATATCCAGATTATGGTCTCTAATATCATTTCCTACTAAAGAAACCAGGGTTCCTTAGAGAAATGGCTAATTCCAGGTTCTGAGGCCAGATATGTACAAGGGGTGCCAGGAACATATTATTATACTACTGCTGAAAGATGGGAAATTAAAATATTAATATGAATGGTGAATTCAAGTTATATTCCTAATGATACAAAATTTATTAATCACCTATGGAGGATATTAGGGAATGAATTCATTCAGGCTAGCCAAATAACAGCATGATATTTCTCCTAATAGAGGTCTTCCAGCTGTCAACTGAAGAAAGAATAATAAAATTAGAGTATTATAACTTTCCAACTCTAAATGAAATAGTGGATCTAGGGAATGATCATCAATGGCTGCTAAGATCTCAGAAGGAGGTGAACCAGCCTTTATGTGTCTCTCAACAGAAAAACACAGTATCACCCAAGAAGTATCTTAAAAGTAAAAAAATCAAACCTGCATCTGCTCAAACCTTTAGATCTAATTATCAACATACAGAAGATTCAGGAGATGGAAGAATGTGTTAAACAGCACAACAGGGACACAATCATCAAAATTCAGACTTTGTGAAACTGAATAAAATGTTCCTACTTCTCTAGGAGAAGTTGCAAGGAAGAGAAAAAAGAGCCCATAGATTAAAAGAGATTCAAGACATTAAAAGAGAATCAACTGAAATGTATGGACCTCATTTGGTTCTTGATTTAAACAAACTGTAAAAATCATTTGGGGATAATGGGGTGCATGGAGGTTTCTTATATTATTTTTCTGTACTTTTACATATGTTTGTAAAATGTTAAGTAATAATAATACAAAACAACTAACTCCTATTGAATGCTTATTACATACAAGGCACAGTTCTAAGCACTTCACATATTTAAATGGTCATTGAGATGGGTACTCATCTCCACTACTCAAATGAGGAAACCAAGACATAGCATTGTTAAACATCTTGCTAGGGCATACGGCTAGTAAATTATGGTGCTGACAAACTGGGGATTCAAAACCAGGCAGTCTGACTTCAGAACGCAATTTCTAACCTGCATGCTACTACCTCTCATGATGATGGTAGCTTGAACTAGGATGGTGAGTAGAGAGAAGTGGATGAATACAGAGATACTTAGGAGGTAAAACTGATCAGTCTCCATGCTGAATTGCACATGGGACTAAGGGCCAGGGAGGAGTCTATGGTGATATGTTCACTAAAATAGGAAAAGGGAGAGAAAATATTTAGGTTTGAAGGGCAAAGATGACTTGTGTTTGGAGCATGTTGAGTCTGAGGTGCCTTTGGGACATAGGGGTGATGTCAGTGTGGTAGCAGGTAATACAGAGGCACTCTGGTATGTCACTCCCCTCCTCCTCCTTAGAACTGTGTCTGTCTTCTTGAGTTGGGGAAGGGAGACTATTTTTCTAGTTTGTAGTGTCACTTAGCAGTCTAGACTTGTTTTAGAGCTGTTGGTAGTTGTGCCCAGCTTGATGACACCTGCACATTTTGTGAGGACGCTTTTACTCCACTGTCCAAGAAACTGGGAGAAAACAGGTCTATTTATCAACCATGCCTAGAGTGTTTACTGTATTTTGATCACTGTATCAGGAACATTATATCATTTACTCCTCTCTTACACAGTTACTCACACAGTTATAAAGATATTATTCTTCCCAGTACAGAGATGAAGGGAGTGACGGTCAAAAAGACTAAATCACTTTTCCAAAGTTACAGAGCAGTACAGCAGCAGTCTGCATTTCTAGTCTGTGTTCTCCCATTATGCCTCTCTTTTTCAAAGAATGGGCAATGACTTAGGTGGTTCATGGTCATGGCATTTAACTGCAGTGATGCAAAAAGGAAGCTCTTCTGTTGCTATTGTCATCCAGCTTTCTGTTAAGACATGAACAACTCAGTTGGTGCTAATATGTCTTTAATACCTAACACCTGCTAATCTCCATTTTTAACCTAGAGAGAGTACAGAGTCAGGGACTTGAGCAAATAATACTATATAGCAGGAATTCAATCACATTATCTTAATTTCATTATGTTTATTCTTAGGAATACCTTCTTACAAGTGATATTAGTGTTTCTTTATATAGCAATTAAGATTTCATTTAAAAATAAATTTAAATAAAAGAAGTAGAGCTGAAGAAAACTATTACATAAAAAAAGTAATGATGGGTCAGAGAAATGGAAGACAATCATTAGATGACACCAGGCGCCCATGACAGACCTTTGGAAAACAGTGCTCCTCACCATCGTGTCCCCAAGTTACCAGCTTTGGTGCTGGCCTCACCTCTCTTGCAGCAATCAAATGCTTTCTCTTGATCAAGATACGATCCGTTACCATCTCACTTGGAAACTCTTTGTCACTGCTCACTGGTGAATGCAGCTCACCAGTGAGCTCGTCGCAGATCCCACGTGCTTGTGGGCCAGGGGGTATCTTCATTCTGCATCGATCAGACTGGCATGTAGGATGGGGCCCCAGCCTGCAGCTGCTCAGCATGTCTCCCAAGCCAGGGTTTCAGGGAAGAGCTAAGAGCAAAGAGTATGTAAGGCATGGTGGTTAACAGCTTAGACAGCAGGCTACTTTGGAAATCTTAGCATACCCAGGTGATTTTTTTTTTTTACTAATATATATTCTAGAATTAAAACTATATTGGATACTCTAATTTCCATCATTCCTCTTTCCTAAGGCTCTAATCCCCCAGTCTTTTATGATAGTACTATGTCTGCATATTTTGTTCCTTCTTCACCACCATCCCCACTTTCCTGGGACGGAAGCTATATTCAGTATGTTTGTGAGAAATGGTTGTAGATGGCTGCTTTTAAAAGATATTTTTGTGAGTTCTTCTAAACATAGACAAAGGCAATAAAAATTCCCAATGCTACATATATTTTAAAAGACATCATTGTCATATGAAATAATTTTTCTTGTGTTCCCCAAGGAACTGAAAAGTGCATTATAGTCACTGTAGTCCTGCTGGGTAGAGACAGTGTCTTCTCTTTATTCTTTGTTATGCCTGATATTATCTGTTCAGCATATTAAGAAAAGAAATCTGTATCTAGGATAATGCATCTGTATTTCTCTCATTTCCATGAGTACCACAAAGCCAATACTTTCTCACCATTGGCCTTGCAGAGTAAGGTTCAAGTACGATTAGTTTTGTGTTTTAATGTATTCTTTAAGTGAAGGTGGTAAAATATGTCTTCCTAAATCCACAAAGAAAAGGCAGGTTCCATCTTCCTGGGCTGGGTACCCTCAGTACCATGCCAACTATGCTCACAGCCCCTGAGAACCTGGTTTCATCGCAGATACAAGGCAGAAGCCAGATTTGTGCACCTCGGACAAGGTAAATATCCCCTCTGAAAACGGAAACCCATCCCGTTCTCCTACACAAGCGGGATGAGGGTTAGCAGCGGGCGCTGGGGGTGTGAGGGGTGTGGAATGGGAGTGTTTTCCCCCTTCACTGCTGCGGCGGGGACCTTAGGGTCCCCCATCCGCTTGACTCGCTGCCCTGCCCTGGCCATTGTCCGCACACCTCTTCCCTCCAGCTTCCGGGCCTCGGGGCAAGATGATTTGCTGCAGATGACATCAGCCCTGGGCCAACGGCTGGGAGAGCGGAGGCAGCCAACGCGTGAGGATGTGCCGGGTGGTCCTTTCCTCCTCCTCTTCCTCCGGCTCCCTGCCTAGTCTCCATATAAAAGCAGCGCCGCCTCCCCGCCCTTTCTCACTCCCCGCTCCTCTCCGCCCCGCGCTCTTGGAGAGGGCGGAGGGGGAGGTGGCGCGCAGCGCCAGGAGGAGGGGGGACGCAGGGGGCGGAGCGGAGACAGCACCTTCGGAGATAATCCTTTCTCCTGCGGCAGAGGAGAGGAGCTGTCGGAGCCGGACACTTCGCTGAGGCTTAGCGGGCCGGCAGGATGGCGACCGTGGTGGTGGAAGCCACCGAGCCTGAGCCGTCCGGCAGCATCGCCAACCCCGCGGCATCCACCTCGCCTAGCCTGTCGCATCGCTTTCTCGACAGCAAGTTTTACCTGCTTGTTGTGGTCGGCGAGATCGTGACCGAGGAGCACCTACGGCGTGCAATCGGCAACATCGAGCTCGGTAAGAAGCCCTGCGCCCCCAAGGGACGCGCTCGGGGAGACGCGCAAAAGCGGCCCCACCCAGTGCAAGACGGCCACTCTCCTCCTAAGGCGCGCCCCGCACCCACACGCCTCGCCCGCTACCTCCAGCACTCGGTCCGAACTCTGTTCTGGGCGAATTTCGGAAAGTGATGCAAATTATTAGGTTTCAGACCCAGTAGGAGAGCACCTCCTAACCTTTAGGGATCTGTCACCAGGCTGCATCTGCAGATCGAGCAGGCTACCCCCTCTCCCGCTAAATGAAATGCAGGTGTCGAGGAGAAGAGGCTACAATAAAGCCGCAACAGTAGGAAGCAAAAGCGTGGGGGGTACCTGATACAACCTCTCCTTTCAGCCTCCCTCGCACTCCCGCAAAATGCCGGGGCCCGGGCCCGCCCTCGCCGGCTGACCAGAGGCTGCAGCACCATGTGGTAGGGCCCGCGTGGGAATCATCCTCACCACATCCACCTCAGCCCCCAAGAAATGCTTTTTGCTAGCTTAAGACCTCCCAAATTTTCTTTCCCGGGAATGACTAGGCTAGTCCTAGGGCCACGCCCGCTCCCCCCCCCACCCCTCGGGACGCAGAGATGGAGAACCTCCTGCGCTTCGTTCCCAGACAGCGCCCGCCTCGCTACCGCCCCTGGGACCTTGGCTGCAGCTTTCAGAAAGGACAATGGGACCGAAGTTGTGGGGTGGGGCTTCTTTTTTTTAGTCTCAGCTTCGGGAGTGATGGCTTAGCGGGAAAGTAGGGAGAGGCTCGGCGGGTAGGGCCAGGCGCGCCCGGTGCGCGCACTTGGAGCGCGCTCTGCAGAGGCCAGATAGCGGTTCGCCTGGAACCCAGGGCGGGGTCTTGAGGGTCCGGCGGGCGCAGCCTCGGGCTGGCGGACCGACCCGCCCCCCAGCCCCACCCGGGCTGCCGCAGTGCCCCCACCCTCCCGTCGCACCTGCCCCCCGCACTGCGGCGCCCCTATCGGGCGCGGCCAGCTAGGCGTGCGCTCCGCGGGGACCTCGGGCTTGGGGGTGCAGCGTATCCCCGCCTCTCCTTCAGCCCGGCTTTGTTGCGCTCGAAGTCCCCGGGTAGGCACCTCTGGTCTTTGCCTTTGCCTTTACCCCGGGGTCCTAGATCTCCCTTCGCCCCCGACAGAGGTCGCCGGGTCCCTCTACAGCCCAGCCTGCGCTCTAGTCTCTTGGGGTGGTGCCGAAGCCTTTCTGCCTGGAGACACTGGGCGGTGGGCGTGGTGCAGTCCGCACTGCGGTCTCTACGGCAGCCCGAGGCGGACAAAGGGCGTTCAAGCAGCCCTCTCCCTACTCCCGTCCCCGCAACCCCAAAGACGAAAGAAAAACCTATTTCAGTTGAAAAAATTAATGCTTGTCATTTACCTCTGCATTTGGAAACGGCCGCTGGTCCCCCGAACAAAAGGCTACAGGGTGGGGACTGGAATTGCGGACCTGGTTCTTTTGTTTAACTTTAAAGCAATGCTTTTCCCTTTCAGCTTAAAAAAAAAAAGTGAGCAGAATGCGGTCATGCTATTTCATTCGAAAAAAATTCAGTAAGAGATTTCAATAGTGATTCTTTGAGCACGTCAATAACCCTTCATTTTCAAACTATACGCCTTTGATCTTCTGATCTGTTCTAATTTAGTTTATTCGCACATTTTCTTCTTGGAAAATTTCACACGTACTGACTTTTGGGTGTGGCTACTGTATGAATCAATGACTTTGGATTTTATAAAAGATATAATTTTTCAGCACCATTGCCAAGGAATAATATAATACATTAGGAGGGTTATTCTATCGATAAAATGTTCATAATCACCTATTGCGGTGCCAGGAGAGGGACCATCACCCCCTTTTTAGAGATGGGGGCCCAGAGAGTCAGAAAGAATAAAGGGACCGGCCCAAGGTCACAGGACTGGTAAGTGACCCAAGTGCCAGCACTGCAGCATTACTGGTTTTCTGGCCGTGTCACTGATAGTGCCGGGCAGGCTAACATCAGAGGGAGATCAAACAGCAGCTTCCAGAGCTGCCTTTGTAGAGTCATCCCCTTGTGGGCAGCGCCCTACGCAGGGAGGTGGTTGGCAATCCCCTGCCGACCATAATTATCGTCCTGCTTTGTTAGTCTGCGGATCATCCCTTCAGCCCCCATTCCTTAGGGGGGTTATTCAAGCCGCTTCCGTGTGAGAATAAAATGGACGCATCCAAGTACTTCTGTGAAGTGCTCTGTGTTTTTACTTTTACACTACTAGTATTTACTGATAAAATGAAGATGTCTTCTTACTTTCTAAAAAATTTAATAATTTTATTGACGCAATATTTAAAGAGGAAAAGACACAAACACACAGGAGGAGCACAGTGAATTGTCACAAAATGGACACACCTGTTTTACCCAATTCAAGAAACAGACATTACCAGAATCCTAAAAACGCCCTCATGTTCCCTTTCCTATCACTCTGCCTTCCTTGTTTTTAATTCCCTAATTCGGTCGGGTTTTTGCACAGAACTCCGAAATGGCTGTATTGATCCCATTAAGAATCAGCTGAGTGAGTGAACAGAGCCATTTCCTTACTCACAATAACAGATGCCGCTCTTCCTCTGGAGGCTGTCCTCCTGGGTCCTGGGGTGTCCGATGCAGCTCAAGCTGCGCGGCCTTCAGTGCTAAGTGAGAACGCTGCTCCACGGTCTGTCAGGCAGTCTGAGATGACTTGGCAACGGGGCAGGCCTCCTCTGTTTCCCTGTGCCTGACGCTGCTGCCTCAGCTTCAGGTCGGCCTCCTCCAGAGGTCACTCGGGTATCACTGCTGTTGTCGCTGGTGGTCCTGGGCTGCCTTGCGTGAAGCCCCAGGGGGTTCTGCTCGATTGTGCGCTGCAGGTGGGGAAAGCTGCCCCTCACTCTTGCTTCCTGTTCTCGCTCCTCCCACTGATTGAAGGTGATGCTCTGTGGGTTTGGAGACCCTGGTGACTTGGATTTTTTGCCATCTGATTACTGAGGGCTCTTTGGGGAGCCTGGAAAATAAATCAGGGGGAAGATGGTAATGCAATAAATCAATAGGCCTGAAAGATCCTGAAGTGGAAGCTTAGGTGATGCTTGCTTCTTGAAACCAAGGAAGAGAGATGGTCACTCATTTTCTCAGTTGTATTCAAAAAGCGTAATGTAGGGTTTGGTCATTTCTTCTCAAGTTTGAAACAACAGTCGTTCCTTGAACTGGTCTAGCTTTAGTTAGTTATGCAGGACTTTTATGCCAGACTATTGTTGCAGCCAACAATTACCACTCCTTGGCACCTCCTTTGCCCCTTCCTAATTAGCTCCCAACATGGACTTAACATCCTTTCCCATTTTTTTTTTATCAAAGTATCATTGATATACAATCTTATGTTGGTTTCACATATACAACACAGTGGTTCAACAGTCACCCATACTATTAAATCCTCACCCCCTGTAGTGTGGTCACTATCAATGTAGTAAGATGTTACAGATTCATTAACTGTATTCTCCATGCTGTACTACTGTCTCTGTGACCAACTTATATATGATTGTGAATTATTGTGCCCCTTTATCGATACCCTTCCCACTGCCCCCTTCCCAACCCTTCCCCCTTGGTAACCACTAGTCTCTACTCAGTGTCTATGAGTCAGCTGCTATTTTGTTCCTTCTGTTTTGCTTTGTTTTTATACTCCACATACAAGTGAAATCATTTCAGCCGTGCCCATTTTTCACAGAGACCCTACTCCTCTGGTTTGTTTTAGGACGTAGACTTCACACATCCATGCCTAGCAAATTGAATTCTACAGCCTTGTGAAAAGAGTTTTCATTGTTTCATTTTATTGTTTTAAAGGAACTAAAACATATAAGGAATACTAAGTGTCAGTTTGGTGCTTTGAATTGCTGTTAAAGAGTAACTTTCCTCTACTTAACATTGGGAATCAGCAGGATTTGTTCATAAAAAGATAGATGTGTGTAACACATACTGCTCTGGATTTTTAGATATAAATTTAGTTGATTACATTGTAACTTCCTGGTGTCCCTATATTGAATGTCTTCAGTCTAAATGACAGGGAATTAAGAAGCCAGGAGTGATTTGGGGGGGTTAGTTCTCAATTTAATTTAAAAAGAAAAACACAACACATGGTGGAAGTTAAAAGATATGTTGGAGAGTGTTAAATTTATTGTATTTTTCTTTATTCTTTCCAAAGTCAAATGGCAGATGGATTTCTGCTTGGACTGATTCATTGCTATTATCTACTAAGGGTTTTATGATCCATGCTGAAATATAAGCCAGTTGCCTACCTTAAGGTCATTAAAATTGATGATTCATTTTTAATCTTCTCTAAAGGCTTACTTTTAAAATAAGTTCTCTTACACCAATAAACAAATTATTTATAAATCACTTTCTTTTTTGTTTCTAATGTGATATGCTATCCAAGACCTAAATTACTTATCATCAATGCTTCAAAATGATGAGGTCTATATATAAGATATTGTTGGCAGTACACATTACAAATATATATGAACATCAAATTGTTGGCTTAAAAAAAGGAAAAAAGCAAATTGAAGGTTATGTTGAGGGAAAAAATAGGAAAATTTTCTTCAAGAAATGAAGCATTCTTGAATTTAGCTCCTTTGTTTTAATTGTTTCTTTAGTTTTTTATTCTAATATGACTTCAGATCACTTTTTAGCACAATCTTATTGATTTACAATTACAAATACAATCTTTTGGTTATAGGCTAATCATTTAATTTAGATACTTGGCAAAAAAAATTCAAAGCCTGTATCTCAGAGGGAGCAACTAACTTGTTAAGGCCCAAATAACTGTCAGGTAGAACCAACCTGTCATTTCAACAGGTAATGCCTGGTCATTCATTCTGCTTTCTTCAGTCTATTGTCTCTTTTAAGAATATAGACTTTAACCTTTAAATGGGAGGTGCTTTTTTTGGATTGTTGGTTTAATTAAATACTCCTGTAAAATGCTTACATGATCGATAAACTTGGCCAGATCTAACTTGAATAAAGCTAGGGAATCTGGCTGCTCATGTTCACCCTGACTTGCCCTGTGATAACGGCCCCCTCTTCCCCCTCTCCCTCACTACCCCAAACACACACAACCTTTTCTTTTCTCCTTTTTCCATCTGTAAACTTCTTGTGCACCTTGCCTGCTCTTTGTGCACTGCCATCCCCTGAAGTCCGAGAACTGATATGGAAAGATCCTTTGTTAACCCCTGGTCAGTGTGACTGAAGAACTGGCTGAGAGGCAGTGATGATACTTGCTTCCAGGCTGGGCAACAGCCCCAGATGAGGTGGTGGAGACCCATAGGCCAGCTTCCCAGGGATGACAAATGCCCTCGGGGCCCAGGAATTTAAAAAGTGGAGGTTGATCTCCTCCAGCTAGTGGAGTTCTGTTCTGCCTGCGCTTGGGTAAGCCAGTAAGGGCCACAGTCTTCACAGAGTGCTGCGAGAGTGCAGCCTTGGGGAGGAGCTTGACCTGGCGGGTACTGGGGGAATAGTCAGAAAATGGCCAGGAATTTATCATAGCTTCTCTACCCCCCATTAGAGACCAGGGTGATATGCTCCTGAAAGCATATTTAGAAACTGTGTGCCAACACCCTGCCCCCCTCCCCTGCCTCCTCCGGCCATGAATTCAGAGAAAGGAGAATGTGGGAAGAGCCAAAGAAGATACTCTTCTGTCCTATAAGCGTTAGAGGGCCCACTGTTGGCTTCCTTCTAGGCACAAAGGGGGCACGCATGAACCTATTAAATGCAGTATGAACCTTCATTGAGAAATGCTACTTCCCTTTACTAATACTCCCCAGTAGAAGGTACAAAGTAATTACAAAGGATTTTGTTTCTAAAATTGGTTTAGAAAGTGGCCTGGTTCCAAAATCTTCCTTTCCAACTAAAATAACCACTAAACCAATTGTAACCTTTATTTTATAAGTGGTAATAGTAATTATGCATTGTTAAGACATTGTTTGGCTGGAAATTGCTCTCTTGAAAAGAGAATCCTAAATTTTTAGTTTCATTGGGAGTGTAAAAATGAGAAATATTATTTTTATCAGCTGTTTACTAGCATAATTTAAAAATTAAATGGCTTTTCTACTGTTTCGTACTTTTCCCATTGCTGAATTACAAATCGTATCACTAGAGTTTATGAAACATAAAGCAAACACCCAAACAGTTAATTGCATACGTCAGACAAATTAACTGATGCCAAGGGGAAAATGGCAAAAAACAATGAAAGAGCAAGTCTGCCTATAATCCCAGATGAAGTCATTCAAGTGATGTAGCAATTTGGACATTACTTAGAACAAAGGTAGAAAAATCATATGACTATAATTAACTACATATGTCTCATTATTAACCTATTGTCCCAACTTGACAAGCCAGAAGACAGAGTGGAGCTCAGACCTGGGGCACAGATAATCCAGTCAACAGTTACCAATTAAGCAGCTCAGACAGGAGTGCAAAGATTTTTCACACTCAACCAGTATATCGTGTGTATGTGAAGTAACTAATGAATTCAGACCTCTCAATCTGTCAAGCTTTCTGTGAAACAGAAAGAATCCATTTATCATATCTTCACTAAAAAGATCCACAAAATCTTTTTTTAAATTTTTTATTAAGGTATTATTGATATACACTCTTATGAAGGTTTCACATGAAAAAACAATATGGTTACTACATTTATCCATATTATCAAGTCCCCACCCATACCCCAATGCAGTCACTGTCCATCAGTGTAGTAAGATGCCACAGATTCAGTTTGCCTTCTCTGTGCTACACTGTTTTCCCCATGATTCCCCACACCATGTGTACTAAACATAATATTTCACAATTCCCCTTCTCCCACCCTCCCACACCCTCCCCTTTGGTAACCACTAGTTCCTTCTTGGAGTCTCTGAGTCTGCTGCTGTGTTGTTGTTCCTTCAGTTTTGCTTCGTTGTTATACTCCACAAATGAGGGAAATCATTTGGCACTTGTCTTTCTCTGCCTGGCTTATTTCACTGAGCATAATATCCTCCAGCTCCATCCATGTTGTTGCAAATGGCAGGATTTGTTTCCTTCTTATGACTGAATAGTATTCCATTGTATATATGTACCACATCTTCTTTATCCATTCATCTACTGATGGACACTTAGGTTGCTTCCTTATCTTGGCTATTGTAAAAAGTGCTGCAATAAACATACGGGTGCATATGTCTTTTTGAATCTGAGAAGTTGTTCTTTGGGTAAATTCCAAGGAGTGGGACTCCCAGGTCAAAGGGTATTTCTATTTTTAGTTTTTTGAGGAACCTCCATATTGCTTTCCACAATGGTTGAACTAGCTTACATTCCCACCAGCAGTGTAGGAGGGTTCCCCTTTCTCCACATCCTCGCCAGCATTTGTTGTTCTTAGTCTTTTGGATGGTGGCCATCCTTACTGGTGTGAGGTGATATCTCATTGTGGTTTTAATTTGCATTTCCCTGATGATGTGGAGCATCTTTTCATGTGCCTGTTGGCCATCTGAATTTCTTCTTTGGAGAACTGTCTCTTCATAGCCTCTGCCCATTTTTTAATTGGGTTATTTGCTTTTTGGGTGTAGAGGCATGTAAGTTCTTTATATATTTTGGATGTTAACCCCTTGTCGGATATGTCATTCACACATATATTCTCCCATGCTGTAGGATGCCTTTTTGTTCTGTTGATGGTGTCCTTTGAGATCCACAAAATCTTAACAGGCCTTTCTTGTTAACATTTAAATACTCCATTAGCACAAATGTAAACTGAGGCTGTTGATGTTTCCAGGGAGACCTGTAAAATTCTCCCTTATAATTTTAGCCTCTTTGTAAGAATATTAACTCTTTGCATGGATTGTATGAGAAATTTCTGCCCCTATTTAGTGGACATATATCTATTGGAAAATATTCCTTATAGTTGAAAAGGTGTTTGGTGTATAGTCTGAAGAAATTTTAGATGTGCAGTCAACTGAGTTTCCGGAATTTTTTGTAATTTGTGTATGTGTGTATGTATAAATCTACTTTGATTCTTTGCAAGAAAGGAAAGCTGAACAAGGTATAAATGGGGATACATGCAGATATGCATTAAGGATTTAAAGGTTTGTTTAAATAATACACTGCTATTTATACTCCCAAATCTGTATGCATGCCTAATGACCAGCAAAAATGATTAAATGACCTGGTATGAAGAGTTCATTGGCTGTGTTATACCCAGAGGTTTGAGCCCCTGCCCTTAGTAGCTATACAGTAAATGATTATTGTTCCAGAGATGTGTTCCTGGCTTTTGAAGATGCTCCATGGAAAGGTAAAATCATGGATATTATACAGTGGTCCAACCATAGCCATCTATTTGGAAAAACATAAAAACACATAAAAAGCAAAGGCACACTCTGGAGCTCTGTGGTTCCCCTGTTTTCCCTGGCTTGCTCCCCAGATCTCCCTTCTTTGAGTCCTCTGGGCTCCCCTCTGGCCATCCACTCTGGAAGGGCAGGAGGAGGAGGAAGAAAGAGGTGGGGTCAGCACGAGGGGCACTGCCTAAGGAGGTGGGGGCAGCAGTACCCCGGCCCTCATGTCCCTCCCCCACTCTTCAGCCTGGTGAATGGAAGCTGAAACTTTTGTGGGAACCCACAATTTATGGTCCCCAAATCTGTAGAAGTGTTATAAAGTGTAAAAAGTTGCCACATTTCTTTGCCTCTGGATAAGAAAATTCAGAACAACTAACAATTGTGAATAGAAGAGCTGCCTGCCAAGCTAGTCAGGTAAAACAAATGCCTGGGAGGACAGACAGGCCAAGTCTTTATGACTGAGATCCAGCCTTCTTATCAAAGATCACACAGATTTTGGATTGATATCCAGGGGTTGGGAAACCAAGGTCAAAATGGGGTGGGTAAGGAAAAGAAACCATACTTGCACATGGGGTCCGTATGTACTTTGCAAAAGCATCTTTTGAAAACAAAAGCCTGGCCTGGAATGCCAGCCCCCACACCTCTGGCTTCCCCACCCTCATTCTGCAGTCTACGGTCCACCTCCAGGTAGCCCATGGGAAAGCTAGAGATTGTCAGGTGGCCTCTTAACTACTACAGAATTCTCCATCTCCCTGTTTTTTTCTATTCTCTCCCTGGAGTAAAGCCTGTCATTTTCCTAATAACTGTTTTCTTTTACTCTCCCAGAAAAGCTGCATTTACATTTTATGAGGGGCAGAAGTTCAGTCCACACTGGTAGTTATCCCTCCCTTGAGGCTTGGTGGAGAGACCTCCCTGGCCCTCCCATTTTGTGGGCACCCACTGCTAGCCACCAGGCACTTCAGAAAAGGAGTTTCCACATTGTCCCATAAAAGCCTGAGAAATGTTACAGTGATGTTTTCCAAACCAGTCTGAAATGACTAACTGGAAGTCTGTCAACTCTCTTCCTTTCCCTCCTTAGGAATCCGATCTTGGGACACAAACCTGATTGAATGCAACCTCGATCAAGAACTGAAACTTTTTGTATCTCGACACTCTGCAAGATTCTCTCCTGAGGTCCCAGGTGAGGCTTTGGCTCACAGCTAGTCAGCCTAGACTTTGGAAGGTCAAGGGACAGGCCATTGACTGGAAAATGTTGCCTGGGGCATCAAAAGGGCTTCCTCTTATTGCTACATCTTTCCTTGTATTTGTTACTATCAATTAGGTTAGCCGGAAGCCACATTTTATAAGTCAACTCAGAGTTATCACTGTAAGGGTTATCTATTTTGTGGATTCTTAGAAGTATTTGAATTCAGGGGTAATTTTTTTTTCCCTATCTCTCTGTATTCTGTGACTTTAAGGGACTGCAAACTAGTTAAATGTTAATTTTATTCAAATGATGTTATGAATACAAATTGGATGTACCCAGAATCCCACAATCCCCTTCCTTCCCAAGAAAGAGTTAACATCTGCATTTCAAAATGAAATGTACATCATCCTTTTATCATCACATTATTACTCACTTTTCTTAGTGTGGGTGAAAAAGTCTGAAATTCCAAACTACTGTTAAAATAGCCTTTTTTTCAGAGATGAAAAAAGAGTACTACAGAATAATTAAAGGTAAGGACACAAAAATTTGTCTTACTACCATAACTGCCTCACTGGGGTTGTACTCTGACCTATGTCTCCAGTCCTAGGGATGTAGTCAGCCTCATCCGTACTGTTTTCCTTTTGTGAGCAGTGAGTGGCCCATACGTCTCCCAGCTGGTCACATTTAGGGATTCTGAGCAGAGTTACTGGCCCATAAAGACTCCAACCTGAGATGCATCTTCAAAGGCTCTGCCATTAATCTATCATAGACACTGTATTGCATTTTATTTCTTGAATATCACTTAAATTTTAGGTAAAACAGAGAAAACTCTTTCCTATCTACATCATTTTGTTATATAGTTGCTAATTTTATTGGCATTGATATAAAATCAGGAATGGGGTCAGCCTCTTTTGACTGACGACATCATATTCCATTGGCCTTGCACATACTGAGATTTGAAACCACTCACAGAACATCATCGTCTTTAGGAGTCACACTTGGCCGCATCTATATGTCCATGAGACCATCCCAGTTCTTCTCTTTGAGTTTGATGTTATAATAAAATACCATACA
Organism: Smutsia gigantea; assembly: GCA_032199065.1. Classification (NCBI taxonomy): domain Eukaryota; kingdom Metazoa; phylum Chordata; class Mammalia; order Pholidota; family Manidae; genus Smutsia; species Smutsia gigantea. The sequence continues at coordinate 207,003 of JAVSCE010019754.1, read as the reverse complement.
TTTCAGTTATCCAAATGAATTGTAGCTTTCAAGCACAGAATTGAGTAAATGTGCTAAGAAAAATAAGAACTGGTTCACAGAAGTTGAAGTTGCTGCAAAGTTGCATGAAAAACCAGCTCTTAAGTAACTTTGCATTGAGGAAACCAAAGAGAATGATCCAGTGGCTGTCAGACAGCAGGAGATTTGCTGGAGTAAAGGTATGGTATATATGGTTGTTTCTTTGTTTCTCTCATTGCCACTCTGTTGTATTTTACGTCTTGCACATCGCCATAACTTTTAAAATCGTCTCACAAAAACAGAAATAAGGGAGTACCCATTTCCAATAATTCTGTTTCAAAATGTAAAAGCCAAGCTTTTATCTATTTTCTGTAGGTGATCTGGGCTTTTTTACTATGACTGTTAGACTTTTTTTTTGTAAATGAATTGTGTGATTCCCATTGTGTTCACTCATACTTGGTTGGGTTGCCTATGGAATGACAGCTGTGTATTGCAAAACGAAATGCCATAAAAATGGCTGAAGAATTCGCCATTTTTGGACCAAAGACCTAGTATTACTCTGTGGACTAGGAAGGTCAGGCCCCCCAAACCGCCGCATTAGCCTAATACACCCACTTCTCCCTCCCTTGCCTGCTGCCCCCACCCAGCAAGGAATGGTACCTGCCTAGCTGTGTCCGTGCTGCAGAGTGAATGCTATGTTCTGAGATGGGTCGCTGGACACACAGCAACCCTGCCCTTCCTGCTGACTCCAGGCAGGGCGGATGCTACGACCTCCCTGCTCGAGCCTGCCAGTGCACGGTGCGGGGCCAGGCCTCCCCCAGGAACCTGGCATCCAGAGCACGGCCACTGGGTGCTGCCTGTTGTGGGGAGAACTCCCGGTCGCATGGGATTTCTAACCAAGATTACAACAGGTGATAAAAGCACATGTCAGATTCAGTTTCAGCTAAGTGTGATTTAGGGAGAAGAGACTTTATGTTAGAGGACAAGGACGCAAAACTGGGGTGAATACAGATCACAGGGCAATTGCTAGACTGGGCCCAAGGAAGCTTTTAGCTTTTCCGGAACAAATTGGACAGGTCTGGGGGGAAAATTTGAAGTCTGTTTTTAGGTGGGTCCAAGTTTACTGGTCTCTTCCTCCTTCATGGAAGTTCTGGAGAAGCTAATGCATGTACCTCAGGCCCCCTAAAGTGGAGTCCACTGAATCTCTGCATTTAGAGAGCCAAGATTCTAGGTTAACTTAGAGACAAGGAACAAGATGAGGGATGGTCCCCCTAAAAAAAAGCCATTCATACAGTCAGTTAAAAATACTTAAATAGCACCTATGATGTGCTAGGCACATGGGGTGGGAGAGGAAACACACCGTGATGAACACAGCAGACAGTTCATTCCCTGCTTTGTTGATGTGTATCTTGTGAGAGGAGGCCACCCGACAATCACACGCGGACCAGCATCCACTCCAGCACCTGCATCAGATCCAAACAGGTTTTGGTTCTGTTTTATTTTTAGGCTAGCAGAGTTAGAGTAAAATACTCATCGTCTCTCCAGACACAAGTAGATTAGGAGCTAGGGTTGTTTGCATATTCATGTTGTGATACCTCTACCGTTGTTCTTAAGAATTGGTGATCGCTTATAGAGCCTGGAGAGAGCTTCATAGGCATCTGCAGGTTAAGCAGGCGGAACAACCAGATTTATTCCCTTGTAATGGTTTACCCCTTATACTCATTTTAGAACAGGATTTTGAGCTGCCTACTGGCTATTTCTTCAGGATTGCGGATCTCATTCAAGACCACTCCAAAAGGTTTAGTCACCTTGAACAAATATCCTTTGAGCAGGAGTCTGGAATATGAGTACTTTCTGCACACAAAGTGGGATTGTATAGTATGAATAGTGAGGTCTTGGGTCACCAGCTCCCCAGAAGGTGAGCCCTGGGATGGCTAAGCCCCATCCAACTCTGGCATGCTCTAAGTCGTGGAACGGCCAGTCATCTAGGACCATCTTTTACTCTCTCAAATCTGTTGCAGCCTTGACTTGCCGAAAGATCATTCAGCAAATATCTGCTGTGAGCCTAGGGCAGGGTTCTGCTGATTAGCCCCAATATTAAACCATTCCTGCCCACTAAGCTGGGCTCAAGAGAGACCAGTTATTTTGAGAGAAAAGGTCAGGTTCTCCTTTATGAATACTCTCTGGCCTTTCATGCACGTGAAAGTTCAATAACTGAGTCTTTTCAGAATCAAAAAGACTTTTCCTTTTATTTGCACATTCAAAGACTATCATAAAATTTTTATTTGTATATTACAGCAAGTTTTTATACCATAAGCATGTTGGATGAGAATCATTTTTATAAGTCTCAGCACAGGAGGAGAGCTAGGCTTACTGTACTATATAGAATTTAGTTCATTCTCCTTTCCTGTTTGTGTCTTTCCCTAATTTAACTTCAGATCTATTTTGACAATAGGGGAGGATATCTCCTAGAGGTTATAAGAAGTGCCCCTTGATTATCTGTGTTAGACCTAAGACATCATTTCAAAACATTCCGAGGATAAGGGACAGCAACCAGCTGAAGTTAATTTCAATTTTCCTTTTTTTCATCATCTTGCCACTTCTGTCTATTAAAATAAGTAAACATTTTTTATAACCCAAATCCTTACCAGTAGCATAACATAAGGATGAAGAGTGAAGTTTCTGGAGCCAAACTCCCTATGTTTTGATCCTAGCTCTGACATTTATTTGCTGTAGGATCTTGGGACAAGTAAGTTCCTTAACCATTCTGTTGTTGTTTGTAAAGTGGAGACAATCACTTCTACCTCATAAGGTTTTCAGGAGGATTCATAAATTTCAGTGCATGTAAAGATCTTGAAATGGTGCTTGTCACATAGTAAAACAAGAAATGTAGACTATCATTAAAATGATCTCCCTTATGAAAATCTATTTGTCTTGCATATTTGGAGGTTATTATAACCTATGGGAAATACTGGCTTCAGATGAGCCCTGGCTTTCTTTTTATAATACTTCCTGAACTTATATTAAAGATGTTTCTCAGAGAAACAATTGCCTCATCATTATCTGAAGGCACATAGTTTCTGATTCTGTGTAGGGGGAGCAACATCCTAGGACTGAGTTTAGGAAGGTCCTTGGGTACAAAAGCCAAAAGGAGGCACAAAGGTGCTGGCCTAGCAGAACCTTAGTGCAGGTTGGAGACCCTTTGCAAAGTGGTTCTGTTGGTGCCCAGGTGAGGATGCTGATATGGGTGAGGCTGCTAATCTGCCTCCTTGCTGTGATAACCCATCCATGGGTAACTTCTTTTTTTTTTAATAATTTATTTTGGTATCATTAATCTACAATTACATGTGCAATATTATGGTTATTAAACTACCCCTTCATCAGATCCCCCCCACCCACCGCATTACAGTCACTGTCCATCAGCGCATGGGTAACTTCTTATACCCCATTCTACCCCTGTGTTCTCTCTTCTACTCTCTCTAATCAACAAGTGACTACAGAGACTTTGTTTTAGGAAACTGAGATTTCTTGTGGTTTGTTTTCTTAGTCAATTGAATAAATAGTAAGAGCTTGGCATATTTATACTTTGTCAATAATGTTATAACTTCAAGATCTTTGAATTGAAGTCATGAGAATCCTCTTCTCCCTTTGACATTAGTGAGGCAAGGTTTTATAATATTTGCCAGTAAAATTGTAGGAAAATGCTAAAATGCTCTTAAAAGAAGTTCTGAGAATATTTTTAGTTGTCTTCTCTGTTTAGACTTGTATGTTTAGTCTGTTGTCATATGGAATTATAGCTTAATTGTATGTGCCTAGGAGGCATGAACTGCTCTAGGACAGAGAATAATGAGTGTGTTTTCAGCCCAGCTCCCAACCTTTCAACAATAAAGCACACAAGTATTTGTTCACTTGCATTCAAGAGGCTGACTTACCCTCAGGGATCCTGTGCTTTCAGAGCGAGCTGATACTTTCTCTTCCGGTTTTCTTTCTCGGGGCACCTGCACTGGTACAGGGCTTGCCCACATGCCCACTCTGTTCATCATTTCCTCATTTCATCATCATCCAGGGTCATGTGGGATATCTGGTGTTAGAAGAAACTGACCAGTAGAGATCCTTGTTTTTGTTGAAGTGACCAGACTTCTGTTGAACATCCCTGGAGGTCAATGCTGCTGGCCTGCTGGCCTTGGAAGGGGACTCCCATTTTAATGCAAAGCACTCGCCTTGTCTTTCTTCCTCTTGCCCTCTGCCCTCCGCCTTCCCAGTTGGGCTTTGGCCCCCGCTCGCGCCCCAGCGCCCCCATTCATACACTGCATTGCAAGCAGCGAACTGCCTGCTCCCCCCCGCCCCTCACTGCATTCATAAAACAGTGAAAGGGCCAGGCTTTCCAAGAGCCAGGATTTTGTAGTTTGTGCAACACAGGGCCTAATTCCTGCGAAATTTACATTTTGCTTAACTTTGACATTTGGGGAATCTTTTAGATCTTCACATGCAAACGGGATTTTTTTCTGGTGCAAGTGCAGCCAACAGGGAGGAATAAAATGATGCTTCATTGGCATGTCCGTGTGCCTTCAGTTCTCAGGGGTGTTAATGATGGCTCGTTCAGACCACCCTAGGAATACCTATTCATCTCGCTCTTTAGAGCAAAAAGGATGTAGTACTCTGCCAACTGTAACGGCTCTCAAGCGGTTCCTAATGGGTACTGGGGAACCGCTCAGCGTAGATACACATAGGCAGGAAGGTGGCAGAGAATTGGCTGCCTGGGCCCAGTAGCCACTTTGGGGAATGTCAGTAACCCCGACATCAAACCCAGTGAAGTGCATCCCAGAACAGCTGCTGCCACTGCCACCCTAGGACAGCTTCTCATGCTCACTGTCAGGGGCTTTTGTCTTCATTTCCAGAGACCAAAGAAAGCCCATGCCTTTCACTCGTAGAGTTTTTGTTGTTCTCTCTCTCTCTCTCTCTCAGCGAACCCCCAAGCAACTACAGTTCCTTTAATTTTCATTGCCTGCTTTTGCATCTTCTCTCTGGAGCATGTTGTTCGGTGTCTATGGAAGCATGCTGGAAGTAAGGGTGGAAGGTGAGGAATAAAGCCTAGACTAGTCGATTTCCTTAAAAACATGCCAGGGACTATATTTAAGTGTTACGAATAAGGAAGGAATTGTAAACGGAATATGTGAAGAGTAAGGTGTCCCACTGTTTATAATTAATAAAATAAGTTATTCACAGTTTTAAAAAACACTAATGAAGAGTATTTTCTTAATTTAAGAACTGTGTGAGAGAGAGAGAGAGACAGAGACACGCGGAGAAAGAGGTAGATTTACTCAAATTCCTAAAGAAGACAAGGGGTGAGAATGGAGATCATAACAAGCATTGCATTTTGATTGTTCGACCACAGACTTAGTCGCAATGACAAAGGTCACCCAGGTGCCAGCACCCCCACGCCTAGCCACAACCCAGGACTAATTAAACGCTACCCCGGCAACGAGCAAGTATCCCCAAACATCATACTCCAGGGCTTACGCCTTTTGTTTTCAGCTGTGGTCTGAGGGCAAGTTCTGTTTCGTGTGCAGCCAGACTTCTCGGTCCTGGAGATATGTGGGAAAGTAATGTGCCCCTGGGGAAGCACGCTTAAAAATGGATCACAGGGGCTGGAAATATTTACATAAGAACAAGACAAAAATTGTTATTTTGATAAAGTATTCCAACCTATGTTAAAGACTTGCCTATAGTCAGGACTGGTGAGATGACTGCTTACAGAAAATTCAACGAGAGAGTCTACGTATGATTTAAAGATAAAATGATCTAATTAAAAATGAACACGAAAAGCCTAGGGAAGGCAGTGTTTTATTGGATGTAGTGCCTCTCTACAGTTGCACCACACATCATTTTAAAGATTCACACTGAAGCTGATTCTAAAAATTGCCCTATGGAGTCAATTGCTGGGGTTTCGGAAAATTATGAGCTTCCCGAGGACTGCTTTGGTTTGGAAAGTCCTCTCAACCTGCCCTTTGCCTGCCCTTTCTTTCTGAATTAAACAGGTTTTCGGAAGCTATGAGTAAACAAGCTACAGTTGAACATTTTGGACCAAATTCACAGATTCCTTGTTTGCATCTCACCTAGGTGGTCTGGGGAAAGAATCGTTGCTCTCCGGAGGGCAGTGTTTTTAGCGTGCCTTGTTCCAAAAGCACTGCTTCATATAGATGTTGCTTCTTGGTTCCTGAAATGTCAGTCAGGGGAAATGTCACAGTGGGGACATTAACTTGATAGTAATGAAGCTAAAGATGGAATAAATTCTGCAACCCAGGCCCACTCTCCCGGTGCAGAGCTCCTCAGCCACTTACTCACTTTGAGCAGCTGTTGGCTGCCCTCTAAACTCTCACCTGGAAGTTTTGACGTTTGTGAAAGACCAGGGAGACAGGTGAGAACTGCCTGATGGACCAACCCCCCTTTCCTGTTCCTGTGCATGCATGAAAAAAAGGGAGAGAAGGAAGGATACCTTACATTCTAACCCATGGGAAAGGAGATGATCTTTTCACAGTAGATGGTATATCATTTTAAAAGATGCTCTATTATCAGCCAATTTGTCATTAAAAATGTACATAGTATTTCCTACAGCTAGACTGTTCCAGTTCCTAGCCCTGTGGCCATAGAAGATGTATAAGTAATCCTGGCCTCAGAGTTGTTTACAATTGAGCACGGAAATAAGATAATTGTCTGAACAAGTCAGTGTATAGTGTGTGTCAAATGAGAATTTTGCAGAAGGATCCTTCTGTAAATTCTGCTTAATGAGGCTATTTAAAAAAATGTACATGCATAAAAATATGCACTAAAATCATATCCATACAAATGAGGCATAAATACAGCATATCTAATGCACTGGATTCTTTTTGTGACCAAGGAATTTTGGATCCAAACTGAATTAATGATTCCCTAGTTTGGAGCTACATTTTAGGTTGAGTTCTTTATTTTAATTATGAAAAGGCAGAATTGCCATTTTAAGGATTCCAAAGGCATGTGAGAACAAAATCGCTGAACTGAATGTTTTGGCTTAATTCTAAGATTATCTTTGAATGCTGGAAAACTGTCCATTGGTAGACTCTGAAGACACTTGGGAGAGACTGTGAAAGTGAAAGGTTTCATGGAAAAAAAATGTGAAGTGATTGGTTCACTGCCCCGAGGCCGGAATGGACATTTCGGAGAGTCTTTGATACCGGCCGTGTGCTGTGAGCTCCTCCCCAGGGGCCTCCCCTCCCCAGAGAGCCTTGGAAGCCTGCCCTGGTGCAGCGGCTCTGCGCACACCTGCCTGTTGTTCCGGTGTGCCTCCCTGAAAAGTTGCTGTGAGGCCTTCCTCTTCTGCAAAATAAAGGGATTATACTAGATCAGGGTTTCTGAAACTTTGTTCTGCTAGCTGTTAGTTCTGTAAAACATTAATAGTCAGTGGAAAAGGATTCTGTGGTGAAGTAAGTGTGGGAACTGTGGCATACTGGATCTTATTTTTTTGAGGAGCCATAAGTATGTAACTGCATGTAAATGAACTTGTTTAATTCTGTATAACCATAAATCTCCTTAATCTATTTGATGAGTCACTTCCACCATGACTGTCTTCCAGAGAGATCTAGATGTCTATAGAACACAAATCTGCGGAAGGATGGACTGAGTGATCTCTGGATCTCTTTCAGTTTCTTTGTTCCATGACTTTATTAAAATTTACTAAATTGCCTCATCACTAACATGTAGGAAGGAACTTGTCCTATTCTCTGTTTAGCTTAAAGTGTTTTTTTAATCCAGGTTTAAAATCTCAATGAAAGAACTTAGTTTAGAAAATCTGCTTATCCCATCTGCTAGGATTATTCATTTTACGGGAAGACGCACAGTTTAGGACACTCAGGCTGATGTCCCATTTGGGGAATTCTTGGCCCTTGGCTTTTCCCATCTGTCTTTACCTTGCAGACAAACCAAACAAGACAAAACTTAATTATGTTTTGCCAATTGCCAAACACCTGCATGGAAAGTATTTTAAAAGTCAAATTCATGAGTGTTTTATCTATATATACCCAACAAGAAATAGCTACATTTTTTTTTTTTCGTTTAAATTAGAATTTCCACATTGACATTTGGGACTGCTTTGAAGTCTCAGATTAGCTACTTACTCACAGATCTTTGGAAGGAGGCTGAAGATTGAACCTCTTGAGTTCTGGGGAGCATCTGTAGGTTGAGTGTGTTAAAAGTGCCAGGTACATAATTTGTTATGGATAATTGAGAATGGCCTGCCTTTTAATAAGCATGATCAACTATGCATATCTTGTCATGTGAACCATCAATTAGCACAGTGTAATTTAACAAGTCAGTACATGCAGATTTGAATGCCCTTGGGAAGCAATGCTCAAATCAAATTATTACTGACAATATACAACTTGTATGCAGGTGATCATTATCACAAAACCATGATTACCCAGAAGGAAAAGTGATTTTTACGGCAATGTATCATATGATTGACTATGGTATCTAATAGCTTTAAAGTAATTTCAATTTGTACTATCCCTAACTTGATCATGTTTGCAAAAAAAAGTTTAATTTGCTCACTACAACCTACAGAGTGCTCTAAAACCTGTGGATGAGAAGAATGGTAGCCTGGTTAATCAAATATTCTAGTTCATAGGAGGTTATCAGTAATTCCTTGTGGGATTATTTCTTGAAATTTTAGAATCCAATGATATATAGTCCTTTCTTTTATATGAACACCTCATATTTATCTAGAATTGACTTACAAATCCTAAATCAAATTAAACTACTTATAGAAAACATACACTTAGAAATTTGTTATTCCATTTTCCTCCCAAATAGAATATTTTCAAAGGGAGTTTTTAAAAAGAGGTAAGCTGGGCAAATATTGGCATGTCACTGAAACACAGGCCCATAGAAATGCACTCACATCAGTGAACACACTTGTTTCGCCGCCTCCTTGACACCCAGACTTAGGACGATCTACCGGAGTCAGTTGTCCTTGGACGATTCAGAAGGAAAGTCCCCTGTACCTCGGGTCTGCCTTAGGAACGCTGGTGGTAACTACACTGTCAACATGGGGTGTGCTGATAAGAAGCAAGTTCTTATTACTGATACATTAGTGAGCAAACCGCTTATATTGACTTGGCTAAATAGTCACCTCAATACTAATATGATTGTATTGCAATATAGAACAATAGCTATCTCTGGCTGCTACACTGCTTCTGTAAAAGAGACATTGTTCCTCGATATTGCAAAAGAACTCAGAACTGCTGTAGAGAAAGAAGGGAAGTGAGGAGAGACGATGGTACTCTTCTAGGTAGCTTTAAAAAAAATCTGAGTGTTTGTACAATATGCATTAGCCCATCTCACTTACATTGTCCTGTTGTATATACAGGTGGGGCACCCTACTCCTAAGTCCCAACCATTTTTCCTTTCTACTTCCTGTGTGTATGAAAACATAATTTTAAAAATAGATAATTTTCTTCTCCATTTGCATCATCTCCCTCCTGATGAGCTAGTAAACACAAAAACCCAGCCAATCAGTGAAAGAACTGAGATGTTAGATCACTTTTAAAGGCTTATCACCTGTACTTTAATATTGTCCAGAATAGCTTCAGATGCTAGAAATAGGTTGTATGGCAAAAATTGCATAGACATTTACATGCACATAGGTAATTACATGTATATGTGTGAATGACTTTGCTTTTATATTAATTCAGTAACATTTTTTTTCTTCTAAGAAAGCATTTTAATATCCAGGTAAATAACTGTTGATGAAAAGGGACATTTCCTGTGGCTTTCCCTCCTTTCCCTCCACTGTTTTCTCGTTTGTATCACTCATGCCTTTTTTCCTATCTAATGTCATCTATTTCCCTCCTGTTTCTCTTTTCTTCTTCCCCTTTTCCCTAATATGCCCTCTCTGGTCTCCAATCACAGCCTTCTTTTCTACAGATAATGCTGGCTTGGGTTATTTCAGAAATCAAATGAGATTGGTGTCTGCTTTTTAAAGAAGCATTACATTTTGTATTAGTTATGCATATTATTAAACTGTGACTTATTTTTCTTTTAATGTTTTATACATAAAACAGAGCCTATTTGGAGCCTTTGTAATAACATTCCAGGATATAAATATAAATGAAATACTTTGGCAAATTGACTCATTTTGGGGTCATCTAGAAATATGATTCCATCATCAGATAGACATTTCTGTTGCAGGCATCTTTTAGCCAATAAATGGGTTTTCTATGCTTGGAAAGCAGATGCATCAAACATAAGAAACTAGTTACCCCCTCAAAGCACTCCATCTTCCAACTTAAGAAGAAAAAAAAACCCAACCAACCCAACAAAAACCTTTAAGTGAGAAAAACGGAGAGACCAAAGGGCTGGAATCAAATAATCATAAGGCTACATTTTTTTTAATTTCTCAGAATTCTAACTTTTCATTAATGGCTTTTTCCCAACTACAATGAATGATAAGGGAAAAGGGATACAGTAATCTCTTCCCGTGAAACTATGGAGGCCTTAGGGCAATGCTCCTTGGTAAAGAACCTTGCAGCAGTGCCTGGCATGTAGTACTAGCTTAGTACACGTATGACAATGAATGATGAGGTGTCGTGGATTTGAGAAACTATAATTAGCTCTTAGGTTTGTAAAATAAGCTGCTTAAGAAATCTGAAAATTCACAGTGATTATATTGCAAACAATTTTTTTTATTACAGATTTCCTCTAAATATTGAGGTCTGGTGAAATATTTATTTACAGACCGTCATTACTTTCAGAGACCAGGCAACCTAGAAGCTCTTGTTAAGAGCCAGTGTCTTGAAAAAGCAATGGACAGAACCTTTGGTGGGAGGGATTGGGGGTAAAAATCTGCTTTTTAATCTTAATTCTCCTGAGTAGATTTGTGCTGTTGTGGACAAATTTCTTAGCATTTATGATCTTCAGTTTTATAATTTTTAAGTTTCCTTTTATATTTAATATTCTGTGATACAATATCAACCCATAGTGAAAAAAAGTCATTAGTTGGCTGAATAGTGAATGAAAACATGAATATTCAATTAATTTATTCCACAAGCATATGTTTCTTGTCTTATGGGATCTTGTACTATGTAAAATACTGAGATTAATAATAATAAGCAAAATAAATAAATCCACAGTCCTTACATGGTCTCCCACAGAGCTGTCAGTTGAGGTAATGGGCAGACATGCAAGTGTGTATCACAATCTGTGCTGTGTATCAGGGGAGAGAATATGGTGCTACACGAAGACTTAAAAGAGGAAACTGACCTACTAAGGGAAAGAGTGAGAGAACTTTAGAGCTGAGATTTGTGACGAGTGCTTTTTATATTATATTAAGACAGTGGACACTTTATTTATACTTTCCTTTTAATGCAACAGTAGCAAGTCAGCCTAGTTTTACAGGTTCTAGAGTATGTAGATACATCTTGAATTTCACAGGGATCAATGTGAAGTTATAATAGCATATTTCTTAGGAAATAGGAACAATTAAATAGACATCAGTAAAAAATATTTCTGTGAAGACACTAACATTCTTGTAACAATTCCACTACTTTGCTCTGAGTTAACAGTGGAAGTAAAAGAGAACTATCTGAATAATCATTGGCTTCTGAAAAGCATGGGACTAGTTGCAAATTTGCTGGACTGCAAAATTCCCTGTGATAGAGAAGTGAAGCAACCAAAATTTCTGGATCAGAATTTGAGGGTTGTGTTGTACCATAATTATGGATCCTGAGTCCCTTGGAGCATACTGTACACACAGGGTGCTTGGAGGCTCACCACCTTATTGCCATTGTCTTCCCCGTGCCTCTTTCAGGGACAGTCTCCTGGTAACTGTGAAGGCCCGTCATCTTTTACTGATGTGTTCTTTTTTTCAGACCAATTATAAGCAGAGTTCATGCATCCCACATCTCTAACCATTTGTCATTTGTCATTTTCCTCCTGGTTTAAATGTCCCTTTCTTCTTTTCTGTGGCAGTTGATATCTCTTAGCCCTGTTTAATATCAATCTAAAATCTCAACTTTTGAATATAAAGATACTTTTTTTTTTAACCTGGAGGCTATGACTGAAGCAACCAAACCCACGTATTATTAGAAACCAGTGTCCCTTATTGGAAAAAATGAAACCTGACTTCACCACTAAGTCTAATATAGAACAGCCTTTCTTGTTCTCTGCAGGATTTTCTATGGAGGTATTAAAAATTCAGTTGCACACAAATTAACTTTTTCGGTCATTTGCTCACACCCAAATCTTGGCTACTTTCCTAATTGAAATTAAAATAGATGTAAGAAAATGTCAAGATAGAAGTGTTTTTATTAATTATTTCCCAGAATGCCCTGACCCCTTTCAGTCTGCAGACTTTGGGCTTTTTTTCAAGTGGCAAAGTTCTTGTCCATATATCCTTTCCATTATTTCTGCTCCTGTTCTGATTTCAGCCTTAAGAATATGTCCAAGTTTTATGCTAACACTTGTTGTTACACACATCTTCTGTCTCATCACTTTCTTTCTGATCCTTTTCATGTGTTACAGAGAACACCTCCCGTCTACCCCCTACGCCACTGTCTGTGGGCGGTGGTTGTCGGCTCTTTACTGCTTTGGACACAGATTTAAATTCTGCTATTGCCTTTTGTCTTTCCTGGAATTCTTTTGTGGATTTCACTGGCTTCTTTTTAAATCTCTGCCTGTAATTCCGCCCACTCTATTTATATCATTCTCTGTCATTTCATACACAACATAGCCGCTATCTTCTGCAGAAACCAAGTATCGTTTTTGAAATTTTTAATTTTGTTCCCTAAAACAATTCTAAAAAAGTCATTTTTAGAGATAGGGTTTCGCACCATGCCTCAAGACAATGCTCATTTTTTCTTGTGCTGCAGAATCTTCAAAGGTCCCATTTTTTTCTGTTTCCTCCTTCTGTACAGGAAGAAGTCTGTCAGACTCAGAATTTGCTAACAGATGGGCTTGTAAAGACTCCTTTGTGATTCTCTTGGCCCAGTTGGGTGCTGGCTGTTTCATCCTTTTATGACTAGAACCTGGGAGTCAGATTCAGGTGCATATCCCCCACCCTGTGTCTCTATGCCTCAGTCTCCTCATCTATAAACCAAACTTAAAAAGGATTTATGAAAATTTGGTGGCTATAGGACATGTAAAACATTCAGAGGGTGGCTGAAACATAGTGGGTGCTCTCTAAGTGTTAGCTGTTGTTAATATGTGTACTGTGTTTCTGAGGTGGAGTGTGTGTTCATGAGTTCACAATGTTCATTTTCCTTTGTTTACAGTTCCTCCTCCCCCTACCAAGCCCGCTGCCCCTGCCTTTCATCATACAGCATCTCTTTTCTTTATCACCACCATGGTTGTTTTTCTGGTTTTGTGCTTATTTCAAACATTCATAAATTTAAGGATATATTAAGCTCTTCTATTCTCTACCATATTAACCCACAGCTTTCCTAATTCCATCTCAAAGTAATAATTAAGTGATATAATCTTCATGTGTGAAAATCTCTAATACTTATAGAACGTGATGCCATTTTGGCATTTGGATACACTTTGAAATCATATTTTTTTAGAGAGAATTACACATGTCATTTGTCCAAAACAATTTTCTGATAAACTTGATTGATTCTGTGGTAAATAGCATACCATTTTTATTCTAAATAATGTGCCGATATTTTATACTATAAACCAATAGTTCACCACATATGCTATCTTTTTAAAAAATATTTTTAGATAAAAATGCTTTTAAAAAAAGAAGTCTTTCTTAATGATTAATGCTTTTAACCTACTGTTCAAGGAGATGAGTAAGAAATGTTAGCCAAGCAGGAAAGCCAGTTCATTTTGATGTAATGTTCAAATGACCTGTAACATTCATGACTTTGTAAAAGCTACAGCATTATTCAGCCACAATTGGTTCAGGCTTAATGGTCTCTTCACAGCATTATTAGTTCTCTATACTTGAAGTTCCCAGAGCCAAATGTGTCCATTTCTCTTTATCTAATCAGGACTTTACACATTTCAAAAGTTCATATATCTCTCTCTCTTCTTTATGGTATTGTGGAAAATCCCTTCATGTAATCTCTAGCCGCTGCCAGAGGAAGTGCCACATACATTCTTACTGTCACTGTATGAAAACCTTATGAATTACACTTATTTTTTGTTTCTGCGTGCTTGTGAGAATTTCGTGTGTGTGCATGTTGTCTCTTGTGATACTACAGCTTGACTTGGTTGGGTGAGAAAAATGCAATTTTGTTTCGGTGGTCACTTGGAGATATAAAGTTTGTATGAGAAAATCAAGCCTGAGTTCATGACTGAGGCAGTCCTTTGATTTCTGCTTCATTCTGTATTGTCACAGCAAGACTCTACCACTGCCTTCGTGGGTCCCATTGTATTCCCGGAGAGGGCCCAGTGGGAAGGGCTCCCCTGCCTTCACAGCCACCTCCCTTACCCTGCATATTAAGCCTGTAATTACACCCGACATTACATTTGTCCCCAGATTCTGTGAAATGATGTCATTGCCTGTCAAACGGGATTAGCATGAAGAGAGAAGTCCTACTGACATTTTCATTTTCGTTAAGAAGAATCTGGTTTTACTTCATTTTGTTAACAGGCACTGTTGTTTTACTTCATGAAGAAAAATTTTAAAAAAAGGAAAAGGAAAAACCTGTGAACATAGAAGCGGACATGTGTTGATCGCATGAATGGAAATGTGCTCTGTAGCGCCACTCTATCAATTAGTGAAAGAGGCTGGGACACAAAGCATGCCTGGGAAATCTGCTCCTTCTCATACAAAGGCAGAATATCATTCTTCTCAAAGCCCACAATGGCCTGGGCCCTGCTGCAGAAAACGTCCCTGAAAAGGGAGAGAGATGACGGTGGCCACTGCTTGGTAGACAGGGTGTGGAGGCGGCTGGTCCCGTTGACCTCCAAAATGTTTCCCTGTTTCGTGATGGCATTGATTATGTCTCAAAGTCTCATTCCTTACATTTCAGGGTAAAACTCTCAGTTCCCTTCCCATATGAGAAAAGAAATCAGGGAGGGAGGTCTAATGTCAAAGATGCTTTCAGCCAGAGCTGAATCCTTGGAAGAACATAATTTTGATCAATCATTTCCAACTCCTCAAAAAAAAATAAACACAGGAAGAAAATCATGGTCAGACCTGGAGAAAGGGAGTCATCTTTTGGAGCAATCTACTAATAACTCTTGTCAGAAAAGTTGGTTCAAATACCAGCTTTGGCTTTTACTTAGCAAGGTGACCTTGGACAACTGAATTGCTCTGAGCCTCAGTTTACTCATCTGTACAATGGAGCTAATTAGCAATAGCACGTACACCTATAGGGTTGTGCCTGGTAAGCTATTGGCTGTTGTTTTTCATTGCCTAAAATTATTCCTTTCAGAGAAGAGACTAGTGTTCTGAGGTTACCTTATTACTCCAGTGAGTAAAGATGACAACTTCCTCTTTTCCTTTTTCTGTCCCATTTCTATCAGTGTACTGCAGACGCAGATAAGGGGACTGACTCTTGCCAGGCTATTTTCCCTCCCTGGGAGCTCTAAGATTGAGGGCATCTGGGCTAGACAGACTGGAATTTCAATCTTTTTGAATTTTGCCAAAGTATTGGAAGAATTTTTAAAAGTTCCCACAGACTTTTCTTGGGAGATTTTCAAACCCTTAAAATGTTCCTCAGTTCCCTGTATTCGGTCACCAGGATTCCCTTAGCATCCCGTTTCTCTGGAACAGGATGAATCCAGTCCAAATCACCTCTCTTGCCGCATGATAATTTTCCATCCAGGTTGTCCTGGGGCCTTTCTGTTTCCATTTTTGTTTGGCCCTGAAAGGCAGTGGTGAGCTGTTTCTTTCCTCATCTGAGTTTTCAGGTCCAGTTGCCTCCCCAGTTGTTGCTTATTAGAACGATATTTTAGCAGTAAGGTTCTGAATCGCACTTGGTTTTGAGGTGGAGTGCAGCTGGACTGGACCAGAATCCTTCAGCTGCCGTTGAGGTTGAGGTTGGTGCATTTGGTGGTCTGATTGCCAGGAGACCTAGAGGTGCCGGCTCTGAGTGTTCTGGGAAGAACTAGACCATCCGATTCACCTGTCCTGTTGCCCTTGTGTGCACTGAGGCGAAGGGAGGAGGCACTTACTCATGCTGAGCACCTACCTGCCAAATACGGTGCCAGTCACTGCACTAGACATACTCAGATACATGGCATTCCTGAGTGTCCCATTTCTCTCTTGAATTTACGGAGCATTGCTATTGTTTCCTCCACCTCCCAGCTCCAGCACTTTTTGGATTATCCGAAATAAAGGACAGCGCTCTTACCACCAGTTACCAGAATGTAAAATGAAAATGGAATTCATAGGAAACATATCACATGTAGGAAATCATAGGTGCTTCTGGAAGCTGAAATGGCTGTCTGTAGATGGCCAGATGCTCTTTTCCCAGGTGGTTGATGGAGTATTTGGATCATCTTCCCAGTGCCTCAACTGTGTCCTCGCCAAGCCCTCAGCAGGGTGCTGTCATCCACGGCTTGTCCTCATCAGTGGGTTTGGTTCTCTGAGACAATTGAAAACCTCTTCTCTCTCTCCCCCCACCTCCTAAGACCTCTGAGCCTAGATGGTAAGAGAAAGGGAGACATTTTCAGTTGCTTTTCACTGGGGGACTTCTGTCTGTCATATCCTGCCCCAAATCAGCCCTGGCCTAATAGTTTGTTTTCTATTCCATTGTCGGCCACCCACCTCTTCCCTTTCATTAGAATATGTTCTTGAGTTGTTCTGCATTCTCCCCTGTTATAAAGCGCAAACCTGTACATTGTGTCTACTGAGTCCCGGTCAACCTACAAGGAAAATCTTGTCCAGAGGTTGTAGGATGAGTGAATAATATGTAAATTTTTTTTTTTTGGCAAGGACGATGTAAAAATTTATTACAAATCTATTAACTCAGTTTTCAGGGTTTTACATTTGGTCATTACAAGTTGTAAAAAGATTCAGATATCTGCAACTTCTTCTACCCAATGGACTGAGTGCCTTCTTGGTTACCAAATCACCAGGGTTAATGGAGTAACTGACCTTTTTGTTTATCTCAGAACTCTCAGGGCTGAGTAATAATTCACAGTACCAAAAGTCAGTTCAGTTATTCACTAGGATGGCTTTTTACAAAGGAGCTATTCCATTTATCTTCCTAGGGTGTCAGACTATTCCATGATAGATCATGTGGGTTGGCCGTTGAGCTCTAAGGATATGAGTGAAGTCAATGACCGGTTGGTCCTGTTGCTATATCTAGTTGGTCGTCTTGACAGCCAGTTTCTGCATAACCTTTGAGTGGATTGTATTTCTTAGATAAGTGTACTTAGGGGCATCCATAAAATAAATGTGTTCCATAACTGTTGCTTTATGTAAGCCACACATTACACCACATATTCCAGTTGACTTACCTTCTGATCTTTAACTGATACTCCATCTTTATCCAAAATTAAGTGACAGTGGCTTCTTTTAATATACCTGGCCACATAAAGCCTGTATTGATTTTACATGATCTAAAACTAGGACATATTAGTGTGTAGGAGAAATTCTGGTTTGAAGATGTCTTTTTCTAAAAATACCTTTTGTAAAAATAAATAATAACACTACCTCTCTTCATTGTTAGATTTGGGTTTTCAGTTATTATGATTCCTTAAAACAGTGCACACAAACCTATGTCCAAAATTGGGGTCAGAAATGGCTTTGAGGTGATTCAGAGCTAAACTTTGCTTTCTTTTAATAATGTCTAATATGAGTCAAACCTGTTTTGTTCTTTTATTAAGTGAAGTAACCTTTAAAATATTTAAATGTGAACACAGATTCTTAGCCATAGTATCCATGTATATTCAACTGTTCATCTTTTGTTTCCAACACTTTTAATATAATTAGCATGGAAAAAGTATTTAACTGCTGTATCCTATCATGAGAATATGAAGAATTACCTTTTTTTTTTACCAGCAGATGGCATGAGTTATTGCTATGCTGGTGACAATGTAAAAACTAGTGCATGTTGTTACTTTATTTAGTTATATAATTAAAAGTGATTCCCAAACTATTTGCTCCAGTCAGAAGTTTAATATCCTTATAATAAATAAAGAGTTCTTAGAAATAAACAAGTAAAACCTTAACATTTGAGTAAAGAAATGGATACAGTTATGAACATTCAACTTAACACACACACACGTACACACACACACCACACACACACGGTGTTGGGAGAGGAGGTCTGGATGAGAGTGAGAGATTAAAAATAACCAGTTAACTAAAATATGTAAAAAGTGTTCAACCTACAAACAAGGAATATAAGCAAACACAACAAGATACACATTTTACATATAAATTCCAAGAGTTTAAACAATGAGACTGTTCATCATTGGGAAAGAGGACAAGATATGCATCTTCATATTCTGCCGTTTGGACATAAGCAACTTCTTTGGAAAGGAATTTTTAGTATATATCAAGAGTCTTAACAATGCTTATTACACACTTTGACCCAGTAATCCCCTAACTGGGAATTTATTCTATGGAAATAAGCAGGGCAGAGATATGTGCAAAAAAAACTATGTAAAAAATGCTGAGTGACTGCTACATTATTTATGTATGTAAAAAACTGGAAAAAAAAACCAAAGTTGACAATAACAGAATTGTGTAGTGAAAAACAATTCATCAATAGGATACAATTTTTGGCTTACATTATAAAGCGTATATTTGAAGACTCTTTACTGATGTCTAATGTTGAGTGAAAAGGGCAGGATATATTAAGGTATTTTTCAGTTTGATCAGAATTTTGTCTCCCCCAAATTTCTGTATGTTCATAGACAAAATACACCCACATTTTAATATGGGTTATCACTGAGCAGTAGGTCCAGTTATTTCAGTTTTCTTCCTTATCCTTTTTTATACTTTTTGCATTTTATGCAATGGGCACACATTACTTTATAGTCAGAAAAAAGTATAAGCATTTTCAAAAATGGGAAGCCAAGCATTGGAGACATGAATCACTATTGCTTTTGTATTTCTCATGGAAATGAGATTCAATAGCAAGTTATATGTCTGGGGAAAATAGAACTCATTTGAGTCAGAGGTTGAAAAGCTCTTATGAATACTAACCTCAGAAACCTCAAACTAGTATGTAGTGGAATAATGACATGGCACGAAAAGCCACAGATGTCAGTTTCAGTTAAGGAGTTTAGAGTAGGTACATAAAATAGCCAATAGAAGCAAAAATTCACAAATCTCTTATCTCCAGCTCTGGTAACCTCTGGTGTCAGTCTGTGCCTCCGTTTTTAATCTGTATCAAAGTGTGTTGCTCTGGGGCTGGGCTCGGAAGCCTGGGTTCTCGTTCTGGCTGCTCTGCTAATACATTTTCTGCTTAACCTTGGCAATTCACCAAACTTGCTGAACTCATGAGTTTCCTGCCAATGCTGCATGTTTATTCTTTCTCATAGTTTGGCATTCTTCTGAGATTTTGAGCCCCACAAGGTGAAGAGTGAGTCTTTCATGGTGTCTGGCCAATGCTGAGGCACATCGAGGCTCCTTCTGGGTCACACCCTTGGGTCAGATGTGTCTGACATCATCCTGGTCCCGTCAGTTTTGAGTAATAAATTATCGTGACTTAAGTCTTTGAAGAGGCCTGCAGTCGAGGCTAAGAAAGGCAGTTTAACTCTTGCAGAGATCATAAAATGAAAGTAGATAGATGTCACAGAATATGAACAAAGCTGGTATATACTCTTACAATATATTTTTTTTCTCTATATAAAAATTCAGGTTTGTAATGATCATCAAGTTAATTTTCATCCTGTCTGTGGTAGAGGTGGTTTCGGTATTGAGACTTAAGGGCTGCCAATCTGTGTCCAATATACCAGTACATAAGAAGGGTCCAGTTCAAAGGATCTTACTGTTTATCCTGAAGACAAACTTATGTTCAGAGATATGTTGTATAGGGATGTTTTATAAAATTACCTTAACCACAGACATGTATAAAAAATATATGGTGACTTGCACATACATATAAAATTGAAACAAAACTCTCACAAAGCATTATCAGTCCTTACTGTTGGCAATGCGTTATGACATTTTGTCTTCTATTAAAAAACACTGATTGGGACTCACTAATCTGATTTCATGACACACCAAAATATTGCAAACCTTATTTTGAAGAACACTGGTTTAGAGCTTTTTGAAGAGGTCCCAGGAAAATTTATTAAATATCCTTGTGAACTATTTAATATCACTTACAAATTACTTTGCAGAGAAACAGGAAAGCAAGCTAGATCCTTTCTAAGTCAAGTTCTTTGTGATAGAAACAGGACACAAATAATATAGGAGGAATATGTTAAAGAAATTTATGTATATCCAATAATTTTCAAGTAAGCATGCATCTGAAAAGAGGTAAAATTGTGCTTATGGAAGCAATCACATTACACTTATGCAGATGAATGAAATCACTACCAACTTTAGACAATTTGGGGGAAAAAGAGAGCCAAGATCTACAAGGGTCTTGTTTTGTTTCTAGTGTCCATTTTGTTCTTTTTCCTTTTCGTCTTAATCCCAATCTTAGAGCATGAGTCCTTGTGATTAAAAGGATAACCACACAATAAATCAGCTCTAGGCAGCAATTTCTAGGGGCAGGAAAGTGTACTGACTCCAGCCCTTCTGGGCCACTTGGTCACTGGAGACACCCACGTTCAGCACGACTTCTTGTGCTGTTTCTGGCGGCTGTGTCCTCTGGAGCATTACCCAGGCTCGAGCAGGTGGGGCACCTGCTTTGCCGTCAGTGTGCTCCACCCCTGCCATGAACTTCCCCGCACTCTGTTCCTGCACTTTGCTCTTCTGCTCTCCAGCTTCTTTCCTCCTTTCTGCCCATCTTTTTTCCTCTTCCCTTCTCTTCTGCCTTTGATCCGCAGCGGCACTGAGGACCATGACACACCACTTGGCTGCTAGCAGGTTGGACAGGTGTCACCAGTGCTGCAGGGTTTGGGTTGGTGGAGGTCCTTGAACAGGACTTGATAGCCGCAAGCCTTTTATTTCTTCAGCACGTTTGTAATGGCCTCTGATGCCCAACAGATGAACAGACCTGAATTCAGAGCCTATGGGGGCATTTTACCGGCAGACCAGCCCTGTCTTGAGGCTGAATTGGATTTCTTGAAATCATTAACGCACTGAGCGGGACCAGTAGCCAGAGCGACTTTTCCCACTGGTGCCCAGTCTGGGGCTTGGAAAGGCAAGGCCCTTTCCTGTGTGAGGCACCCTATCAGTGCCTGTATGACTCAGAAAGCTTGCAAATGTCCTAGAATGACTTTGTCCATTGAGTCCAAGAAACATGTTGAATCAGTCTGTCTGGAAACTCCTTATATGGAGAGGTTCTGAGACTATTTTATGTTTGGTTTGTAAGAGGATCATGGTTTAAAAAAAGAAAGAAAGAGAAGAAAGAAAAGCCAAAGGCAATGATATCATGTTACTAAGAGGCGTGGTTAAAAAAGAAAAAGAAAATACCCCTTCCAATAATTTCCACCCTAATTCTGGATTACTGTGGGGGCGACAGCAAATCCATCATTTGCACTGGTTCCCCAGTGCCTGGAACGCTTTGGACCAAGGAAGCCCTCACTGGCCTAGACAGTCTGGCCTGTGTCTCCCAGCACAGGCTGCAGAGAGGCTCCGAGGCCATAAAGCCCGGCTGCATGTTTCTGCAAGTGGGTGGTTTTTATTATTTTTGGAACGCAGCCTCCAGCCCTAAATTCTAAAATGCTGACAGGGCAGAAACAGAGCAGACGTGTGAGGCTTCGCCGGTGACAGTTTGCTGACCCTTTCCTCTGCCCGGAGGAGTGAGCGACAACAGTGAGGGATAGGCATAGGCGCTGGGCTGCTGTCCCTGTGCCTGC
The DNA here is from genome assembly GCA_032199065.1 of Smutsia gigantea. Taxonomy (NCBI): domain Eukaryota; kingdom Metazoa; phylum Chordata; class Mammalia; order Pholidota; family Manidae; genus Smutsia; species Smutsia gigantea. The sequence goes on along the minus strand of JAVSCE010019754.1, from coordinate 185,094 downwards.
CCTGCGGCCCCCAGCCCTCCCACCTCCTCTAAGTTGTCTGGGGCAGAGGGAAAATCAGAGCTCTTTAAACGCCAAGGTGAAGGCTGCTGGCGAGTGATTACAGTGCTCTGTGGTTGAGAGTCTGGGGCTCCTTATGGTGCTGATGGGATTGTCATGTGGAGGCCTGCCGCCTGTGGGGCCTGCCTTTCTGCGTCCTATCCTTTCATTAGGCTAGGAGGAGGGGCAGGCTCTCTGGAAAACCTGTCTGTCATGGACAGTGACTACCTGACACCTCTGATGGCCAGGCAGGAAGCAAGGAAACTGTACCTGGGCATTTCTAAGCCAGGATGTTGGTGCTAATTGAGAAATAATGACCGGGAAGCAAATATAATATCAAATGTTAAAAAGATCATTTAAAAAGTAGTTACATTAAGTTGTGCATGTCTCATTTTCAAAGATGATTGAAGAGACTCAAGACTTCAAGTCAGAGACTTGAAATAAAGAAAAAGAGAGTCCTCAGGGGAAAAAGTTCCCCAAGTGGAGCAAAAGAGATTCCAGCCTAAGTCACAGTGAAAAAAACAGACAGACAGGCAGTAAACTGACTTTAGTGCATGGTACTAGGCGAGTAATCAAAGACTAACTCAGAACTGTTATGGGCCATTTTTTATGGGCTGTAGTCTGTATTTAAACATTTTTAACTTTTGACTTTTCTATTTCTTACTAGATTGGGGTGGGGTAGATTGAGGCACAGAGTTTTTAAGTGATTTGAAGACCAGATATAATCATTCTAAGGCCAACTTCACAGTTCATCCTTCAGAAATAAGATTTTCTTTGTTCTTGTGTGAAATTCACAGTGAAAAGTTCGATTGCCTAGGTGTCACTATGTTAGTTCTAATATAGGATTCTTTTGTTGTGTTTTTAAGGTGTGTGTGTGTGTATAGTTGCTATAGAAGGACACAGATATTAACTAAGTGTAGCAGAATCTTTACACGTACCATAGATAAGCTGTATAGTTTGACCAGGATTCCCAGAAAAGAAAATATGAACTATTAGTCCTGAGAATTTCATAACAAAAGAATATACTACCATGTTGAGATGCTGAATATAAAAGAGAATGTTTACTGAAACTCAAGGAGCAAACAAACGCATTCCCTCCCTCGGGCTATGGGGCAAGGCAGTGCCGTGAGGCCTTGTTGAACACGCTGAACAGAATCCAGCCTTTCAAAAACCAATTCAGGGTGACCCTGACGAACGTCCACAACCGGAGTATGTCACGCCTTGAGTGTCCTTTGGGTTTGCCGCCACGTGAAATGGTCCCAGCCGCGGCTTTTTGATTCGGATGTCCTTGAGGAAACTCACCGTCCATCTCGGTCGCCTCCCTTGGCATTGTGCTGCAAGCTGTTTCTCTCCAAATCACATTCCGCTGTTTCTGGGTGCCCTTCCCTATCAGCTTCCTTAGAGCCGCTGTAACAAAGGATCAGATCACAAACTGAGTGGCTTATAACGACAGAAACTTACTCTTTCGGGCTTCTGGGGGCCAGAAGTCTGGACCCAAGATGCCCGCGAGGCTGGTTGCTTGGGAGGCTGTGAGGGAGGGTCTGTTGTTGCCTCTTTTCTGGCTTCGGTGGCTTTCCAGCCCCGGGTGTCCTTGGCTCACAGACATGTCACTTCAGCATCTGCTCCTGTTGTCACATGGTGTGTTCTCTCTGTAACTCTGTTTTCTCTTCTTATAATGACATCGGTTGTCAGATTAGGGTGTACCCTAGTCTGATCTGACCTCATTGTAACTAATTATGTCTGCAAGGACTCTATTTCCAAATCAGGTCATATTCTGGGGTTCCAGGTAGACATGAATTTTGGGGGAACATAATGCAGTCCAGTACCTCCCTTCTGTTTTGTTCTGTGGAATCTGTAATAGATTCCAAACCCAGAAAGTAAATCTACTAGACCTCTTTTCCCAAGGAGAGAGAGAGTTGACCTTGTGTGATAAACATAGAGGGATCTCTGGAATAAAGTCCTTGAACTTTGACCTTATGTTATCTATTTTAGGGCTGTGTTTTTCTCCTTTTTTTTACTGGATTCTAGGTTGAATGTCTTAAAGTTGAGACTGTTGGATAAAGAACTTCCGAACACATAAAATGTTATGCTTGGATCTTTTAGACAGAGTTTTTAGAGCGCTGGGGAAAAATGAGCCAAGTAATGCTTCTGAGAGGTAGTCAAGGCCATAAGTAGAAACATGGAGAAGAGGCTGCATGGGAGAGGTACCAGAAAACGTTCCTTCTTACAACTAGAAGACAAATCCCTCTTTTCTCTTGGCCGTCTGAGTTGCCAGTGACTGTTGTTGCTTGCGCATGATTTTGGAGAGCCCCGTTCCTGCCTCTCTAGTGCTGCCTGTGAATTACTCTCTGTGTCAGTGCAGATCGTGTTCTGTACAGCTGTGGGGTGCACTGTCTGGGACAAAATCCCTCCTCAACTCAGTTTATTAATATTTTTTGAGAACTACCCTTGTGCAGATTTACCCACTAGACTGTTAAAGGGGAGGGCATTGGCCTCTAAAGGAAGTGATAGAAACCCCAGTGGAAAATATTCATCAACACAGTATGAAATTGTAGAAAGGTCCTCCTGGGATTTTGGTATCTCTTGCATCAGCATATTTATTTGTCTGCCGAAAGAAAATGCCCAACCTCAGAGGAACACAAAGAGAATGATATTAAACACAGAATGATTTTAATCTTTGGCAGCAGCCCACATACTTAAAAAAAACCCTGTCTCCATTGTCATGCACCTGTCATTACTCTGAATGAGTTCTTGCTTGATGGATGGTGGTCCTAAAAGCGTGCTGCTTTTCATTAGCAAAGTGAAATGGGGAGCCGGTGCGAATGCTTTGTCATTCTGATGGAGTATAGTGCATGAATCAGTGTAATTATTCAGTGTTTGCATAATCAGCAAGATTTTGAGGGGGAATGTTGCACAACTCAGAAGTGGCCTAATTTCACCTGACGATATTCCATTCAGACACGAAGCATCTCCTCTGAAAAGCAGTGAAGTATTGGTGGGTTTCCTTACAGCACAAGGCAGTGATGGTGGGAAATAGAGTTGTTCTAAATCAATAGCTAATTATGATAATGCCCAGTGGGCACTTACAGGGTCTTGCTCTAGATCTCAGATTCATTCATCCCTATTGTTTTAGAAATGTCATTATTTATTATGCATGAAGCATGGTACATTGTTCCACATGGGTCCAGTAATGAACAACCAGCCAAATCCATTAAACTATTTAGGAGTAGAGAAAGACCCAGAAATGTGGACAGTTTTCCGGGACTTTTCACAGCTGCAGCTGGATAATGAGACAGGTCAAATCAGGGACTCGCTGGGTGTGATTTGGGAAAAGCTACATAAGTTAAGCATACACTCTTTTTTCTGAAGGAGAGAGTCTGTTTTACTAGAAGGGAGCTTGTTCAGTTGAGCTGTTGCAGAAACCCTTACAATACCACTTGCAAAGAGGGAGATTGAATTTTTCATTAACTCACTTAAATCAATTTATTTCAGCCCAGCATGACACCAAAACCAAAAATCTGAACAGTGCCCCAGGGCTGGATTTTACAGTCATCCAGCTCATCTAATTTGGACTAGATTGCTTTTTTCATTAAGTCTAAAAATAATTTCAGGCAGGCCACCTTTCTAGGGATTTCTGTGGTGAATCAAATTTTAGGGAAGAATCCTTGCCTTTCTCAGACAGAGCTAGTGGCTTTTGAGCCTGGGTTTGTTCCCCTTTCCTCCATGAAGCCAGCCTGCCTTAGACCTTTATTCTTGATGAGAGCTGTTAGAAGGTAGCAGTAGCTGACACTGGCTGAACGCTGTTATGTGCCAGGCACTGTTCTAAGCACTTTAAATTTATTAACCAATGCAATCCTTATAACCTCCCAAGAGGGAAGTATGCTGTTATTATCTGCGTTTAACCACGAGGAAACTGAGGCACAGAATGGTTAAGTAGCCTGCCCAAGGTCACACAGCCAGTGAGTGATGGAGATGGTGCTGACTCCAGTAATCTAGCTCCAGGGCTCACTACTCAATTCTGAAGAGCCTTGAATAGCAGCGGTAAGTGTTGACGAACCCCCCACCCCAGGGCATAGCTTTGGAGGACCTTGTAGGTCCCACAGATGGATTCCCAGCACAGTATGTGCTTTTGACATGCAGCATCGGCCCTTTTCTGGGCCACTTAAAACCTTTTTTAAAAGTAGAGCCTAAGGGGCGATGGGATGTGCTAAAGCTCTCATACAAGCGGATGGAAGGATATATTTTATCAAAATCCTCTTAAAAAAAAAACAAAGCCTAGAATCATCTCCACTGACCCCTTTCTCAGGGAAGCAGTATCAGAACGGCCGGTCACCAGCCCCACATCTGGAAGAGTACATGCCTTACCACTTGCTCTGTAGCTGGTTTTGTTCCAGGTTCTGTGAATCACTCGAAGAATCCTTTTTAGTGATAAAGGCAAAGGAAAGGGAAATGTCTGGGAGAGAAGGGCAGGTCCCTTTGTAGCTGCTCAGTCCCTGGGCACCCTGGGCGAGGCCCGCGGGGGACACCGATGAGTGATGCGGGGCCGGCATTCCCAGGTCCTCCCATGCTCTCCCGCTGCAGAGGATTATGGCAGGGGGAGATGGGCCATCTGGGAGGGGAGGACTTGGGGGACATGTCTGGGGAGAAAGTGCTGGCTATTTGATGGACTGTGGTTGGTGGCAGTTGCCTGGGAGACCATGCCCACTGCAGGGTAAACCCGAGGGGGATCCAGTTCGTGTCTTCACTGACGGATTTATAGGCCATCAAACAAAGCCTTCTTACTAGGCCTAAATGAAAAGTTCATGTGAGAGTTAAAAGGAGCCTGTGCAAAGTGGAGTTTGGGACAGTGGTTTCCAAATCTTATTTTGGGTACAGAGGAGAGAAAATCACCCAAATTAGGGAAATGGCAAGTCTCCCTAAATATAAGAACAATTGGTTATAAAGATGCTACGTAATCTATAGAAAATGATCCATATTAATTATAAATAAATGTTATGGTAGGTTTGAGGTGCTTTGAGGATTTTTAAAACAGGAATTATTTCATAAAATACTGATTTCATAAAACACTTCTTTAGCAGTGCTCCTATGGAACCAAAAGACATGGACAGCTTAGGTAAGCCACTTCTGAGGCTTTGCTCCATGGAATTTTCCATGTCACCTGAGGCTGTGCAGAGGCTCCCTAAAGTCCTCTCTCCTTCCTGTCCCGCGGAGCGTCAGAGGACACCCCCTCAGTCTCTGTGTCCTTGGAGACCAGGGGAGAGCTGCGGAAGGAGGCACACACCGGAGGCCTTTGCTCCTGCTGTCAATGGAATCAGCCCCTCTCCGTAGCGTTACCCTGCTAGTTGGGAAGAGTCTTTTCAAATGAACTGCAGGAAGGCCAGAACAGCGAACACTTTCATTAGAATCACCTGGCAGAGGGTGTGCGTAATGGGTCTACGGATGCCTGAGTCTCATCCCAGGGCTACTGAATTGGAGCCTCCAAAGGTGGGATCTAGGAATCTGCATTTTGAACAAACTCACCAGACGATTCTTTGCTCATCAGACTCAGAACCACTGCTCCAGGACGCAGACCACGGACCACACACACAGAGATGCTGAGGAAGGAAAGGAAGCAGGAGAGGAAAGGAAGGGTGTTTGTAGCAATGGAGGAGAAGAATCCTCGCTCTGTAAACCTCCTTAAAATCAGCCAGGTCATGAGTTTGGACTGCGTACAAAGGAGCTTCTCCAGCACAAAGGAGTTTCAAAGGAGCAGCTGCGGTGGTGCTGAGATCGAGGAGTCAGGAAATGACACTATCTTTCCCAACCCTCTGTGATCTTCAAATTAGAGCATTTAGAACGCCCAGGTTGGTCTTTCTCCTTGAGTTTACTGCAGTTCTTCCTGTTTTCACTTGGCTGAGAACTGCTGCTCACTGTTCAGGACCCAGCCTTCCTGACACCCAGGTTACCTTAGGCTCCCCTAATATGCATTACTGCAGCACTCTGCATCTCATAATTATGTATGTGATTGTCTGCCTAACACCTTAACCCCCACTAGGGCAGAGGCTGTATCCACTGTATCCACTGCATCCAGTTCAATGCCTGGCACATAGTAGATGCTCATTAAAATTTTTTTTTGAATGAACACTGTTTGTAAATCCCAACACAGTTTTCTGCTCTTTCTAAACTTTAGCAAGTGCATGTTTGAGGATGAAATAGACCACCCCTGAGGTCTTAAGTAAGCGTCACTGATACTTCAGACTAACTCCAAAAAATTCCCTGTTTCTAACCAAGTGATATATCCCCTCATGGAGAGGTGTGCTGGTAAAGACTTAGGAGAGGTGGTAACCCAAATCTGATTTCTCTTCTTTCCAAGCCAACGTTTGTCTCACTATATACTCTCAGCATCTAGTTCATGAGCACTGTATTTGACAAGAAGTACTCGGTGATTTGTTGCCTTTGTTGAACAGATTGTTAGCTCATTAGTAAGATGCTGGTCCAGCTTGCTCAGACTGGAGAACTTGATTTTCCAGACAGATTATTGAAAGTCTCCCAGGACACCCTCTGGACAGGGTCTGTTTGCTCGGTGGGGATGCCTCTGTCCGTTTCTGTCACTCTGTACTTTTATTTAGAACCATGGAGACAAGTGGGTTGGAACAGAAAGTGGGGTGGGGTGGGCACAGGGGGCCAGAGCAAAAGGAAAGTCTTCTCTCAGTTCCTGGTGTACCCTGTAGCCAGAAGGGGGGGAGGGACACAACTGAAATTTAAGTAAGAATTTAAATTTAATTCCTCCAAGCTGACTTCTCTGTGTATGTTTGGTTTTTCTTCCTGAATATGGATGTAGCCACTTGAGTGCACTTAGCAGAATTAAGTTTATTTTACTATTTGGCCGGGTGTGTGTCTGTCCATCTGTCTCTCTGAATGGGTATGTCATGTGGGATCCCATTTTCCCAAATACGAGCTAGGCCTAGACCATTTCTGCGTCTTTTATGTACCTGGATTTTCACCCATTTCTTAAAAGTGAGCTAATTTTACTCCCACTTAGTTTTTACAACAATGAATGTATTGACTTACTAGTATACAACTGATCACTTGTAGACGCTCATTTAAAACAACACCATAGTTTTCTAGGCCTTGATGTCTGCTATTTTTATTTTATTATGCATTAATTACTGATTCAGAATCCATTTAAGATTTTATACCGATGTTAATTAAGGGCACCTTAATTTGCATTCTCTTTTCTCATGGTCTAAGATTTTCTCTGGTGGTGGCTGGTGTTTTATTCTGAGTATTATTAACTGGCCATAAAGCTAAAATGGACTAAAAAATTCTGGAATTAACTGTTCTGCCTAATTTACCAGGGAAGCGTAGCTTGAACCCAGAGAGAACTGGATATAAACAAATTTTTTTCCTTAAGCCATTACTGTGATATTAACCAGACAGCCATAACATTTTCTTTAAAGTATAATTGACATACAATATCCTATTAGTTTTAGGGGTACATCATAGTGATTTGATGTTTTTGCACATTATGAAATGATTCCTGTGATAAGTCTAGTTACCGTCTATCACCATATAAAGTTTTAAGAACGTTATTGACTGTATTCTCTATGCTGTATATTACATCCCCACACTTATTTATAACTGGAAGTTTGAACCTTTTAATCCCCTTTACCTGTGTTACCTGCCCCAACCCTACCTTCCCCTCGTCTATTAACCAACAGTTTGTTTCCTATATCTGTGAGTTGTTTTCTGTTTTGTTTTCTTTTTTTTGTTTTATAGGTTCCACATATAAGTGAAATTATATGGTATTTGTTTTTTTCTGATTTATTTAACCTAGCATAATACCCTCAGGGTCCATCAGTTTTGTTGCAAATGGCAATATCTCGTTCTTTTTTGTGGCTGAGTAATATTCCATATTGTGTGTGTGTGTGTGTGTGTGTGTGTGTGTGTGTGTGTGTGTGTGTGTTTGTGTACATAGGGGTGCATATACCTCTTCAAATTGGTGCTTTCCTTTTCTTCAGATAAATAGTTGGAAGTGGAGTTATACGGTAGTTCTCTTCTTAGTTTTTTGAGGAACCGCCATACTGTTTTCCATAGTGACTGCACCAATTAACATTCCCACCAACAGTGTGCAAGGCTTCTCTTTTCTCCACATTCTTGCTTTTTATTTTTGTTACTTATTTTTTTGTCTTTTTGATAATAGCCAATTTGGCAGGTGTGAGGTGATATCTCATTGTGGTTTTGATTTTCATTTCCCTGCTGATTAGTGATGTGGAGCATCTTTCTGTGGCTATTGGCCATCTGTATGTCTTCTTTGGAAAAATGTCTGTTCAACTCCTCTGCCCATGTTTTAATAAGGTTGTTTGGGTTGTTTGTGTATGTTCTTTATATATTTTGGATATTAACCTCTTACTGGATGTGTGATTTGCAAATATCTTCTCCCATTCAATAGGTTGCCTTTATGTTTTGTTGATGGCTCCCTTCACTGTGCAAAAGCAATTTAGTTTGATGTAATTCCATTTGGTTATTGTAACTTTTGTTGTTCTTGCCCAAGGAGACTGGCCTATAAAAATACTTCTTTGACTGATGACAGTGAGCAGTATGACTATATATTCTTGCGTCCTCTGTAATATATTAATTGGCCATATATGCATAGGTTTATTTCCGGACTTTGATTTCTATTCCGTTGATCTGTGTGTCTGTTTTTGTGCCAGTACCATACTATTTTGATTACTATAGCTTTGTAGTGTAGTTTGAAATCAGGGAGAGTGATACCTCCAGGTCTGTTCTTTCTCAGGATTGCTTTGGCTGTCTTGGGGTCTTTTGTGGTTCTATACAAATTTTTGGATTCTTTTTTCTAGTTCTGTGAAAAATGTCATTGGTATTTTGACAGAGATTGCACTGAATCTGTAAATTGCTTCAGGTAATATGGCCATTTTGACAGTCTTAATTCTTCCTATCCATGAACACAGTATATTTTTCCATTTATTTGTGTTATCTTCAGTTTCTTTCAACAATGTCTTATAGTTTTCAGAGTACAAAAATGTCTTACAGTTTTCAGAGTACAGGCTTTTCACCTCCTTGGTTAAATTTATTCCTAGGTATTTAGTTGTTGATACAATTATAAATAGGATTGTTTTCTTAATTTCTTTTCCCAATAGCTTGCTATTCGTTTACAGAAATGCAACCAATTTCTTTATGTTAATTTTGTATCCTGTGACTTTACCAAATTAATTTATTAGTTGTAAGAGTTTCTCAGTGGAGTCTTTAGGGTTTTCTATATATAGTATCATGTTATCTGCAAATAGTGACAGTTTTTCTTCTTCCTTTACAATTTGGATGTATTTTATTTCTTTCTATTGCCTAATTACTCCAGTACTATGTTGAATGAAAGTGGTGAGAGTGGGCATTTTTGTCTTGTTCTTAACTTAGAGGAAAAGCTTTCAGCTTTTCACTTTTGAGTATGATGTTAGCTGTGGGTTTGTCATATATGGCCTTTATTATGTTGAGGTACATTCCTTCTATACCCACTTTGTTGAGAGTTTTTATCATAAATGGATGTTGAATTTTGTGAAATGCTTTTTATGCATCTGTTGAGGTGATCATATGATTTTTGTCCTTTGGTTTGTTAATGTGGTATATCACATTGATTGACTTGCAGATCTTTGTTAATGTTGATCCTTACATCATTGGAATATATCCCACTTGATCATGGTATGTGATCCTTTTAATGTATTGTTGAATTCAATTTGCTAGTATTTAATTGAGGATTTTTACATCTATGTTCATCAGAAATGTTGAATTGTAATTTTCTATTATTGTGATGTCTTTAGTTGGTATTAGGGTAATGCTGGCCTCATAAAATGAGTTTGGAAACATTCATTCCTCTTCTATTTTTTTGAATAATTTGAGAAGAATAGATACTAATGCTTCTTTAAATGTTTGGTAGAATTTTTCTTTTTTCTTGAGGTAGTATTACCATGAACTACTATGAATTTCCCTCTAAGAATGACTTTTGCTGTATCCCATGGATTTTGAAAAGTTGTTTTTCACTTTTTATTTGTCTCATGGTATTTTTTGATTGCCTCATTGACCCACTCATTGCTTGGAAGCATGTTATATAGTCTCTACATGTTTCTGTTTTTTCCAGCTTTTCCCTTGTCATTGTCTTCTAGCTTTATACTATTGCGGTCAGAAAAAATTCTTGATATGATTTAAGTCTTCTTGAATTTCCCTCTTCTGGTCTTGAGGGAGTGGCCTTGTGTAGAGATGTTCCCTGTGCAGATTGCATGTGCCTGTTGGCTTTGGCAGGCTGGCTGGGGCTGGAGTGGGCACTGGCTGGGGTCCTGGTCTTTGCCACACTGGAGCTGCCTTTGGAACAGTTGGAGCTGGAGCAGGCATGTGATGGATCCATCTACTAACGTCCTTTTATTCTACCAGGAACCAATGCTGGATTCTACCATGCATTTAGTGGGTGGTTCTTTTTAAAGGTAGAAATCTGAGCAGCATTCTAGCAGGGTGTGGATGTAGATTGTCCTATCTCTTTTATATAAATAGAAAAGGAGATGTTTTTCCTCCATGAGTGGAGTGATAGTTAAGTGATCAGCCTCTTACTTCTTAAAATGAGAATTTCTCTTTTCTACAAAATCCAGGGGTTTAACCCTGCTCTTGCCACATCCTACCCAGACCATTATGTTGATAAATAGCAGGTCTGTGAAGGACAATTGCAGAAAAAAGAAAGCATTTGGGAAATCCCATTCTATTTTTTTTATGGCATTTCTTATCAATCCACCAAGTTTTTAAAATATATATATATAGCTTTTTTGAAGAGTACCAATTTGAGTAAGAACATTATACAGCTAGACTTTTGAAAGCAGTGTGGCTGCAGTGTGGACCCCGTGCTGTTGGCTGGCCTTGCTGGACAGGAAGGAGCAACATGGTTCCAACAGAGGAACCACAGAGAAACCAACTGTCTGAAGTCTGAGAAGAAAGCCTATGCAGGGTCCCAGGAATAAATAGAAGAAAGCACAATTTAGTCAGGAAATTGCACCATGGCTGTGTCTGGCACTTGGCTCTGTGATTTCTGACTAGACAATAGACAAGTATTTGCTTAGTTACTTTGTATTTGCCTCAAATATGTGTTTGCTGAGTCTTTTTGCACCAACTTATCCCTTTTTCTTTCCCATTTACACACATGAGGCCATATATTAGCTTTGCTCTGTGCTGCTCACAAGGGAGTGGGATGGGAGTGTAGATATTCCAGACTCATGCCATCTTCCCTGCTGAAAACTATTTCACAAATATGCTGGGACCACATTTGACTTGACAAGAATCACTTGCTGAAGTTCATGTGGGAAGGTCTGAGGTCTTTCAGTTGGCTAATATCTGGAAATATTGGTTGAAAGCAATAGTATTTTGCCATTTCTGTGGGCACCAATCTTCCATTATGGTATTACCCCAAAGAAAGGGAAGACAAGCAGGACTGAGGCCTAGACTCAATGTGGTGTTAATTTATAACGGCAGGTTAGGATTGAATCCTGGCGGGAGCACATGCATTAGGTCAGTGGGTGGCTTTGGGTAGTGGTTTGGGGCGGCGGATGTGGGTAAATAAGATGGTCAGCTAGGAGTATATAGCCTGGAAGATGTCAGAATCAGTCTACCTTCTCTTTTTATTCTTTGGGCTCCCTTCTGTTGGTCATGAAACCAGGAGAGAGGATATCCTATACTCTTTGTTTAGCGACCACACATTGACTTTGAATAACAAGAATAGAAATGCCAAGAATGTCTGCAGCTCTCAGCTGTAGGACCTGTGGACCATGTGCTGCACAAAGAGTCCCTCCCAGTGCTTTGTGCTATTGCCTTTACGATGTCCATTAAAAAAAAACAAAAAATTTCCTTAGTTTGACAAAATGACCTTCAAAACACAATTTTTGACTAAAACCTGCAGGTGGAACTACTGTTAAGAAGTGGTTCTTGATTAAAATGCCCTGCAAATCTCTCACATAGTGTACAAAAGCAAAAACAATAAGGATATTGATGCGGGATCATTATTACTTGTATTATTGTGCTTATATTTCCACTAGGGAATTCATTTTCTTTATGATCTGTCTCCTATTCTTAGCTCACTCTGTGTGTCTAAGAGTGGGCGTGACACCACCAGATTCTCTAGAAACGGTGTGCACATGAAGCGCTCTCAGCAGCAGAGGGGCAGGATTCAGGACCAAGGGCGGCCCCACTCAGTGCCCATGTATAATGCCACATTGAGTGTATGTTAGGCTGACGTATTTTTGGACCAATTGAATGTTTTGCTCCCATACCAGTTTGCTGTTAACAACTTTATCTAGTTATAAACAGACATAGAGATAGTGTCTATACAACATGAAGGGAGATTTGACAACTTTCATTTTCTTTGGCCAGTACAGGTGGCCACGAGCAGGTGAGAGCCAGAAGGAGGTGTTGGGCAGCGAGGTTACCGTTTCAGCTGTGCCCCGCCTCCCGCCCAGCTGAGCTCACAATCACTGCCAACCAGGGGTCTCCTGAATGAATGAACACAGGGTCCCTACCAGAAGGAAAGGTGCATGTAGAACAAGGCCCCCAGGCCCAGCAGTTGTACCACTCCTTGTGACCATGATTGGAGAATTTGGAATCTGCTTCTTGTTCTTGGGAACTTCTATTCCCTGACCCACTGGTGGGGTTCCCAGGAGGTTCTGAGCTTTCTCACTCCTTCCGCTTTCGGTATTCTTTCTCGCGCTATGCACAGGCATCTTGGCAGTCCTTTCAGTCTCTGCCACCTTGAGAGTGCCTTCTAAATTGGTAATCTTTATCTAGGGAACTTTTGTCCTGGCAAATCCAGGTGCACTGCAAATTTCTGCATGTCATCAAGGTCCTCCAAAGTCTAGATTGTTCTAGACTCCAGGTTGGACAATAGGTTAGCTATTTTTGTAAAGACAGTAGAAATGGAAGGCAGGTCATTCTGGTGAACGGGAGGTGATTCTGTGTCCTTCCACTCGATGTCTCTTTACTGGCTTAGCACTTGCATATATCCTAGCATGTATTATTTTCTAAATATTTTATATACAAAAATCTGGCTCATGAACTAGAATGTTAAACTCTTCAAGAGTGGTAATCCCATGTTTTGTACATCTTGCTTCCCCCAGAGTATCACAGAGAGCCAGCTCATGAAAGAGCTTCAATGCTAGGCTGAGGAGCTTGGATTTAATCCTGGGCACTGGGGAGCCATTGGTAGTTCCTGAGCTGTTGACTGACTTACCAAAAGCAGTGCCTGAATGAAATATGATGTAGTGAGAATGTGTTGGCTTGAAAACAGAGGTTATGGTTTCCTTTTTTATTCCTGTCCTTGGAAGTTTCTGGTGGTTATACTAACAACAAAAATATGTGAAGGATTAGATGGAAACCTCTCTGTAAATAGGACAGAATGTTTAAGACTGTATAAGGATAATTTCCTTCATCGAGGGATTGGGTAACCATTATACCCAGCACAGCAGCTGCCCTCACGGCCTCCACACCATGTTCCCAGCACCGGCAGAGCTGGGAGAGCAGTGCTGTTTTTGAAACATCTCCTAAATCACTTAATTAGGCTACTTTTGAGTAGCCTTTTGTAAAACATCTGTTGCAAAGTCTACAAGAGGGAGTGGAAGGATTTCATTTTGAACACCGATCTAGCTTCTCAGGCTCACACCTCTGTGCCTTCCCCTGCTCCTCTCCCCCTCCCAACACACACACACACATTTCACTTCCTCTGCTTCTGAAACACTGGTTTTTCTTTATGGCTTTTGCCATCACACTTGCCACTGCAGGCTGCGTGAAGGCAGCAGGGAAAATAACGCCCCCTCCTGAGCGCTGTGGACCTTGCCTGAGACACCAACCGCTCCCTGCTCCTCAGCCTACCATTCTTCTGGAAGGAATTTCTTAAGCCCCCTCTTGGGATAAGCATTTAGATTAGGAGACAAACCAGAAACCTGCCTGGCTAAAGGAGCATTTACTTATGGACCAGAGAGACAGTAGATAAAGGCAGGAAATTTTAAAATCTCGTCTTTTTAAAGAGAAAAGGCAACCTGATAATGGAATAGATGGCCACATAATAAAAACCACTGTGTGTTAATCGAGTAGTTAAAAGCATAAGGTATAGTAAGAGATGCTTAAGCACCATGATAGAAGGATGAGCTATCAATTCCTGGTCCTGAAGATGATTCTTAAATTTCAGGGATGTTAGTGATAACTCATATTGTACCGTGCTTTCTGTGCAGTTCTCATATATTACATCTTTTACATCTTGGAACAACCTTGTAAATAAGAACTGTCATTGTTCCCATTTTGTATACCAGGAAACTAGGACCTGGTAAGATTTAGGGACTTTATGGTTCTTCTGGTTCCAACTTCTGTTGCCTTGCATTTCTCTGCACAATATGGGAAACAATGTCTCCTCTGACATACACAGGGACGTAGAGCAAGGCCAAAGTACCTCTGCTACCTTTGAGGGTCAGAGCAGACAGGGCCTGCCAAGAGCAGCCGGCACATAGTCCCCCACCACCCACTCCCACCTGGGAGATGAGGAGGCTGAGGCCTGGCAAGCAAGCCCTTGTAAGTCCAAGCCGAGAAACAGCACCTCATGGACCAGAACTCTGGCCTTCCCACATCCAACTGCTGTAGGTTTATCTGCCTAGGGCAATGGATTGTAAGGTCCCCACATCCACCCTTACTGCCTGGCAGCTGGGTGACCAGAGCTTAGGCAGTGCTGAGTAAATGTGTGTTAAACAGATGTATACTTGATTGACTGACTTTAATTGTAACCACATGCAAATCAGTACATTTATATCTTTCTTGACCTAGTTTTCCTACCCAAAGATGTTATTTTTCCCTCTGGATTGAGAGAGTAATGTTCATAAAATCCTGAGCCAACCAGCTGAGAGGCCCTGTATGTGTGTGAAGTACCATCGGTGGTACTACTGAGTTGCCTTTTTCTGTGACACTCTGGGTTAATCAAAGGCCTTTGTGATTATTGTTTTAAACACAAATCTCCAATTTATTATTTAGTTTGTTGCTTTTATTAACTTATTGAAATGCAAATAGCAGCAAAACACAGGTCAGCAGCTGCAGCTGTGGGTTCCAGACAGTACGAGCCAAGGGGCAAGATGGAGATGGGACTCCCGGGACAGCCAGCTGTGGACTCCCATGATTTCAGTCCCTGCAAGTGGAAAACACGGCTAGACAGCCTGTACCTGCCTGATAAGATTCATGGCCATCCCCTAAGGGATCGTTTGGGGAGAAGCAAAGTCCGGACCTTCCAGTAATTGCTTCTGGACTATAGGAAATGACAGTGGTAAAGGAAACAATACATTCAAAACACTTTGGATAATGCCTTGCACATAGAAAGCAGTTACTAAATGTAGCTATTACTACTCTTTTTCCTCTGATTGCTATTACATTCCTTGTAATTACAGTCTAAAATGAATCTTAAATCTTGTCCTAATTTCACCCAACTGTTTAGGTGACTAAAGCCACTGGGGAGAAGAAAGAGAGGTGTTTGGAAAATGTGACTGGATTCCCTTAAACACAGCAGCAAAGTGGATACAGAAAGGAAGTGTTATGTGGCCGAGTAGGGAAAGTTTTCAATGGTGTTTTAGTTATGTGATTTTAGGATGACTAATTTGAAGAGAAACACCAACACACTGAATAGCATGGCCACACAATAAAAGCCATGGTGTGCTGATTGAGTGGTTGAGATCATAAAATATGACAGATGCCTAAGCGTAGTGGAAAGATGAGCTATTGATTCCTGATCCTAAAGATCCTGAAGAAAGCAGAGGTGACTTGACATTTTGGTGACTTCCTAACGAGATCCAAAGCTTGTGCGCAGTGGGAATGACAAAGGAAGGTGACTGGTAAGGCTGAGATAAAGCATTTGTGCTGCTTCTGTTCTGGACTCTTGTGGTGAAGCAGTCTAGGAGTCAGTACTGTTGGGTGGAGGACTCTGAACAGAGACAGTTGGGGCATCTTTGAGATGGGGGAAGGCATCTGAGTCCGGGGAGGTTTTATATAAATGTGTATGATTTGGCCTTAGAGGGTTCTTTTATACAGGAAGGGAAGGATTTGGAACAACATATCCAATTCTACTTACTGTAGTATTATAGCTACTTTATATGCCTATTGATGGAGCACCCACCTGCCAGGCTCCTTCGGAACAGGACCTCGTTTCATTCTCACCACAGCCCTATGAGGTCTAGGTTCTGTTATTCCCATTTACTGATGAAGAACCTGAAGGTCAGAGAGATTAAATGATCCACCCAGGTCATAGCTAGCAAGGTGCAGCATCTGGATTTGAACTCAAGCCAGCATGTCTCCATAGCTTCCTTCACTGCCTGTAGGAAAGGAGGGGCCCTATGTAATCAATATTGAAAAAAATCTGTCTTCTTTAAGGCTATAGGGAGGTGAACCTTCTTTGAAGGAATATGTTTAGGAATGAGTCAATGTATTATTACTTCATAATATATAAAATATATTAACTATATTTTACACATTAAGTATTATATAGCTTACTTAATATACTAAAGCTATATATATTATATATACTTAATATATTAAAACAATATATTACTTCTCCATCAGACCAACATTTGGACTTGTTTTTTAGGAATCCTTAAAAGCAACAACAGTCCTCTGAGTCTTTGGAAGAAACAAACACGTCCAGTGTTGGGAAGCTGTTGAAAAGGCAGATAGGCTCTGTTAACACAATGACAAATATCACTGGATGCCTACTTCTGATGCTGTTAATTAACAAAGGGCCCTCTCCTAGCTTGGCTGTGTATATGAAATTATTTGTTCAAATTGACATATTATGTTATACTGTTGACAAACATCATTGTACCAGTGATTTAGCTTATGCCCCGGAGGAAGAAGTGCCTTCTAGAGTCTCTTAATGTTCATTAAAAGTTGGCATTGATGGATGGTAGAGGGGCCTTCAAGGCACTGAATGATAGAAAAAAAGAAAGGAACATTTGTGAAAATTCAATAGGGATTTTAGGGGCCTAGTGGGAACTAGAGTTAAATACCAAATTCCTATCTGAGCCTGAGTCCAATTTTAAGGGGAACAATTTTCCACAAATAGTGTGACATGTAGGCCTTACTTGTCGTTGTTTGAACTTGAGAAGGGGGCACATGCAGCCTCTGTCCACGTGAAATAACACTTTTCACCTAGCGGAGGACGGGACTTCCTCAGAATGATACCCGATTAGCTCCTTATCTATTGCCTTATCTTTCTGTGGTGACTTCTAGAGCTAAAATGGACTATTTCAGTTTTTGTGGAGGTCAGAAATGTGGTTTTGAACTGAACAAGGGAAGAAGTTTCACCCATTCTTTTATCTCCTTTGTATTTCCCTTTCACTTTGAGCATAAATGAGAATCAGGAAGCAGGAGGGAAGACGTTATTGTGGACTATGGACAGAGAAAAAGGGGGTGGTGGGACCCTCCTTGTATTTCTGCATGTTGGGGACTAAAAAAGAAAATCTTAAAAACAAAAAACTTCCTGTAGCCACCTCCCAGCTGTTTTTGAAAAGACTCTGAAAAGCAAATAGCATCTTTAATCAAGAGCAATAAATAGTATTAGGTCTTTTACTACAAGTTATACTTTTCTTTCAGCCTATATTTATTTTGCCAGGCTAGAAATAGCTGAAGTTATTTCAGCAGCCATGACTATTGTCTAGGAATTGAGTGTAGGCTGAGAATAGTCTGGCTGATTATACTGTTTAGAAATAAGCCCTTTTTTGCAGCCTCTTTGGGTAAAAAGGATTCATAAATATTCCTGTGGCTCACTGTTTCATGGTTCCTTCTTTTATATCAGTTCAGTAGCCTCGTGATGCAATATTATATTCTAGGATATATTATTTTAGGTCTGTTGTGGAGTGACCAGGTATAGAGACAACTTCGGAAAGGCTTGTAAGTAATCTCTTAATTCTTAGAAGTGGAGAATAGGCAAACGGCAAGACACCCACTCTCTGTACCTCAGGGACCGGAATCCTCTGTGCAACTTGCTAGAAGCTGTTGGAGGATCTTTGTCCCTGGAGATCTTCAAGAACTAGTTGCACTGACCACAAAACTAAGTCGGTGCTCATTGGTCCTAGGCCCTGAGGTGTCACTCGGGGAGATGAGTGGGTCTAGCCCTAGGCCCAGAGAGTTGGGATTTCATAGACCAAAAAGACTGCAGAACATGGGTTGGTTAGCTGCAGAGCATACCAGCCACAACATGTGAATAGTGAACGGTGCTCCCGGATCTCAGTGACATGGTGACTGGGAAGAGCATATTGCTTCTCTGTTGGATTTCAGTGTCTCCGCCTGCAGGAGTCCCAGGTCTGGGTCAGGTGACAGAGAAGAATACCAACTGAGTCATCCAGGCTGTTTTACAATGGAGTTGATCATACAGCCCTTATTGAGGATTAGAATTAATGTTACCATATGGGAGGAACACACACTGAGCTGTCAGTCAGTGGTAGCCGTGTGGTTCATATGCACACTAGTACTGGTCCTGGTAGCACAGTGACGGGTGAACTAGCTGACAGCACGTCCCTCTCCCACTCTCGTCACCTTGCAGAGACACTTCCCCCCACAGCCAGGAGTCTGGCGGATGGACGAGTCCAGAGAGCTGCGGTTAGTGCAGTTGGTGATGGTCCTGACTTCCTCTGCCCTTCTTTCCTCCCCACAGGGATTATTGCACCCTCAGCCCACACTTGGCTCTGTTGGTGGTGTGGCAAAAAAATAGGGGTTGAAAAAAAACCAGAACTGACAGCGGTTCGGAGGCCTTAGGGGCCTTCAAGTCTGAGCGAGCACCACAGGCAACGTCACTCCACACAAGGAGCCCTGGCACTGGGCTGGTGCTTACGACTTAGCTTTCTGTGATCAGGGAGATGGCCGGCCACTTGGCAAAACTGGTGTGATTGGTGTGGTGAGTGTGTGAGCTGGGAAGAGAGAGAAGTGCCAAAGGGAGAGGCAGAAGTATCCCTTTTCCTATGAAAAGCATTGTCAATATGATGATTTAAAGACCTTTTCCTTTCCTCTGAGATCTTGTCAAGGTGACTAACTTGAAAAATCTTTGATGTGAGGGCCATGACATGGCAGGAGGGCATCTTCTTTTTCTCCCTTTTTGTCTTACTCCTTGGAGGAGAGATGCAGATCAAACAGTTCTAAGGAAAAGGAGAGCAGTCTTTTTAAAAAGGACGTTAACAAAAAAACAAAAGGAACTAGCTGTTTATAAACAGCTTACTCCCTGTAGTTACATGCATTGCTTTAAGGCCGTGCTTATGAAGGATTTAAAGAAATAATAGGGTGACCACATCATTTTCTTTTCCTTCCTTAGATTCTGTTGCCTCAGCAGAGCCCAGAGGCTTGGCTGTTTGCAGGCGCTGTGAGGGACCCAGCACAGTAGGCATTTAGTAAACATGAAATCATTAACATTAAAAAACACTCACCGCTCCACTTCGAGACAGTTCAGTTTTATGAATGCACATGGGTGGAATGTTAAATTACAGCACAGTGAGTGTTGCTCGGGGCTGGTTATGCCACCCGGCTTGAAGCCTTCTGGGGCAGTGTGTGAGGATTTTCATTTCATTCATCCTTCGGAGTTTGCCACGAGAGGTCTCTGAAGACTGTAAAGGCAAAGCCTGGAGGAGGCAAGGGATGGGAGACTTACTGGACATTCTGTTAGAGTTCCCTGCCCCCACAGTAAATTATTTTGTAAATAAGGCAGTTATGTTTTCTAGTCTGTTCTTTTTCTAAAAGGAGATAGGATGTGAGACCAACAGTTTTAGCCTGAGTGGATGAGATTCAGTATTTTTGCTATCACCGACTCAAATAGGTAACCTAAGAACTGAGCTCAAGTTGCTTTCTCTTGCAGCCCATCTTTGGCTTCCAACAAGGAATCTGAGCAATATCTAGATTAAGAATCAAAGGCACCTTCTGTGTCACTGAGATGATACTAGTTCATGGAATGCTGCCATTTGCTGTGTGAGAGAGCGCACGTGAAGGTGGGAGGCGTGCGGATCCCAGAGCTGTGGGGCCATGAGACCCTGCAGGAGCATCCTTAGCATCTGCGCCGGTCCTTGGAGGGGAAAAGGCTTGGGTGTCAGCATATCCATGCTTGACTCCTGGCTCTGCCATTATCTTGTTCCGTGACCCTGGACAAGTCACTTGGCCTTTCTAGACCTTAATGTCTCTATCTGTAAAATAGGCATTTGGTATAGATCCATCCAACTTCACATTTCTTTAAACCTGGGAAGTTGGCTTAGGGCTGGGTCACCCCATCCCTCAGAGCCTGTTTCCCAGGGCTCAGAGCATCTCTGCTGTATGTCTTCTTGCTGCATTTTACCCACCAACTATTAGTTCCCATCTAGATGCCATCTTATACGAAAGCTTCCCTAAACCCTCCAGTTACCCCATGACTGACCTATAAACCACTGAAATTTAGGATTGAGAAGGGGCCCTAGAGAAGCATGCAGGGAGGTCAGCTCTCCATCCAGCACCAGAACAATCTCTGGAACAGAGGTTCCCAAATCTGCCTGGTGATCAGAATCATTGCTTGGAACCTGTAAATCAGAGTTTTCAACCCTAACTTTAGAGATTCTGATTCAGCAGGTCTAGATTGGGCCCAGCCATGTGTAATATTAGCAAGTACTCCATGTGCTTTCTGATAGTCAGCCGGGACCAGGAACCCCTGTTCTAGAACTGCTGGCAGGCAGACCAGCAGCTCCTGGATTCTTATCTGTCACAACAGTGGGAGCCCCATCACCTCTTAAGAACCAGCCCTACTCAGCTAGTCTCTGGAAATGGGCCATGGCTCTAAAATGCTTTAAATTATCAATCGATTGAACTTAAAAATCCATATTTGTAGGTAAAATACAGTCATTTATTTAATGGCTAGATTGTCACATACCTGTTTTTAACAACTTGTTCTTGGGTATTTATGAATAGGTAGAACTGTAGCTTGTATGGGCTACATTTATGTAATCATTTAGAAATACTTGACTGTAACTTCTTGTCTAAATCAATCTCTATTCCTACCTACCTCAATTGCAAAGCCTCTTTTCAACTCTTCTACATCTATTACCCAATCAGTATTATTGTACTCTTTTCAAAACCTTGAACTACAATTTCAATTAGAGAGGCTTTTTCACACAGCCATCTCCACTGCTGGATACTAAATAAATGCCAAGCATCCATCTGTAAGAAAGCACCAGATTCCATCTTGAAACACGGTTTCTGACATCAGAATGGGCCTCATTGCTGGCCACGTGGAGAAGCTCGGTGTGGTGTTTATGGTTGTAGGATGAGCATCGGCTGCTCTGGGCTGGGGCATTCAGGGAAGCCGTCCCAAAGGTGGTTGTGTCTCTCTAAGACGAGAGGAAGGAGGAAACAGTAAGAAGCAGCCAAATAAATAGGAGGGGATGAGTGTTCTAGACAGAGGCAACAACATATACGAAAACCCAGAATAGACTGAAACATCCTCGCTGTGGTTTGCATAGTTACTGTAAAAACTGCATCATTTCTGAGGCATGTACCAGCACTTTAAGTCCAAGATGTTTACTCAGCATTTTCTCCCAAAGTAGTAACTTCTATGGCTTATTCAGAGCCTCCCTCCAAGGAGCACTGTTGTTTCATGATTCTTACGGGAGTCCAGGGAGGTAAGGGCAGCATGTGGACCCATTTCCAACATCTGAGATGAGAGAATCAGCCACTGGAATCATGGCAGAGGGGTGAGTACTCCAGGGTTCTGTTATGTGACAGGCATCTGTTTATGTAAAAAATGCATAGAATTTTAGCCCAAAGAGTATTTGCTATGGTCTAGTCCTCTCCCTCTCCTGCTGGAAGAAGGCCTAGTGATCAAAGGGCAATTTTGCTCTTTGCTCCCTTGAAATTGCTTCTGAGCACCCAGAGGTGTGTGTCTCCCTCATTCTTCTTCTGGCTCTCTGAGGTAACTGCCTTTAATGCCTGTAGCCAGGAAGGCCTTGTGATAATGCAAGGCTGAGCGACTCCTCCCTGTGGAAGTCCAATGGTGACATGACTTGTCTTTATGACTGTTCCTCTCTAATAATGCGTAAAGGGAAATGCATGCCCAAGGCAGCAGTAGCTGGCTGGGTTCCAGAGCCAAAACTGAATTAATTAAATACTTGGACCTGGCTGGGCTGGGCCGGGGCTGGGAAAGCTGAAAGTAGAGGAAGGGATAGGGCGGGCATCTCTAGTTGGCAAATGGCAGGCTGTAAGCAGGGCAAGGCAGACCAGGAACAAGACAAAACAGGGCTGATGTGTCTGTCAGACAGACATGTTTGTGAGTATACTAGCTTAGTGCAGCCACATAATGTTTGCTAATTGCTGGATTTCCTTTTTTTTTTTTCCATGGGAAATGCTCCATTGGAAAGCTCCGAAACCAAGGAGGCAATGCAGAAATGCCAAAATGTAGGCATTACAAAGAAAGAGAGGAGAAACAGTGGGAAAGAGGGGATCCGAATTTGCAAAATGGCTTAGCATTCTGCTCTATCAGCACTTCTCCTCCGTGAGAGCCTTGCGGCAGTTTAAGTGACTAGAAGGGTATGATTCAGTGTACGTGATGTTCTTGCAGCATGCCCCAAAGTCTGCAATTTGTTTGAAATCCCAGAATAGTTATCATAGTTTCTAGTGATAACTAAAAAGAAAGTGTGAGCTGGTTCTCTCTCTATGATTTTTCTGGACAAGACATTTCTCTCTGTAGACCATAAGATTCAGATGCAACTGAAGAGGGCACATGGGTGAGCCCACTTAACTATCCGTTAGTAGGAAAGAATCACGCAGAATGTTTTTTTTTCGCTTGTCAAACCGTGTAACTCTAGTGTCCCATTAGATACCCTTGAGCAACTGTCTTTCTTTAAGTCAAATAAAACAGACCAACATATTAAAATTATGGTTCCCCTAATGAAGCTTACCAAAATGCACAGACATCTTATATTAAAAAATAAATGGGATACAGAAGAAAAAAAACAATGTTTTTCTTCATCTTTGACATCAAAATTCCAAGGGTTGAAGTACGGTGAGTGGACTTCTCATCTTTACCCCAATAATCTTTAATGTTTTATAATTAAGAAAAACTAATTTATCTTTAAAGCAGTTTTGTGGGCATGAGACATTTAGGAAATTTCATGATGAATTTGGTTGGAGATGATAGGAAGCCAATGCAGGTATTTTCTAGAATAGTATAGAAAACACATTAAAGCAGCAGGTTATATCCTTTAAGAATTGTGAGGAAAAAAATGACATAAATTTAAGCTCCTTTTTCAAATGTTTTAAAATTCCTAAAGCATTTTGTCCTAAGATTAGACATTTAGCCACAGTACACAACAGATACTGAACACACAGGCAAGTGCCGGTGCAGAGAAGCCTCTGCTTCATATACTATAACCCTCTTTTTGTCCATTCCCCGTGACCCAAGCTGGGTGGCCTGAGGCCAGATGCCTTTTGTGACCCCTAAGACCGTAAGAGCATCCTCTGCCTCTGGAGCTTGGATTCTGGTCCCCTTTCACTTAGGAAGCTGCTTCCAGAGCCATACTCAGAGCCTGGTCCGGACTGGACCTCCGAAAGAGGGAAGACATCCTGTAAGTGCCGGTACCTCTTCATTGATAAAAGGCCAGGATTTAAAGGGATGGCTTTGGATTTGCCTGAGCCAGGATGACTGACATCCCCTTTCCTAGGTGTGGTTTGTATACTGTCTGGACTGCAGTAAACGCACTGGTACCTAGCTCTCCAAAGAGGCTTACCTTGTGCTGAAGATTCCAAAGCCCAGATGAGGGAGAGTGCCAGGAACCGCAGCACCCTGGGGCAGCCCCCAGCGGTGACCAGCACACGCCAGGCTCTGGGCTTCTGCACTCCAGTCTGGCAATTAGGAATGTAGCAGATGGTTCTAGTCTCTTGGAGAAAAGATTCCCAAGCCTCAAACCTCACCCAGGACCCACATCATGATTTCCTTGGCCTGGAGGTCCTTTTGTCCTTGAAGGAGCTGTCAATCAGAAACAAGGTTAGGTTATCCTCTTGGTGGACTGCTCAGCCCCAGAAGACAGGTCAAGCACAACTTGCCTACCATTGGCTCCCATCCCTGTTCAGCTCATGCTGCTGCATGAAGGCCCTGAGCTGAGGAGGGTTCAGGCATACTTGCCTCCTGCCTTTCCAACCCGAACTTTAAATCCTCGCATTTTCCTGCTTCCTTGGTTTAAGTCGAGGCAGTAGTGCCTTCTGCAACCTTGGTCTGCCTGTCTCACTTCCTAGGTTCTGCAGTGACAGCCTCACTCCTAAGTAAATGGGAAAGCATTCGGGGTTCTTTCTGGAGTGGAGTTAAATGTTCTTTCTTTCAGTCATACTCTGGAGCTCCGGCAGAGGACACTCTGTGGACCCTGACTTGGTCTCTTCCAGAGCTGACTAACAAGTTAGTATTTTTCCTGGGGCAAAATATACTCCCATTTTACTCTGTTTGTGAAAGAGAAAAGAGTAGTGCATCAGTAAGAACTTTGCTTAGCGCACATATGGGTAATTGCATATATTCCAAGTGTATAAAAACATAGAAAATGACCAATAGAGAATATGGCAAGATAGGAATACAGAAAGTGATTTTATGTTTGCCAGTTTTCTTATGAGAACCCATTTCTCACAAAAATTAAAATCTGGAGATTTTCTCAAGAGTAAGTTTATTTACTTACTCTTAAGTAATTAATAACAAAATAAAAGTAATCAAATAATAATAAAAATAATAAAAAGTCCCCAGTTTATTTGCTTTCCCCCCTGAACTCATTCAAAATGGGATTTCAGTCTTTCTTACAGGAAGGTAGAAGAGGATAGGATTTACCTGGCTATGTGTCTAAACCTCTTTTGCATCACAGTCCTTTGGATCTTTATCCAAAGGAGAGCTGCCTTTCGGTTCAGAATACATTTATTACTGCCTTGAAAAGGCTCCTTAGCCATTTTCAATTCAGTCGTGTCAGAAACAATTCTCTGCTTAAATGTTAATTAAATATGTGGCCCTAAATTTATTCCTTGTTTCCTATGTCAGATTTCCTAAATCAGCAGTTGTCGTCCAGCTAGTCTCCCAGAGAAGGTCAGGTGTGGGATGGAGACATGCTATGATACCCTATTTAGTAGCCTTGTGAAGGCTTTGTAGTTGAATATGAAATCAAAGTGAAATTTTCAGCTGTATTTTAATTCTTTCAGGAATCATTTTGGGTGGCTGAATGACTAGAGGCAAAATGCAGTGTGCTTGTGAAAAAAACAAAAACACAAATACAAACAGCTTCTGGCACTTTTGGACATCTTTTGGCCCTAGTCACATAAAAAGAGCTAGACAGCGTTTCCTTTTTATTAATGTATGCTTGTGGGCTTTCTGATAAGGATGACAAATGTGTATTTTTCAGATTCTGAAAGGTAGATCACCTGATTTACTGACCTCTAAATGCCAAATTTCAATCTACACTATTATGTTAAGTCCTACGCAGAAATTGAATTGGGTGTTTGTGTATAACTACAGGAATCTATGTTTATGGTTGTCTTATTTGGCAAAAGACCATAGACACCTAAATACTTACCAGTGGAAAGCTCTGATGTAGGTGTTATGGGATTTACATAGAAATTGCCAACTTCACTGGAAATCCAAATGAGATTTTGTACATAAAAGCCTGTGAAAGCATTTTATTAACTAAGACATTCTAATTTAGCCGTATGCAGTAGCTCATATAAATTTTTATGTACTCCTTCTAATTGAGTTATATGATACAGAGGCCATTAACACTATCAGAATTTTGAGGGAAGAGACAACTCTGAAATTAAAGCAGACAGGAAGATATTCCCAAAGGAAATAAAAATGTGAGCTGGTCCTGTAAGGAATGGATTAGATTTAAATGATGCCTTACTTTATGGTACAGTAAATGGTATCATCAAACAACACCCTTTATTTAAAACAACCTTTAAGCAAACTATCCCCCTGGGGTAGAAAATAAATGCAGACACCAATTGGCATGTGTATCTGATTTATTTATATGATATGTACTGAAAAGTTACTTAGTATAAGTTAAATAAACACATCAGCATTGTAAATTACAGGTTTATTTCATGTAAGGTATTAATGGTATGACTCATTGAATTTGTATGCTCTTAGGTAAAATGAAAAAACTCAGTGACTGACTTAAACCCAAGGCACTGCAATGCTACTTGTTAAAGTATGACTCCGCGTTAGGCCTGAGTCAGCAGCCAGCCAGCTGGCTGGCATACCTCTTTCCCCTCTAAAAATAAATGGTATGAAAAGCAGGAAGGTGGACTCTGTGTATGATGTTACTGAGAGAATACTGAGTTCATGTAATTGCTCCCTTTTGCCCTTTCATTGAGTATTTTACCGTTGAAATATAGCATTTAGATTTGGTTGAGGGAGGAGAGGTGAAGCATTTAGCTGGAGGAAGTTCTTCCGATAAACTTTTCCTGACTCCCTGTGCGCAGAGGAGCCGAACTACCCCACACACAGCGGCTCACAGCTCCTGTGACAGCCTCTGAAGAGGGTTCAGGGCCGTTCACCCGCCAAGCGCTTGTTGCCTGGTCTTCAGTTTTTAGTCAGTAGGTTTAAAATATCTACCCAAAGCTGTATGTACGTGTACCTTAACCCCATCTTCAAAAATGGCAGCCTTCTCCTGCTGCCTGTTAGAGCTGCACACAAAGAGCAGACAGGATAACATGCAAAGGGCGGGGGCAGACTGACTTCTCCACTTAGAATAAGAAAAGGAGCATATTAAGGAAGAAAACATGAGCAAGACGTTGGTTCTCCTGGGGCCATTTGTCAGAGCACAGCAAGGGATGGAGATGTGGGAGCGATCGTGAAAGACTGGCCGGGAGCCATGAGTTTAAAGCGAAGACGCTTACAAATGGAAAGGGTTGGGAGCATCCGAGAGAAGCTGAGGACGCGGCTCTAAGAGAAACTTCACTCTCGGTCAGCAGGTGGCGCCTAACTGAGGGCGAAGAACAGGGCGGTACTGAGGACTTGGGACTCTGGCCCTGGGGGCTGAGAATCGGCCTTCAGCCCCGGGAAAGGGAGGAACCCAGGTCAGCAAGAACCAGGTGTATTTTACCGGTCAGCCCAAGCATGGAGCCGCGCCTGGACAACACAGGCACTGGGGAGAGGGGAAAGCCCAGGTGCTGGTTCCGTGTGTCATGCCAGTGCGCCATCGCCACCTCCCGCCTCTGCCTAAGGCAGAACATAAACAAACAAGCTGAAACAAACAACAAAAGTCACAGCTCTCTTGGGTTGGGTAAGACTTTATGCCAAATACTTTAAAAGCTTTGACCATTTTAAAAAGATTTACCTACACCAGCTGAGCTGAGAAACCACTTCATTCAAGGCCAGATCTCCGGTCTCCCGAGCCTTCGGATCAGGGTCTTACGGCCTTTCCTGGTGGGTCGTCAGGCCGGCCGCTGCCGCTGCTGGTGGCATTGCCCCCTTGGGACTTTCCTGGGAGAGACCAACTCATGCTATTTCTCCCTGACTTGGGGCTGACGGCTTCCGAGGGGTTGGAATTATTAGATACTAGGTGTAATAGTTATTATGTCAGCTATTTGTATTTTTCTGGGTTTTTTTTTTGTATTTTTCTCTTTCGTTTTGAAGGGCCAGTACCAAAGGACTAAATTTGATCTTTGTTTTTAAGGCAGCTGGCTTTGAGGGTAAACAGTGTGATAATTTGGTTCTGAATAGTAACAGATGAGGGTGAAAGGCCAACCATTTCCCTGAATTTGATCAATGGCAAGAATTGATGGCAAATTAAATGTCAGATAAAACTGTCAAGTGATTCTGAGAATCAATACTTACTGGGAAGAATTGTTTGAGCTTTAAATGATCACATTTACTCCCAAAGGAAATCTAGTAGTATGTATGTTCAGATATTAGGATAGCAATTTAAAAACAATGTGAGGATGATTTTAAATAAGGTCTCTTAGTATGTTGTTAGTCATCGATAGCATAGTCGTTATCTACACTGTCTTGTTTCTTGTTTCTCAAAGAATGGACCATAGAACTGTCAGAATGACCCAAAGACTATAGGAATTCAGAGTCCCAGGCCCTGCCCCTCCCTCCTGAATCCAACCTGAGGGTGGGCTGTGCAAATTTGTGTTTTATTAAGCTCGGAGAGTTATTGTGGGCAAAATCCTGAGAACTGCCAGCTGGCAGTCTTTTCCTCCACCCGGCGGCTGTCTCCCACACAAGGTGATGCCCACAGGCTGAGCGGCGCATCGTAGCAGTTGGTATGTAGGTTAGAGTGAGTATGTTTTGGGTTTAATTTGAAAAGCAGGTATGAGTTATTATCAGCTTACTTTGGAATAGTCTGCCTCAACTCTCCTCTATTTGGAGGTGGCTGAAGTTTGCAAATGAGGGCGGCTCTGCAGTAAGAGGTCACCTCGGGGGCTAGGGTGGTGGTGCCTGAAGGCCGTGGCACCATCCCTTCTCCTGTGCTTTTTCTCCATCACTTTCATCAGGGTTTTCCTGCCCTTTAGATTAGTGGCTTTCCCAAGACTGTTCTCAGCAAAAACTCTGTGTTCTCCAAGAGCATCACCACCTAAGGATATGCCGATGTCTCCAGGTCTGTGCTTCTGGCCTAATTGGTCGCCTAAGCATCTCATCCACATTCTTGCCTGCCTGTCGGACAGAGCTTCCTGGATCCCCCACAGGGACCTCAGACACCACAGGTCCCAATCACACTCACTGTCATCTGTCTTCCTTCTTTCTTTTAAGATGGCTTATTAGCCAAGAGCTGGGGCTCTGGACACAGACCACCTGGTTTCCATGCTAGCTTCTGTGCATACTCCCTTGGGCTATTGCTTAACTGACCGATGCTTCATTCTCCTCATCTGTCACATGGAAGTAGTGCCCTCCTCATAGAGTAAATGTGCAGATTAAATGTGATAAATGTGATAACTGCACATAAAGAACTGAGGCCAGTGCCTGGCCCAGGGCAGGTATTCAGTATATCCCTTCAGGATCAGGAGAGCATCTCATTCAGGTTTTAATCTTTATGCTAGTTTATGAAGGTAGCATTATTTTTTCTGAATTAGACTCCAGAAAACTGTCCTCTAAGTAATTCACATTGTCTTAATTACCAGGAAATACCACATTATCTTACAAAGGCAGAAGGGACAGAAAGGTTAAAGAGCCTTTTCTAAAACCTGCCCTGATTTCAAGAAAGGGAGCTCTAATTGTTGAACCAT
This sequence comes from Smutsia gigantea, assembly GCA_032199065.1. NCBI lineage: Eukaryota > Metazoa > Chordata > Mammalia > Pholidota > Manidae > Smutsia > Smutsia gigantea. The sequence goes on along the minus strand of JAVSCE010019754.1, from coordinate 155,826 downwards.
AGGAAAGCGCCATTTTTGAGTTAAGCAGTAGCTGAGACTGGCAAGTTCATGGTTTAACCTAATACTAGCTAGGGCACCTGGCACATGGCTAAGAATTCCTGAACCTATGTACCGTATGCTGGGAGTAGTCAATAATTCACTAAGGAAAAGGTATCTCAGATAAATCTCATTTTCAAAAGTAAAGATTTGGATCTTGTGAATAATCTGAGAAGCATTGAGGGGCAGTGACGGGCGGGGATTAGGAGTCAGATGGGCTGGATTTAAAAGTAGTTTAACAGCTAATTTTACCTCTGTGGACAAAGTAGCTAACTCTTACTAAACAACCTGCCCCAGGAGCTTTCTCCTCTAAAAAAGGATATTTATAACAATGGATCTTTGTGGTGCACTGAGGTAAAATGCAAATAAGAAGATTTTACAAACCATGACATGCGTCACCAGTGACAGGTCGCGTTGTTAGTATTTTAGCACCTCCCCCTGGAGAGAAGTGCATAGGAGGCGGGTTGGAACTGCCTTCAGCAGCTGCGCAGATCTAGCAGGCACCTGTGACAGCCCACTGCTCACCCGAGGCTTGGCGTTCTCTTCCATCAAGGGAGAGGGAGGCGATGGAATTGTCACCAGGGCACCTTTGGGTCCCCCTAGTCTGTGAGAGGAGGAAATTCTGATTCCTTACACTATAGGAGTGACAGCTTCTCATACAGCTCATCAGTAGGAGGTTTCCTCCTTGGCTGCTGGACTCCTCAAATGTTAAAGGCAGAAGAAGGGACTCCTTTCTTTGCACAAGGAGCATACGCGTTTTTCCTTGACTGCAGCACGTTTTGTTTCGAGAACTGGGCACCTATACCTCCCATCGTGCTGTAGCCCAGAGGACCTGTACCGCAGGCGTGGAGCACCACCGTCGAGGTTTACATGCGTGGGCACAGAGGAGAGGGCTTTGTGAGTGGTGAAGTCCTAGATAACGGTAATCTGCTTTTAACTAGACGCGGGTTGGCTCACCTGACAGGTTACTACTTCGCCTTTCACTGGGTGTGCCTTTAAAAAATATCTATAGCGTCTGTACATTGTTGAAGAAACAGCCTCTTGGTTATCTTACCCTTCTCAGCTGGCGCCAACACTGGTGTTGCTGTTTCTCCTTAGGTTTTCTCCAGGGAGCCAGGCCTTCCTCAACACCATCTGTGATATTTATTGCTACTTCTTCCAGCCAGGGCATAAAACAGAAAAAAAAAAATCCTAAAATGGAAACAAATGTCTTTCCACCACTCTCTTCCACTTGTAACCCTTGATAGCCTGGCTTCTCATCCCTCTACCTTGAGGCCTAGGTAAGAGGGAAAAGGGAAGAGGAGACATAAGAGATGGGAACTAAGTAGGAGAAAACTCCACAGAAAGAGTTTATAGAGAGGGTGCAGTGAGAGCCCTGTGAAGGGAACGGGTCCTGTTGTCATCTGCCATCCACTCCCCCCACTGGTCCTGTGCCAAGTGTGAGCAGCTGGAGTGGGAGGGGATGTGACAGGTGAACTGGGGCTCCCTCTGTTGCCAGGTGAAGACCTGTCTGCCCATCACCTAGGGTGCAGTCTGCATCTGCATGCAGTGAACAGCTTTAAGGTGAGGAGAGAACCTCAGAAGTCGAGGTGGTTTGGGCTGTCTGTGTACCTAAGCATCTAAAGCTCATGGGACATGAGGCAGAAGATGGTAGAGAGGCCAAGAGAACGATGGGGTGGAAGGAAGCAGACACTGAAAGACTAAACCAAAGCAAACCGAATGAGAACATAAAGAAAAATAGTTAAGTCCAGGAAATGGAGAGAAAAGAGGTTCTGTGGTAACTAAATACTCTAACCCAGAAGAATCTAAGGTAAATTCTTTTAAAAAGTTGTCTTAACTCCCAAAGAATGATCAACTTATTTAAATTAAAAAAAATTATGAGGTCTCCTGAACTTGCTAATTTAATTTGAGTTCTTATTCTCTTATAAAAACAAACACTGAAAATGTGGAGAGCAATGTGACATTCAGGGACATACATCAGAGATGAAACAAATGCAGAAAGAGAAACAAAATTTGTTTCTAAAAGAGAAGAAAGGCCATTTCCAGGAATATCAGGGGAAAGGTGGGAGAGAACGGGGCTCCGACTGTTGAGCAGAAACAAAGAGGGAGTTAGACTGTGGGTGCATGTGGGAGGCCTTGTGCCTGCCAGAGGGGTGAGTGGCTGACCAGTGGCTGACCCAAGCTGTATGTTTACCTCTTAAAAAGGAGAATCTTGGCATCACAACTTGAAAACCTTTGTTTTGGACAGGGTGGGCCAGGAAAAGATGGACAAAATAATAGTGTCGCAGCCCTGGCCTGAGTAGCTGCACAGAGCGTGACACGGGTCCTTTACCTGCTCTCTTACCCTGTCTGTGAGGCCTTCGGCAAGTCAGTAGACCCTGGATCTTTGGTCCATGAGGAAGGAATACTACTATTGGTCCCCACCTCTTCACAGGAATGTTATGAGGATTAAACAAGGCACCACCTGAAGGACGGGGCTTTGAAAACTCCAAAGCACTGTGCGTGAGGTAGGGCTTCCTGCTGGGTTCTTGTGATAGACTCTTCTGGGGAGCAAAGAGTTAGATGCTCTCCCTTCAATGTATTCACCTCATATTTAGGCATTTTTTGATCCAGGTAGGATAGCACGGAGCTCTTGGAGGGTCCAACACATGTGTGACCTGCAAACCAGTTTGCAGGGTTGAGCTCCCACATACAACCCAAAGCTAACTCTGCCATCTTTCCACCCACATTCTCTGTTGCCTATGGGACACCCAGCCTAGAAAGGGTCCTTCTCCCAGCCTCAGGCTGACAGCTGCAAGAGATGTAAAAGAACAAGTTGAATTTGATGTGAGAGGGCCCCAGGAAATCAAACTCCCTCCAGCTTAGGAGTTTTACATCCCTGGGGAGGCAGTCTGTGATGGCCTGGCCACCGCTGGCCTTCCGTGTTCTGTGCTTACGTCTTGGTCTTCGGGGACCGTGTAATCAGGAGATACCAAGCATCTCAGCACCTTTGTGTTTTCTGCAGGGTGCCTGAGTGACAGGGAAGAGGGGCTGAATTGTCCAGCCTGCCTCGTGGTTACGCTGTCCTCAGGTCTGAGGTGGTTTCTGAAGGCACAGTGGAGAGGCTTCATGCAGCTGGGTTCCTCAGCCTCCTCTGGATCCCTCCCCTGAGCCCGCAGCTGGGCACCTGGGACAGACGTCTGCTGATGTGGCCTCGAGGATGCATTGTTACCACGTAACCCATGTCTCCCTCCACCCCCACCCCTTTCTGTTTTTCTTGCTTGGAAGTGAGGACATTTCTTGCTTAGGAGGACAGGGAGAACCAGCAAAGGCTGTTGGCAATGGGCCTTTGTGCTGCCTGTGAGGCTTCCTGACTTCAACCTCGTCTCCCTCTGAGAGGGAGCCTCGGAGCCATCTTCCCACTGGGCTGAGGCTGGGGCTGGGACCGGGCTTCCAGCCTGCTCTGTGCCCTGGCCTTAGTTGCCAGGGATACAGACGACATCCACAGGGCACTGGAAGAAAAAGATTCACCAGAAAACTGCTGATGTAGGCATCTCCCCCTCCCTCCATGCCAGCTCCCTTTCTCTCCAAACTTCTCCCATCTTCCAGAACATTTGCTTCATGTTATCATGTGGATTCCTGCAGAAGGGAGGCCTGGATGTTATTCCAAGTAAAAAGTTGTTATTAAAAGTTGCTGGGAGACTTACCGGTAAATAATCTTTACTTTGTGCACTGAGTATTTTTCATTTCTTGCTTTCATCCATTTAGCTAAATTTTGCCCCAGGGAGTGTTTTTTGCTTGTGTGAGCTGGGGGTGAGAGGTTTCCTCTTTGGAAGTGTACTTTGGTGAGGGGGTGGAGTTAGTTGAAGAACTCTCATTGCTCTCATTTTCTCTTTCCTTCCTCCCTCCTTCATTCCCTCCCATCCTTCTTGCTTTTCTTCCTTCCAAAGAAAACAGACTTTAACATCAAGACAGTTTGTGCTTGTGGCCTTTTCTTGAGCTACCAACCCTTACATCTAGCTAAATAATTCTTTAGCACACACATTTCCCTTTCTAACCCTGGAATCTTCTTTAACCCTCTCTAAGCTTGTGCTTCTCCATGTTGGAAGTTTTTCTAGTGCTGAATCAATTACCAAATTCCTTTGAAAAAATTCCACTCTAGTTTTCACTTGGGGAAGGGGCTGGAGTTGTTGGTGTTGGGTGAGTGGAGACGGAGCAGCGGTGGGGGCAGAGAGCGGTGGGCACGAGGGCCTTTCTCCTTGCCGCCCGCTCTCTGTCCCAGTTACTGGTGCCTCTGTGTCAATGATCAGGACCCCTCCTCTTCTCCCTTCTGTACTGAATAGATAACGAGGCTTTCTTTATTCTTCAGTTTCCCTTTCTAGATTATACTTGCAAAGTGTTCATTTCTCAGGAACGGAAGTTGTGGAAAGAAAGTTCTGGATTGTGATCATTAATGGAAATGGAAATTAAATATTCATCCTCAAGATATACAGGGTTATCCTCCTCTGAAAGCCAACTTAAAAGGGTTTAGCATGACTGGTTTGGCCTGCCTGGGCTGAGACTTTTGCAGGCATTGCTCTCTTCTTGGCAGAAAAGGTACAACCTCCTAGGCCGCCGTGTCCTGGGGCTGATGTGTGGGATGTGTGTGGGAGAGAAGGGTCAGCTGTGTACAAGAGAGAAGGTTCCCCGTCTTATGGGGTTTGGTCATGGGTGTGCCTCACTGACGGGTATCTTTGGATTCAGCCGTGGGCAGCCTCTTCTGACACTGGGAGAGATCCTGTGTGTGCGTGTGTGCGTGTGTGTGTGTGTGTGTGTGTGTGTGTGTGTGTGTTCAGATGCATATTCAGCTCTGCAGAGAAGAGACCCTGTGAGCATCCTACAAATTATATACCTAGAAAATAACATTTTGCTTTCAGAGATTTCAAAGTCCCCTGGATAAAACATAAACCACTAAAACAGCTTAGCTTTAAAAGATGCATAGATTGAATTTCTCTGTCAGATAGTCAATACTTGGAAAAAAGTCACAGCAATAACTGAAAAACACAGGCTTATCTGAGTTTCAACCACAGCCTTTGGGAGTGTCCTGATAAAAGTCCCATTGTCGGCAAGGACCCTGTTGCTGCAGGGGGACCCCAGACCATCCTCTTTGATTCTTCCGTGGAGCAGCCCATTTTTCGTTGATAACAGTTTCCTGTCCCCCTCCGCCCGCCCCGGACTGAGCTTTCACAATGACACTGAGTTTTGTGGCGAAGCCCACGAAACCCTTTTTCTTAGCAAAGCAGTAAGTCGCACAATCATTCCATCCCAAACCCCTGCTTTTGCTTCCCTTGGACCAATGCTGAGGAGAGCAAACTCATCAGGGCTGCCTAAGGGTTTCCCTGTGAGCTGTTTCTGGAGAATGCAGGCTGTAATGGGAGAGAGAGACACTGCAACCGCGTTGTCTTTCTTCCCTGGGAACTTCTTTTCTGAAGCAACTGAATGAGACTTTTGCGGGCGAGGGTGGCGGCCTCTCCTTCAGAATGCCTGGCCCGTTTCCCAGTGTGAAACATTCCCCAAATATGCAACTTTGTGAGTGTCCCGTCCTGCAGCCAGAGCCCAGAGCTGCCTGCAGCCAGGAGAGCTGGCATCCCACGGGATGCCCAGGATGGGGGCACGGCACTCCAGCCCCTCAGGCAGGCCCTGGGTTTGCCACATGCCAGGAAAGCCCAGCCCCTGGTTATATGCACCAGGGAAAGAATCTGTCCAACTGCCCAGCTGTGACAAGAGCTTGAAGCTTCTCTCTCTTTAAATCCCCTCCTTCATTCAAATCCAATCCTATAAAAAGGCTTTTGTTGAAGGAGCAGCCATGGCATTTTGGTGCGTGTCTGTGTCATTGCTGTCAGGACTTCCAAAGATGGACAAAAAGAACATCACTAGTTGAATTCCTGAGCAAACAGGTCTGACAATTGACTTGGAAGGAGTAGAGGTAAACTGCAGCTGTCACATGGCATTTGTTTTGCTTGCAAGTGATGAAGCCAAAGGGGAAGGGCACGTCCCCTGGATGGTAAGAAACGCCCTGCCGGGAAGCGCCTGGCTGCAGGCAAGCTGGCTGTGGGTCTGGGCCGGGGTGTGCGGGTGGGCAAAAAGCTGGGGCTGTGCTGGGCTGTTGTGGCTCAGACGTGCATTTGGAAGGGGACAGCAGGGCCGGGGCATCCTGTGGATCACTTAGCAGAGAAGGAGGTCCAGATTCCTTTTTCATCTCTTGGGGAGGGAGCCACTTCTCTGTACCTTATACAAGTCAACCTCCGTGGGTCCCTACAGGATATATTCATGACTGCAGCCACCGTGGCATCATGCTGCCTGAGGCTCTGTGGGCTGGTAACAGTCACGTCACAAGGATGATCAGGGAAATGATCAGTAACTTCTTGGTCTTAAGCTTTTGCTTGATTTTGTCTCGACTTAGTGCCTTCGAGTCTTTGTTTTGAGGAGGCCGCTGATGGGAGGACCCAGAAATGCGATGGTTTTCGGTGTTTTGCTGATTGTCGTTTTTCATGACTATTCAATTGATGGTCTTTGCTTTAGCTTTCAGTGCACATGGTTGTCAGAAACACAACCACCCAGCCAAAAATCAGTGTTCAATTGATCACAGGCTTCAGTACCCATGACATAAGGAGGTCCTTCCCTATGGCCTGGTTGAGTTGTTCTTCTTGAGGCTCAGTCCTTTGCCTGCTTAAACTGCGTGGCATTGTTCTGTTTGGGAGTTTCTTCATCTTTAGGCATTTGGAGTAAATTATGACACACCTTCTCTTAATTTTACCCTGTGTTAGATGGGTGCTTGTCTACCTCTATTTTTTTTTCCTTTTTGCCAATATTCTTCTCCTAATATTTTTATTATTATTTCTGGCTCTTTGCTTCTTAAGCACATCTCTGATTTTATCTCTTTGGATTTTTCCCTAACTTTCCCTTGGCATTTGATGTCCACGTCATGTCTGTTTTCCCAATACCAGTCCCGTGGGGCGGTGAAGCAGAAAATTCTAGTTGTGTTACTTACCACTTGCATGACCGTGAGCTAGTAGACTCTCTTCTATAAACGTCCTTGTCCTTCGTCCAGTAAGAGGGGACAGTCGTAGTATCTGTGTCATACAGCTCTTCTGGGGCTTAATATAAGCAGAATGCTTAGAACAGTGCCTGACACTATTACTGTTTAGTCTGGGCTTCTTGTATGTCTAACACGCAGTTTACTGGTAAATATTAGCTGTTAGGAAAGATATACAGTGGAGGCTTAATAACACAGTGGTGGTGTTTGCATATGTTAAGAAACATGTTGCTGTTTCTGTAGTACTTCTGGCCCTTGACTATATAAAGGGAAAAAGCCTAAGCTAAGCTGTGTACCCTGGGCTGCTCTCTAAAACCTCTTTCTTGAGACAGAATTCTCAGACTGTACAATTTACTCATTTAAAGTGTATCCCTCAGCGGTTTTCGGTATGTTGCACTGTGAATTTTTTTAAGTTCAAGTAAAATATATAAAACATAAAATTTGCCTTTTTAACCATCTTTAAATGTACTATTCAGGGGCATTAATTACAATTCAGTGTTATGCAACATCACCTGTATTTCTGAAACTTTTTTATCATCCTAGAAACTCTGTATCCATTAAGCAGTAACTCCCAAGCCTTCTCCCCCAAGCCTCTGGTAAGTTCTAATCGGCTCTCTGATTCTATGAATTAGCCTATTCTAGATATATCATGCAAATGGAATCATACAGTATTTGTCCTTTTGTATCTGGCTTATTTCACTTAGCATAATGTTTTCGAGGTCCATCCATGTTGCTGCACATATCAGGACTTCATTCCCTTTTATGGCTGAATAATATTCCATAGCATGGCTATACCATAGGTGGACGTCTGGGTGGTTTCCACCTTTTGGCTATTGTGAGCAATGCTGCAGTGAACACTGGTATACAAGTGTCTGTCTGAGTCCCTGCTTTCAGTCCATGTAGGAGTGGAACTGCCAGGTCATATAGTCATTCTATTTTAGTTTCTTGAAGAACTGCTCACCTGGTTTCCTGGCAGGCAGTTGCTTTTTGGTCATTCTCTCTTCTTGTATTTCTCTTCTTTGGTGTCTGTCTCCCTCAGATTCTATTCCATTTCTTCTTGTCATCCAAGTTTCGTTTGCTTCCAAGCAGTAGACATGTTCCTGTCCAGCCTCCTGACCACGTGTCTCCCTCCCACGTGTCTGGGAGAACACGTCTGTTCTCTGTTCATCAACTGGCAGAGCATAGCATACCCTCTCTGGCCACACAGCCACCTGATCCCTTTCATCTCACTGTCCGCGGAGGGGGAGGCTCTGTAGAAGGTCAGTTCATGGGCCTCAGTCCACTTCGGCTAGGGGTGGTTCCAACCACACAGATGTCCCTGAAACCTTGAAGGTGTGGGGAGCCAGGGGTGTGGAGCCAAAAGCCCTACAGAAGTTCAGCCCTCCTTAGACAGGCTTTTTCCTCCCCACAACACCTTGCTTCATGGTTCTCCCTCAATTTTGCTTGTTGTTAGGGGCAATTTGGCCACCCTGCCCAGCAGGAGAGTTATTCTCCACTCTTCATTTGATTACAGTTTCTCCACTTTCTGTGAGCCAGTGAATTAATTAACGAACACCGTAACAGACTGTAAGCCTGCCTCAGACAGCCACTCTGCTTGTTGGGCTAATTGTTAGCCAGGGTTTCTGGATGTCATTCATTTCACAATAAGGCTCCTAATTAATCTCAGCACCATTCTCACCAGAAGAAAGGCTGATGCGGAGAAACATCCCCAATTACCATGAGAAAGGAAATGTCAAGAGCCCCGTTGAGTTTTCCTGGCATCCACCCCTTGTCTCCGATGAAAACCGCCATTAACACCCACAGGCAGCCTGGCGGCCAACCAGGGAAACCCGAGGGTTGTGAGAGCGTGCAGCGCCCCGGACCGCAGGGACCCCACTCCTGGAGGAACCTGCTGGGGTCTGCACTCGTGTGCCGTGAAAACCAGTGCATTTCCGCATTTCCCAGGACAGTGTGGAGAGCCCTGTGCCGTGCACCCCGTCAGGAGCCGGCAGAGGGGTCTTAACCTGGGCGAGCTAAAGGTCTCCTCTTTGGTCTGTGTTTTTGTGTCTGCAGGACAAAAGATCCTCCATCACCGAAGTGACGTCTTAGAGACAGTGGTGTTGATCAACCCTTCAGACGAAGCAGTCAGCACTGAGGTAAACATGTGGCTAGGCAGGGCCTCGGGCAGTGGAGGGAGCCCCGCTGACCGGACGGACGGCAGGGGCACGAGGGGCGGGAGGGCGACCCAAGAGAGAGAGAGGAGAGGAGTTCGGGGCCCGGGGGTGCCTCCTTACCGCAGGCGGTGGCTGGGGCTCTATGTCAGTGCCCCTCTGAAGAAGGACAAAGCGGAGGACTCTGGCCACAACTGCAGTCTGTTGCAGAGGCAAGCGGGTATGACATTTTGGGTAGGCATGGGAGGCGGGCTGCTGGGATGGAGTCTGGCTGGAATGTAGCAGGGGAAACAGACTGCCAGCTCCCAGGCCACGTTATACAGGACCCAAATCCAGAGAAGAAGGGCATCTCAGATGCAAGCCCCTTCAGAGTCATCCTGCCCATCCCCTTATTGCTTGGAAAGACACAGTAGCATAGCAGTCAGGAGCATGGCCCCTGGTGCCAGATTGCCTGGGGGCTGCTGCTTATTAGCCGGTGCCCTTGGGCAAGTTATTTACTGTCTCTTTGTCCCAAGTTTCCATCTCTGTGAAATGAGATCATATTCATGCTTATGTTCAGTGTTCATATTTAATGTTGTGCTTGGAACAGAGCATACATAGCACATAGCAACTGAAATATAAATGTCAGCTGTTTTTATTATTAATATTATTATTACCATCAACATGAAATTGCTGCCGAGAAGAGTAACTGGGTAATTCAGAGAGTCTACTGTAGGTGAAAACTTGGCTGAAGCCAAGAGTCCTTAGTCACCCAGACCAGAGGAATTGATATATCTCTACTTCCTACTTCTTTTATTTAGTACCTTTGAGACTGAGTTGCTTCTTGGACATAAAAGTAGCCCCTGGGACCTCCATTATCCACAGTACTTCCTCTGTGCATGCTTTGAGCATCTGACTACAGCCTATTTTTAAAAACTAAGGTATAATTACACACCATAAAATCCACCCTTTTAAAATGTGCAAATCATTGGCTTTAAGTATATTTACAAGGTTGTGCAATTCTCATCACAGTGGCTGGCACCCACTCATCTACTTTTTGCTTCTGTGATTTATCTATTCTGAATATTTCAGATAATGGAATCATACCATATGTGGCCTTCTGTGTCTGGCTTATTCACTTAGCATAATGTTTTCAAGAGTCATCTCCATTGTAGCATATCAGTACTTTGTTCCTTTTTAGGGCTGAGTACTATTCCAGTGTATGGAGAGACCACAGTTTGTTTATCCATTTATCAGTTGATGGCCACTGGATTTACTTTCACTTTGGGCTGTCATTGGGTAGCCTGTCTTATCCCACTTCTGTCTGCTTCAGGTCAGTAGGACCTCTCTGACAACCCATGAAGGTTTAAGGTTGAGGCAAATGATGGGCTAGTAATCTCTCTGTGACTAACAGAGTCAGGAAGTAAATACAAGTTGAAAGAAAGCTGGAGGATTAATAGATGTCCAGGCAGATGGCCTAGAACAGCTGTGAGAAATGGAAACGGAAAAAAGAAGGAATTTCTTTAAGGAATCCAGGCTTGCCTGTGGAGCAGATGGGGCTGGAACAATTACTTTGGTACATGTGTGTTTACTTGATTAGATTGCAGGGTTCTGGGGGACCATGGGTCATGTCCTTTTCACTTTTGTATCCCTCCCTTACAGCCTAGCATGATGCCTGGCAGTTAGTGTGTACTGAACTAAACTGGGTTCAGAATGAAGACCTTGGTGCTTGGAGCAGTATTGCAGCCGAGGGACAGGCTGGCTTCCTGCCACTTGAAGAACAGAGAGTTCTTTAGTGCAAAAACCATTTACAATTCTGTTTAACAGATTCCCATATTGGGGCAGCCTTTTGTTTATGCTCAACGCCGGGCACCTTGCTGATCCCTTTGGAGACTGCATTTGGAGCTGTGTGTTTGGTGTCTGGCTTGGAAGGAAAGGGAGTCTGATGGGAGGGGCTGACTGGGGACCCTCGTTGGAAAGCTGCATTTCCTGAGCGGCACTTGTGGGACCTGAGCTGTACTTGGTGACTCCGCCTGTGAGATACTCCCGAGTCTCACAGACCCCAGGCTGCTCGCAGACACAGCTGTGGAACACACGATCGCCCGCTGCGGAGTCTGCTTGGAAACAGACAAGGAAAACAGGAGCAGAAAGTCTATGACCACTACTGTCCTGGTTGTAGCCGAACTTAGAAAATGGCATTCATGCTGCCGACCACAGGCGTTGGCTCTGTCCAGCTCCTCTGGGGAATTTAGATACATGGGAATGAACGCTTTGTGTTGGTAATAAACTTCAGGTGCCTAGGGCCAGCCCTGCCCGGGAGGTGGGATAGCAGCACTGCTGTGGCTCGTGTCCTACTTACTCCCTGTGCTTTGTTTCAGGTGCGCTTAATGATCACTGATGCTGCCCGACACAAGCTGCTTGTGCTGACCGGTCAGTGCTTTGAAAACACCGGAGAGCTCATTCTCCAGTCCGGCTCCTTCTCCTTCCAGAACTTCATAGAGATTTTCACTGATCAAGAGGTGGGCTCCTGTCTGGGAACAGCTAAGCTTCACAGTTGCTTGGTGTTGTAGCTTTAGGCTGTTCTTTGACAGTACTGGAGGCGGGGATAGGAGAGGAAGGGAAGGAGACGTCACATCTCCTTTGAAATAAGCAAAACTTTGTATGATCCTACATAATTCTATGGCTCATCACCAAAAGAATTTAGAGCACTTACTGTAATTGGAACCATTCTAAATGCACCAGAGATAGAGATGGAGAAAGGCTGGAACAGTCAGTGTTTTATGGATGGCAAAAGTGCTAGAGAAACTTGAAATGACAGAGCCAAAAAGAAAACCCAGGTTTCCTGTTTTTTGAAAGAATACTCTGTAGATCTCTTGGACTTTTGGTAGGATTGAACTGTCCTAATCTCTTTTAGTACATGTACTTACTTTCCCTGGACTGATTATTTCCGATTTCTCCTAATTTTAATGCCTGGTCCCAATGTTTGAACTTGGGCTGCTTGAACAGCCCGAAAAAAAGAAAACTCAAGAAAGGGAGGCATGTAGGCAAATGGGGCATGTTCAGGGGACACATGCATGTCCCAAGAGAAAGGTGGTCAAAGTGGCTGCACTGATCCTGGATCATTACTATTTCTGGTGAATATATCTTATTGAAGGATGATATATCCTTGTGGAGAACTGCAAATTATATGACATTAGTGGTATTTCATAAAATCAGAGTAAAGATTTAGTTTGGTTATTTCTTCTTGAGAGCTTATCCTGGCTGGGAAACTTCTCTTTCCAAAATAACATGGCTCTTTCATTTTGTTTATTTGTTTATAGTAGTTAAAGGAACAATTCAGGGCTGTCATCATAGCAGGTTGGGGCCCACCAACAGAGAGGAGAGCAGATTTTGCCAGGGAGAGGTTGAGGGATGTGATGATGAAGGGGGCGGGGAGTTGCCACACCCATTTAAACCTTCTTCCAGAGGACTTACCTTGAGACAGCGGCCTCTCCGTCTCAGGGGGTGTTGTGAAGGGCTTTCCTCTTTGATCTTCTTTAGCTCTGTGCTTCACTGGAGAGCTCTGTGTACTTTTCATCGTTCCCAAGAGCTGGAAATAAACAGCTCCCCTTCATTTGGCTTACCTGAGGCTTTGGAAAAACACTAGAGGGATGACATAACTGTGTTTTACTCTCTACCCACTGGGGGAATAAAAACCTGTGAAAAGGAACATTTTACTTAGCATTTGAAGCCCCAGCTTTCAGAGGGTATGAAGTCATCTGAGTCCTGAGGCAGAGGGTCCTGGCTTCCCACAGCAAGGAGGGGCCCCACAGCTTGCTCACAGTTGACACCATCTTTGCCACTTGAAAATGAAGGCTTTCGCCCTTTCTCCAGAGCCTGCGATCTGTCTCCTCCAAGTGCCAGGCTGCAGGCTGCATGTCTTGCTCATCTTGTGTCTTTGTACCCACACATAGCAAAGGCCCACTAACCCTTGTTCAATCACACTGAAATTCCTAAGCTAGTGCTACAATTCTCACTCTACCTGCTGTCCTGAAATTGGTGTGTGATCACTGTAACTTCAGAATCCTCTGCAAAATTGGGACCCCATGGTCATACTGTGCCCTGGAGGCAGCTGGACATTTTTCTGGTAGCTCAGAGATCACTCACACTTTCAGCACCTTGCCCTGGGGAAGGAAGAGAGCTGCAGAGGCCTGGAAATAGCCCCCACGGCCTAGTAACATGGGTGTGAGTGGTTAAGGGGCCTGCTGGTAGGCTTGGTTCTGCCCTGAACCCTCAGCTCATTTATATGCATACCGGGCCTCTCCTGCATTCATGCAGCTCCGCAGGTGGTTCCTAGTGATTGGATTCAACCCCTGCCTTATTCCTTTGTCTTTTGTCTTTATTGTCTCTGTAAAACCAAACACAGCACATATGGAAAGAAAAGGGTTTGTCCTCCCCAGAGTTTTAAATGAGGAGGTATCACAATTCATCCCTCCTGACCCCAAATAAAGCCCCCTCCCCCCTCTTTAAATATGGTGTAGTGTTAGGAATATTGCTGCTTAAATCATTTTTTCTAGCTCACAGAAGTAAAATTTGACACAATGGACTGTGTGTATATATCAGAATTTATCACTAACTACATCAGCAAAAGAAACGTCTATAACTGAAGACTAGGGAGTTCCATGTAGGGCAGATCCTCTGGGGTCTGTAATCCCTATGATCGTTCCGAAGGGCAGGTCTTCATTCATCTTCATCACACTCAGACGGGTGTCTGTCATGAAGGCCAGAGACCCACCCCAATACTTTGGAGAAAGTGCTCAACACACACGGAAAGGGATCCCTGGAGTTCTCCCTAACAGACTAGACTGGCGTTGTCAGGGGTGGTGGTGGGGAGGCAGAAAAAGCAGGAGGTCTTTGGACAGAATTCATTCTCTTCTCTTGTCTCAACCAGAGCAGCTCAGTCTTTATTTCTTTTACCTTGTGGAATTTGAAGAAGGATGCTGCAGCCAAAGTGGACTGCATATCACCGGACTAGACCAGTGGTTACCAGCCTGTTAGAGCCGTGATTGCCTGTAGTTGCCTTGGAAAAATGGTTTGATTAGAGAATGACTCAGTAACACAAGGACCTTAAAGGCCACTTGGTGTTCAGTTTTGTTCATTTTATCCAGTCCTTGATACTATACTAGTCCCTCCAGAGAAACCAGAAACATGGTTTGGGAGAAACAAAAATGATACATTTTTTTAAACAAAAAAAAAAGCTAAAAGTAAATGGATTGAAAAATAGAATTATTAGTACATTTTGAGCCTCAGGTTTTGGGAGTCTTAGTCATTGGGGGTCAACTACAAAACCAGAACTGACAGATAACAGACATCTGGCTTAGCCATTCCTCCCTGAAATCCAAGGATGGTGAAATCACCATCTCCCGGGGACATTGTTCAGTTTCTCTGCTAGAGAGCTTTTCCTTATCTGTCTCATGGCTTCAAGGAAGGAAGGCAATCCCTTTTCCACCTGATAGTGTCTTGGACACCCTTCACCAATGCTGCCGATTCTGTTTTTCTCCAGATTAGTCATTTTCAGTTCTACCCACTGTTCTTCATAAAGCAAGATATTAAGAGTTCCTTACATTTGCTATTAACAGTCCTTCAAACCCATTCCATTGGCAGGAAAGGTTGATGGGATGGGTAAGGGGGAAGTTCAGGAGTTCTGTCTTGGTCATGCTTTAGTGCTTTGCCACTGTCAGACAACTGGACATACGAGCCCAGAGCCCAGGGAAGTAAGAATTGGACTGGAGATAGTCATATGGGAGCCATCAGTACATTAGAAAATAGATGACATGATCTGGAGAGAGCAATGCATTAGATAAGAAAGGGCCCCAGGTCTACCATTTAGAGGTTAAGGCCAAGGAGAAGGAGCCAGCAATTTGAGTTTGTTTGTTTTTGGTCCAGTTTCTCTAAAAGGTCATGACTCACGCTGGATACCATACTCCAGGGGTCATTGATCAAGCTAGGATTATGAGAGTTGATGACTTCTATAGTTTTCAATACAATCTTCTATTAAATTTCAAATGCGTTTTTGACCATCACCACCCACAATTAAATGCCAGTCGGGGTGTGCAGGCTTTGAGGAGCTGTGCAATTTATATTATTGGGGGCTCCCTTTAAGGAAAAGGAAACAAAATTATTAATATACAATTAAGTATAGGGCTTTGAGAGAGGAAGATGACAGTGAGGAGCCTTTAAGTTTAAGCTTCTTTAGCTTTATGATAAATCCATTGACTGTCAACTAAAAATCCCTGAGTCTTTTCCATGGATGTCATCCTTTAGCCGCATCTCCCAATCCTGTACTTTACCCTGCAGGTTTATTGGAGCTTAGATTTATCCCTTTAGAATGCCATCCTGTTAGAGTTGGCTTAGCCTCATCATCCCAATGTCAAGAGCTTTCATAAATGTCTTCATTCTGCCACCCCATCTTTTGCTATGCCTCCCATTTTCATGCCATCCACA
Source organism: Smutsia gigantea (assembly GCA_032199065.1). NCBI lineage: Eukaryota > Metazoa > Chordata > Mammalia > Pholidota > Manidae > Smutsia > Smutsia gigantea. The sequence goes on along the minus strand of JAVSCE010019754.1, from coordinate 140,124 downwards.
GATTTGATAAGCATGTCTTCACCATTTTCATCCAAGTCGACAAGACACAAATGAGACTTGAGGCAGCCTACCATGGACCTTCCCCCAGGACGACACAAAGCAGATTATATGGCTGGCTACAAATCCACCTAATTCTGCTATCACAGTTCAGAGATCCTGTTAAACACCTAGCTAAAACCCAGAGTATGCTGTCCACTGTATTTCCTCATTAGCTGAGCAAGTAACCTAATCATAAAAGGAAATGTAGTTAATAGGCCATGCTTTAGAAATTCAAATCTGATTTCATTACTGTTATCTGCAATACTTTATTTCCTGTATCTTCCTTCCTTTTCCAGTATGCCTGCATTTAATTAGGAAAAGTAGTTAAGAAAAAGACTGTCTTTGTCCTGAGCAATATTTCTTCCAGTCATATCTCTTGTCCATCTTTGTAATAACAAGGGGAGGGTAGCAATCAGTGTGCTTGAGAAGTGCTAGCAGGCTCACGCCACTTCCTAAGCATGCACTTCAGAAGGACCACACATACTGAACTGGCCAAGTTCAGTGCAGTGCAGCAAACATCTCTTGAGCCTGATGATGTATCAGCGAGGCACAGATAACAGTGATGGGGAGATAGAGAAGATGTGTTTGCTCCTGTTCAGGAACTTTGAGCATAATGGACTATACTAGCTACCATTCACATGATGGTGAGTTCCAAACCCTTTTAGAGGAAGCCTCTGTTTCTAAATCTAAGACCTACTCACACATTTCCTTGCCACTGCTCACATTGTTGGCTTCTCCTCACTGGCCTCATCCACTCGTTGAGTGAGCCCTGATTGAGTGGTCACTCAAAGACCCCATCTTTGCCCTTGAGGCTTTTGCTGTCTAGCACGTGTGTTGCACAGGCCTAGAAGCTGGCTGTGGAGGAAGGCCAGGGCTTTGTGTCTTCTGTGTAGCTCCAAAGCTCCAGTAATTGTTCCTCGCCCTGCTCCTCCCTGCCCCATTCCATCTGTCGCCTTCATAATGGCCTTCTAGCCCCTGTCTCTGCCTTCCTGTCTCATCATGCGTGGTATGCAGGCATGTGCAGTAGGCATGCACAGCATCTGATCCCAGAGGGACCAGATTTTTCCTCTCTGGAGAGAAACCTGTCCGGCACTGCTGACTCTCTTTTCTGCTTTCCCTTATATGTCATCATTTTCCATTCACCAGCCTCTTTTTGCTGTTTTTCCATATCCTTGACTTCCTCAGAATTCTGAGCAACCTTGTTTTCTTTTGAGGTCGTTTCCTTCATTTCATAGGAACTTTCTGGATAGATGCGAAAAGATGGAAAGTAGGATGGTATTCCTCAAGTCTGTTTTCCTTCTCCTTGAACTTGGTGATTACATACTTCACATAAAAAGAGCTAGTGACTGAATACCCCCTACATACTCTTAGCTGCCACACCCCTCAGTTCGGGTGGAATTTAAAAAAATAAAGTGAACTAAACTTAATTCTGAAATTGAACTATTAAAGATTCAGCAGTTTGAGTCATCTTAGATTTCTCCTCTAAAATGTGTTATAGAACATGAATACTTTGCATGTGCTCCACGTGAAAATTAGGATTGAGAGAATCTGATTGTGCGAGAGTAACTGTGATAAGGGTCTGTGCTGATCATGGGACAAGAAACCACATTCGGTCCTCCTGTTCGCTTCAGTCAGCACCATTTGAACAAAGACTCCCCCAAGGATGTTTACGATTTACTTTTTTATTTTTCTTAACTTCCAAAGCAGCTCATTCTTAACCTCTTTCATAGGAGATTTTCAAGTTACGTCAGAGGAAAACAGCAAAGTCAAAGACTTGCTATTTTGCTATTTTGTGGCCCTTCATATAAAATGCAGGACAAACAAGCTAACAAAACAAAAAATGGCTACTTTACTGCAATGTAATGTAGAACAATTCACATTCTATAAATTACTCTTCTAGACATACACACTAGTAGCCTTGGAATATTAGTATCAAAGAAGTTGTACAGATAGAAGAAACCACTCTAAAACTAAAAGATAAGAGTTCAGACCTGCTGGCTCAGGGATGTGTGGACCAAATGAAGCCTTTGCTTTGCCCTTTCCTCATTGACCACCAAGGACACAGGGCTCTTTTCATTTGAAACTCTGAGTGGATCCATGAGCTTTCTGCAAATGAAAGAAGACTGGAGTTTATGGCCTGATCATCTCTATTTACTAAGCTAAAGACCATGACGCATATGGCCATGATATGGACTGAGAAGGAAAATAGTGTTTTCATTAAGCCACAAGCTCTGTTTTGGTCCTGATTTACTTTTCTGCATTCCTAGCCTCTGGTACTAAATAGTGTGTTGAAAAACATATGAGCCAGATTTTATTTTAGCCACTCAAACGCAGCTTGTCCTGAGAAGAATAGGAGTTGTAGCAGATAAAATGTCTTACCTTTGACTGAAACATGAGCAAATGGGGGACAGCTTTGGCCACTTGCTCATATAATTACCCCATTGCTTTCATCATCATGGCTTCAATCCAAGTATTTGTATTTGTAGAGAGTCTGCTGTATGAACCACTCATTTTAAATAGTGTGAATTGATGCCAGAATCAGTAATTTTTGTAGTAATGTACAGTCTCTAAGTTCTTATTTCCAAGGGGAAGAAAAACCACAGCAAACGTTTTCCTTCAGTATGTACCAAATTCTGTAAGTGGATAACAAGTGCAGTGTATCGAAATTCCTTTAACGTGTCAGTTAGGCCTTTTTGCCAAGCTTGGAGGAATAAAAGAAAACGTTTTATGGAAGTGATGGAGTGACCCCCATAGCCTTACCCTCTGTGCTATTTCAGTATTTTTTAAAGGGCACTTTTGCATGGCAAGTACCCGGGGTGCTATGCAGGATGCTGTGACCACCACAGTACAGGCGCTGATCATGCAGATGGTTACTGCTCTTAGAATGGGGGCACAACTCTGGAGTCCCTGCTGCGCGAGAACAGATGGTGGGCTGGGTCTCAGGGCAGGGGGTGGTGAGGAGAGGGCTGGTTGAGGTAGAAGGGAGTAGTCGGGGGTGGGGGGTTGTAGGCAGGACAGAGGCTGCTCACCTACCAGTACGGTTAACATTTCAGTATTTACACAACCAGCATCCCGGAAATCAGCCCTATGTGCATCCCACAATTCTATAAATCCTAGGAATAGAGGAAGTGATGGCTCAGTGATGACTTAAACTTACTTTCTTGCTTTCTTCTTATTTTTTCAAATCTCAGATTGGTGAATTACTGAGTACCACCCATCCTGCCAACAAAGCCAGTTTAACCCTGTTCTGTCCCGAGGAAGGGGACTGGAAGAACTCCAATCTTGACAGACACAATCTCCAAGACTTCATCAATATTAAACTCAACTCCGCTTCTATACTGCCAGAAATGGAAGGACTTTCCGAGTTTACTGAGTATCTCTCAGAATCAGTGGAAGTCCCATCTCCCTTTGATATCCTAGAGCCTCCCACATCGGGTGGATTTCTAAAGCTCTCCAAGCCCTGTTGTTACATTTTTCCAGGAGGAAGGGGCGACTCTGCATTGTTTGCAGTGAATGGGTTCAATATGCTCATCAACGGAGGATCAGAAAGAAAATCCTGCTTCTGGAAGCTCATCCGACACTTGGACCGAGTGGACTCCATCCTGCTCACCCACATTGGGGATGACAATTTGCCTGGAATAAACAGCATGTTACAGCGGAAAATTGCAGAGCTCGAGGAAGAACAGTCGCAGGGCTCCACCACAAATAGTGACTGGATGAAAAACCTCATCTCTCCTGACTTAGGAGTTGTATTTCTCAATGTACCTGAAAATCTGAAAAACCCCGAGCCAAACATTAAGATGAAGAGAAGCATAGAAGAAGCTTGCTTCACTCTCCAGTACCTAAATAAATTGTCCATGAAGCCAGAACCTCTCTTCAGAAGTGTAGGCAATACCATTGATCCTGTCATTCTTTTCCAAAAAATGGGAGTTGGTAAACTTGAGATGTATGTGCTTAACCCAGTTAAGAGCAGCAAGGAAATGCAGTATTTTATGCAGCAGTGGACTGGCACCAACAAGGACAAGGCTGAACTGATCCTGCCTAGTGGCCAGGAAATAGATATCCCAGTTTCCTACTTAACTTCAGTCTCATCTTTGATCGTGTGGCATCCAGCAAACCCGGCAGAGAAAATCATCCGAGTCCTGTTTCCTGGCAACAGCACCCAATACAATATCTTGGAAGGACTGGAAAAGCTCAAACACTTAGACTTCCTGAAACAGCCCCTGGCCACCCAGAAGGATCTAACTGGCCAGGTGGCCACTCCTGCTGTGAAACAAGTAAAGCTGAAACAGAGGGCTGATAGCAGAGAGAGTCTGAAGCCAGCCACAAAACCACTTCCCAGCAAATCTGTTCGAAAGGAGTCTAAAGAAGAAACCCCTGATGTCACAAAAGCTAATCATGTGGAAAAGCCACCAAAAGTTGAAAGCAAAGAAAAGGTCACAGTGAAAAAAGACAAGCCAGTGAAAACAGAGACCAAACCTCCGGTGACAGAAAAAGAGGTGCCCAGCAAAGAAGAGCTGCCTCTGGTGAAAGCAGAGGTGGCTGAGAAGCAAGCCGCCGATGTCAAACCCAAACTCACCAAGGAGAAGACAGTGAAAAAGGAAACAAAGGCGAAATCTGAAGAAAAGAGAGACGAGAAGGAAAAGCCAAAGAAAGAAGTGGCTAAAAAGGAGGAGAAAACACCTGTCAAGAAGGAGGAAAAACCAAAAAAGGAAGAGGTGAAAAAAGAAGTCAAAAAAGAAATCAAGAAAGAAGAGAAAAAAGAACCCAAGAAAGAGGTTAAGAAAGAAACCCCACTGAAGGAAACCAAGAAGGAAGTTAAGAAGGAAGAAAAGAAGGAAATTAAAAAGGAGGAAAAGGAACCCAAAAAAGAAATTAAGAAACTCCCTAAAGACACAAAGAAATTATCTACTTCTCTAGCTGAAGCTAAAAAACCAGCTGCACTAAAACCAAAAGTACCCAAAAAGGAAGAGTCTGCCAAGAAAGATGCTACTGCTGCCGGGAAGCCAAAGGAGAAGGGGAAAATTAAAGTTGTTAAGAAGGAAGGCAAGACCACTGAAGCTGCAGCTGCAGCCATTGGCACTGTGGCCACCGCAGCGGCGGTGACAGTGGCAGCCGGAATAGCAGCCACTGGCCCTGCCAAAGAACTTGAAGCTGAGAGGTCCCTTATGTCATCGCCTGAGGATCTGACCAAGGACTTTGAAGAGTTAAAGGCTGAAGAGGTCGATGTAGCAAAAGATATCAAGCCTCAGCTGGAGCTAATCGAAGACGAAGAGAAACTAAAGGAAACGGAGCCGGTTGAAGCCTATGTCATCCAGAAAGAGACAGAAGTCATCAAAGGTCCTGCCGAGTCCCCCGATGAGGGAATCACCACCACTGAAGGGGAGGGGGAATGCGAGCACACCCCCGAGGAGCTGGAGCCAGTGGAGAAGCAGGGGGTGGATGATATTGAGAAATTTGAAGATGAAGGAACAGGTTTTGAAGAATCTTCGGAGACTGGAGACTATGAGGAGAAGGCAGAAACTGAGGAGGCCGAGGAGCCAGAAGAGGATGGTGAAGAAAACGTGTGTCTGAGCACCTCCAAGCACAGCCTTGTGGAGGAGGAGGAAAGTGCAAGGGCTGAGGCAGATGTGCACATCAAGGCAAAGAGGGAGTCTGTGGCCAGTGGTGATGACCGAGCAGAGGAAGACATGGACGAGGCAGTGGAGAAAGGAGAGGCCGAACAATCTGAAGAGGAGGGTGATGAGGAGGACAAAGCTGAGGATGCCAGAGAGGAGCAGTATGAGCCCGAAAGAGTTGAAGCTGAAGATTATGTGATGGCTGTGGTTGACAAGGCTGCAGAGGCCAGTGGTGCTGAGGATCAGTATGGATTCCTTACCACGTCGGCCAAACAACCGGGAGCCCAGTCTCCTGCCCGAGAACCTGCTTCTTCAATTCATGATGAGACTTTACCCGGAGGCTCAGAAAGTGAGGCCACCGCTTCTGATGAGGAGAATCGAGAAGACCAGCCTGAAGAATTCACTGCCACCTCTGGCTACACTCAGTCTACCATTGAGATATCCAGTGAGCCCACCCCAATGGATGAGATGTCTACACCTCGAGACGTGATGAGTGATGAGATCAACAATGAGGAGACGGAGTCCCCATCTCAAGAATTTGTAAACATCACCAAATACGAGTCTTCACTGTATTCTCAGGAATACTCCAAACATGCAGCTACATCACTTAATGGGTTATCTGAAGGGTCAAAAACAGATGCCACTGATGGGAAAGACTACAATGCATCAGCCTCCACCATCTCACCCCCCTCATCCATGGAAGAAGACAAATTTAGCAAATCTGCTCTACGGGATGCCTACTGCTCTGAAGAGAAAGATGGGAAAGCCAGTGCCACTTTGGCAATTAAAGACACCATGTCAGCAGTTTCAGATGAAAAACTTAGTCCGTCCAAGAGCCCATCCCCGAGTCCATCTCCACCATCACCCATAGAAAAGACCCCCCTGGGTGAACGTAGTGTGAACTTTTCTCTGACACCCAATGAGATTAAAGTCTCAGCAGAGGCAGAAGCCGTCCCAGGGTCTCCTGAGGTGACCCAAGAAGTAGTTGAAGAGCCTTGTGCTAGTCCTGAGGATAAGACGCTGGAAGTTGTGTCTCCGTCTCAGTCTGTCACTGGCAGTGCTGGCCACACACCTTACTACCAGTCTCCCACTGACGAGAAATCTAGTCACCTCCCCACAGAAGTCATTGAAAAACCACCAGCAGTTCCAGTGAGTTTTGAATTCAGTGACGCCAAAGATGAGAATGAAAGGGTTTCCATAAGCCCCATGGATGAACCTGTGCCTGACTCAGAGTCTCCCATTGAAAAGGTTCTGTCTCCTTTACGGAGCCCTCCCCTCATTGGATCAGAGTCTGCATATGAAGGTTTTCTAGGTGCTGATGACAAGGCTCTTGGTAGATGTACCGAAAGCCCCTTTGAAGGAAAAAATGGAAAGGAAGGCTTTCCAGACCAAACAAGTCCAGTTTCTGACATGATTTCTACTGGTCCTTTCCAAGACAAAGAGGAAGGGAAAAGCACAGACTTTATACCAATAAAGGAAGACTTTGGTCAAGAAAAGAAAATTGACGACGTTGAAGCCATGAGTTCTCAACCAGGGCTGGCTTTAGATGAAAGGAAGTTAGGAGGAGATCTTTCTCCTACACAAATAGACGTCAGTCAGTTTGGATCTTTTAAAGAAGACACTAAGATGTCCATTTCTGAAGGCACTGTCTCAGACAAGTCAGCAACACCTGTAGATGAGGGTGTAGCAGAAGATACATACTCTCATATGGAGGGTGTGGCCTCAGTGTCCACAGCTTCTGTGGCTACCAGCTCATTTCCAGAGCCAACAACAGATGATGTGTCCCCTTCTCTGCATGCTGAGGTTGGCTCCCCTCATTCCACAGAAGTAGACGACTCACTTTCAGTGTCTGTCGTGCAAACACCTACCACTTTCCAGGAAACAGAAATGTCTCCATCTAAAGAAGAATGCCCAAGACCAATGTCGATATCTCCACCAGATTTCTCCCCTAAAACAGCCAAATCCAGGACACCAGTTCAAGACCACAGATCTGAACAATCCTCGATGTCTATTGAATTTGGCCAAGAGTCCCCTGAGCACTCTCTTGCTATGGACTTCAGTCGACAGTCTCCCGATCACCCTACACTGGGTGCAGGTATGCTTCATATCACTGAAAATGGGCCAACTGAGGTAGACTACAGTCCTTCTGACATGCAGGACTCTAGTTTATCACATAAGATGCCACCAATGGAGGAGACATCCTATACTCAAGATAATGATCTTTCTGAGCTCATCTCAGTGTCTCAGGTCGAGGCCTCCCCGTCCACCTCTTCTGCACATACTCCTTCTCAGATAGCTTCTCCTCTCCAAGAAGATACTCTATCTGATGTCATTCCTCCCAGAGATATATCTTTATATGCCTCACTCACCTCCGAAAGAGTGCAAAGTCTGGAAGGAGAGAAGCTTTCACCAAAATCTGATATCTCTCCACTTACTCCAAGGGAGTCCTCTCCTTTATATTCACCTAGTTTTTCAGATTCTACCTCTGCAGTCAAAGAGAACATAGCAGCTTGCCACACTTCCTCTTCTCCACCAATGGATGCAGCATCTGCAGAGCCTTATGGCTTCCGTGCCTCAATGTTATTTGATACAATGCAACACCATCTAGCCTTGAATAGAGATTTGGCCACAACTGGCGTGGAGGACAGTGGGGGTAAGACACCTGGTGACTTCAGCTATGCCTATCGAAAGCCTGAGAAAACAACCAGGTCCCCAGGTGAAGAAGGTTATGAGTATGAGTCTTATGAGAAAACTGCCCGGACCCCAGATGTGAGTGGCTTTTACTATGAGAAGATGGAGAGAACCACAGTGGAAGACAGTGACTACTCATATGAGACCATTGAGAAAACCACCAAGATTCCTGAAGACGTTGACTATGCCTATGAAATTACTGAGAAGACCACACGGACCCCTGAAGAGGGGGAGTACTCATATGAGATAAGTGAGAAGACCATAAGGACCCCTGAAGTGAGTGGTTACAGCTATGTGGTTACAGAAAAGACTGAGAGGTCTAGAAGGTTCCTGGATGACATCAGCAATGGCTATGATGACTCTGGAGATGGTAGCCACACGCTTGAGGAGGCCACACATACCAGCTACTCTTTTGAGACCCCTGAGAAAATGGCCAGTTTCCCCGAATCTGCAAGTTATTCTCATGAGACACCTGCAACAACTCTCCGCACCCCGGATGCTTCCACATACTGTTATGAGACAGCAGAGAACATCACTGGAGCCCCACAGGCAACACCATATTCCTATGAGACTTCGGACCAGTGCTACTCTGCAGAAAAGAAGTCCCCCCCAGAGGCTCGCCAGGATGTTGACTTATGCCTTGTGTCCTCCTGTGAATACAAGCATCCCAAGACAGAGCTTTCCCCCTCCTTCATTAATCCCAATCCTCTCGAGTGGTTTGCCAGTGAAGAGCCAACTGAAGAGTCTGAGAAGCCCCTCACCCAATCAGGGGGAGCCCCACCACCTCCAGGAGGAAAGCCACAGGGGCGACAGTGTGACGAAACCCCTCCAACATCTGTCAGCGAGTCAGCCCCATCCCAGACTGACTCCGATGTCCCCCCGGAGACTGAAGAGTGCCCGTCTATCACAGCTGATGCAAATATCGACTCAGAAGATGAATCAGAAACCATCCCCACAGACAAAACCGTCACCTACAAACACATGGATCCCCCTCCGGCCCCCATGCAGGACCGCAGCCCTTCTCCACGCCACCCTGATGTGTCCATGATGGATCCAGAGGCCTTGGCCATTGAGCAGAACCTGGGCAAAGCTCTGAAGAAAGACCTGAAAGAGAAGACCAAAACCAAAAAGCCAGGTGCAAAGACCAAGTCATCCTCACCTGTCAAAAAGGGTGATGGGAAGTCTAAGCCCTCTGTGGCTTCACCAAAACCAGCAGGCTTGAAAGAATCCTCAGATAAGGTGTCCAGAGTAGCTTCTCCTAAGAAGAAAGAATCAGTGGAAAAAGCAACAAAAACCACCACCACTCCTGAGGTCAAAGCCACACGTGGAGAAGAGAAAGACAAGGAGACCAAGAATGCTGCCAATGCCTCCACATCCAAGTCAGTAAAGACAGCAACTGCAGGTAGGTGGAAGGTGCCAGCATTCTGACACAGGCCTCAACTGTTCCACTTTGGGCTGGAGCCTTTGAGTTTCCATTTGACTTTGTACTGGGAAGGTGAGAGAGCACAGCTTGATGCTGTCCCTTCCCTTTACTGTTCCATTCTGCCAGAAGCTATAGACCTCAGCCTAGTGTGGCCCACAGGCCTGGGGGTAGCTCAGCATATGGCCCAGAGAGGCTCTGATTCACCGGATGGCAACTCTTGGGTTTGCTCCATTCTGTAACACAGCGACCACAGCCTTGTTCTGTATCTTCAGAACCAAGGAGGTGTGTTTCAGGCTTCTCTGGAAGACTCTGTTGACATTGGCTTCAGCCATCCTGGCCCCAGAATCAAGCTGAGGTGACACAGGCCAGGAGTTCCCAAAGGCCTACGGAGAACCCAGTTCCAAGCCAAGTCTGGAATGACCCCTGTAGAACTAAGATTTAGGTTCTGTTTTTTTTATAAAAATATTTTAAAAATAAAGTGATGACATTTTAAAATAAAAAGTTATCACATTTCTAATTAAAAAGAATGATGAGGCTAGAGCAACATCCCCAGTAAAGGCAATGCTGTGTTTTCTCATCAGCCAACAAGTACTGTGATTTCCCTTGACCAGTGGGTACCCAGCACACACTGACAGAAGCACATTGAGAGCTCTTCTTATCCCCACGGTCTCATTAGCAGAGACTCAGAATTCTATTTCAGAATGAAATTCTACCTGTCAGAAGCAGATATTCCTGACTTCTGATCATTCCTGGTTTGGTCCAAATGCCCAGATTTATCAGGTTTTCAGCAATGACCTGGGTTTTTGATAGAACAGGTCTTTGACAGTCCAGCATCTTTTTGTTGCTTCAAACCAATCCAAGGGATTTTCATTAATGCATTTTATTTACTTTATGTGGTTATTCAGAGATTTCCAACCACAGTTCACCAAGTAATATAAATCGACCCAAACATATAAAGCAGAAAATAATCTAAATAACATTTCCTTGATGTATTAGGGAAAACCCGATAGATGAAACTGGGGACTCTAAAATTAAGTACTTTTATAATTAAAAATTCAGTATTTTTATATTTTTATAATTAAAATTCAGTAATTTAGGAAGTATTACTTATAGCTGCCGAGTTTTACTTTGAGCAACATGGAGGATCAATTTCAAGACTCAGTTCTCATCAGACTTTCTCTTTTTACATGCTTGTAGAACACAAACTGAATTTGTTCTTTTTGAGAATTAATGGGAAACCAGCAGGTAATTAAACTCCCTGGTCTGAAAGCACTTAGGAGAAAACATTAAATCCATTCAGATACAAACCCACTGAAATTTCCTTCCAAACTTGACAAACATACACACTCTCAGCCCACACAATTGATTTTTTAAAACCTTTTTTGTCATTTAAAGAGATAATTTTAAAGCAAAGTAATAAAGGTGAGTTAATTTGAATTTACTTTGAAGATGCTTTTCCATTAGATTTCTAAAAAGACACACAGTATTGATTTTTAAAACAAACCTGGGTCGACTTCGGACAGCTCCCTCAGTTTGTGCTTCTATGAGCAACATTGATTTGGTGTTGATGGTAGTGATTTAATGTGCAAGGAAAATAGCAGACATTTTCAATTATCAGAAGAACTGTGACTCACAAACTTCTGTTGTGTGTCGGAATTCTTTGGAAGGCCTACATGTGGATATTTTGAGGGCTTCTGAGGGAATTTTGGCAGACAGATGCTTCTTTCCACAGAAGGGTGTGTGCTGATTGGCTAGAGAAAGAAAGTCTGGTCTTTCTGCCCTTCCTCTTGCCAAAGTTTGGTAACCAGTCTTGTCTAGGAAGTGATTCCTCCCTTTTCAGAGTACAATGCTAAGGAAAGAGTACAGTGTTTCAACCATTTTTTTAATGAATTTGAGGTGCTGAGGGCCTTGGAAATCATGTGACATTAAGCTCTGAACCATTTACTAGGTCAAATGTTAGGACATTATATTCAGCTGTGGGCACAAATGCTCTCAGATGAGATCCTAATATGGATTCCTAACATTGCTTAACTATGGTTTACTAAATGCAAATGTTTCCCCTTGATTTTTGTATCTTAAATCACTTTTCCAGTTAAGATGCATATTATTAGCTCGTTTAGGAGGAGCATTATTTTCTAGTTCCATCTCTTGGGAAGGTCTTGAAACTCTTACTTCCTAATGGGTTGTCCACGAAAGGAAAGCATCCCATTCTTCATTTCTTCTTTCATTTCTCCTGTTGAGATGGTAAACCACCACATTGTATTTTTTCCAATTGCCAGTGTTAAATGCCCTGTACCAGAGAGAGGGGAAGGCATGCCACCACACCCTTCCTCTCCCGCCCTCCCCTTTGCATGTCCTGGAGGACCTTCTTATGGATGAGTAGGGAGGGTCTACTGAACCTGAGGGTCTCTTCCCATTCCTGTGACCCTGGCTTTCTCTTTGTTTATTTACCAAAGGACCAGGAACCACCAAGACCGCCAAGCCTTCAGCTGTGCCTCCAGGCCCCCCAGTGTATTTGGACCTGTGCTATATTCCCAACCACAGCAATAGTAAGAATGTTGATGTCGAATTTTTCAAGAGAGTGAGGTCGTCCTATTACGTGGTGAGCGGGAATGACCCTGCTGCTGAGGAGCCCAGCCGGGCTGTCCTGGACGCCTTGTTGGATGGGAAGGCCCAGTGGGGCAGCAACATGCAGGTAGGAGCCCCAGGACAGTGTCTGCATGCATCTGGGCCCAGAGGCAGAGGGAAGGAATCATGTTTAAAGAGGCATCGTCATGACTGTGGGTCTACATAAGGTGCGCAATGGATCCATCACACGTGAAATATCCTGGGGATGAAGTAGATTTCACACACAGAAGATAGTCTAAAATATTCTTGGCACCAGCCATCACCATGGTCTGGAAGGAAAGCCACTTTACCACCCTAAGGCATAATAATTCACTGATCTGCAAAATGAGCCCAAGAGTCCTTGCCCTTCCCCATAATCTGTGCATATGTGCCTGTGAATCAAACTGGTCGTATCTGCATGTGAGAGCTGCCAAGGAGCTGTCTTTACTCCTCTGTATTTCACAAATAGACCAAAGCTAGGAACATGGCCATTTAGAAAATCAAATGCCTATGTGAAATTTCACAGAGAAGCATTGCTGAAAATGGTCCCCAGCACGACACCTCTAACTCACAAACATCATGACCGGTCATGAACCACTTTTTATTATTCTGGTTGATATCTTTGCTTATCTGAGTTTTACTTGTGGTTCTGCAGTCACCTAGTAAACTGTGTTTGCATAATTTTAAGTAGATTTACTTGTTAATCATATGTAATCTCATGAGAAGCACCCATGGCCTCTTAATGAATACTAGATAGAATAGTTACTATTCAGACCAGTACCCACCCACCCACCCAGCCCCACTCCTCCATCCCCAACCACATGCACAAATTAAAAGATACAAATCTTTGTTCTTAGGACTAAATGTTAGTTACATGCAAATACAGGGCTTTGAGCTGCAATAATAACTAAAGCTCCTTTAATTAAATATGCAGTATCTTTCATGCAAAACTTCCTGGTGTGTTAAAGGAAATACGAGAAAGTCCACCTTAACGGAAGCACTTCTTAACACTAAAGAGTTGAACTAATTGACTCATCATTAGTTGCTTTTGGTTCCAGCCTTCAACTCCCCCGAAAAACTTCATTTTTTGCAGTTTTATCCTGCTTCATGGAAAATGTAAGTTGATAAGTCCTTTGCATTTCTTGAGGAAAATAGAAAAATTTTTTTTTCTCTTTGTCTTCTAATGGTTTAATTAATACCTTATTGTTGTCCTATTTTTCATCTGATTCCTGGCTTTGCCCTTAAACAGCTATTTTTTCTCTCTGTGCAGGTGACCCTGATCCCGACTCACGACTCTGAAGTGATGAGGGAATGGTACCAGGAGACCCATGAGAAACAGCAAGACCTCAACATCATGGTCTTAGCAAGCAGCAGTACAGTGGTTATGCAAGATGAATCCTTCCCTGCATGCAAGATTGAACTGTAAAAACCAAGACCAGCCACACCACAGGATTTGAACTTTGTTTCCAGAAATTCTTCAATTTGAAATCACCTTTTCTAAAAAGTCAATTCATCTAAATAAGTCGCTGAACTGTTACCTGCCAAACGCTATATTGTGTCATGGTGATGCAAATCACTAATATTTCTTAGTTTTTGCTGTTGCTAAGGGAAGTAACAGTATTCCCACACCAGGGTTCAAGTTACTGCAAAATTACCTACCCCAGTTCATCTCTGCTGAAATTTGGAAACCATGCACTAGCAAACCCAGCTGACTTCCGCTAGGTAGAGGCATTTGTCTTAGAGAGAGAGAGAGAGAGAGGAGGGGGGGAGAGCGAGTACACAGCGAGAGAGAACCAGAGAGGGGGAGAGAGAGAGAGGAATGAGAAAGCAACAGAATGCAAGAGGAGGAGATGTAATGGTAGAGAGTGCTGGTGAGATACCCAGAGAGAAAGAGAGAGCAGGGTGGGGTAAGAAGGAAAAAATAACCCACGGTTAAGGCTGTATTTTCTCAGGCAGTCTGTATTCCATAGTCTACGCAGGCAACGTTTTCAACTTGTGTCAGTCAGAGTCATCAAAAAGGGTTTAATTTTCTAAAAAATGTTGGCTGAAAGAAAACAAAAGGAACAAAACTTGCAATGAGGTCATGTGAGATTTTCACGCCTTAATGAAGCTTCAGTTTGAAGGCTGCACACTGACATCACATAGTGCATGTAGACTGGCCGTGTAAGTGGGCTGAACCCCATTCAGAGCTCTCAGACTCTTCCAACACACAAGCAGATTGATCTAAGGCATGCTCCCGGCGTTTGTGCACCCAGTTAGTCCACTGAGTTAATTCACCTGCATGCGGAAACACCCAGGGCCATCCCAATTAACAGCAAATACGCAAATACCAAAGCAGTTGGGAGTACATACGGTAGACAATTTGCCTTAGAAAGTGACTTGAATGTACAAAGATACTTGATGCACTTATTTTTTAATGTGAGACAGCAAGTTTATAAAACATCCATGTAGGATTCTAGATACTCCAGTTAAAGGAGGCTGTGTGTGCGCGTGTGCGGTATTAGAAGCTGATCTGATGGGTGCAGCAGTTTGATGCTGAGTCGTGCGTGTTGAATACCACCTTGGTGCACCTGTGGTCCTCAGCCAACCTAGCTGAGCCTTTTGTAGCTTCTTTACTGCTGCCAGTTCAATATTGAGATGGCTTCGCTGAGCAGAACTGGGAAAACAGTAAATCTTATGGTGGAAGAGGTTCTCAGCAAGTGTACAGTATTTACCTTCCTTTGTCTTACATTGGCTTCTTTTTTTTAATTTTCCATTAATTTCAGCATAATTATGGGAACAAATGTACAGAATTTTTTTTTAGCTAAGTGAGAACTTTTCATAGATCTTTTTAACAAATGTTTTCATTTACAGGAAAATGCAAAGAAAATTTTCAAGTGACAGTCTTTTTTTTTTAAGTGTTTCATAAGACAAAAAAATAATAATGTTTTTTGAAGTTCTGGTGAGACTGAAGTCTGATAGTGCAGTAAGAATATTTATTAAAATCCCCATAACTTCCAGGAATAGTGATACCTTCCATCCCTTGATTCCCGAAACATAAAAGTCTAAGTATGTATTATTTGAGAGTGGGAGAGAATGGCATGATATGCTACTTTTCCAGGCCTTTCTTCATAGGTGTATCACCCAGTGGTATCCTACATACTTCTTTCAAGATCTTCAACCATGAGATATAAGAGCCAAGTTCAAAGAATGCTAGCAAAAAGCTGCTTTGGGATTTTCTTTTCTGGAAAAAAAAGAGAAAGAATGCATTGAAAGCAAATGAATTCCCAATTCCTACGGTGCATCATGTCAAGTTCAGAGATCATTTCCATCATTGTCATCATTGAACTATGAACCTGGAAGCCAGATCACGGGACACTGACACCAAGTTTCAAGTTGTAGATCAATGCACCCAGCGTTCAGATGGGGCAAACTTCTCAGTGACAGCTGTGCTGTGCTCTGTCACGCTGTGTTGCCTGCAGACTCTAAGATCTACGGAGTAGTGAACAGTGACCTCATTTTATTTTCTATGTTAGTTATTTATTTCAAAATTAACATTTTAGTTTATTTTTGTCTGATAAGTGTACGTTTTGCACTGCTAACTACTATGAGGGTTTCAACAATGCTTCTTCAGGGTCCCTCACTGAGGACCTGTGCAGTCTACTTAATGCTGTGAATTACATTTTTTCAAATGTTTAATTTTTTTTTAATTAATATTCTATTTTTTTTTTAGGCTTTGCTAGAGATGCAGCTTTTATTTATTACCCCATTTCTTTCAAGTCCTTCCAAATAACACATTGATAAAGGGTACAAAAAATTAACACAATGGAAGACTCACTGACAAAAATGGATTTCACTGAGTAAAACTCATCGACTTCAAGCTTATTTTATGAGACAACCTAGATACTCAAGATAATTATTTAGTGGTTAGTTGTTAAGCTGAGTTGGCTGGGTCCACATAATGCATGGGAAAAGAAATAGATTTCCAGCCTTGTTGCCAAATCGATACCTCTGGTTGATTTTTCTTTGATAGAAGTTGGAATTATTTTCTAATTTCCCAAATTAAATTTAACGTGTGCATTTTCCTTTTTAAAAAAATGCAAACATTTTGGACAATTATAGCCAATTTTCAATTATAGCCATTATATCCTACTCCTTTTTCTTTTTTTCTTTTTCCTTTTCTGCAGTGGGATTAATGGTAAAATACACAGAAGCTGTCACTGGTTAGCTGGCTCTTTTTCCTATGAAATACATCCGCACTGTTCTCCGTCCATTGTTCCTCAGTGATGACCACAGAGCCTGAGTATACCAGGAGAATCAATATTGCATTACAGGTTGCTCCTGTCCTTCCAGACACCTTTCCTACCTGTGTGACTAACCTAATTTTGCTAGTTCCATAAACACACATTACTTAGTTTAGTAACAGCCATCACAATGTACCATGTACATTTATGGTGAGAGCTAAAGATTGACACTTCTAGGAGCTTTATTCATACTGATGACTTATTCCGATTGTATAGATTGAATATTTGAGTGGAAGGAATTTACACTCTGTTTGAAAGGATGGGATTCCACCGAGAGAGCGGTCATCATCATGACCTTTTGGGTAGTATTCTTAAGCAAAATTCTACAGAGGCTAAATGTTAGAGATGATCCTACATTTTGAATTTTAACTAATTCTGCCCCCTTTCTCAAAATCCGACCTTCGTGCATGCTTTCTCAGTCTTGTGGGGGGACTGGATACAATGACTGACTCCCCGCACCCCGCCCCGCACCCCAATGCCATTTCTCACGGAGTTCCAAAAGGTTTTTTTTTTTCTCAATCTTACATAACATAGTGAATGGTTTCCCCAGTGTATATGAATGTTTTAAATGTCTCCAATAGCTTACGCAGTTTAGGAGCTTTTCAATATTCGTTTGATAAGATTCAGTCATTTGCTAATGGGAATTTTACCACCTTTCATTTTCTGTTACCAAATTTCAGCTCTCAGGAGCTGCTCTATGATCCCAAAGCCGCTCTTCTTGCCTCCCTCTAGTCACCTGCCACAGGAGGCTCTTGCTCTGTAATAATGTGAATCAGCTTAGTAACTCTTCTGTGCTTCGGATGTAGAAGAGAAGATCCTGTTTCCATTCAAAAGGAATTGTAAGCTTTTATCTTTTAACCAACTGAACAACACATCAAAAGCAGTCTAGGGATGTGCATTTCTTTGAAAGCAATTAGGTTATTCACCTGGTATTAAAACTATTTATCATTTTTTAAAAATCTGTGACTTTATTCATAAAAAAAGGCAGCATCAAAAACTGAAAAGGAAGGGAAAATAGCTTCTCTGCACTCGTTTGGAGCTCCCCAAAACAGGAGCCATCGAGGTGAGGCACAGAGACGGGCTGCCCTTTCGGAACACCGGCCGCACGCAGCCCTTCTTCTGACCCTGACCAGAAGTGGTCTTGAGCCTGGCTGAGAAGCACCTCCCACTCCTCTCTCTTGTTCTGAATGGTGTTTGTGTCAGTCTGCAGCTGTGTATGGTATTATGTCTTATAATCCTGCATCACTTCTATCCTATCCAGTCATATCTAATGTAGAAAATTAGTTTTCAGTGAAAGTAATATGTAGTGCTTTTATGATATTTGTGTGCAATATCCCCTCTTCCATTGAGGATATTTGATGTAAAAGAAAAAAACACAGTTCCACAATAAAATACAAACGTGGCGGAAGTTCTCGCGTGCGCCGTGCTTTCGTTTGTGTTGCCGAATTGGGCTCCTCAAGAGTCGGAATTTGCCACCCCCTGGGCGTTCACTCGCCCAGGGTGATTGTGCTCTTTTCAGAGTGGCTCCCTGGCTTCGGGCAAACTTTGGAGAGGGCCCTGCTCCTATTTCTTAACTGCTACCTTGCTATCTTTTAATAATCCAGTTATAAAGGACCCTAAGGACAGAAACTGGGAGGTGAGTTAAAGGAAGCTATCGAGAGGATTTTGGTTTCCTACGCAATCCACAATATAAACCCAAAACCAGGTTTTAATCCTAGCTCTCCTACACCTGACTGTGTGACCGGTCACCTTTCTGTCTGAAGTTCCTTTTCTCACCTATAAATGAGAGGATTTGATACAATGGTCAGACTAGATGGTGCCTCCCACGGCTGCTTTCTGGAGCTTTACAAAGCCATCATACTCAGTAATTATGGCCAATACCTTACCTCCCTCTTGGTTTCTTGCTCGGTTACAGAATAAGCTGTATACAACTAACAGAATACAATGTAGATCTGATACCCAGGACCTAGAGGCTGTTTAGGAAAAGTGATTATGAATAACAAAGGAGTATTTGAAAACAGGAAGAATTCCTCTTAGTCATTCAAATGATTACCTACCGTTCCTTCACTCTATACCCCACAGTGGGTAATACTGTGGAATTAAAGGTGAATAAAATGTGTTGCCCTAACAGATTGCGGTCACAGGAGCTCCCAAAATTCAAGGGTGAGCTGTGACCATAGGAGATGGTCCAGAAAGTGATGTCTAAGCTGAAACCTGGAGTGTGTGTGTGTGTGTGTGTCTGTGTGTCTGTGTGTGTGTGTGTTGAGGGTGGGGGGCAGTTCTAGGCAGAGACAACAGCTCACAGGCTCAATGGAGAGCAGAATCAGTGAATGTTGGCCCCAGACTGCTCAGAGTGGCAGAGTGTGGAGGGAGGTCCTGGTACCTCAATTCCCTCTCTATGGCCACAGAAAATGTGCCCGGGGTGCTCAATAGTGTTCTAGTACCTGGTCCTGCCTGTCTCCAACGATGTCCCTTTGGTATCTAAAGGCACTGAACCTGTCCTCAGTCATGATGTCCCTGTGTCACATACACTCTTTTTGATCTTACATTGTGCCTCCAAACCGTGGGGCTTCTCTGACCAGGCCCTTAATGGAGTCACTCTTTGCCAAGAGGGATCTGAAATCCCTACATAAATTATAGTGTTAAGCATGTGAAAACTCAGGTGGGAAATTAACACCAAGAGATTTTAATTACATCAGACCAAACTTAAATAAACAAGTTTTTTATTCCACGGCCCAAATATTCAGTTTCAGGAAGTCTTTCTGGCCCAAACCTAGGGTGGCAGACCATCTGGGTTTATCCAAGACTGTCCCGGTTTTAGTGCTTAAGTCCTATGTCCCAGGAGACCCCTTAGCCCCAGGGAAGCCCTACCTGAACCCCTCCTTGGGTTTATATCCCACTGCCTCCAGACCTAGGCACAACAGAGACAAGGGAGAGTTAATCCCTTGCAGCCAGTCTTTTTTCTACACATTGGAGGTAGCTTTCCTTCAGTTTCTTTTTGCCTGTCTTCCAAACCAACAAAGGTCTGTTCATGTACTGTGAGTACATTTTCTCTCTGTAATTGTATTGCTTATTCTGAAGGCTTTTGTGTCCCTGCAGTGATCTTTCAACACCCTCCTGACTCATGAATTCTTGGCCTCTTGCATAATCCCAGATCACCATATACTCTTTGATCTTATATTGTACATCTTGGAAATTCATTGGAACCATATATGCAGATTGATTCTGGTCACACCCAGTTCCTTTAATATGAGCAGTTCTTCTGGCTAATTCTCTGGGGGTTACTGGCAATGTTTTCACATCTGATGGAACATCATCATGAAGACTGGTTCATGGGGTGATAGTTCCATGAAAAATAGGCACAACTCTATTTCACGCCCAGACTCTGCCCACTCAAGCTACTTTGTTACTTTAATGCAGTCACATGGATTTAAATGCCATGTGTAAATCAGTGATCTTAACAATTTATATCTCCAGTTCTGTACCTCTTCCCTGATCTTCAAACTCATATATCCAGCTGTCTAGTAAGAGTTCTGTTTGGATGTCCAAATTAAGAGTTCTGTTTGGGATCTTGATCTTTAAAATACCTTAAATCAAATTTAACCTGCTCCCAAACAAATCCCTGATCTCTCCAAACTGCTTCTTTCTCTAGGCTGTTCTACCTCAGTAAATGGCAGACAGATCATTCTAGCTGCTCAGGTCAAAAATCTTGGCCTGTCAGCAAATCTGCTGGTTCAAAATAAACCCGATCCCACCCCTTCTCCTCACATTCACTGTTACTACATTTGTTCAAGCCAGTCATTTCTCTGCTGGATCACTGCAGTAGCCTCCTAACAGTTCTTACTGTTTCCTGTCTTTGCCCTCCTACTTTATTTTCCACATAGCAGCTAGACTAACATCTTAAAATGTTAGGTCAGATCATGCCATCCAGCTCAAACCTTCAGATGGGTTCTCTTTTCAAATAAAAGCCAACAGCCTTACTAATGGGTGACGGGGTCTTACATCATCTGTCCTCTCCCCTCCCCCTTTTCTGTCTGGCCTCATCTCCTACTGTTCTCCACCTTACATGTTCTACTCCAGCCACACTGGCCTCCTTGGTGCTGCTTCCTGTCTGCCGTGCTCTTTCCTTGGTTACTCCATGATTCTCAACCCCATTTCCATGGGTCTTTTTATAATTGTTGTCTTCTCAAGAAGGCCTTCCCTAACTGTCCTTTTGTAAGTTGCTTCCTCCACCACTTAACAGTACTCACTCTTTTCTCCTCTTCTTTGCTTTGTCTCTGTATCACATATCACTGAATGACATATTATATGCTCTATCTGTCTCCTTCCATAGAATTAAATGCCACAGGGACGGGATCTTAGTCTGTTTTGTTCCTTGCTGTATTCTAAGTGATTATTTTAAGAGTACCTGACACAGAGTAGGTGTTCAAGAAGTATCAGTTGAATGAATGATTGAGTGAACCAGTGAATGTACTTGGTCTTAGTTTAGCACAGTGGTTATATAGTATAGCTATTCGAAAGTAGGTTTAGATTCTGACAGACTTCAATTCAAACATTGTCCTTGACATTTAATAATTGTGTGGCCCTGGAAAAGCTGCAAAAGTCTCATTTTTCTCCTCTGCAAAATGAGGGTGATAATCCCTGCCCTGCAGGGCTGTTGTAAGGGTCAGGATGTATTTAATTGGGTAGTACTAAATTATGTGGAAATGGGCATTCACAAGGAGGAGTTGTTAACTTTAATATTTGTAATCAAGATGTCCATGATTGCTCATGAGCCAGGGCCTGGAAAACACTGACACCCAACTGTGGCCCAGCATACTGTCACTGGTGGGAAACTTAATGGGCATTCTTGTTCTATTCCACAGGCATAGTAACCTCAGAGGGTGTTTTAAGGATTAAAATTTTGAATTCTGCATAGATAAAACATCATAGAAACCAAAAAAGCCAGTGCAATTCTCCTACCATTGGGTACATCAGAGGATATAACGTCCCTTTCAGAAATTCTTTATAAATATTTCCAGTAGTCCTTGATCTAGCATTTGAAGCCCATAATGGAATTTATTTTCAGATGGCTTTTGTAGGAATATACTTAATTTTCTGAACATGTCCAGCTCAGATCCAGAATCACTAACATCCATACATAATAAACACAGCCTAAGTAGAACTGGTTAGTTTTAAACAGAGATCCTAGCAGTAACTGCCACAATTTCAGGGGCATTGCTACCATCCTGTTTAGACTTCCTTGTTACCATACAGTAACAACATCGTGGCAGCATGTAATGTCCGCAAAAAGGCCAAATCAACAGGAAAAGTTAAGAAGCTTTTAGAATAAAAGGCAATTTTCCTGACATAACTATGTTGAGAAGCACTCCTTTTTCCCCATTTTCTAAAGTAAGATTTTTAAATGTACCATTTTCACAGTTGAGAGGTTCAGCTCTGAAGGTTATTTATCATTTAATGAAAATACAATGATACAACATTTTCTGCTTTTACAATTGACTAAAGCTGAAGCCCTCTGAGCCCATTTCCAGTTCCATCGCTTCCTCACCCATGCACACCAGCAAGGTTATGGGGTGCAGTGGGGTTATATATCCCGACAGTAAAAGCACACAAATTATCATTCACCCTTTTCCACAATGGACTGTTTAGGAAGCATAATGGCCCACCCTACAACACCATATATTTTAAATTCAATTAGGCAAGAAACAACTAATGCTAATTATTTTTCTAGCATTTACAAAAATATCTGTAAATCAGCCATTTGCACCAACAATACCTTTGGGGCTCATCTACAACACTGAAAAAAATTCCTGTGGGTGCCCTGCTCATACACTCTAGGCCAGGGTTTCTAACCTCGGCACTACTGACGCTATAGATCAGATAGTTGTTTGTTACAGAGGCTGCCCTGTGCACTCTTAAAGATTTTTAGCAACATCCTTGGCCTCAATTCACTAGATGCTGTTTTAGTCAGAGTGAAAAAATAACTTGAATAAACTAATTTTCAAGGCCTTTAACTACAAGTAAAATCTACAACTTCCCCACACATGTATCTGACATCCACGGCTCACTAGAAAGTATGAAAACAAAATGCAAAGTTTGGTGCTAAGGCAACACAGCCCCAAGAGGAGAGGAAGTGTTTGTACTCACCACTGGTTTCTTCAGCACTTTGCCTTCCTCCTTCTTCTTCTTCTTTTGGCCAAGCTGGGTGTGGGTTGTGGGCCCAAACCGATTTAGTCTGCATTGTTCATTTCCGTTCAATTTAGAATGATTTTTGAACATCCACTCTACACAAGACTCCATGGGAAAGGTAGAACCCCAGGTCAGCTTGAGACAGACCTATGTGACTGACTACTGCACAAAGCAATGGATGATGATCTCCCTTCATTAGAGCTTTCCCTGGGCTGTTCCTGTGCACACCTATGCACTTTATCCGTGTCTCTCTAATGATACTTTTTAGGTGTGTTGATAGGTCCTTACGCAGTTTCCTCCTCTATTTCAGTGGAACTGAAGTTATTTGAGGGCAGGATCTACAGTTTACTCATCCATGTAAACTCCATGGCAATTAGTACGATGCCTTACGCACAGCGTATGCCAAACAAATGCTTATGACCACATGGAAACAGTACCAGAGCAGAGACAGACTGCTGTATAACAAAGCTTGTAAGGGTTGGTCAGTGGTGCTAAATGGAGCAGAGCATTTAAGAGGGACAAAGGATCATTGCAGTTAATGTGTAGCAGGGTAAGTTCCTGAATTTTAGGGTCTAATGAATGAACAAATTGCCAGTCAGTGAAGATACCCTTTTAAGAAGTTTGGTGACAAAAGGAGAAAGACTCACAGGGTAGTAGTTTGACTGATGGCAGAATGAAGGCTTTTTTTTGTCTAAAAGAGAAGGAGGTCTTGAAAAGACTGTTAACTTCAAAGAAATCAGTAGACATGATGCAAGATAGGGAAGAAAGACTTGGTGAATCTGGAACAGGCAGGCAGGTATGGAATCAGGTCACAAATCAAGAACCTACCCTTGGGAAAGGAGGGAAGGGTTACCTATCACTTGGAAGTAGGAGGGATGATGGACAGAACTGGCAAGCATAGAGAACTGTTCAGGCAGAAAAGAAGGAGATGGAGGTTGGATAATGTGGCCTAAATTTTCTTGACAAAGTAGGAGGCAGGAACATCTCACAGTTCTGGGGGCAAGGGTCTGGGGCCTATACAGAGTAGAAAAGCTAATGAGGTAAAAATGAGAGGCAGCAGAAGATAAATGAAAGGGCTCTGAGTTGAAGAGGAATCAGTCAGCCTAGTACTATGACTTCATATATCAATGCTTAGGAAGCAGGTCAGAAGCAAACAGGAAGAATATGTATGTGGTGTATTAGTTTCCTAAGGCTGTTATAATGAAGTGCCAAAAACTGGGTGGCTTAAAAGAACAGAACAGGTCTGGAGGCTAGAAGTCCAAAACCAAGGTGTCAGCAGGATCAAGCTCTTTGAGGATTCCAGGATGCAATTATTCCTTGCTTCTGGCTTCTGGTGTTTGCTGGCAATCCTTGGCATCTTGATGTACTACTTGTCACATGGCCATCTTCTCCCCATGTGTCTTCACATCTTCCCTCTGTGTCTGTCTCTATGTCCAAATTTCCCTTTTTTATAAGGGCACTAGTCATATTGGATTTGGTCCCATCTTAATGACCTCAGAATAATTTGATTACCTCTGTAAACACCCTATTTTCAACTAAGGATCCTAAGGTACTGTGGTTTAGGGCTCCAACTATCTTTTTGGTGGACACTATTCAACCCATAGCAGGTGGGCCCAAGGGACAGCAAGTAAGGCTGGATAAAAGGAATGAGAGGAAATTAAAGATGCTAAGAGCATTTGTGGGATGGCCAACCATGGGGTCCAGGCTGGGAGGAAGGCAGGTGGGGTCTCTGAATTCTGGAGATCAAGGGTTTGAGTGACAGAGTAAAGGTTAAAGATTTGCAGGCAGAAAGTAACAGAGGAAAAAAGCTGATTAAGCAGGAGTCAGGGTGTGAGAGAAAGAGAAGATGGGGGAATGAGGCTTCAGGTTCTAAGTTCTTAGATTGGTGATGTAAGGCTGGAGGTCTGACTGTGACTATGGTAGGTCAGCAAGAGGCATGGCCGTCTGTTACAGTTAAGGTCATTGCCAAAGGCCAGTGCATTGAAAAGTTTCTCCATTCACATGAAAGAAATGCTGAAGAGGTACTGGGGAAAAGGGCAGAAGACAAGTGTAGTCAGACCTCAAGATTACCCAGGCAGGAGGGACAGTATCCTATAGCTCAGGAGAGAAGAGCATGGGGAAAAGGTAACAGATTGGAGGGAATGACTCCCGGACGGGAGAGCTCCTGAGAGATGGGGGCACAAGCGTGGGGGAAATCCCGAGCAGGGGGAGCATGCTACTGCGGAAGTGGTTTCTTTTGGCGAGGACTGGACATAGAGGGTGACAGTGATGGGTGGGGAGGAAACAGGAAGGCAAAATTATGGGCCAAATGATTATCCAGATGCTTCGGGCTGCAATGGTTAGGAACTTACTGAGCAAATGATACCTTTTGATTTATCTTGAACTTCCCTCTTGATATAATGGAGGAGTGGCAGAAAAAGCCCTGCCCATAATAACCCAAATCAGAGCTGACTTTTGGTCATGATCTTCTACCTAAGTAGGATTGAGCACCGCTGGTTCACAGGGCCCTGTGATGGATGCTAACCGCAGGCACATACGGAGATGACGTCTGGGACGACGTGCTGCGCCAGCCTAAATGCGGCCAAGTCAGTTTCAGCTTCCTCATTCAGGAATGGGGTGCTGGACGCTCCCTCAGAGGGCTGCTTCAGCTGTTGGAACCAAGTCCTCAGCAAACGTTAGCGGTTACGGCAGTTATTATAAACGCCATTGATTAATGGAGGAGGGCTGAAAATTGCTCAGAATCACAGTAACTATCATGATGGTGAGATTTCTTCTCTCTCCCTCCCTTCCCCAAATAGAAACAATACACAAAATAATCCCAGAACATTTATTTCCAGTCTTGATAAAAGGTCACAATCCTGAATAAAAGCATGTCTGTATTTAAAGGCAAAATTACATAGCAAGCAAGGTGCCCCCAGCCCCTTTCTCAGAGAAACTTCAGAAAGGAATTTTTCTACCTCCTGACGGTTTTACAATTACTCACATCCCTTACACTGCAAGCCCCATCCCATCTTTCATTTTCTCCCACTAAGATGTGTGTTCACAGGTTGTGCGTGTGTGTACACAAAAGGCTCACTTTACCTACTTGATGAAGGAGCTGAGACAATGCTTTGGAAAGAAGTTACCCGACATGATGGGAGACCCAAGTCAAGGAGGCTTCACAGCTACCGCCAGCTTTCTCTTCAAAAGCCCTGACATTATTTTTTCGTCTTTTCTCACCACAAATACTGCCATCTTTGGAATGTATCTGTATATGCATGTCTGGATTCCTTTCTGATCCATAGTCAGTCTGTCTATCCCTGTACTAGTGTTGCAGTATTGTAATTACTGTAACATTATAGTCTTTGATACCTGTGGGGTAAGTCCTGTGAAAAGCCCTCACATTTTAAAATCAACTTGTGGCCTCCTGAAATCTGAAAGTCAGTGGGTTGACAGTCTTGTGTTTACTCCCATACTCAACTTCTTCCAGTTCCGGCCTGGAAGGAAGGCATTGGGGAGGGAGAGAATGGGGATGTGTGGGCACCCTGCACCAGCTCAGGCCGAGTACCTGCTCTAGAGGAGACAGAAGCGGGCAGGCCTCAGGACAAGCATTTCACCTCTGCCAGGGAGAGAGACTATTCAAAAGCTGTGCTTGAAACCCAGTTCTTCAGGTGTGGCCTCTCCCACCCCCACCACTAGGAATCAGGAACTTTCAAAGTTCAAAACTGATCCCTGGCCCCAGGAGCCCCACCATAAGACGTGAGAGCCCCTTATTCGGTCTGACCACTTGCTATGTACAGTGCCACAGCCCTTCTTGGCGGATGCAATGCCTTAACATGCAGAGCACTGTGGCTCTTTTGTCACAAGTGGCCTGCTTTAAGAAATGGAGAAGAGGGACGGAGGAAGCAGAGGCTGTCATCCTGGTGAATCCTGAGCTGCAGCTCTTGTTAGGCGGGGGCCTTTGCTGCTCCCCGAGCCTGGTACTCCTGCTTCGCCCTCTCCCTCTGCTCCTGCTCCCTCTGAAGCAAGTATCCCAGCTCCAGATGCCACTGGTGCAGCTTCTGCTCATAGGCGGCGAGGTCCTCTGCTTCACAGGTGGGGAGCTGTTCTTTGACGAGCTGGGTGGTCAGAGTCAAAAGGCTTCCTGATTCAACCTTGCCCAGAGCCTGAAGCTCAGACTGTAAGGCCTGTTGGAAACAAAGGAAAAAAGGGGCGAAGGGTGGGAAGGTGGGAGAAGACTACAAAGAGGAAAAGAGATTAAGTCACTGGCAACATCTCTCCCCATTCTGCATGCAGGAAAAGGCACTGTGGGAGCCTGCTGGGCTGCCTTTCACCCAGGCACGGCAGCTTCTGCCCCTTCTCCCTCAGCCCAGCAATTCTGCTAAGATGCATGCACCACGTGGGATTTCTCCCTCTTCACTCACAAAGAGTAAATGGAACTCCATATGCTGCGATTCCCTATGTAATTTCTGGCTTCAAACCACAAAGACAGCATTAGTACAGCAAACCTACACGTCCATGCTGACGTGCACCAACCCACTCAGTGGACCCTACAATGCGGACCCTACGATGCATACAAAAAATGGCAGAAGCAGCTAAGGGACTAGAGCAAGCCCCTCTACACCCTTTCTTCCAGAGTAACTGAGATAAATGTTTGCCAAACGAGTGTTCCTTTGAACGGATGGAAATCATTTCAAGGATTTCTTACTAATGGCATCTGAACCAGCTCCCATGAGTGTGTGCACTATTCTCAGCCTCCACCTGCTGTGCTCCTCTGCAGGTCAGCCTTTACAGACGGACCGCCTGCAGCTCCATCTGCAACGGCAGTTTGGTTTGCTCCGTATTGTGTTCCTGCAGAAGTAAGGGACTAAAAACACTAAGCTGCTTAAGTGTTTCAAGATGCAGATCATCAAGAGTGAGCCACTTATGGTCCCCGCTGCAGCTTATCCCACACATCCCCATGTCCCATGCACACAGTTCCCCAGCAGAGGTAATGAGGCTTTTGCTCCAACAGGGTGTTGGGACGTGGGTGGGGTCCACAGGCTTCAAGGAGTGGCTAGAGGCCCAGTGTGATGGGTCAGTCATATACAAATGGGTCCCAAACAAAGTAGCCAAGACTAATAAAAATCAGGCAACAGGAAGACAAGGCAATGGAAAATGAAAGTTTTTTCTTTCTGACATTACTTTCTCTGTGATTTGAGTCCAAGGAGACAACTTGGGACACCAGGATAAGGCCTCAATTTTGAGTCAGCAAACTTTGTTCAAATCCCACGTCAGTCACTTAGGGGCTAGTTTCTCTCAGCCTTGGTGTCATGTCACGTGGGAAAGGCAGGACCTTTCAGAGCTATGGTGTGGTAAAATAAATGCAGCAATACCCAAACCAGGTAGCAGCCAATAAATATTTGTCTCTGCTTTTTCTGTTTAAAAAAAAAATGCATTTGTGGAGGAATGAGGGCTGAGAATTTAATGTAGGCACAGACTTCTATTCTCTGAGATGAGATAAATAAGCAACAAGAGAAAGAGGTGGTAATTTTGAGGAGTATTGTGGCAGCCTTGGTCATTATGAATACCGTGGATGATAATCTAAGGGCTAGGCACATTTTTTTTGCTTTTTAGCCTTTCTAAGTCTTCAAAGTTAGTCAAAGTCAAGAGGAAAGAACAGAAAAGTAAATTCTCAACCTAGCTTCCAATTGTCTGTGTACCTTGTGAACACTGGTTAACCTTTCTTTCTCAGTTTTCAAATTATACAAGAAGTTAGTTGAGCAATGACCTTACCGAAATATTGGGAGAAGCAGCTGTTAACAATACAACAGGGTCCTCCTTCTAACATGGGGGTTTGATAGAAATGAACCAATAGCTGGCTCAATAAAATTACTGAAAAGATTTAAATGTAATAATAAAAATTTACAACTCCATCTCAAATGACACAACAGGTCAGCTGGCATGCATGGGAAGGTTTTCTTCTTCATACAAAGAATTCTCTTTGTGGCAGCACTTTTTTCTCTTTGCACTAAATAAATGAGAAAGAAAACAAGGAAGAGGCCAAGGGCTTAAGCTCTGAACACGGCTCTCTTCTTCCCTGACGGAGCACAGAGCATGTGGGGATGTGCAGCTGAAAGCCACTAAAGGCAGCTCACGTGCGCAGGGCTGTTCTAAAAAAAAAATTTAATTTAAAAAACTTTAAGAAAAGGGAAATTTGTTTCCACCTTCCATGCAGTCCAAGAGAGCATTTCTAATGGCCCTAGTGCACAATACAGAACCAGGCGGTAGGAGATGCCTGCATCTTATCTCCATTAGATCCAATCGTGGCTTTGTAATTTCTACCTGGTTTCTGGGTTATCCAGCACATGTAGTGCAATATGGAGAAATGACCAGATCCTTTCCACTGGGTGGGAGTCAGATGACTGCAACAAGGAGGCAAGCTGTTCCCCACTCATCAGGCACATGTCAGGGATTCGTGGGTAATGACATGCTGCCTTGGTGAACAAAACTCTACCTGATTAGCTCTCGTACAAAAAGGAGCATAAAATTCCATTTGTTTCTTTTAAGACCACTTCCTGTGTGAAGTAGTAAGAATGTAATTTTTGATGTCAGTTTTTAATGCCTTTGTGTGTGACATTATGCAAGAAAGGACTGCTTGTCTATCACCTGGCAGAAAGGATGCTTAATGCAGCTGAGAGGAACTCAATTCTGCTATGACTCACCTGAAATCGTTCCACATACTGGGGAAGCTTGGACTGTTCAGTTTCCTCCATGTACAATTGTTCCACCAGTTCTTCTGGCCCTTGGCTGTCTTCCCCATTTTGCGGCTGCTCGTCTGAAGACCCACGGGTGGGAGTGGTCAGAGCCTTCAGCGCCCTGTCCAGCACACCAAGCTGCAGAGCAGAAAGAGGGCCATGGAACTAAACAACCTGTGGCCCTGAAACCAACTGTGAAGAGAGAGAGGGGGAGGGAAAGGAAGGGAAAACTGGGTTCTAAAAAATCATGAACTCCTTCTCTTAGAAAATTACAGGAAACAGAGATGGTTATATGATTTTACATTAGAAACCTCCTGTCATTTGGCATGGAAACCTTAATACTAAACAAATGGTACAAATTATATGTATATGAGTCAGCACAAGGTATTTGATTTCACTTTTAATCAACCAGGTAGGAATCCAAGGATTATCCTCAATGGGCACTAACGTCCCGCCCCCGCCACCTTCCACATCATTCCTCCTCAAGGGGCTTGGAATTGGGAGGAAGGGAAAGAACCACACTGCAGGCCACAGCCAGCAAGGGCCACTGTGGGTGCTTGGTAAAGCCTCTGGATCCAGGCGAAGGCCTCCTTCACAGGAAGATTCTAGCTCACAGAGTATCCATAAATTAGGGACCAGGGCAATCCACATGAGCTGCTGACAAATACATGAAATTCACTGTCATGAGGTGGCTTTTGTGGCACAGAGAGTAAGAAAATCATAAAACAGAGTTTTTGTCATGACCCCTCTTCCTCACCACGTTCCCCTTGGAGCACGCCTCTCTTGACCCACAGAGGGCCTAATCATCAGAGATGAGACAGGAACAACTCCACAGCCAGCACTGGCCCCTGCATGGATACCAGCTAATTCTGCCCATGTCACATGAGAACAAAAATCCAGAAAATACTCCAAGCCCTTTTAATACCACTGATACATTATACACAAACCTGACATATATCTCATTCTTGCTGACATCTGGATCACATTCCTATTAAGTCAGAACACAAAGAATGCAAATCTGGCTCAGACTGGAAGGAACAGCATTCCAGCAAAGGATTTATGTATATAATTCTTTGTTTTCAATCACTAGCACTGACTATAGAAGGTTAATCATGAATATATATTTAGGAATGTGCATGCTTTGTTATAAACGTTTGGCAAAGAACATAGTGATTCCCTACACGTCAGTATAAGGAGCCAGTATGCGTATCTCATGACTGAAACAAGAGTCAAGGGGTGAATCCTAGTGACCAGTGTCAAGGCAAAATAATAAACGGCTCAAAGCGAAGTTTTCACTTTAGTAAGGAAATAGCCCATGCCCTTCTAGGCCTCACCCTGACGACGTAAGCTGCTTGGACAGGAGTGGACACTGTGGCTCCCTAAGGGGTAAGGCTTGTCATGCGGTTCTGAGATGCTACATATCCTGGAGCCTGAGCTGAGTCTCATACCTTCATGGTGCCAAAGGTCCTAGGTGACTAAGAGATATGAGCTTTAGGGTTGGTGGGAATACAGTTTTCTAAGCGAACTCCTAAGAACTTTGGAAGGAGCATGGGATCCAGATTTCAGCACCAGGCATTCACCACAGAATGGGTGTATATGATTCTACAGAAATAAAGCAGGGGGAGGGAGAAGACAACAAAAACAAATAATTCAAAGCTTGATTTAGGAGCAAGAGGAGATGGTTAAATCCCTCTGAATTAGGGCTGAAGAACATACCGCTTCTCTACAAAGCTTTCCGTCTTCTGGGGAAGAGGCCACCTTCTCCATCACTTGAAGGGCTCTGTTAAGGTATCCTGGTTGCCACAGCAGAGGCATGTTATGGTACACAGCCCACAGCCCTTGCTGCACTTCCACCTTCCCTGTGGCCAAAGGAACAATGAAGAAGGCTCAGCCATGGCTTCCCAATGCCTGGGACCGAGGACCTCAGGCACAAGTGAGTATGCTGCACCTGGCAGCTGGAGACACGGGGAAGGATCATTTCAAATCTGTGCCAAGAGCCTCATTCCATCCAGTGACATTGCAGATGCATGAAGAAGATGGTAAAATTCATTGTACACATTTTTAAATATAAAATTGTAAAAACTTGCTTTTCTTCTTTTCCATTTGGGCTGGTGGAGATTATGAGGATGTATGAATCACAGGGCTGAGGGAAACTTAGAGAGGTTGATATACCTGTCTCTAAGTGGAGCTACCCTTATAAAATGAGTCAAACAACTGAAGTACTATTTTTGTTTCAAGAACAAAATCTTCTCAGAAAAAGAAATTCCACAACTTTCCTACAGTGAAAATCTTGTCAACATCTGACAATGCTCTCTGCCAGGAAATGTTTGACATTTTTTGAAATGCTCTAAAACACCCTATTGACTGTCCTTATGGGAAAAAAGAATTTTTCATTTTGCTCTTCTTTCCTTCATTTGAGCATCAGCACTTAAAATCATCAAGTCCTCATCATCCTTTTGGATCACAGGACATGAATGTTTCTTTTGGTTCCTCAAACCATCACACTGGAGCCTGAGATGTGGACGCAACAGCCAGGCCCTCGGGGGCGGGGGGGAGAAGGGCTGTCTGTATTCCTGTGGAACAGAAGCCCCCTGCTCTACCGGTCAAAGTCACCTTGCGCCGCCAGGTCTTAAATCCCCTTTTACTTATCTTTCCTGGGAAGGAGGACTTGGGAAAGCTGTAGCAGGACATAAATAGACAAAGCCTATCAGGTGAGAGCTAATTTTAGACCTTTAAGAAGCTCAGGGTTACAGTCACATTCTGGGAAGGTGCTTCCACTGGGCTGAGTGAAGCTGCGCAGCACAGGACACGGTGAGAGCAAAGAGCCTTTGATCCGATGGCTGCCAGTCCCACAGCACCAGTGTCTCTGCTTGGAAACACCACCACGCACTGTCTTAGGCCCTGACAACTTCCTGAGTAATCCCACAGTGTCACAGTTCTCAACGCTCATCTGAGGGCAAAGGCAAAAACATGTATATCAGTATCAAAACCAGACAGCAAATAAGGAGAAAATGATTTTTTAAAGAGTGGCCAACTTTTTCGTTAGCTGATAGCCAGTCTGACAAACTCTGAAATTCCTGTCTCTCAGTCAGTTTGTCATCAGAATCCGCTCCCAAGAATGCCACACGGCATTTTGTTGGTGAAGTTCAACTTGAAAAGCAGTCAAACTGCTATAACTATGATGATTTCCAGGAAACAAAGGTAAACAGAAGCAATGTAGAACCAAGAGAAGGTACTTTCTCAAATGCCTATCTACTTAAGAAAGAGAATGAAAAAGTAATGAATAATATGCATCTAATAAACCTCTGTAAGTCAGGACACATTTTATGCACATTTAGGTTGAATGTTATTTGTCCAGATTCCACAAAACCCAGGTTCTGAGGCCACCCCTCAGAAGGCCTCCTGACCTGACTTTCAATGCAATTGGGGCAATAAACTAAAGCTACCGTCCCCTGCATGGTAGTCACATTGTGCCAATGAGTCATACTCTGCTTTCCCAAAGTGAAACCAGATGTGTTCTCTGATTCTCTCTTCCCTCACTTGAAAACAATACCAAGGAGACGAGTTCAACCTAACTCTTAATTTCTTACCTCCTGCACTTTAGGTCTCAAGAGAGAGAACAATCTTTGTTAATACTGAGAAAGATTCTACTGGCTGGTTCTCTCAAAAGAGGGCCAGAACTTTTCTTTCCTTATTCCTTCCTCACACTGAATCCTACTAAATTAAATCTATGTCCACAAGGACTAGTTCCCACCTTGCCAGTGGTGACAGGTTTGAGAACCCTCTTTACTGTCTCTTAAGGTATTAGGTCAGAACTGTAAGGACATCTAGGCCTGCTGTTATGACTAAAAATGAAAGCTGCATTGGAATTTCGCTAGTAAATTTAACTTAAATTATAATTTTATGAAATAGAAGAAATCACCAGTTCTATTTATGAAGAACACTATTATAAGGATCTCTTAGCTTACCAAGAAGTGCATAGCCATACAACTGGGAGCTCAACCCCACTGAGTTCTTTTGCTTTAGGCCTGGGAGTAGTAGGGATGCACCAAAGTTCCTCTCCTCTTCCCACTGCAACAGAACATATACCAGATCGTGGTCCAGCCAGGCAAAACATACTTTATGCAAAAATGTGATGTTTAATGACTAGAGGAAAAAGAACATGTTACAGCATCAAGTAATCAAAGCCAAATAACAAAGTTAAAGGTACATTATAATCCCAATTTTGTAAATAAAAGGTATTTATGTTTAATGAAGCCAATACAGACAAAAAATACCCTACATATTAACAGATTTCTGGATAATGAATTTACAAGTAATTTTGGTTTTTTTCTTTGTACTTTTCATTATTCTCCAATTTCTGGCAAAAATAAGAGTTCCTTTTTACAATGAGGAAAGCAAAACAAAGCCAA
Source organism: Smutsia gigantea (assembly GCA_032199065.1). Classification (NCBI taxonomy): domain Eukaryota; kingdom Metazoa; phylum Chordata; class Mammalia; order Pholidota; family Manidae; genus Smutsia; species Smutsia gigantea. Next base: position 106,146 of record JAVSCE010019754.1, on the reverse strand, counting down.
AATAGAGAATACATTCTGGACCAACACTGCCTTGAGACAATCAATAAAGATTACGCATGCTGTCAACCCCATATTCACTCACATTGCTATGACATACATGATAAAGCAAGCTTTTGAACTGTAATCAATTTAGCAATGGTAAGACTCCTTCTAATTCATGGTGTTAAAATAAATACAACTATCAGGCTGCTTTTAGATAGGTTTGTGCCTCTCAAAAATAAATTAGGTTATCAGAAACACTTAGTGATCATTTCTTTCAACCCAGGGTGCAAAATTACACATCCATAAAATTGGAGTCTTTTGAGATGTGGGAAAAAAGAGCAAATATACTGGTATTGCTAAGCCTGCTGTCGGCTAGGAACAGCAGCAATGGGGGACTCACTGTACGGGATCAGAGGAGAACCTCTGCACCTCCCCAAACAATAAGAGGTGATCTTGGTGCCATGTGAGTACACATCGGCCAGAGCCCGTGTTCTGGTGTGGAAATATAGAACCCAAAGTTCAGGTTGCCCTCCCCTGGTCTCTGCACTCAGAGGTTGGGGAGGGAGCAGAGAATGAATGAGGTATGCAGGCTATAATTGCAGCCAGGTGAAAGTGAGGCACCCCAGGTTTTAATGGGCACTGAAACCTCTTTACTGGGAATGGCCTTTGTGCAATACTAGTGTAATTTCTTTAAGGTTTTTCTAAACCTATAAAAAAAGCGAAGACCTTGGGAGAAAAACAAAGCCTCTCCAGGCACTTCTGCAGCACAGATAAGTCAAAGAGCTGGTAATTAAGGACTAGGCCATTTCACTTTCAAGAGCAAATCACTCTAAGGTTTGATTTTTTCCCCCACAGAGAAACTGCATGAAAAGGGACCCCATGAATAAAAAATAAGGAGCCTTAGAGATTTTTTCTTTTCTTAGTGAAAAACATGATCTGGATCAGGATGTAAGAGGGGCTAAAACCCAAACTTGCAGTATCCTTGGTTCACTAGGAATTAAGCAGGGGCAGTCCTGGTGACTGGAATTGTGATAATTCTGAAGGACTTTAAAAAAGACAATGAAAACAAATAAATGTCTTAGAGATTTTTTAATGACTGTCTGGGATTACAAACCACTCCTGCTTATATGAAAAGTATTTATATGTTTACACAAATTGTCAGGTCTCTTCCAAACCTTCTTCACCTTCTATTGCACATGTTATTACGGAGGAAATCAGGTGTGATTTCACCAATTGTCCTCAAGGTTTTCCCATTTTATGCTTCTGCCTCTCCCACCAATACAAAGCAAACCCTTATTGCCTCACTCCACCTGTCCCTCCCCTTCAGAGCTGGACACCTCAGAACACTTGCCTACATTCACTCCACTAGCCGCATCTCTAACTCACTCCACATTTCACTCCAATTTGGTTTCCTGCTCCATTATTTTATGGAAACAAAGGTTACAATTTAGTGTCTGCACGCCACTAAATTCAATGAACATTTTAAAAGTCCTCATCTCATCTACCCTCTCAGAAGCATTCTATATTAGAGACCACTCTCTTCCCATGGCTTTTATGGTCCAACACAGTCCTGATTTTCCTTTTGGTTTTGTGGCTCATATACAAACATTTACACATGGATGTATGAATTATATCTCTGGTCCAGATTTTTCCATTAAGATCCAATTTCCCTCATGAAATCACTTAACTGTCTCAAAGGCATCTCAAAATGCAACCTGTTCAGAGTCAAGCGAGTGACTTTCCTCATAAAACCCAATCTTTTTCCAGAGTACCCTTTGCAAACACATGGCGACCCTTCCATCCAGATACACAAGTCAGAAACCCAGGAGGTAGGATTTTACTCCTACTTCCCCGTCTCCACATCTAGTTCCTCATCATGTTATTTGCTTCCCAAATATGTTCATCAGCTACTCTCTAACTCAATCACATTCTGTTCCGCTTGCTACCATTACCTCTTGCTCAGCCATAACAGTCTCCTCTCCTAAGTGCTCTGACCATAGCTACCCCAGCCTCAAAACACAAATCTGATTACGTTACCTCCTCTGCTTAAAACTTTTCAATGGCTTCCCACTATTTTTAGGATGTACACAAAATGACTCCAACCTCAGCTCACATGTCCTTCCCACCATTCTCTCTGTTGCAGCTACACTGACTATTTTCCTCTCTTCTTCCAGTCCCTTCTGCCCACCATGTTCTTGCCACCACAGGCTTTTGCACATGTTAGTTCCTCTTTCTGGGCTGTCCTTCACCCTCTTTGGAGAGTGAATTCCTATTCACCCTATTCATGAAATATTTCCTTAAGGAAGTCTTTCCTAACTTCAGTTTAAAATACAAAGAAACAAGAACTCTTTACAATATAGGCTTTTCATAGATGACATCTTTGAGTACTCATAACTTTTATACTGATGTTTTTGTTTTTGTTTCAAAGCTATATTATTCTAAGGCTCTCAGTACTGTTTTAAGGTAGACCACTTACACTGAAGTCTGCCTTGTTTGCCAGGCACTGGTATAACACATAGAGGGAAAGAAGCTGGGTGGAAGGTACTTCAAAGGCTTCTTGCATCATGATCTCAAAAACCATGGATAAAGCATCTGGCAAGAAGATCAAAGTAAAAATGAGAAGAAATTAGTTTCAAGTAACATCACCAAATCTGTATTTAACTATAAATAATACTCTTTAAAGTGGGGTGTGATAGAAAAATGGAATTAAGTAAAACGTGGGCTCTGGTCCCAGTTTGTCTACAATATAGGTCTTTCCCAAGCCTTTAGCTTCTATTTTACACACTGTTATGTACTAAGCAGGTGCCACTGTACCAATGTTCCCAAGGACATTGAACACACTATTTAATTTCTCCCAGGTTTATCTTCATAATGATAAAAGACCATCTGTCTCATCTATTTCAAAAGACTGGACAGTCCAACAAGATAATACATATGGAAATGTCTCACAAATAAGGCAAATACAAGGCATCCTGTCTGTCAGCTAGAAGAGCTAAACACACAAGAAGGAGGCACATTACTTTCTACGTCACCCCGACAAGCCTGGGGAGCTGGGCTGACTGCTCCATTCTGTGTTGTAGAAACCACTCCATTTGGGCAAAAGAGGACAGACACTAGAGGCAACCCTAAATCCCAAGTATTATTTCAAAAACAGAAAACTGATGGCTATAAAAAGGACAATCATGGAAAGGAAAATACTCATGCCTAAGTTATAACATACAGCATATTTGTTTCCACATGAATGCTGATTGTAGATCAAACTTTGAACAACTTTCATTTTCCCTTAATATTCCACAATATAGATGGAAGCCAAAAAAATCAAGTTCATACAATTTCCTTTCCTTACTGTTTGTTGTTAAATTACTGAATGTTAATACTGGCTTAAAATATGTGCCTGCACATCACACAGGCACAACAAATGTTTTTGACTGACCGAGTTGCTGTGTGAACCAATTCTTGCATGTACTCATAATTATAAGTTAGCACTGATTTGCAGCTATTCATAGCCAACTGCTTTTGTACATATGGTCATGGTTCTGAATGAGGCCATAGGCAAGAATTTTTATATATTTTTTGCAAATGGGGAAATTAAGGGGGACCAGGAAGTCATCTAGTAAGTCAGCAGCAAAATAAGGACCTGGAAGAGATTAAAACAAACAAACAAACTCCCAAACAAACCAATATTTTAAAAGAACACAATTAAAGCTAAAAATTAAAAAAAAAACCTCAGTCATGCCAATTGTGCAATACTGGATCCAAAATTACACATGAAAAATAAATAAAATTTACTCTTGTATTTGTATTCTGCATTTCAGTACACTAGGGAAATGAAATTAGATTGGCCTATTTAATTAATTTACTTTTCCTCCATAATCATTTATGTACTATATTTCCCATCTTAACAACAATAAAAAGTATTAATATTTTCTAAACTTTGGCCATAAATGATGATAATTTTTATCAAAACTTTACTTTTTAAAATCCTTAATATTAATTATTCACTCTGCATTTAGGAAAAAAAAAATCCTTTCACCCCCCCCCCCCAACATAGCCTTTCAAGAGAGAAGGGAGCAAACGGCCACTGCATTATTTCCCCATGATTTGGGAGTATGGATTCCTAAATCTGATGTTCACAGAGAACAGATTAGGAAACATGCAAAAGCTAAGTACTGTATAACTGAATTCAGGAAATGTACGTTTAAAACTGAGTGAGAATGGCCGTGTAAGAGGGAAGTATACTGAAATACAGGCCTACCTCAGGAAAGAAGAACAATTCCACATGACCAGTCTAAACTCACAACTAACGAAACTAGAAAAAGAAGAACAAATGAGGCCCAAAGTCAGAAGAAAGGGGGACATAATAAAGATTAGAGCAGAAATAAGTAAAATCAAGAAGAATAAAACAATAGAAAGAATCAGTGAAAGCAGGAGCTGGTTCTTTGAGAAAATAAACAAAATAGATAAACCTCTAGCCAGACTTGTCAAGAAAAAAAGACAGTCTACACACATAAACAGAATCAGAAATGAGAAAGGAAAAATCACTATGAACACCACAGAAATACAAAGAATTATTAGAGAATACTATGAAAAATTATATGCTAACAAACTCAAAAACCTAAAAGAAATGGACAACTTTCTAGAAAAATAAAACCTTTGAAGGTTGACCCAGGAAGAAACAGAAAATCTGCATAGACACATCACCAGCAATTAAATTGAATCGGTAATCAAAAAACTACCTAAGAACAGAATGCCTGGACCAGATGGCTTCACCACTGAATTTTATCAAACATTTAGTGAAGACCTAATACCCATCCTCCTTAAAGTTTTCCAAAAAGTAGAAGAGGAGGGAATACTCCCAAACTTATTCTATAAGGCCAGCATCACTCTAACACCAAACCAGGCAAAGACACCACAAAAAAAGAAAATTACAGACCAATATCCCTGATGAACATAGATGCAAAAATACTCAACAAAGTATTAGCAAACTGAAATCAAAAATACATCAAAAAGATCATCCATCATGATCAAGTAGGATTTATTCCAGGGATGCAAGGATGGTACAACATTCAAAATCCATCATCATCTACGACATCAACAAAAAGAAGGACAAAAACCACATGATCATCTCCATAGATGCCTAAAAAGCATTTGACAAAATTCAACATCCATTCATGATAAAAACTCAACAAAATGGGTATAGAGGGCAAGTACCTCAACATAATAAAGGCCATATATGACAAACCACAGTCAACATTATACTTAACAGTGAGAAGCTGAAAGCTTTTCCTTTAAGATAGGGAACAAGACAAGGATGCCCACTCTCCCCACTTTTATTCAACATAGTACTGGAGGTCCTAGCCATGGCAATCAGACAACACAAAGAAATAAAAGGCATCGAGATTGGCAAGGAAGAAGTTAAACTGTCCCTGTTTGCAGATGACATGACATTGTACATAAAAAACCCTAAAGAATCCACTCTAAAACTAATAGATCTAATATCTGAATTCAGCAAAGTTGTAGGCTACAAAATTAATACACAGAAATCTGTTGCATTCCTATACACTAACAATGAACTAGCAGAAAGAGAAATCAGGAAAACAATTCCATTCACAATTTATCAAAAAGAATAAAATACTTAGGAATAAACCTAACTGAGGAAGTGAAAGACCTATACTCTGAAAACTACAAGACACTCATGAGATAAATTAAAGAAGATACCATAAAATGGAAACACATCCCGTGCTCATGGATAGGAAGAATTAATATTGTCAAAATGGCCATCCTGCCTAAAGTAATCTACAAATTCAATGCAATCCCTATCAAAATACAAACAGCATTCTTCAATGAACTAGAACAAATAGTTCTAAAATTCATATGGAACCACAAAAGACCCTGAATAGCCAAAGCAATCCTGAGAAGGAATAATAAAGTGGGGAGGATTATTCTCTCCAACTTCAAGCTCTACTACAAAGCCACAGTAATCAAGATAATTTGGTACTGGCACAAGAACAGACCAATAGACCAATGGAACATATAAAACCAAGAATATATGGTCAATTAATATACGATAAAGGAGCCATGGACATACAATGGGGAAATGACAGCCTCTTCCAACAACTGGTGTTGGCAAAACTGGACAGCTACATGCAAGAGAATGAAACTGGACTACTGTCTAACCCCATACACAAAAGTAAACTCAAAATGGATCAAAGACCTGAATGTAAGTCATGAAACCATAAAACTCTTAGAAGACAACATAGGCAAGAATTTCTTAAATATAAATATGTGCAAGTTTCTCCTGAACACATCTCCTCGGGCAAGGGAAACAAAATAAAAAATGAACAAATGGGACTACATCATGCTAAAAAGCTTCTGTATAGCAAAGGACACAATCAGCAGAACAAAAAGGCATCCTACAGTATGGGAGAATATATTTGTAAATGACATATCCGACAAGGGGTTAACATCCAAAATATATAAAGAACTCACATGCCTCAACACCCAAAGAGCAAATAACCTAATTAAAAAATGGGCAGAGGATATGAACAGACACTTCTCCAAAGAAGAAATTCAGATGGCCAACAGGCACATGAAAAGATGCTCCACATCGCTAATTATCAGGGAAATGCAAATTAAAACTACAATGAGATATCACCTCACACCAGTTAGGATGGCCACCATCCAAAAGACAAGCCACAACAAATGTTGGCGAGGATGTGGAGAAATGGGAACCCTCCTACACTGCTAGTGGGAATGTAAAATAGTTCAAGCATTGTGGAAAGCAATATGGAGGTTCCTCAAAAAACTAAAAATAGAAACACCATTTGACCCAGGAATTCCACTCCTAGGAATTTACCCCAAGAATGCAGGATCCCAGTTTCAAAAAGACATATGCACCCCTATGTTTATTGCAGCACTATTTACAATAGCCAAGAAATGGAAGCAACCTATGTGTCCATCAGTTGATGAATGGATAAAGAAGATGTGGTATATATACACAATGGAATATTATTCAGCCATAAGAAGAAAACAAATCCTACCATTTGCAACAACATGGATGGAGTTAGAGGGTATTATGCTCAGTGAAATAAGCCAGGCGGACAAAGACAAGTACCAAATGATTTCACTCATCTGTGGAGCATAAGAACAAAGCAAAAAGTGAAGGAACAAAACAGCAGCAGACTCACAGAACCCAAGGATGGACGAACAGTTGCCACAGGGAAAGGGACTGGAGAGAGTGGATGGGAAGGGAGGGAAAAGGGGAATAAGAGGCATTATGATTAGCACACATAATGTAGTGGTGGGGGCACGGGGAAGGCAGTATATCACAGTGAAGACAAGTAGTGACTCTATAGCATCTTACTACGCTGATGGACAGTGACTGTAATGGGGTATGTGGTGGGGAGTTGATAATGGGGGGAATCTAGTAACCACAATGTTGCTCATGTGATTGATTAATGATATAAAAAAACTGATTGAGAGTGGATAAGGAGGAAGATTAACATTTCAAGAAGATACAGCAAATATTCTTTGGCAGCTAACAACTGCAAGCCTTTGGAGAGAAAAGGAAGATAAAGCAGAGATCCAGAGAGAAGGAAGGAAGGAGTGAAGTACCCACAGTGAGGGCAGAAATGCCCATCCATAGCCTAAGCACTGCGTACTGATGCAATGGAAAAGGCCACGGGTGCTGGCAAGCAGGGATGAGGGGATGGAACCCAACAACGGAATCAGAGATGTCATAAATGCATGAGTGACCAACCCCTAGTCTGTCTGGATCCATGTCCCTGAGGTAGTAAGTGCTAGTACAGGGGGCACTCCCTCAGGGCTCCTCTGTACCAAGCCTGAGGATGAAATGGTGGAGAAGAAAGCCTTTGTGCAACTTTACACAATGGCCAGGCCTCCTCTTTCTCTTCTCACTATGTGCATGGCTGCCAGCACAAGCGTGCTGTACTAACTCCCTGTCCACGGGCGACTGGCAGGGCTCCACCTGACTGCGGTGGAGAGTGTGTGGCAAACGTATCTTTCCTTGGCCTCTCTTACTGCAGTTTGAAGTTAAGAGCCACTTTGAATTAATTTCATAGGATCAGAGAATTTGGGGGTTAAGAGATCTCAGATCACCAATTTACATATTTTACAGATGAGGAAAAACAAAAACTTAGAGAGGTGAAATGACTTTCCTTCATAGTAAGCATGCTGCTCTTTCCAGAAAAAGGCAGCTGATTTTATAGTTTTAATTTCACATATTATGACTGTGATATAAATAAAACAAAGTTGGTAAATGGTGCTAAAAAAAAATCAAGCTAATTATTTGTTAGTATAATCTTAACTAGCCATGGAAGCTCAGGCAGAGTTTACTGCTTAACTAAATTCATTCTCCTTTGCCCAAAGAGACATAAATAAACTTGAAAAACACAGAGGAAAAAAACTGGATATGATTCTCCTATCTGATATAGTATGTCAACTATGCATCTATTTCTGATTGAAAGAGTGATGTAAAGAGATGTCACTAAGAAATAAAAAAAAGGGAAAATAACTATATTTACTTCCCTTTGGGAACTAAAGCCCCAGCTTCATCTGGGTTTGGCTTCTTACCTTTGTAATTTTCTTTCTTTATGAAATAATCCATCAATAAGTTAAATGTAAAATTATCTGGAAAAATTCCATAATGGACCTGTAGTGAAAATGAAAGTAAAAGGAAAACGAAAAAAAAAGATCCACTTTAATTCAATTTGTAATATATGCCCATGTATTATTCAGGACAAAACTTGCCACCATTAGCTTTAAAATATCTGACTATCATTTTACAGCATCTGTGACAGTGAAATAGAAGCTGAGACTCATGAGGTTTGGTAATTGGAACTGTTGGTCAGGGTGAGAATGCTGTGAATGCGTGTCTGATATAAGACAACTGATATGTGAAAAATAAAATTCGATTCTAACACCTCATCATAGTTAAAAAAACAACAACAGAACAACAAAACCTCCACATACTCTACTGTCAGTGATTCTTTTTATAAGGTACAAATATCAGTGCAAAATAGACTCAAGCGAGAGAGCACACATTATCACATTAGGCAGCATTTTCTGGTCCTTGGACAGTTTTTTCCCCCAACTTTATTGAGATATAATTGACATATAACATTGTATAAGTGTAAGGTGTGCAACATGATGATTTAATACACATATATATATGGTGAAATCATTGCAATAAGGTTAGTTAACACATCTACTGCCTTGCATAACAGTTTTTTGTTGCTGTGGTGGTGAGAACATTTAAGATCTACTCTCTTAGCAACTTCCAAACACACAACATGGTATTGTTGACTATAATTGCTATGCTGTACATTAGATCCTTAGAACTTATTAATGTAACTGGAAGTTTGTACTCTTTGACCAACATCTCCCCATTCCTGGGCTTTCCACACCCAGCCCATGGCATCTACCATTCTATCCTCTGTTTCTATGCATTCAGCTTCTTTAGATTCCACATACAAGTGAGGTCACAGGGTATTTGTCTTTCTGACTTCTTTCACTTGGCATAATGTCCTTAAGGTTAGTCCATGTTGTCACAAATGGCAGGATCTTCTTTTTTATGGCTGAATAATATTCCATTGTGTGTATATAACACATCTTCTTCATCCATTCATCTGTCAATGGACACTCAGGTTGTTTCCATGGCTTGGCTATTATGAATAACAAACACTGCAGTGAACATGGGGGTGCTGGCATCTCTTTGAGATAGTGATTTCATTTCCTTTGGTTAGGTACCCAGAGGTGGAATTCCTAGCTCATATGGTAGTCCTATTTTAATTTGAGGAACGAACCTCCTTACTGTTGTCCGTAGTGGCTGCACCAATTCACATTCCCACCAACGGTGTACAAGGGTTCTCTTTTTACCACATCCTCGCCAACACTTGTTATTTCTTGTCTCTTAGACTGGTTTTTAAAGACCCCAAAACTATGGCAACAAAATATTACTAACAAGCTTGTAGGATGTTCTGTTCTCAAGCAGATGGATATTTGAGAATCCAGAATTCTCAAAATATGGGCTTTAGCATCTGCCTCCTAATTTTCTAGGAGTGTTTTGATGTAGAAGATTCCTAAGCCTTAGACTTACAGAATCAGAATCTCTGGGAATGGGGCACAGAAATCTGAAGTTTAGTAAGCTTCCCAAGTGATCTTCATGCATAATCAAGTTTGACTACTAGTGATCTAGATTGTGGTTATAATTTTGTTTTAAATTCTTACTTCAGTAGGATTAACCACGATTCCCCACACTGCTCCATTCTTCCCCCACCAACCACCAGAAACACTTGAGGAATTTTCCCGCATCCACCCCCTTGGGAGAGTCTGCTAGTCCTAACCCCGAGTTGCAAATCACTGCTTAACTGAGTCACTGTTACTAGTTGGCTGTTTGGAATGCCTCAGATGTGCTGAAACCTAAGAAAAGTTTAGAAGCCATTGTTTTAAAGGTGGCTCATGGACAGTGTTTATATTTCTCAAAGCAGTTGTCCACATCAGCACTATCCCTAGGGGCAGGGTAAAACAAAAATGTTTTAAACTGATACATCAGTAAAACTGGAGGGAGCCTTAGAGATCAACTGGTCAGTGATTCTCAAACCTGGCTGCAAATTAGAATCAATTTGAGAGCTTTAAAAAGATACCCATAAGGGATGAGTAGGCAAGCACAGAGAATTTTAAGGGCACGGAAACTCCTCTGTATGATACTGTAAGGGTAGATGCGTGTCATTATATATCTGTCCAAACCCACAAAATATACAGCACCACGAATGAACCCTAATGTAAACCATGGACTTTGAGGGATTATGATGTGTCACTGTAGGCTCACTGATTATAACAAATGGATCACTCTGGTGGGGATGGTAATAATGGGGGAGGCTGTGCATGCATGAGGACGGGGAACATATGGGAAATCTCTGTACCTTCTGCTCAATTTTGCTGTGAACCTAAAACTGCTCTAAAAAAAATAGTCTATTTAAAAATTTTTCAAAAGCCATTTGAAAAAAACACCAATGCCTAGGTTCCAGAAAGATCAATTAAATTAGAATCTTGGGGGTAGAGAAAAGCATCTGTAATTTTTAAAAGCTTCTTGTGTGAGTCTATGGGAAGTCAGGGTTGGCAATCACTGATGTGGTACAACTCCACTTGACTTAAGAGTCGAAAAACCTAGAACCTAGGATAAAATTATTTGCCTGAAGTTACAGGCAATTGGTGGGACTTTCAGGTTATAGCCTGGGTCTTCTAACTCTGTCTAATGCTCTTTCCACTAAAATTAGGAGCAGCAGAAAATGAGGCAGATGATTGTGCCTTTCTAGATCCTTCTTGCTTTGTGTTTTCACTAGACTGTTCTTTGAGTATAATCTGTCATTAAACTCTAAACTGAACAGGACTTAATCCATTCTTCCCCAGGGGCCTAATACTAGATTTATCAGTGAACCTGCTTATCTGCTTCATTAAATTATAAGCCTCCTGAGGGCAAGGATAGGATATTGCTCATTTTTGTAGTCAATGCCATGCTCAACACAGTGTCTCACACATGAAACATTTACAATGTGTATTAAGCTGAATTGGGTCCAAGTCATGGGAGTGAAACCACCTCCAAACAATATTTGAGTTCTAACATACAAGGGGTCCAGTGACACTACAGAAATAATACATTTTCATAGAAATGTTGTTACAATCTTTTTATGGGTCAGACTAGTGCTGTAGTGTGAGAGTCACAATAATAACATTCTAAATTTTTGCTTATTTTGTACTTTATTTCATACAACAAAGGTAACAAAGACTAAACCCTGGGTGAACTGTAATGTTCAGAGAGACCCTAATCATAGGGGGATCTAGGGGAGGAGGAGTCAGGGAATTCAGAAGGTATGTTTTGAGTAACCTAGGCATATTCTCTTTCTAAAAATGTGTAAGACAACCTGAACACTCTGGAAGTCACATTCTGGCAAAATGGTCATGTCCTTTTCCCCAGAGTTTACCAAAGGGAACCAGGCAAGAAATCCAAGGCTCAGCAATCAAGAATGAAATGAGCACCAGTGCAGAGTTCTTGGGTTTGGATTGCCTTTTGCTTTTACTATCCATTTCTGAGTCACTATGCATGTAAAAGAAGCAGCTACAGGAATTGTTATATTAATGTGTTGATTAATTTATATCTACCTCCATTTCTAAAAAGGTATCTGAGAACAAATGAATTTTGAAAGTTATTTCTTATACTATTCACTGCTGTACTGAATAGGAACAAACACCACATCATCTAAATTCAGGGAAAGAAGCTACAAATGCCAGGAGACTGCTCACCTTATTTATAAGAGTATATAAGGCTTTGTCTTGTGCATCGTATTTCAGACACTGCCTAATCCAGGTGTGGATGGTCCAGTCTCTCAGGTACCAGCAGTTGGGGCTGTGTCGAAATCTAAAGAAAGCATAGGAGAGAGATAACTGTGTAATGTAAACTATTACATGTTAATGCAAAATCCATCCTACATCACTAGGTCCTTCTCTTAGATATTTACAAAGAAGCAGCCAATGTGACTATAAGTCATGAAAGTCAACAGTTGATAAAAACTTGAGGATAAAACTTATTAACTATAGAGTATGAAATGAGAAAGAGAAGGCAAAATAATAACAAAAATTTTATTCCTTAACACCCCTGGTTCAACATCTTGCTTTAAAATATGAGATTTATGACAAATGATATGGGGAAACTATTCAACTAACCATATGTGGCATTATGTATATATATATTTCATTAAAAGAGAGATGTGAAGATGAAGTTGACACTTCTGAAGTTTAAAATAAAACAGATGAAGCAATAATGAAAAACAGAGTAGCATAGCAAATCTAGAGGGAAATCAGCCTTTGATATCAACTAATGATATTTCTGTGGTACTTAGGAGAGATGGGGACACTCTTCACTGAACCAAAAGAAAACAAAAAAGCAGAAAAAAATTAAAATTGAGCAAAATTTAACATTCAGGTCCTCCAGGATCCACAATCCCACCATCTTTCTCATAGCTTCATTCCAGCTCTTTCCATCTCCTTGCTTCCTACAGCTCCCCGTATGGGTTTTTAAAGCCTATGCAGCCCAAACTGAGGTGTGTACAGTAATAACTTTCCCACAAAGGAATGGGACTTGGAAAGGAATTCTGAATGCTGCTCTTCCCTCCAGTCCACACACACGGGTGACACCTGGGACTGGGGTGTCATCAGTTCCTGGGGATGCCTGACACAAGGTTGCCAGTGGAGGCCCGACCATAAGGAGTCTGTATAAAGCACTTTGCAGTCCTTTTTTTATTTATCTGTTTGAGTGGGACAGATCCTGAAACATCATATCATGTCAGCGGAAGACCCCGCCTTTTCTTTATTTAGAAAACAGGTTTCTAAAAGGCCCTACAAAAATCAAAGTGTTTTCTTAAGAATAAAAAGATAAGACAAAAACTTGGGAGTGAAAGGCTTCTGTGCTCTATTCGAGGGTTGGGGATAGGCTAATACTAGTATTTTTTAGAGGCAGGTTATTCAATCTGCCGCCTGCTATTTCCTGCCATCTGCTCTTGGGAGAGTTTCCTTCTGAACAGCCTCTCTGCCAAAATAAAAGCTGAGAAAGAGAGAGGAAATGAGAAGTAGTATTTAATTTAGGATATTTATTAGTGCTCTGGTGAGAGATTTAGCAAAAGTTAAGATCTGAAGACGTTTTATGGATATAGAGTCATCTACCCTCTTCTGACCTTTGAAAATCTTAGATTTAGCTGGAAAACATTTCTCATTCTATGTTTCTCTACAGAATTAACCCCCTAAAAAGCAGACAGAAAGAGAGAAATATATCAAGTTATGCTGAGGATGAACATGCCATGGCCAGGAAAAGGCACTGTATGGGGGCTGGAGGTACCGGGATCCTCTGCACAGAAATGCAACAAAATATATCTTTTAGTATTTCATGCTTTCCCTCAAATTTTAAAGTCAACTGGTGAGCTACTTGAGTTCCTTTCCTGGTCACTCTGAAAAATTAAAGATTTGAAGTGTAATGGCCAATTAAAAGTTAATTTTATTTTTTAAAGAAAAAAGTCAAGTGAAGTATCAGGTAAACTGCCGAAATCACAGTGAAGCGTCCTTGCTGGCCTGTAGGCTCCCCAGGCAAGTAGGGGCAGTGACTTATTCAACATGGATTCATTCCTCAATGCCTGACACAATTTGTGGCCCAGAAGATTTTCAGAAAATAAAAAAAAGAGCCTCAGTCAACACATGTATTAAATGATGTTAATGTACTCGTCATTTTGTTAATATCTGTGGCATACACAAAGAATCCTAAACTCCTTATTTGGGTCATTTATAGTCTCATCACAAAAGTTACAGGAAACAGAGTTTTAACAATAACACAAGGTGGGTCATGATATGGACGTGGCTTGATGTTGAGAGGTGTTTTGGAAGTAGTGGTTGTTAGGTTCAGTCCATTTTTTCCTTTAAAAATAAGCAAACAAAACAAAATAAAAAACATTTCCTTTACCCACATTATTTTCAACCTAAACCTCATTTTACATAGAATCTTCTGTCTCCAAATGTGTCCAGTGACCACTGAAGTGATGACTTTTCTTCTTGGCGGAATGTGAGAACACCATTATCATACCCAACCCAACACTCGTTTGTTATTCATGATCAGGAGACCATTTTTAGGCTCTGAAGAATAACAAAGATTGATAGGCCCTAGTTATAGATCTTCACAGCACAAACTAAAATTTCTATAAAGCCATTTGTTAACTTTCTGAGGCTAACGTCAACACAGGGAAGAAGAGAAAAGTCTTCTCAGAAGTCTGTCCTTCTGTCCTCCTAACACTTCATTTCTCAGAAGCCTGAAGGGAAAGGCACTCAAGTCTTCACACACTAGCACAAACATCTCAGCCCAGCCGCCTCCGAGAGATCTGTCAACAGACTCAGAAGGGTCTTTAATAAGCCCACTCCTTCTTCCGCCCTGGAACAGGGCAACAGCATATGACCTCTGCTCCCTGGGACCTAATAATGCGGATGCACAACCAGGTCCATGACATTTTCAACTATCAACAAAATCAATTTAATGACAACACTAAATCAGTCCAGGAATGAGGGAAACATACATGCGTTATCAGATAGGCTGCCCAGAGAGCAATTACTGTATTTCCCAGCCAAGCAGCAAATACTCTTTTCTAAGCCTCCACCAGTGTTAAAAAAATGAATTAGCACACAACTTCTGTGAGTAGCTATCTAGAATTATTAACAATTCAAACATTGAGATAGTAGGATCTGACTCTGGATAGCAAGTTTGAGATGAATTCCTTTGTCAATGACATTTTAAACAGTTCAGACAGATAAATCTGGGCCCTTTTCAGAACGGCCAGCGGTAATATGACAGGCAGGTACATCTCTGAAATGGGTACTTGCCTGGAATGATTCTGTGGACTGCTGGACGAACATTCTCCTTTTCAGACAGGAGAAGGCAAAGAGACAAGAACACAACTAACACATTGATTTTCCAATTTGCCTGCAAACAGACTGGCTTTTCTTCTTGCCTGCTCTGACCACCAGCCTGACTGATGACAGGCGGTCGCTGCAGGAGTCCCCTCTGTGCCCCATGCCATCAGCTGTTTGCTCACCTCAACAGAAGCTTTACTGTTGTCCAGGCCATCAGGCTGCCAAGCTAGGCAAACTGTGTGAGTGTGGAAAAGATAAACAAATGCAATCCAGATAACCCAGCAATGCTTGTGCTCATGAAGGCCAGAGACTTTTTAAGCTTCCAGCTTATAAAATATAAGCAAACTTCAGTTCTAAAGACATGAGTATTTCTTGGAGGAAGAAGGGGCACCAGGAGGGGGAGAGAATGAAGAACTGTGGTCTCCAGCTTCAGTTCCCGTTCCAAGAGCTGGCATCCCATAGTGGAAGAGATCTCTGCCCGCAGCACAAACGGGATTTCCAGGTGAAGGCAGGATTTGCCTAGGAAGCCACATCATGAACAACCAAATGGAAGGAACTGAGAAATTCACCCTCCTCAGAAATCAGGTTATCATTAGATCTTCTAGGGCACTGGCCTGCACTGTTGCTCATTCAGGACTGATGCTACCAGGAAGGAAGGAAGGACAGCAGAATTGCAGGCTGCAAAATTGACATGGAGGTAAAAGTCTTCGATACCGTAGCTAGTTTTTAGAAGGGAAGAGGGGTTATATCCAAGAAGTCAAGAATGAAAAGAAAAACACCAGACATGTACTATTACAATCATGGCATTGAAGGTACTTCACTGCGTGTACAATAGTCACATGGGATTTTCTATTTGTGATCAGTTTCAACGTTTCATTGAGCAAACAAAAAGTGCGGTACAGCCTTTCTGCCATAGGATTCAAATAAAAGTTATCATTGAGGGCAAAAGGGGCAGTGCTCACCAGCTCTTTCAGAATCACAAATAAAAGTGCCTCTGGCTGAGCAGGGCTAGTGCACTGATGCCAGGGCCTGGAGCTCAGCAGCCCCGTTTAGCTGCAGCACTGGCTCTTCCAGATGAATGAGCAAGCTTTCCACAACGTTTAGCTGATTATGAGAGCCACCAACCTTAAACACACACATACAGCTTTCCTTCCTCCCTAGTGAATTCTGTATCCTGTGGCAACAGGCTTTACAGATGGAAACCTCAGCCCCTGAGCTGGGGACACATGGAAATGAGTGAGAGGCCGGAGAAAGGGAGGAAAGAAAGAATGCCAAGAAAATACAGCTGCTCCAAAGCCTGCAGGGTAGACTGGGGCCTTATCAATGAAGCAGAGTGTGTAATTATTAAAAGGTTTGAGCACTTTCCTGAACCAGAACTAAAGACCAAGAGAGTGTCATGTGACTATTTAAACCAGAATCTGATTCAGTCACTGCTACCCACTTTCTCATTCTACAAGAATAATTCCTTTCTTTTGTATCCTGCTGGAAATCCTGCTTTCATCAACTATTAGTTGCCCTCAACTACCACATATGAAATCAATGACATAATTTTCTAATGACTATTATATTTTTGTCAAGTGTTTAAAAAATGGGACAGAATCAAATTTAGGAACTGATAAAAAGACATCAGTATTGTAGGTTAAAATCTCTTTCCTGCTGAGATCCCAGTCTTACTCCTACAGGCGAACTTGGGTCAATTTTAACTTTGGACAGCCTGTCCTGAGTGTGCACTAACAGGGGCACAAGGAGCGAGAACCCCCTCCAGACACCCCGCTCAGATAGTCCACCAGTTTGGGCTCGGACATTTCCGATGCATTCGTTATCTACCTCATGAGGCAGATAAAAATATCCTTTAAAAAAATTCAAATACTTTTTTTCTTTCTTAAAAGACAAGTTTACAGAGACATAATGCACAAACAGTAAGACCCCTGCTTTTCAGTGTACAGGGCTATGAGTTTGACAAATGCGTCCAACTATGTAACCACCACAGTCAAGACATAAGGACAGCTCTGTCAGTGCTGCCTTTGTAATCACCCTCTCCAAAGTTTGTTGGTCAAATTAAGCACATTTTATTTAGATAACCTCCTTGGGTCTCTTTCTGATCCCATAGTTATTAATTTTGTGAGAGGAAAAGCAAATAAGGTAATCATTTTTCTCTTAGTTTCTAAGTTATATTGTGTCAATTTCCAGAAAGAATTTGAAAATCCCAGTTTGCAAGTCGTTTTCTCTGAGTACTATAGTCATTAGACCTTCTGGTATTCCTGTGTGCCATTCTAAAAAGGGTAATAAGCAAGTGGATTTTTGGTAGAGAATAACACAAGCATGGAATTTTGCAAATGTGAAGTGCTAAATAAATGCAGCACAATAACACATTTTTTAAAGTGAAAATGGGTAACAGAGAGACTTGTTAGATATCAAAGTCAGAGTCTAAATTTGTCAGACCCAGGGCTTAAAAATGAGGTCATTAGCATTCCACCCTGAAACACACTGGGTATGACATGTGAGAAACGACTCTAGGAGGAATACTGTTTTCCATGTCCTCTCCAGAAACAGAAAGAAAGCAGTGACAAGTTGGACATCACGTCCCGAATTATCTTTTTCTTGTCTCTCTGACCCGGCTGCTGTTTTGCCACATTGACCTCGCTCACTCTAGAGGATGAATTTTTTATTCACGAAATATTTATTCGTGAGTAGCTACCCTGTGCCAGGTGGACCATATCCTACCCCCACTGGCCTACTCAGTTTCCTCTAACTGCAAACAGTCTTAAAGATGACATCTCTCCCTTTCTGATTTGGAAAGAAAAACAACTAAACTTACTCTATGTTCTGTTGCTCTTTCTGTCATGGTATAAAAAGGTAGAGCCAGTCAGAATGAAGGCAATTGTTCTTTGTAACCTGGAATGCCATTTTTATCAGCCTCTAAAAGATGATGGATGTGGATTATAAGCAGAGTGGGAGATGAAAAAAGTACTTACAATGACTGCTGAGATGCCCTCCTTGTGATGGTCCTAAAAGCAGAGAATGGCTATCTTTGTGGCCAGCAATTGACCAGTCAGTGAAATTATGCCCAGAGCCCCTAGTGGTCTTTTTCAGACACAATAAAGCTGGACACACAGGTTAGCTTCATGTCTGAGAGAGTCACTGGAAGGCAAAGTGCGGCTAAAGGGAGAAGGCATTTAGCTAGGAACAGCAGGAAGTTGAGAAAAATTGGATCTTGGAACCAGTCCTGTTTATAAAAGCACAGAAAGTTTCAGGAACTGGATTGATTTGGGTAGAGATAAGGGAAATATTTTTGATTTTCAGTAGGAAATCTATAAGCAATGAACGAGCCTGTTTAAAAAAAAACATAAACATTGCCTGATGTCTTCTCAAGTTTTGGCCAGAAACTTCGAACAAAACTTCTACAAAATCATGAATAATAATCTGATGACTAAGACAGGAAATTACATATATTAATTAATCACTAGTAGGCTGTCCATACAATAGTTCTGAAGAAGGGGAAGCTAAGAAAGAAAAAGGAGGAAAACAAAGGAACAGAAATCAGAATTTCTAGGCTTAGTGAAGTTGTCAGGATTAAGTTTGCCACAAAAGAAATGAGCATGCAAAGATGGCTGGTCCAGGGGATAGAGCACATCAGTATGAAAGCAGGAAAGAATTAAACAGATTTGTATGTGTTTTTGTATATGAGATTATAATTTCCTTACAGGTACTTTTGAGGGAAGAGAAGTTCAGCATTAATCTGGATTTCTTAAGAATCAGATTTTTTTTCTTAAATAAAGAAGAAAAGCACCTCAGTGTTTTAAACATTGATTCTCTAATACATGGAAAAGTTGAATACCTAAGGATTCTGTTTATAGCAAAAGATTAGACTTACTCCTAGTTCTATAACCCTAGTTCATAGCTAGTTTCTATTTCTGGAACTCCATATTAAGCCTTTAAGCTCTTAAAAGTTAGGAGACACGTTTTTTCTTTTTGTGTCCCACAACAGTAGGTGTTTGAAGATTTGGCAACAGTGATGAGGTCTACTAAGACTGTATAAAAACCAATAATGTATGTTGAAATTCACAAGTTTTATTAATATTTGAAACAGTAAACTACTTCCAGTTTTGAAGTATTATCCTGCCTATAAATGAATGAAGCCAGGAGGAAATGCTAGTTTTTTTTGTGAAAGACAGGAAGAGCTCAGAAATGGCAGAGAATGTGGAATAATACGTGGTCATCTGGGAAGCCACCTACTCCTCACTTCTTCCTTCCCTGCTATCTCCTTCCCACCATACATGAAAGATACATGGACCTGTCGGACAATAAGTTCAGGGAACAGACAAGCTGAGAGTGGAACCAAAACCATGAGGGCAGAAGACAGAGTACATGATTCAAAGAACTCCCCTAACAAGTTCTAAATAAAAAAATTTAGACACCCCTCAAGACTGGAAGAGACTTTTAGGCCAATTAAATTGGGGGTAGGAGTAGGAGGAAAGCTTATATAGAATTAGAGAATCTATAATTTACTGCTGGTGGGAACCTTCAAGATCCACTGTCCATTACACTATTTATTAAGAAGTTACTAATTCCCAATGTGAATATGATGTAAAATCGGCTGGTCTAATTCCTTTTCTTTATAGAGGAGGAATTTTGGTGCCCAGTGAAATGAAATGATTTACCAAAGATCAGTACAGTTGGCAGCAGGACTGAAACCAGACCCTTTACTCTTATTCTTAATTCTACCACAGCCTCTCAATTCCTTTATTTGCAAGACATCTTTAAAAAGTATCTCTACACTTTGACAAAGGTCTCTAACATACTGAAAAATACACAAAATCTCAGAGAAAAATACTCAGGCTGCGAAATAGTTCTGGAATTGCCCTGAACCAGCTGCTTGACTTTGGAAAGTCACTTGATCCTTCAGGGTTTCATTTTCCTGTAACTGTAAAACAAATGAAGAGGTAGGATTATCTGGATTATGAACTCAAATGTCTCCAGGGGCCAGTCAGTTAATATAAATGCATGAAGAACCATGTAAGACAATATGTACAAAGCGGCTTGTATAAGCAAAGTAGCTGCCTAGTTATATTGTTTCTGGAAACATACTCTGTGGGCCAAAGAAAATACACCAGAACTCTGGACTAGACCAGACCCCCAAAACTCCTTCCAGCTCTTAAGTTTAATGACTCTGAAGAATAATAAGCCTAATCCATTAATTAAAACATCAGTCATTTGCACACTTTTATTAAACCATAAAAAATGGCAGTAATGCAAATAAGTGAATAGAGACTCAAAGATAAACAAGCTACCATTCAGCCCAAAGATGATTCTATTACATTTCACTAGCCTCTGTTCCCCTACCAGGTGAACACTGTTTTGTCCAGTCAACATAGATCATTATGGGGACAGCAGACTTTGCAAACTGGCATCTAAAATTTCAAGATGAGACGATACAATCACTAAAGTTAAACTCACGGTCCTTAAGTAGATTTTAATTAGAGATTAAGCTTTGCAGGAAATAAAATTTCAGTAATTGATCCCTCTATTAGTATTTTCTACTCAAGTGAATACTTCATTGTACTCAATCTGAACCTAAGCGTCAGCCATTCAAAATAACTGTCCTATATAACACAAATTGTTTTGTTTGTTGCTCCTTTCTTTTATTCCTTAAATAAATGACTGCTAAGTAGTTATAACCACCTCAGCCAGTTCACCACTATAACTTACTTGTTTTGGGTATCAAACCCCCTCTTATCTGGCAATTCCTAGAGCAGAAATGGTTGAGCCCTTTTAAAAAGGGGGACTAGAAGGGGGGTGATCTTAGGGATACTAAGAAGTTACTTGCCAGTTTCTGGAACTATAAAAGGATACAATCCCTTTTTATAGTTAAAAAGGAAAGAAATTTGAAAATTGAGATTTAGATTTGTCAGTGCAGTTGGTTTTCAAAAGTTCTGTCACTTACACAAATAAGCCCTTATTTACATATGAAGGTAGGAAAATTAAGATGACCTTTCTTTCTTGTGCTGCCAAATGGTAAAAATCAGGGTGAATACATTTAGTAAACAGCTCCTCTTAGTTCAAGCTAGTCCTTCTCCCATTATAAAACTAAGTTTTTCAAAAAAAACTGAGTATCTGAAATTGTACAAACTTAACATACTAAGAGAATTCTTAACAATGACCGAATACAAACTTCATGCTACAGAAAGGCTACAGGTTAAGACAATGTCTTTTAATATAATAACAGTCTTAAGAAAGAATGTTTACAAATTTAGAAGAGAAGAACGAGTTCTTTAGTAATACACCAAATACAAAAGTCTGGGTTCATTTGCTCTGGCTGGCAAACTTTCCATAAAACCACCATGCTACAGCTAAACAAAAGCTCTTAGGCTGCCCCAGAAGGAGGGAATGAACAATTTAAAAACATCTTTTATTGCCTGAGAATTTTTTTTTCAAATGTCTCAAAGTGCCAGGAGAGCTCTCTCAGTGTGACTGCAGGCAGCTTTCCAAAGTCCCTCTCTGCTTTTCTCAGTATGAGTCATAGGGAGAGGGGAGAGCGTCTTGGCAAATACATAGTCTTTCTTCTTTGGTTCCACCCACCCTCCTCCTTTTATTTTACTTTTTTAAAAAAAGCTTTGATGGATAATAGTTAAATAGATTCCAGACAGGCTTAAGTGAATAAGTTTGAACACCAGGGAGGCAAAATATCATTGCAGAAGTCTCCATTGTTTGCCACTGTGAGCCACAAATGCAGAGAGGCATCTTCTGCATCCTGAAAAGGGCTGGGCCCATTGATCATGTGTCAGATATAGCTGTGCTTTGTGGGAAAGGGGAGAGAAACAAACTATGAAAATATCTTCACTTCCCTAGCTTCCTAAACATCATTAGCTCACATGCTGGACAATTACAGCAAACTGCCAAGGGCAGGGGCTTAGTCTTTATGATTGCACATTAAGTGGAATTTTAACTGCAGCAGCTGTAGACTATCTGTGTGTACATACATGGCTGCTACAATGCATGCAGCCTTCACTGAACAGGACAATTTTTCCTTCACTAATATTAAGCAAAAAAGGAAGGGAGCTAGTTAAAAAAAATTTTTTTAAGAAAAAACAAAGAATAATGTATGTTGAGGAAAAGATGAATTTTAATCTAAAGAGAGAAGAGCCCCACTGCTGTACCTTTATGGAATCACTTATTACAGCAGAATGGGGCACTTGAGGAGGGCAAAGCTACTCTCTCCTGCATGTGATCATCATCAACCTACTGTGAATCACAGTATTATGCTGGACTCTGAGTATCAGCGAGAAACATACTCCTTACCTTCAGTGAGGTTAGACTGCAAAGATCAAAAAACAAGTATTTTCTGAGTATCTAAAACAAGCTTAGAAGGTTAATTCATAAGCATCATATACAATTCCTCATTTATGTAATACTGATTATTTCATAACACCCAGATACTAAAGTTTTTAAATTTATAGTGAATCCAACTTTCCTCTCCTCTTCCCAATAATCTCTTTTTTTATTTGGTTGTTTTCTTCAGATGTATTTAAGAAATAAAATGTTACAGATATAAATAAAACTGTACCTTCTTCCTCCCACTTTCCAGAAAACAGCTGGTGTCCATCATTCTCTGCCTGTTTCTGTATGTAGGGATGTGTCCTGTGTTGAGTACTTGAAGGCACATGTGCCTTTAAACTCTGCATCAAGGACCACAGGGAACTGAGCCAAACCACAATAATATGTGCTTCTTCAGGCTCCACAAAATTACTGCTATCTCAGATGTGAGGGAGCATCGGGTGCCCTCTTTACTGTGGAAATGAATCAGCGTTGCCACTAGAAAAATCCCTGACAAGGTGATTGCTACTCTGCATTTCATTGGAACTCAGTCCTGACTCAGTTTGTGACCTGCTTAAATCAACCTGAGAGTTTTTTTGTCATCTATAAAATAGAGGTGAGAATGCCTTTATCACTGGGTTGCTATGAAAATCAAAGGAGAATTAGTTAAGTATTTTAACTTGTAACCCCTTTGGAAGCAAGCAGAGTAGAAATTACACACAAACTAGTAATATTGTTACAGCTCCTTGACAGAGGCCGGGTGGCATTCTGTCCAGCATCCTTACAGTTGCTTTCGGGATGGCTTTCTTCAGGCCAAGGCCTATGACAGAGCTGCTTTTGGTAGGAGAGACGTGGTTAAGATGTAAGACTTGGCATCAGACAGACCTCATCCCTACTTTTTCTCTCTCTTTTTTTAATACCTTCAGGAAACTTACTCTAAAACCTCAGGATCCTAATCTGTAAAACGTGAGTAAAATTTGTACCACTTTAAAAGAAAACAAAAAGGCTCACAAACATATGGAGGCTTAACAACATGCTCCTAAATAATCAATGGATCAATGACCAAATTAAAACAGAGATCAAGCAATATATGGACACAAATGAAAACAAGAGCACAACGCCCCAACTTCTGTGGGACACAGCAAAGGCAGTTCTGAGAGGAAAGTATGTAGCAATCCAGGCCTATTTAAAGAAGGAAGAACAATCCCAAATGAATCCTAAATTCACAATTATTGAAACTGGAAAAAGAAGAACAAATGAGGCCCAAAGTCAGCAAAAGGAGGGACATAATAAAGATCAGAGAAGAAATAATAAAATTGAGAAGAATAAAACAATAGAAAATATTAATGAAACCAAGAGCTGGTTCTCTGAGAAAATAAACAAAATACATAAACCCCTAGCCAGACTTATTAAGACAAAAAGAGAATCTACACACATAAACAGAATCAGGAATGAGAAAGGAAAAATCACTATGGACACCACAGAAATACAAGGAATTATTTGACAATACCATGAAAATCTATATGCTAACAAACTGGATACCTAGAAGAAATGGACAACTTTCTAAAAAAATACAACCTTCCAAGACTGACCAAGCAAGAAACAGAAAAACTAAACAGACCAATCACCAGAAACGAAACTGAATTGGTAATCAAAAAAATACCCAAGAACAAAACTCCCGGGCCAGAAGGATTTACCGCTGAATTTTATCAGACATTTAGAGAAGACATAATACCCATTCTACTTGAAGTTTTCCAAAAAATAGAAGAGGAGGGAATACTCCCAAACTCATTTTATGAAGCCAGCATGACTCTAGTATCAAAACCAGGGCAAAGACACCACAGAAAAAGAAAACTACAGACCAATATCCCTGTTGAACATAGATGCAAAAATACTCAACAAAATATTAGCAAACAATTCAAAAATACATCAAGAGGCTCATACACCATGATCAAGTGGGATTCATCTCAGGGATGCAAGGATGGTACAACATTCGAAAATCCATCAACATCATCCACCACATCAACAAAAAGAAGAACAAAAACCACATGATCATCTCCATAGATGCCTAAAAAGCATTTGACAAAATTCAATATCCATTCATGATAAAAACTCTCAACAAAATGGGTACAAACGGCAAGTACCTCAACATAATAAAGGCCACATACGAAAACCACAGCCAACATTATACTTAACAGCGAGAAGCTGAAAGCTTTTCCCCTAAGACCGGTAACAAGACAAGGATGCCCACTCTCCCTGCTTTTATTCAACATAGTACTGGAGGTCCTAGCCACTGCAATAAGACAACACAAAGAAATAAAAGGCATCTAGATTGGTAAGGAAGAGGTCAAACTGTCCCTGTTTGCAGGTGCATGTCATGTTTGCAGATGACATGATATTGTACATAAAAAACCCTAAGGAATCCACTCCAAAACTACTAGAACTAATATCTGAATTCAGCAAAGTTTCAGGATACAAAATTAATACACAGAAATCTGTTGCATTCCTATACACTAACGATGAACTAGCAGAAAGAGAAATCAGGAAAACAATTCCATTCACAATTGCATGAAAAAGACTAAAATACCTAGGAATAAACCTAACCAAGGAAGTGAAAGCCCTATACCCTGAAAACTACAAGACACTCTTAAGAGAAATTAAAGAGGGCACTAATAAATGGAAATTCATCCCATGCTCTTGGGTAGGAAAAATTATTATTGTCAAAATGGCCATCCTGCCTAAAGCAATCTACAGATTCAATGCAATCCCTATCAAAATACCAACAGTATTCTTCAACGAACTGGAACAAACAGTTCTAAAATTCATATGGAACCACAAAAGACCCCAAAAAGCCAAAGCAATCCTGAGAAGAAAGAATAAAGCAGGTGGGATCTTGCTTCCCAACTTCAAGCTCTACTACAAAGCCACAGTAATGAAGACAATTTGGTACTGGCACAAGAACAGACCCATAGACATGTGGAACAGAATAGAGTCCAGACATTAAGCCAAGCATATATGGTCAATTAATACATGATGAAGGAGCCATGGATATACAATGGGAAAATGACAGCCTCTTCAACAGCTGGTGTTGGCAAAACTGGACAGCTACATGTAAGAGAATGAAACTGGAATGCTGTCTAACTCCATATACAAAAGTAAACTTGAAATAGATCAAAGACATGAATGTAAGTCATGAAACCATAAAACTCTTAGAAGAAAACATAGGCAAAACTCTCTTGAATATAAACATGAACTTCTTCATGAACATATCTCCACGGGCAAGGGAAACAAAAGCAAAAATGAACAAGTGGGACTATATCAAACTAAAAACCTTCTGTACAGCAAAGGACACCATCAGTAGAACAAAAAGGCATCCTACAGTATGGGAGAATATATTCATAAATGACACATCCGATAAGGGGTTGACATGCAAAATATATAAAGAGCTTATGCACCTCAACAAAGAAAAAGCAAATAATCCAATTAAAAAATGGGCAGAGGATCTGAACAGACACTTCTCCAAAAAGAAGTATAGATGGCTAACAAGCACATGGAAAGATGCTCCACATTGCTAATCATCAGAGAAATGGAAATTTAAACCAGAATGAGATATTACCTCACACCAGTTAGGATGGCCACCATCCAGAAGACAAACAACCACAAATGTTGGCGAGGATGTGGAAAAAGGGGAACCCTCCTACACTGCTGGTGGGAATGTAAGTTAGTTCAACCATTGTGGAAAGCAATATGGAGGTTCCTCAAAAAACTAAAAATAGAAATACCATTTGACCCAGAAATTCCACACCTTGGAATTTACCCTAAGAATGCAGGAGCCCAGTTTGAAAAAGACCTATGCACCCCTATGTTTATCGCAGCACTATTTACAATAGCCAAGAAATGGAAGCAACCTATGTGTCCATCAGTCGATGAATGGATAAAGAAGATGTGGTACATACACACAATGGAATATTATTCAGCCATAAGAAGAAAACAAATCCTATCATTTGCAACATGGATGGAGCTAGAGGGTATTATGTTCAGTGAAATAAGCCAGGCGGAGAAAGACAAGTATCAAATGATTTCACTTATCTGTGGAGTATTAGAACAAAGCAAAAACTGAAGGAACAGAACAGCAGCAGACTCATAGAACCCAAGAATGGACTAACAGTTACCAAAGGGAAATGGACTGGGGAAGATGGGTGGGAAGGGAGGGATAAGGGGGGAAAAGGGGCATTACGATTAGCACACATAATATGGGGTGTGGGGGGCCATGGGGATGGCAGTATAATACAGAGAAGACAAGTAAGTGATTCTATAACATTGTACTACGCTGATGGAAAGTGACTGTAATGGGGTATGTGGTGGGGACTTGATAATAGGGGAGTCTCGTAACCATAATGTTGCTCATGTAATTGTACATTAATGATACAAAAAAATTTTTGTACCACTTCATATGGTACAACTCTGGATTGATATGAGCCTAGAGGAGATAAAACACATAAACTGCTTAGTATAATTGCTATAGCACAGGCGCTTTCAGACAACCTGGACAGAGCTGCCGACAGCAGCCATATGCAAAGGGTCAGTGAGCTAAATGTGAGCTCTTATGATGATTTCCCTCCACAAGGGACGTGACCTGCACAGTGCTGGGCACACATGTGCAGCAAATACATAACTGTCAGCAGGCAGCTGGCGATAAAGTAGGAAGGACAGGGTTAGCAAAAGGGTGAAGAGTTTGGAGCCCCTCTTCCTCTAGAGACAATCTCAAATGAGACACTAGAAGGGGAACTGGAGGGGAAGAACAGAGAGGCTTTTCACCATCACAAAGGCTTAAAGTCAACCAGTACAGGGTGTGCCAGTCAGTCTGATGACTGGTAGCAGGGTTTCTGATCTTACTTGTGAGAGAAAAAGGTCCAGGCAGGGAGAAAGAAGTGGGGAAGTGACCTAATGAGAAGTTA
This sequence comes from Smutsia gigantea, assembly GCA_032199065.1. NCBI lineage: Eukaryota > Metazoa > Chordata > Mammalia > Pholidota > Manidae > Smutsia > Smutsia gigantea. The sequence continues at coordinate 78,430 of JAVSCE010019754.1, read as the reverse complement.
ATTTACCCGTCTGGGCCCTTCTGCCCTGGGACTGGTTTTCTGAAGCTTGGCAAGGCAGAGTCACAACACAACAGATTTTATGCCTTGGGTCCTCTGTCAGTTCAGTGCCCATTTGCCTCTGGCCTGAGTCAACAACTAAAGAATAGGTACATCTACTGGAGATTAAATGAGTCACTCAGAAGAGAAACTGCCAAGCACTGCTCATGCTGATTTGTGCTTGGGGCAGACTTTCAGAAGGAAACAGGTATCTATGTGGGTCATGCCACATATCCAAGCCTAGGAAATAAAGGAAAGGCACAATGAAGGCCATGCATTTGCTGCTAAGCAAGCTACTGTCCTAGCCTGAAATCTGCCCACTGAGCAGCCAAGAAACCTCTTTTTCAAATTCTTACCTACCACTGGTAACTTAAAAAGAGTTTAAGGCCGAAAGCTCCCATTCCTGCCTCCAATCCAAATGGAGCCATCAGCTTTTTTAGATGACCTGGACAAAGCAGCTGATGGCAACCACATGACAGCAAAGGGCCACAAAGTTAACAGTCTATCTATGAAAAATAAATACACAACAGTTTTTCTCATGTTGAAAAAAATTGTGGAAACAGCTAATCACTAATAACTGTTTTAGGATCCTGTGTTTGGATAGGCTCAAAAAATGAGAGAAAGAGGTGAGATGTTGCCACAGTGACCACAGAATTTGATCATCTCTAGGATTTTCTGTAACTCCAAGCAGCCACAGGAAAGTCTAATTTATTAGCAATACTTACATTAACTATATTTGAATGAAGGAATGCTTATAAATTAAAGAGCTTGCTTTTTCTGAGTATTTAAATCTTTTTACAAAAAATCGTACTGAAGGGAAGCTTCCTTTTCCCAGATCAGTTTGTACAAAATCTTTATTTAACTGTGAATGAGAACTGTGCTGATGAGGATGATAATAAACAATAGTATTACTAATTAGGAAGTATGAGCACTCCCTATGCACATTTTCCCAAGTACTCTCTCTATATTTTTTCCTTTTTACACATTAGGAAATTGAATCTGAAGAGGATAAAAATCTAGCCTAAGACTTTGCAATGAATCCAGCTGGTTTTCCCTGCAGCATTTGAACAGACTGCTTGCTATCATTGAACATCAGCAGTTAGCCTGCATTTAGATAGCCTGCTTTAAAAAAAATTTGTCGCTCTGAATACTTGAATTAGACTTGGCATGGCAGGATGTTCATATTATAAGAGGAAGGTGGAAATGAAGACAACAGGTTTATGCCATGGTAGCCTGGCAGCGCAATTCTGTTGGAAGACCCTCCCAAAGAACCCTTAGGTCTTTTCTCTTAGGTGGGTCAGTTTCCCCAGAGAGGACTCCTTCAATGAGAGTTACAGAGTCCTGGTTTAGTCTCTCCAGAAAGAAAACTGCCCAATTTTCTGCTAGGGCTGGAGAGAAACAGTCTGGGTATTTCACAACTTCGTATGGAAATTTCCCATCAATCCTCCTGTTTCAGCTCCACCTACATCCCTACTTTGGGAATCACTTGCTGCTTTTTACTTATGAACTGTCCCAGGCTCCTATGGCATGCACTGCTGCCTCCATATTTCCTCTCCTGCCAGCTGAAGTTGGAGCTTTCTCTTTCTGCTAAGTAAGTGTGTTTCTTCTTGTCCATCTGTTTTCTAGCTTCCAAAATTGTGTTACTGTTGTTTCCTCTCCTGCTCTCTTCATTTTGTACATTTTTGTCTTTTTTACCCTTTATTGTCATGTTTGAGGAGGTTTTGTAAGGGATTAGGAAAAGCACATATGTTCAACCTGCCATGTTGAATCAGAAAACTGCTACAGGATGCTTGATCTCTCTAACCAGTAGCTGATGGATTATATAACCTAAAAGTGATAATGAACAAGAAAATGTACTTAAAACATTCAAATATATTTCAGCAGTAGTATCCTCTGTTTTACAATAGAAGGAAACATCTTGAGTAAAACAGTAACCTTCTGGGTTTCAATTTCAGTAAATTTTAAAACAGAAGGCCAGAACAGTCCTTTGATGACCCTTTCAACTCTAATATCCTTCATAAAAAGGCCAAAAATAAATCACAGTGCTATGCTGAATTATTTATTCAATCTAAAATATTTTCTTGAAAACATTTGTGCACACATATTAAGACCCCAGTATGTGGATGGTATGTTAAGTGTTAAGAAATATTGTTTAGACACAGTCCCTAAAGTATAACATTATCTCCTTTGTTCGGGAGGAAAAGAAATGGATAATCACATGTAAAAATATTATTCTGGATTACTCTGAGCAATGGAAGTTAGCTAAATCAACTCGGCAAAAATCTCCTTTAAGAAGGTAGGAAATTATGAGCTATTGAAGTCACTTCTTGAAAGGTGAAATTCAGCCATATTCATAGGAATTTCTCTGCTCTGATTTTTTTTTAATGAAGTATTTTATCTGTATCTGAAGGGTCAAGAAGCTTGGGGGATGGATCCCAGAAAATTATGAAACCAGTACAACAGGAGTATCTGACCCAGGTTGAAGCCCAGCAGAGCACCAAGGGACTTATATAGCAAATTCCTGTAGCAGGTCTGCAGAAAACCTGGGAAATTAGTGTGCATATCAGGTCACAGTGCAGTTTCCTGACATATAGATATAGATTTAGATGTCTATATATCAGAAGGGATGGAGAAGGAGAAAGGGAATAAGGGAAAGGGAAATACAATAACCACCTTTACTTACTATCCTTAGAGTTGACACAGTTCCCCTTTCCAGAATTCTATATAGACCCAGTTACTTTACACGGAGTGAATAGCCACAGTCTAACAGAGATAGAAAACTGAATTTAGTGAGTGCAGTACCACATTAGAACACAGAGCAAGGCTCTTCCTTTGCACACTGTGGGTAACTACCAGCATTATTGCACCGTACAGCAATACAGCATGTAATAGCACCTGCATTCCCCTCTAGCAAGTGTGATCAAACTTTTCATTCTTTACAAATGCCACACAGGGTGTGACATTACACACAAGCCATGTCACGCTGACATAAACACTCACTGAGTAGTACTACTTTAGTACTGCCCAATGTCCACACCTCGACCATTTTTCTCTCTTGGGCACTCAAGATGATAACACACAGATGATGTATTCAGTAATAAAATCAGCACCCAATAATTTTCAAATTCTTAGATTATCCCAGTCACTGTGCTAACTGCTTTCTAAAGGCTATTTCATTTATGTATCAGAACAACTCTTTATAAGGTAAGTGTGTTATTATCCCCATTTAACAGATGAGGAACCTGAACACCAAGGTTAAATAACTTCCCCAAGGTTATACACTTCAGATGAAACAAGGCCAGGACTTAAACTCAGACAATCTGACTCCAGAGGCCTTGACTACGAGCTACAGTACCAGATACCACAATTAGATGGTTTTAGGGGCAAAGTCTCTATTAACCACCAAAAATTGGGCTTAATGCTCCAATCAAGGTATCAACAATGAAATAGGAGGTACCATTCCAATTAAGATTTCCTTCTAGAAGAAGGGGCATTTTGGCTAGAAAACTTTGATTTGTCATTTCAGAAGTTAAAAATAAAATCATCTGATTTGAGTCATACAGAATGAAAGCCATTATTGTTTCTCTCCTGATTCTGGAATGCATTATAAATAGATGTCTGGCAAGCTAACTCAGCCCTACAGTTTCCATTATTATTCACTGAGTACAATCAATGTCACCATTTGCTATTATATCCCTTCAAATGACTATATGCATCTAATGATACCACTGGCTTATATATCTCCGTGATATATTCCATGCACTATGGAATTATGTGTTTTATTCCCTTACAGGTTTATATATACACTCACATTAGAAAATGCTATCAACTGGAATAACATGAATCCTTTATTTAAGAGTTATAGCCATTCCAAAATTTCAAATAACAAAAGGTATTATGAATAAAATAAAACTTAGGGGGAGGGGTGGGGAGGGATAGGTAGGAAAATGGTTCTGTGCTAGACTCAGTGGAAAGGAATCCTATTATAAGAATATGGTAGGGCTAGAAAGGGACTCTTCAAATTATCCATTCAATCCTTTCACTTTCTTCATTATAAAAAAGAGAGCTTGGAATGTTTATGCAAATTTGGCCACAAGCTCTTTGACAATGTCATTATGTAAGTTGTATTAACTGAGCCCTAATGTGCTGCCCTTTCTTTTCTCCCAGCTATCCAAAGTCACTCAGCCCTGGGTGTGGCTGCAGAAAATACAGGGTAAGGCAGAGTGGAAGCAGTTCAGAAAGAAGCCTCACTGAGGAAGGGGAATAATTCCGTGTGCTCTCACTTTGGGCATTTGCCAGAGTGATCCTCAAAACAATGAGTCTGTTATGTTTTCTCATAAAATGTCCAACTGGTTCTGTACACAGTGCCACTATGCTGATTCATGCTATCAGATCTCAAGAATAAGATGAAAACATGCGACTCCTGAAAGCTTAATGCATTCTGCTATTGATCACAGAGGATATTTCTATTATTACAAGATGCTGTGCTGTGTTCCTGTACAGAACAACCAGATATGCCATTCTTGGTTAGCTAGGATTTAGGACAGTTTCTAAGATGACTACCTAAAGAAATATAATGTAAGAATAAAAACAGTAGATGTGTCATTGTATGTCATTTCTATACTATTGACAGGAAGGAAAATTATCCATTAGGTATCTCAGGTACCTGAAGCTTCAGTTTTGATTCCCCAGCCCTGACTCAATTCTAGTTACTGCTTGTATTCTGGGGGGTAAAATCCTGGGGCAAAATACTTTTGAGACAGAAATCAGTCAAAGGGAGAAATAAAGTGGGAGAAGCCCATGTATTTCTTACAAGCAGTTGTCCGCATCTCTCCAGACCTGGCTGCAGAAGGAGAGCTCCACCCAACCTCTCCGTTCAGATAAGCCCTTGTTCGCCCAAGTAATTACCTACAGATACGGAGATGGACTACTTCTCTCCACCCCTTAGAAACACCTATTGATATGGAGATGCACTAAAGCCAGGCAAGAGATTCTGGAAATATTGCAATTTTACCCACATTGCTGTAAGGACTTTTGGTGGAAGGTATATTTAACTGTACCCTATTAAAAGTAGCTATGTGCCTTTGGGAAGGTCTTTTGTTCATTCTCTGCAATAGTTTCCAACTCAATAAATTAGATTATTTTGAACAGCTCAAACAGACTACAAATCTATAATATAATCCTGCCTTTGGAGGTCCGCAAATGGTTAGATCATTTTTTTCTCCCTCCACTAAAAGACCCATAGACCTTTTCCCCTGGCTGCTAAATCTTTCTCTTCTTTCACTAAAGGCTGCTAGAGGGAAACTGACGAGTATGCCTGCTACATTTACCCACAATCCTAAATCAGCTGAATCTGGCCTGCTGAATGCTTCACTGCTCCATGGAGATTTCGTGTGCATGGGTTTTATGGGTAATCGTTTTCAGAAGATCAAAATTTCATAGTCCAGGCTGTGGTGGGAAGAAAGAATAAGAATCATATTTTTATGACACTCCAAATGTAGTAGTATTTCACTGCTGTTAATACTTATTTAGTGTGGTTTAGAGTGGTGGTGGTAAAGAGAAGAGATTTTAGAAATGGCTATCTCAGTTGAGATGAGATTTTGTCATTATTTATAGCAGCAAAATGCACTTTTTAGCCACCCAAGGATTTGGTCTACAAACAGATCAAAGTGAAACTTACAGAGTCCCTGCACCAGGGCATCATGAAAGATCTAGAGACCAAGACAAAGAGAGCTGACATCACAGAACTCTGACCAGATTAGCTGCTAGGAAAGCCCAGATGTCCGAGTTAGTGCACCTGCTGTTCCAAAATGCACTAACGTCTAATATGTGTGATATAAAGAACCCTACTATATTCTCTGGTTTTTGTTTTTACAGGCTTATGAAGCAAAGGGAGAACCACATTTTGTGCTTTCTACAATCTAGGCTGAAATGAACCATTTTGTCTTCATGATTTCAATGACCAAAGACGTTGGGTGGCTATGTAGTTAATAAAATAGCTTAGCTGCAGATAAAGATTTAATCTACATCTCCAGCCCAAATATCTCCCCCAGCTGCACACCCATATATTCAACAGCTTTCTAGACATCTTCATTTAAACCTCACATAAACTCTTCAAACACACCTTATACATAACTAATCGTATTATATCCACTTTATCTCCTTCCCTCAACTGTGGTTCTTAAACTTTCTGTATTCTTTATCTCCAACGGTCTAAGATTACTTAATCTTAGATTACTTACTTAATAACAAAAATCGCCCAACCCAGAACACTCCATGCCCTTGAGTTCTACTACCAGACCTCCTGACTATCTCTTAAGATTCTGTTCTACCCAGTTTAAAAACCTAATTCCCCCGGTGGCTTCTTTACAAGCTTCTATTTAAAAGCTCTTTTTTTTATTTTAAGAAATTATTTTTTCTTATATAAATGTAGCAATTTTCACATCAATTTAATCATTACAGCAAAGTACAGAGAAGTAAAAAATCACTTGAATTCCCACCACCCAGAGCTAATTTTCTAGTGTTTAACTAATCCCTTAGTGATTTAACTAATCCCTTAGATGACAGGCACACTTCACAATCATAAACAAAACTATTTTCTTGACCTATGTAGCAATTAAATTTCTTCTTGGAATGAATTCTTCTTAGAAGAACCAACTTAAATTCCTACCAGAGTTGTTGAGAATGTCTGTTGCTATGAGAATGGGTATTGGTAAATTTTTAATCATCTACAATATGACAGGCAAAAAGTATTTCATTATGTTATTTATTTACATACTCTATTTAAGTGGTAAAGCTGAATATCTTTTCACATTTTTACTGGGCATTTGCCTTCCTTGTTTCTAGAACTGCCTTCTCTTGATTTTTCCTTCTATTGAATATTTACTGTTGTTAGTTTAAAACTCATTATTTATTAAGGTTATTAGTAAATGATTAGTGTTGTAATTACTATTTCTTATTTTTTTGCATCATTTTATTAGATTAAGGCATTTTGCCCATATTTTACTTTTTAAATTTTCATATGGACAAATCTGTTGTCTTTTATTATGATCTTTGACATTTATGTCACATTTAGAAGGGTCTCTATGTGTCAAGATTACAAAAATATTTGCCTATTGTATTTTCACATACTCAGATGGTTTCAATTTTTAAGTTTAAATCTTTGACCATGGAATTTATTCTGGTAGAAGGATACAGGAATGTCTCTTTCCGTTATATATTTCTTAAGTCATATATCCAGTCTTCCAAGCATTGATTTTTGTTTTCCCTACTGCTTTATTTCTCCTTCTATCTACAGATTCAGAATTTTAAGATAATCACACATACTTTTTGGCTGCTCTGCTCTGAGTCAAACAAGGCTTCAATTACAATTTATATCATGGAGAGAAAAGTTTATAATCAGAAACAGAAGGAGGTATCTCCTGCTTTTTATCCTACAAACACTTTTAAAAGTCTACTTTTCTTTTTTGTGCTAAAAGTAGTACAGAGATAAAATGGATATCCATTGAGAATGTAAAATCACTACATAATAAAATATGCAACAGATATAAAAGAATCTAGTCTAACAGTGACATAGTCAAGTAGTCAAAATGTTGTTGTAAGTAATTAAGTGGTTCAAAATATACATGGAATGCTGGGCTGTGTTTCCAGGGCAACAAAATGCCAAGTTTCATATTACTTTCTAAAATAATTAACTAAATCATTTACATGTAAGTGGCGCCTTCAACATGCTTCTGAAAATTGCTAGATTGGTGTGATTAAAATGCTGATCAGGAAACCGTGATTAAAAAAAAATGCTTCCAGCTGCTATATATGCATGAAAAAAACAACAAAACTAAAAGCAAAAACCTGTTAGCATACTCTGGATGCATTATTGCATTTTTTTTATTAGATTATGAGAGCAGAACAAGGTAGAAAAACTGAAATAGTTTTCAGCAGCAACAGCTCTGATACTCATATAGTACTTATGAGTATTATGAAAGAATTGCTGATAATATATCTCTACCATGAAGCAAAACAAGGATTAGTCATTTTTTTATTAAGGTATCATTGATATACACTCTTATGAAAGTTTCACAAGAAAAACAATGTGGTTACTACATTCACCCTTATTATCGAGTCCCCCACCCATACCCACTGCAGTCACTGTCCATCAGTGTAGTAAGATGCTAGAGTCCCTATTTGCCTTCTCTGAGCTACACTGTCTTCCCCGAGACCCCACACACACCATGTGCACCAATCATGATACCCCACAATCCCCTTCTCCCTCCCCACCCACCCTTCCCCACCCCTCTCCTTTGGTAACCACTAGTCCCTTCTTGGAGTCTGTGAGTCTGCTGCTATTTTGTTTCTTCAATTTTGCTTCATTGTTATACTCCACAAATGAGGAAAATCATTTGGTATTTGTCTTTCTCTGCCTGACTTATTTCATTGAGCATAATACCCTCTAGCTTCACCCATGTTGTTGCAAATAGTAGTATTTGTTTCTTTCTTATGATTGAATAGTATTCCATTGTTTATATGTACCACCTCTTCTTTATCCATTCATCTACTGATGGACACTTAGGTTGCTTCCATATCTTGGCTATTGTAAATAGTGCTGCAATAAACACAGGGGTGCATATGTCTTTTTGAATCTGAGAAGTTGTTTTCTTTGGGTAAATTCCTAGGAGTGGAGTTTCCAGGTCAAATGGTATTTCTATTTTTAGTTTTTTGAGGAACCTCCATATTGCTTTGCACAATGGTTGAACTAGTTTACATTCCCACCAGCAGCGTAGGACGGTTCCCCTTTCTCCGCATCCTCGCCAGCATTTGTTTTTCCTAGTCTTTTCTATGTTGGCCATCCTAACTGGCGTGAGGTGGTATCTCATCGTGGTTTTAATTTGCATTTCCCTGATAATTAGCGATGTGGAGCATCTTTTCATGTGCCTGTCAGCCATCTGAATTTCTTCTTTGAAGAAGTGTCTGTTCATATCCTCCAACATTTTTTAATAGGGTTATTTGCTTTTTGGATGTTCAGGTGTGTAAGTTCTTTAAGGATTGGTCATTATGATCTATAACTTCTTTCCTTTCAAGGGCTCATTACTCTATACCCTACAATGGCCTTCAGATAAGTACAACATATTTCATTTGTAGGCCAGTTCCTGTCTGTTGGCAGTGGTCACTATGTTGTTGTATTGAGAAGGATTCTAAGGCTGAGTCATGACAGCTTAAAATGAGTCCATGATCAAAGAGTAGTATCTGCCAATAGTAGACATCAATTGTCATGTGGAAATGTAAGTTATCTGCTGAATCTTTAAAAACACCAATCCCTTCTGTCCCTAAAATCTTTCTAGTCAGCAAATTCAAATACATATACTCTCATCCATGTATACTATGCTCTCTAACCTCTATTTAGGAAAAATGGTATGGCATAATGGCTAAAAAGTGGGCTTTACTCCCTGGGCTGGATTTGACTCTATGACCAGCTACTTCTTAGCTAGCAGTGTGTGTTTTTAGGCAAACTTCTTAATTTTTTCTGATTCTTGATGTTTTATCTATAAAATGAGGAAACTAAAAGAATCCACTGAAAAAACTGTGTGGGACTCAATCAGTAACATAATCATGTGGCTGGAACTCAAATGAAGGCTGCTGCTATTACCATCTCTATTCAGTGACATTTTTGTGGGGCCTGTTATCTAGTAGCAACTTTCCACCCAAAAAACCCTACAATCAAACCCAGGAAAGCATTGCAAAGCTCAGCAGCAACAATTCAGCAAACAAATACTCAGTAGGTACTGCTGAATGCTACAAGGATAAAAAGATCAAGGCCACTCCAGACTACTGTGGACACTCCATAGAAGACAACCAAATATCAGAAGTGTACCCAAATATTTGGTTAAGTATTATTCTGTTGTATTTGTGAGGGTGTTTCTGTATGAGACTAACATTTTTATTGGTAGACTGAGAAAGGGACTGCCCTCTCAAGTGTGGGTGGGTCTTATCCAATCTGGTGAAGTCCTGAACAGAGTAAAAAAGGCTATTTGAGAGAGGATTCTTTCTTCCTGTCTTTGAGCCAGGACAGTAGTCTTTTCGTTCTTGCCTTTAGACTTAGACTGTTAGTTATACCATTAGCTCTCCTAGTTCTCAAGACTTCAGATTCCGCCTGGAATTAAACTACTGTGTCTCCTGGGTGTCCAGCTTGCTGACTCACCCTGTAGAAATCAATCAAACTCTCTTTTTCTCTATATATATATATACATACATACACACAGATGATAGGATATACATAATATAATAGGTCATTATATTAAACAGAATGAACAGGTTATATATGTATGTATATCCACATGTACATACATGTGTGTCCCCTATTGGTTCTGTTTCTCTGGAGAACCCAGACTAACATAACATGGAAAGACTGAATGGAACCTCTATTTGCTTCAATCCTTTCATGACTGGGTTCACCACATATACAAAAAACAAAACAAAAATCAAAAATAAATAAAAGGTTTTCCCCTATTGGTCACAAAACACCGTTTCATGGTATGAAAGGCAGACTCTGGCTTGTAATGCCTTGCAAGACAAAGCATTTCTCCTTGACTATCTCCTAGAGCTTTTCTATGTTAGTAAAAGAGTGAATTAAAGAGCACTGGACCATGAGGTCTGTGAGGGGAGGCACTCTTCAGTAGTTGAGCACAGTATCCAGTATTGTGCACAGTCTGAACATGCACTCAAAATGGACCAATGACCTAAACATAAGACCTAAAGCCATAAGACTCTTAGAAGACAACATGGGTAAAATGCTTATGACATTGGATTTAGCAATGGATTCTTAGATATAATACCAAAAGCATGAACAAAAGAAAAAAATTTTTTAATTCATTGAAATTAAACACTTTTGTACATTATAGGACATCATAAAAAAAAACAAAAAGACAACCTTCAGAGTGGGAGAAAAACCTTCAAATCATATATTAATAAGGGTCTAGTACTGAGAATATATAAAGAACTCCTCAACTCAACAATAAAGACAGGCAATCCAATTAAAACATTGTAAAGCACTTTAACAGACAATTCTCCAAAGAAGATATACAAATAGCCACAAACACAAGAAAAGATACTTAACATTGTTAGTCATTAAGGAAATCAAATCAAAATCACAATGAGATACTGTTTCATACTAGGAGCACTATTATTAAAAAGTTGAAGATCTGGTGAGGATGTGAAAAAAATGGAACACTTGCACATTGCTGGTGGCAAAGTAAAATGGTTCAGCCACTATGGAAAGTAGTTTTGCAATTCCTCAAAAAGCTAACAGAATTACCATATGACCCAGAAATTCTACTCCTAGATATAAACCCAAAAGAACTGAAAACAGGTGCTCAAATACATGTGCACATATTCATAACAGTACTATTTACAGTAGTCAAAAGGTAGAAACAACATGTCATCAACAGATGAATGGACAAACAATTGTAGTATATATATTCACACGATGGAATACTGTTTGGTCATAAAAAAAAAGAATGAAGTTCTGATAGACTTTACAATATGGATGAACCTTGCAAACATTCTAAGTGAAATAAGCAAAATACAAAAGGTCACATATTTTGTGACTCCATTTATATGAAATATTCAGAATAGGTAAATCCACAGAAACAGAAAATAGATTATGGTTACCATGGACTGGGGAGAGGGAGTAATGAGGAATAACTGCTTAATGGGTATGGAGTTTCCTTTGAAGGTGATGAAAATGTTTTGGAATTAGATAGATTATTGCACATTGTGAACATTCAAAACCAATGAATTGTTCACTTCAAAACGGCTTTTATGTAACGTGAATTTCTTTAAAAAAAGAAGACAGAGAGAGAAAGCAAGCATGAGTGTGATGGGTTCAACTGTGTCTCCCAGAAAGACATGTTGAAATCCTCACCTCCAGTACTGTGACCATGACCTTACTTGGAAATAGTATCTCTGCAGCCGTAATCAAGTTAAGAGGAGGTCACTGAAGGGCCATTATCAAAAACAACTGGTTTCCTTACAAGAAGTAAACACACACACACATACACATGGAGAATGCCATGTGGTGATGGAGGCAGGGACTGGAGTGATATATCTATAAGTCAAGAAACACCAAGGATTGATGGCAATGCTGGAAGCTAAAAGGAAGGCATGGAACAGATTCTCCCTGGAACCTCTACAGAGAGTATGGTCCTACTAGCACCTTGATTTCAGACTTTTAGCCAGAATTGTGAGAGAATAGATTTCTGTTGTTTTAACCACGTACTTTGCAAGAGTTTGTTACAGGAGTCCTATGAAACACACATGCTGGAAAAAACAAGATAGGCAGTAGACTTACAGAAGGAAATAAGCATAAGGCTAGAAGAGCAAAGAGACTGTGAGGAGAGCTCAGATATAAAAATTCAGAGTACTTAAATAGGGAGAACTGGAAATAATGACTCTAACCTTGCAGCCTAAGGTAGCAACAAGAGTTCATGAAAGAAGAGTGCAGATACTTATTTATTTAATAGGCAATTACTGACATTTGTTTCATGTATGGTACTTTTTAAGGTCCTTTGTTAACTACCAACTTTTATTAGACAAAGTTTACTCAAAATGCAGATAATCTCACAATTTGATAATATCATAAAGCTCGGCCACATGTGACCAATGTAACCTGAATGATGCAAGTCGGGGTTATGGCTGGCTGGCGTGATCTAAATGGCATCATGGAATTGGACACTTAAGATTTGGCAGACTTTTAAAAAGAAAAGAATGAATCCCTAGGGCATGAGCAGGGCCCAGTTTACAGAAATACAATTAATATTTGCTAAGCAAAACTGAATGAGCCAGGAAAGATAATTCCATAATGTAGGGTTTATATTAGGGATTAGTGATATCTGGTTGGAAAATTAGGTTGGAACCAAATCATATAAACAGTCTGGGCTCTCTCTGAAATATGTGGCTGAGCCTCAGTGGGTGGGAAGGTTGGATAATCACTTTATTTCTCTTCTAACTTCTAATGTAGTAAATGAGAGTGGGCTTACTGATGACTGTCAGATATGAGTTACATAGCTGTATCACCTCAATAAAGAAAGTTATTCAGACAGATGTCTCATAGTTATTAAGTGGATGATGATGTTCACATCTCTTTTTACAACTGGGAATTGTAAATCCAGGGAACCATGAATATGACTTGTAAAAAACAAACAATATCTAGTATCTTAATTGAATAAGCAGCTTGGTCTTGTTATGAAAACCAAGAATAAGAAAGACTTCAAGTAGATCTATGACATTAATGAATTTAACTAAGGTTAAATACCTTATTTTAAACTAATGATTAGAGTTCTGAAGTGAAAGCAGGATTTTGATTTGAAATTTGTTAATGATATTCTCTTCTCTTGAATATAGACATTAGAAACAGAAACACAAAACAGGTTAGAGCTTGACCTAGGATGATACTCCACAGGACAGAGGAGGAGAAGATACAAGAATATGGAGGGAGAAACAGGCTTTGGGTTAGAGAACAAATGAACCAAAGCTGCTAGGATATTAAAAGTAAATCATGAAGAACATAGAAAGGGGTGACAATGGGAGAGAGTACATATATCCACCTGTGCAGCAGTTCCTTTATTCTCATAGAATTGAAAAGATGTTAATCAGATACCCACATTGTCTCCTTGTTTCTAAGATCTACACCTTCCTTGTCTGACCCACTTGTAATGTGCTAAGGAAGTGGCTGTCTGTGTCAGCTTCTCTCAAGGATCCCTAGATGTAGCACACATAGGATGTCCCCAACTCATAAGCCCAGTGAAGGAACTGAACAGTATGGCACCCTTCCTGAGACCCAGATGTGAGGTAAGTGGAGGTCCCCAAAGTGGCACCATGTGCTTGTTCATGTTCTATATTATCTGCTGCTGACTCAGGTCCCAGCTCTAGGCAGAGAAATGACAAGGAAAGTGTTATCGATCTAAAGGAGAAACGGCAATACAGAAGGAACTAGAAATGTGCTGTGTTACCATTAGGTCCATGAACCTTTCCTCCACAATAGGAAACATGCTCAATTTTATGGAATGGCTCAGAGCTCTAGGGAAAGCCATCCAGAAAGTGGTACCCCTTTGTACCTCTAGAATGCTTTAACCTTTCCAGATCATTTCTACATGTTTAAGTAAAGAGATTCCTACAGAATGTTCTATCTTTATTTTAAAGATGAGAATACTGAGGTGAGCAAAGCTAAACGACCTGACTGGGCATCAGACTATAATCATTCTGATAGAACCACATGGAACTTCCAATTCCAAACCAGAGTTTATTGCCAACCACATTACTTCCCTAGACTGAAATTCTGTTTCACAATGAAATTTATGTTAAACTGCTTTAAAGTCATCCTTACTTGTTCATTAAATGGGTTCAAACAATGTATGAACAGAAGAAGACAATGTGTCAATCAGTATTTTAAATGGCATTCAGACTTCATTCTGTCACTCATTTGAGACATATTTATTGAGGCTCAGCTATGTTCCAGGCACAAATAAGTGCTGGGAATATGCAAAATCAAGGAAGATATAATCATTATCCTCAAAAAGTTCACCTTAGATTTGTGGTTCTCCAAAAATACATTTTGTTCAGTCAAAATCAAATTTTCTGCTGCCAAATATGAGATCAGAACAAATTAAAAAGAATCTGTGCTATCTTGCAGTAATAAGATATCAAGATCTTTATTAAAAAAATGTGTGTGCAGATGCTGCTTTCCAATAAACATCCAGGTAGGAATGATGTGAATCATGACAAAATACTTGGCTTAAAAGATCTGACAGCAGAGCCCAAAAGATTTCTATCTATAAAGAAAGGTAATACTTAGACATGAAAAGAGAAAGAGGAAAAAATAATCTGGAGGCGTTAAAAACTACTTTCACAGTGACTCCTAAACTCAATAAGCATGGGCACCAAAACTAGCCTCAGCAGTGTCCCTACTTGTTTCCCTAACTTTGTTTCTATGGTAGCGAAAGATCCTAAAAAAAAAATCTAAAAGTCAATTCCTTAAAATACAATCAAATTTTAGAATCATAAACATGACAAACTTAATATCAAAGGACTATATGACAATATACCTCACTCTCAAAATCATTGTCTATCAATCTTTTAAAGTCCAGAGGCTTACAAACCTTTAGGAGCAAATCAAAACAAATACTAGACAACTTTCACCTTTGTCCTTAAAAAGACATCATTACTCTCTTTGCACCATGAGTATTTCTGAATAGGAGTTGTTCTGGCACCGTTGGGGAAGGTGATAGGAAAGGGCCAGAAATATGAGTGTGTACTTCCAGGAGGATGAAGCATACCACAATTTTGTGATGATTTAAATTTAATCTGTCTGGATGTTTGTGGAGCTGACAAATAATGTTTTTTACGAGACTGGGTTATATGAGAAATAAGTGTTCTTTCAGTCTTAAGGAAGAACCCCTAACTTTAAAAGACTAGGATCAAGGCCCTCTTCTGTCCCTCACTAGCTGTTTGACCTTAGAAACGTTTCTTTTCTGGCTTACTTCCTTCATACACATTAGATGGGCAAAAATTGTATCTGCTGCTTCAGTTTTGCAGGTTTTTATATGAGGATGATAAACAAAAATGAGATGACAATGTACTTTTGTAGTGATACAAGCAATTATTATTTGACTTTATCTTGATGACCCATGATGTTACTCCAATTGATAGGTGGCCAAATGGACTTCCAAGAGGTTTGTTCACTCTCATCCCAATCTGACTGAGCATTCCCAAAGGCAGAGAGTTAAGTGTGCACAGCCACTCGTACTCCCACTTAAGAAAGCACATTATTGAATGATATAATCAGCCAGCTCTGGGGCTAGCAGCTCAAATGGGGAGGAGGCGGCAAGGGAAGGAATATACATCTGGCTTTCCTGGTAATTCTTTCACTGACTACACTATTTATGTGGTGCAGTACAATTCAAGAATGTTATATATACAGGTTGGCCTTTTAAAGTGATTCATTTTGAGCACTGTCCAAAGGTGTGAACCGGGATTAAAACTGGCCCTAGCAAGTGTGTAATCAGGTATAAGGCCGCCTTTTTCAGAAAATGGTGCTTTTCCTCTAATTTATCTGTCTACAAGAGGCAGTCTTTTTCTTTTTTCACAAAGATGCTCCAAAAGCTATTTGGGGTTCTGGTTTTATAGCTGAGATTTTTTACTATCACTTGAACCTCCCCAGTAGGGAGTGGAAGGAGGGATGTACAGGCAAATAAGGTATTTGGAAAATATTCTGACAACAAAGTTGTCTGACACAAGAGAAAAGGGGATAATGGAGGTAAAGAGGTGGACAGGATTGTGGACCATTCCCTCAGATATTAAAACATATTAGAAAGCTACCTTAAACAAGTGTGATGCAACTGGATGAAAAGGCAGAGCAGTAGAACAGCACAGCAAGTTCAGAGAGAGACCCAAACCCAAACAAGAAATGAGCATCAACTTACCTTTGTCATACTTATTTGACGTTTTTTTGTTATTAAAAAACAAAGCCTTATAGATGCAGTTGAAGCTTTCTATATACATCTCCTGATCCTCCTCCTACCCTACTAACCTTCTTCACAAGTAAATAACATCCTGAATTTTTTGTTTATTATTCTTGGACATATTTTTATACTCTTATACTTCATACATATATCCATATAAACATATATGCTATAATATTGCTTTGCATGTTTTCAAGCTCCATAAATGATATTATACTGTATGAATGGTTCTTCACCATGCTTGTTTCACTCATGTTTTGAGACAACCATGCTAATACAAATAGCTTTAGCTCATTCTCTCACTTCTGTGAAGTAGTCCATCGTATGCATCCATCATACTCTATTTTCCTGCTGAACACTTAAGTTGTTTCTATTTTTTTACTATTATAAACAATGTTACAATGAATATTCTTATAGCTTACTCCTTGTACATGCCAGTTTTTCTGAGGCATTGGCCCAGGAGCAGAATGCTGAGTTGAAGACCATGCCCATCCTCACTTTCACTTCATATTGCCAAACTGCTCTTCAAGGTGGCTATTCAACTTTCAACTCCCACTGGTAATGAATCAGAGTTCCTGTGGCCCCTCTTCTTTACCACAATTATTACTATCTAGACTTCATTTTTTATATCGATTAATGTGGAAATACAGCATTTTAATACGCAACTTATCTGATACTGAGGGCTGGGAGCATGACTAGAAACCATTTAAACAGTTGAAATAGAAATTGAGGGACCACTGATGACAATTATATCTATGCTCATCCTGCGATACAAAAACACCATCCAATAGACTATTTTTCCTCAAGCTGATGAGAAAATGAGCATCTTTTCATATATTTATGGCCATTCTGGATTTTTCATTTTGTGATTTGCAGTTCAAATCTTCTATCCATTTTTCTGTTGGATTATCTTCTCATGTTAGTTGTCTTGATACTAATTTTTGTCAGTTAAATGCATTGCAGTTCTTTCCCTTGTCTTCAACTTCTTTTAATTTGTTAATGGTCTCTTTTGTGGTATAGAACTTTTTAATTTTAATACATTAAAATTTATCAATCTTGTATCAGCTATGTGTTTTGTGTCTTACTCAAAAAAATCCTTCACAATGTCATGCCAATATTAACATTCTCCTACATTTCTTTCTAAAAGTTTTATGGTTTTGCCACTTAAGTTTTTAATCTGCCTAAACACAATGTGTGTGTACATGTGTGTTTTGATGTAGGAATTAATTTCTTTTCCATATAGGTAATCCATTATCCAAGCATTTATTAACTAATCCATCCTTCCCCTTTGATGTGTAAAACATCTCAATATGTGTACAGATCCATTCCTGGGCTCTTTCCATTCTGCTCTAGTAGTCTGCTTGTCTAAGTCTAGGAAAAGATCTCAGTTTTGTTTATCACAGCTTTCCAAGTCTCATCTGGTAGACCAAGCATTTTCTCTTAGTCTTCTTAAAACTGTCTTAGTTATTTATAGTTATTTATGGCCTTTTCCTCTTTCATTGGCATTTGAGGATTATCTTCTCAGGTTGTACAAAAAATTCTGCTGAGATTTTGGTTGGAATTGCATTGAATTTATAGATGAAATCTGAGAGTTAGTGTCAAATAGTTTAAAACAAATAAAATGAAAAGATATAGTTAAAGCATGCAAGAAATACACTAAAAAGTGATTTTTTTCCTTTATAAGTTGAAAAAAGTATGTAATTACTTTTTTCATAAGGAAGTATTTTTTTTATTAAGACATTATTGATATACTCTGTTATGAAGGTTTCACATGAAAAACATTGTGGTTACTACATTCAGCCATATTATCAAGTCCCCCCATATGCCATTGAAGTCACTGTCCATCAGTGTAGTAAGATGCCAGAGTCACTGCTTGTCTTCTCTGTGCCACACTGTCTTCCCCATGATCCCCCCCTCACACCATGTGTACCAACCATAATACCCCTCAATCCCCTTCTCCATCCCTCCCCACCCAACCTTCCCCTTTCCTCCCCCGCCCCTCCCCTTTGGTAACTGCTAGTCCCTTCTTGGAATCTTTCAGTCTGCTGCTGTTCTGTTCCTTCAGTTTTGGTTCATTGTTATGCTCCACAAATGAGGGAAATCATTTGGTACTTGTCTTTCCCCACCTGGCTTACTTCACTGTGCATAATACCCTCTAGCTCCATCCATGTTGTTACAAATGGTAGGATTTGTTTTCTTCTCATGGCTGAGTAGTATTCATAAGTATTTTTTAAATATGTAAGAACTTGTATATTCTATCTAGGCAGGGCCACAGAACTCAGCTGTTTTCCATATTATAATAATAAGCTACATAAATAGAAGCTCTTAGTTCCACAGCTGGGGGGAAGAAAAACAATAAATAAACAGATGGGAATGCTGACAACATTAAACGTCTTCAGACATTCAGAGCACTTGTGCACTTCAGATATCAGAGCTATAACCATTGGAAGCAGTCTCTCGATTTCTATTTCAACTATTTAATTAAATGTTTTTCAGTTATGCTCCAGCCCTAAGAACAGGCCTCTCTTTTTGCATCTAATCTGCATTTTGATTACTGATTTGAGAACAACGTACAGTTCCGGGGCAGGTTGTTCCTAACTGGG
The DNA here is from genome assembly GCA_032199065.1 of Smutsia gigantea. NCBI lineage: Eukaryota > Metazoa > Chordata > Mammalia > Pholidota > Manidae > Smutsia > Smutsia gigantea. The sequence goes on along the minus strand of JAVSCE010019754.1, from coordinate 59,283 downwards.
AATCACCTTTTGGCTTCTCCCTTTACAGAAAGATGGGAAGTTGATGACTTTCTGCTGCCCCCTTCTGGTTTTTAGCTGCTGAAAACTTAACAATATTGGTATACAGAAGAAACTCAATTAGTTGTCTTTTAGGGTCAGGCAGCTTCCCCCAAACTGTGACATTCTCTCCATCTAGGTGTTAAACTACTAGTGCTCATAAGCATCTATTTCTCCCTATCCCTGAGTCCTGATAATCTTTGTACCTTGATGCCCTTGGAGTGGGGATGGTGGAGATGGTTGGGGACTATTATCTTAGCAACCTAGTAGTTTCAGATACATTTTCCCTAAGGAGAAGAATTTCGGGAAGGAACAGTCCTGTTCTTCAAGATGTTACAATCTAGGATAGACAACATTAAAGCTAAAATTTATTGAATACCAGGTTTCTCTGTTCCAAGAGTGTTCTGAGGACTTTATAATGTATTTATTCCTTAAGTGTAATCACCATTCTAAAGCACAGGCACTATTTTAATATCCCCTATATGGATGACGAAACTGAGGGACAGAGAATATAAGTAACTATATCACACAGCTAACTAATCCCAAATCTGGGATTCAGATGTATGTAGATTGGCTCCAGAGGCCATGGCTTTTATCTACACTATACGACACAGCTTCTCAAGTAAAGAAATAGAAGAAACATGTATTTCTGACTATTCAAAAGAAAAAACAAAGCAAGCAGTCCTTAACAGATTTTTTTAAATTCTATGTTGCGGGTGCAGTCAGAGAGATCACATTCAAATGGTCAAAGTCAGGGCAAGTTAGGGATGTAGCAGAATTTGGGACAGGCCTTAAAAGACAGGTTGTATTCTACTAGAAGGAGATGGGGGAGAGGGCAAAGATAAGAAAGGGTAGGGCACATTCAGAGCTATTCTGGCTGGAGTCTGAAAGCACCGTGTCAGTGTACCATTCCTGTTAACTGTTATTCCCTCCTACGGACTCAGCAAATGGAGGACTAAAAGAATCTATATGTATGAGATCCACCAAGTTCTCTCTTTAACAAATAATTTCAGTGTTCTTTTTAGCAGAACTCTGCCTGGCTTTTATCAATGAAGACTAATGACCTACTTGAGTTCCACCTCTTGGCAGCATCCAAGGGCTGTGTAACAACCAATAGGTAATAAATACACGTTCACATACTGTAATGGCCTAGAGTTGGAAGACCTGGTTCTAAGTTCCAGTCTTGCCCATTACCAGTTATGAAATGGTGATAGCATTTGTCTTATAGTCAGCATTACTACTGAACAGAATAGACCTCAAAACATAAAATCCATTTGGTAAAAACAAACATAACTGGAAATCTATCATGCAAATGATAGCAGCCAAGACCACTAAAGAGAATTCACATAAATACTTCTAGCTTCTCAAATGACCTCTTGCCTAGACACATGGCATCTGGAAATACTCAGGAATTTACTTGCGATTGGCCTCAAAACTCATGATGCAATCAACTGAAACTTCTGTTTCCACAGAGATCTTCTTGAAGCTTCTGTTTATCTACTCATCTCTCCCTTAAATATTTTACCAGCTCCTGAAAAGTATCTCTTTATTAACTTCAAACCAAATGGTCTTAAATGTAAGCCCCTCTAAATCTCTTTGTTTGTTAAATATTAGACAACACATTTATTTATGCCCTTCTCTTTGCTCTACAGCTGCACTTCCCGATACCCTGATTATGCCTTCAAGTAAAGAAAATAGCAAAAAGAATTCAGGATCAAAGGACTTTATACTGTGGAAAAAACAACTTAGGGTACATCTTTTTGCATGAAACTATAGGTGTTTTTTTTTTTTAGGTTTAATCCACAAAGGAATCTACAGCTATTACAATAGATCTATTTTAGCTCTCTCCTTTTAAATCTCATGTATATGCAAGGTGCTTGGTGGGCGTTCCAGAGAAAGAGGACAGGAAAATGTCAAATACATATGGCACAAAAATTAGTTCCCTGAAAAATAAATTTGAATACTCAACTTCTCACACTAAGAATTTACTAACGGTATTGAAAAATAAGAGAGTAAATAAAGCCTGACATCCAAATCCACAAGTGATTAAGAGATTCCCCTTAAGACTTTCTGTGGCTTAATTTTATATCTATTAGTTTTTCTTTTGATATTCATGGTTAATGTGGCTGAAACTTCAATTCCACTATTTCAGTAAATAAAGTTCTGAGTGAGAAACTAAACAAAGACCAGAACTCATGCCTTCAAAGTCTGAGGCTTCTGGTGATGAAGTACAGTTTCTGTATCAGCGTGACTGAGAAACACAGAACTTCACATAAGTAAGGTACCTTGGGAGGCATCCAAGATAATCTGCTCATCTACGAAGCTGATGACCAGAGAGTTCATGAACTGATTCCAAGTTACAGATCAAAGTAGCAACTAAATTGATCCTAAAATCCAGGTCATCCATTCCTTCAGGGTCTTCTCAGCACTTTTTTTTTCATGATTATGCATTTATTACTACTGAATCTCAGTATATGCTAGCTTTTTTCTGGGTTTAATCAATTTTATGCTACTTTGTTATGAAGTATGTAAGTATTTACTGAGTCTTTATCTTCTGGTTTATTACCTAGACAGCCTTAGGAAAAAGAACCGTCACAAAGAGATACAATGGTCTAGCTGATAAGCCTCTGAACTTAAAGTGAGGCATTCGCCACGTGGCTCTAAGGAAATTGCTTAGTCTTCCCAGGTCTCAATCTCACAGATTCTGAAAGTTAGTAGGACTTCAGAGACAACCTAGTCTAAAATTTCCCAGCTGGTGCCTGGACCCCTGGAAGACCCTAATGCAGGTATGTTTTGGCAGGTGTTCTTCCCCCAAATGTCTGTGGCCAGTTCCTCTCGAACAGTTCAAACATGGTCGGTCAGCAGGCCTAGGATGTGATGCAGCAAGCTTAGAAATCTGTATGTGCAAAATGAGAGGGCAAAAGAAAAAGCCACTCTCTTGCTGTCTCCTAAATGTACTTGCAGTTCAATACTTCCATCAATGGACTAGCCATTTTCCCATTACTGAGGTTCAATTTTCAGTTCATTTTTGACCCTCCTTGTTTTCTATCTTTATATTCAACCCTGTCGTTAATCCTGTTGATAGGTTTTCTCCCTCTTATGTGCAAAAAATTTCTCCCTTCATTTCCACTGTCAACTACCATAGGATAAGTCTTTTATCATCTTATACATAGACCATTAATTTCCCTCCAAAACATACCCCTTTCAACCCCAAATTTGCTGTTATTAATATTATCGAAATACTTTTATTATGATATACACTTCTCAAGAATGTACTGCTGACTAACTTGAGGATTTTTATAAAACATTTTTTGAATAAGTAATATACAAGAGGTACAAGAGAGAATTCAGTGAAAAGTCACCCAGGTATCTTCCCCCAAAGATGTTATCAGTTTTTGTGTGTATGTATGTAACATTCCAGAGACAGTCTATATATACACACACATATATATATACACACCATGTATTAAAGTATATAGTATACATATATATACATAACACTGGAAACCACAGTGGTAACATAATGAAAAGTTCTACACCTTGTTTCTTTCCACTGAATGGATTTTATAACTTGTTCCATGTGAAATACAAATAAAGCTGTCTCATTCTCTTCAATCACTGCTCAATAGCCCACTGTGTAGCTGTAGAAGAATTCATTTAACTAGGGTTCTATTGACAGCATAATCTTTTATTTTTTGCAACAGATATTATTTTACACTTGTGTATCAGGAGGCTAAATTCCTAGATGTGAAATTACTGGGTCAAACGGTATGTACATTCATAATTTTGATAGATGTAGCTACAGTTTTCTCTACAGAGGTTGTACCAATGTACACATCTATTAGCAAGGCATGATAATGACAGATTTTAAACTCTCTTTCCTCCCCTGACAGTATCCCTTCCCTCTATAATCTGCCTCCCTTATTTCTCACTGCTCCCAACTAGGCCCCCATAATCTCTCATTAGGGCAGTTCCCCATTAACCTCCAAAAAGCCAGTTCTCACCCTATCTTATACTGCTTGTTCCATCTTTATTAACACTTGTTCGTGTTTCCTCTATGCATCTAATCTTTAAGGCTGTCTCAAGTTCCACCTCGTCTATGAATGTTTGCTGATAATGACATCAATCCCTCTACCTGCCCAAAGTACACTCTAAAACACACATTTTGTCACAAAAATATAATCAATTTACCTATTTATTATATCCTTGGTTTGTGTTGATTTTGAATTGTTCCACATACCTAGTTATCTCCAACCAATTTATAATCTTTTCAATTGCAGTAATTATATCATATTCTTCCTTTGAAGATACCACAGTTTTGGAAAATTAAAAGACAATTCTCTTACATCTTCTATTGGCTTCAGAACTTCCCTTATAAACAGGGCTGAGAATCATTTGGCTTACAGGCATGAAATATGTCTTCATGTACTTCCATCTCAAATTCTGTCACGGCACTTTGAATTTGCTTTCCATGGAAAAAGAATGATTACTGACTTTCATAAAGTCAATCTCCCTTATAGACTTTCCTTTTACCACTCTTATTTCTGAATATACACTAGGCATTCAATACATACTTCTTGAATTGATTTTGCTCCTAATTTCTCTACATTAATAAGGTTTGTATGTAATTGTATACACACATATGTATGTGTGCGTGTGTGTGTACACAGGGTGATTCTAAAATTGATATGGGATGCAAAGGACTGAGACTAGCCAAAACGATTCTGAAAAAGACTAAGTTAGAGGACTTACACTAATTTAAAGACTTATTATAAAACTATAGCCATCAGGACACTGTGGTATTGGCATCAAGACAGATAAAGGAACAGAAATCAATGGAACAAAATAGTCCAGAAACAGACTCACATACATATGAACTGATTTCTGACAAATATTCAAAGGTAACTCAGTAAAAAAAGAACAGTCTTTTCAACAAATGGCACTGATATAACTAAGTATTCTGAAACCAAAAAATTAACTTGGATCCTTACCTCATATCATACACAAAAAAATATATATGGATGGATCATAGTCTTAACTATGAAGTCTATGAAACTATGAAACTTGTAAATTTCTAAAACTATGAAACTTCTAAAACAAAACATAAGGGAAAAATCTTTATGGTGTTGGGTTAGGCAAAAACTTCTTTGTTGACAACAAAAACACAATCCATAGAAGAAAAAAAATTGACAAGTTGGACTTCCATCAAAAATAAAAACCACTCTTTGAAAAAACAGTTAAATGAATGAAAAGACACAACTATGAGAAAAGTTTCACAATTCATTAATAAGAAAACAAGGAACTCAATTTAAAAAATGGGCAAGAGATTTGAACAGACCCTCTACCAAAGGAGATACATGGATGGCAGACAGGCACATGAAAAGATACTCCACGTCATTAGTCATTAGGGAAATACAAATGAAAACCACAATAAGATACCTACTAGCATGGTCAAAGGTGTGGGCAAAAATGTGGGGGGAGTAAACTGTTGCTGGGATTGCAAAATTGTATCACCACTTTGGAACACAAATACCTACCATATACTTGAGCCATTCCACTCCTAGATATTTACACCAAAGGAAAGAAAGCATACATCCCTATAAAGACTTGTCAACAGATATTTGTAGTAGCATGGACTGCTATGGACTCTCAGGACAAGAACCTCCAGGAGACCCATTCATCCCATAGAAGGAATAAAAGAGAGTAATTATCTAAGATGTGAGATCATGCTGGGAAAGTTAGGTAGAATGTTAGAACCAACGCCAGGAATAAACTGATGTGTCCCTTACATGCCTGTTATGACCAGGCTCCAGGCTGAAATAACAAGACCAGTGGGGAGGGAAATACAAAAACTGAAGGAGCAGAAGCTAGATCTTGTCCTAATTCTCATCACAAAGCCCCAAAGAGTCTTTGGAAAGGTGCGGACAATGGCCCTGACAATCTGCTATTCTCTAACACAGAGCCATTAACAGGAATAAACTCTTCCAGGTCTATGGTAAGGATCAGCAAATAAGAACTAAATAAGGCACTGGCAATATTAAAGTATGGAAGTGTTTCTTAAAAATGCTCTAAGAGTCATTTACCTTCCTTTGGGCTCTTACCCTTACCTTAATAATGTTCAATCATAATGAGCCCTGGCAATATGTTAACAGAAAAATTTGAAATTTCCCTTTATTACTGTATACACAAATGATCTCTACACCCTCAAAAATAAATTACTACTGCTTAAACTCATGATGTTCCCTCCTAATAAACTTCCAACCACCCCTCTTTCTACAGGCAGACATGGATTCTTACAACAAAGGCCTGGGGTAGTGTGCTTACCTACTAATGAACCATCAGGATATTTTTGCTTATTGAAAAATGAAGCTATTTTGGTCCTTCCTTTTTAGGCTGGCTGCCAGCATGGGACCTGGGAACATGCAGGTTTGCCATCTGCCTCTCCCCAGCTGTTCCTAACCTGCCATCCGTCTCAAGCAAGGGACGCCTGGTATCTGCCAGGTCAGTTAAGCAACTGATGAAAGATGCTTGAGGCCAAGGTCCAGCGTGGATGAATGTGTTGGCAGCATACAGCCTGCCATGCAACCTTGACTTCCTCTCATTAATGGGTGGATGCCACTCACCATGACAACACAGAGCTGTATTCTGAGAAAAACAGACTGTCTCATGGAGCTCTGCAACAATTTTTTTTTATTGTATGACAATTAATTCCACATTCCCTACATTTTTGTTAAAAACCAAAAGCCTACTTTAAAAAAAGTTATATTCCAAATAGAAAGAATATTTTATATATATTAGGAATGTCTACTACTTACCCTTCAGGAATGACCATATGTTGCAGATTAAATGATCAATCTGCTTATTGACATTCTGATGACAAAAGGAACAAGCTTAATTTAATGCATCTTTAAATTGCCATAGTCACAAAATGATTTGAAGTCTAAATAAACCTTACAAATGTAATTTCCAAACATCCTCAGTGAAGAGGCTATCACATGAAAAGAAGAAATTTTTATGGCTGAGTTTGTATTCTATTAATGCAGCGATCAAATACTAATACAGGAATTGTTAAAGCTTGTTATTACCATGAAAACAATGGCTTTTACTGAGGCCATGCAGTTTTATCTCCTGAAAATGGAGACAGCCTGCCTCTGGCTCACTTGTCTGCATGGGGGCAGTACAAATAGACTTGGGGAAGCCTGACCTCAGAACTACTAACTAGGTGGCCCAAGAAAGAGATACTCTCCACAAAATGATTAAGGAAAATACTAGATAAGCTCACTATAAAATAACATTGATCTCTAGCTAACAGATCCTAAAAGGGGATCTCTTGTAGCAAAAAAGATCATGACTTTAAGAAAACAATAAACATCAGCCCACAGACTACAAGAAACATATAGGATTTCCTCTTAGCCCTTTAATTTAAATTTTCTCTTGCTCTACCATGCTCTATACTCTGGTCTCCATGGAATCCCCTCTGCCTCAACTTCCTTAAAAAAAATGTTCTAGCCCCATCTGGGACCCTTACTGATAATATCTTGCACTGGTGGCCCTGTCTCACTGTTCACACTTCTTCCTTGTGTCTTCCCTTCTCTGCTTGGGACAGGCAGTGGCCTACACACACACCCTCTATGTTGGTTATACTCAGTGAATTTCTATCCCTTAGTCTCTGTTCTGTAAAATAAAGATACACATGGAGTTCTTTGGAATATTATACTTTTAGAGTAAAGCAAAGGTAGAAAGCCTTTTTTCTTCAAATGCCAATGACAGGGCATTTAAGTGAAAAGCAGAAATTAATCCTATGTTCAAGGGAAAAAAATATTTTGCTCAACTCTTTTTAAAACTAACATGCAACATATAAAACTCTTTTTAAAGAACATAAAGTATAAATCAGCAGCCAACTTCTTATGCCCACCAATCAGACAACTCTTTCTTTCAGCTGCCATAAGCTGTTCCACAGTTCTCCTCCATGCCACAAAACCTTCTCTGCCGCTATTGTGGGGAAATATCATGGATTCTTCTCTCACCAAGCACAGGCGTGCAGGGTGCTACCAAAAATCAAGCGGAAGTGTTCCTGCCCAGCCCTGTCCCAGCACTGGTCTCCTCATGGACAGCATCACAGGGCCTGTCTGAAATTTCACACTTTTCTGCACACTTTTTTCCTGCTCTGGCAGTAGGGTAGGGGTGGGGGGTAGAGGCGTGTAATCTTAGGAGGCTGGCTGTATCTTTCATGTGGAAAACAGAACACATATCAGCCACATGTTTATCTTACTCTATAAGGTTCAAACCAAAATAAGAAAAGAAGGTCTTCTTTGTAAGAAGAAAAAACAAAGACCTAGAAAACTTCATACGGCCTGGGAGAAAAGGCAGTACTAAGTGGAAGCAAAAGACCTTTTTTTCAAATGTGATCTCACAGCAAGGTTCTTAACAATTTTTTTATGGCAGGAACTCTGGCAGTCTGAATAAGCCTATGAACTCCTTCTCAGAATAATATTACAAGCGCATAAAATAAAAACATACAGGAACACAAGGGAAATCAATTAAGTAAAAAACAATGAACAAAATATTGAAAAATCCTTGTGATATGATAACATGTACTTCTTTACCAATGCATGCAACACTAGATAGCAGTCATTTAATTACAAATGTAATTTCTAAGCAGTGACAACTTATCAAGTTATCTACAACAAATGTAATGATATATGAACAGTCAATGATTTTTATTAGTAAGAAAGACACAGATGTTGTGAATAATACTGTGATCCAGTGCCTATATTCATAGCCAAAGGAAATGCTAAATATTGAGGTTAGTGAATGGAAAAATAATTTTATTCTCATCTAAGTTCAGACTCCTTTGAATTCTCTGCAGCCAGAGGCACAGCTTCTCTGGCTGAAGCAGCAGCAGAAGCAGAGGGCTGGTGGTAGCTTAGCCCGGTGGGTCCCTCACAGCCTATTCCTCCCCAGCCCATCCCCCAAAGACCCTGTGGGCAACCAGCTCAAGAGCCTCTTGGAAGACAGCCCGAAAACCACTCACAAAGGAGGTTATCATTTAGCCTGCTGAGAGCTTCTATGCAACAGCTTGCCTACGCCGATTTTTCCACCTTCCCAGCCATATCTACACATATTTTATGAAGTTTCTGGAACGGATCTCTCTTATCACCTTCTATTTTAAAATTTTACTTATTTTTTTATTCTCTTAGTTTAATGATGTTCTCTTTATTTTGTTTCAGTCAAACAGTTCCTGTGTGCTTTGTTTTCTTGTTTCTTGGTTTTCATGTTTTATTTTACTTCAGTTTGGCCTTCTTACTGTTTTACTCATTTCTACTCTTGCTTTATTTTCCCTTTAGATGTGTAGAGTGTTATCAGAGACTTGTAAAATCTACGTAAACACCTACTTAGTTTCTTGTATTAATGACCTCAATCATCTTTAGTTCACATTATTCCTTTGTTTAAAGCCTCATTTCCCTTTCCTTGATGTCTTCGTTTTTTATTTATAGGTGGGCTGGGTAGAAGTTAAGCATAAGGTTGCAGACCCCAAAGACTAGCAGACAGCCCAGAAGGGATGTTAGGATATTGGTTCTCCCTCTCGCTGTCTCAATAGTAGCCTTTCTAATTCTCCTTAAAAGACCCCTTAATGTTGAAGCCCCTCAATTTAAACCTGTGTAGTTTGGTAGATTCAAAGGTGAAAATTTTCTCCTGGGATGACAAGATGATAACAAGCTGCCATTTGCCAACAGTATCCTGAACTGCTGGGATGTGGACATGCTTCCTTGAGCACCTGATGTCATGGCAGGGCTCAACTCTCCCTCCACTGGTCTTTGGCTCTAATACTCTTTATATAATCGCTGGGGAGATTTGACCACTAGAAGATGAAAGGATGTGGCAGCTACACTTTGCTTGCAGAACCTGGTCTCTACAGGCTGAGGCAGGGGAAGAGTTGAGCCAATGACAGCCAGAAGTTCTACTGCAAGCCTTACCCTCAGAGATGGTACTGCCTGGGCAGTGAGAAATCCTTGAGGCAGGCCATCAAGAAGCTGTTCCTTGCCTAGGATTAAGAAATTGCTTCTATATGTCTAAAGTCATCCCATGTAGGGATGTTGGGCGCTGTAGCCACTGCATGCTGAAAACCTAACCCTTGGAAATACCACAGGCCCTTGGTATCTTCAGGATTAACATACCTGATTTCAATTTATTTCAGTTAATGCAAGAGTTCATAACTTGCAACTTTTAATTTTGCCGCGGGATAGGTAACTATGTTTTGTATGTTCCCTAAGACTGGAAAGCAGAAGTGAGACATGTAGCTAATAAATGAACCTAGCCAACCTTCATTAACTACATCTTATCTACAGCTTAATGGAGTTATAACTAGTCTCATACACACGTAATAGTAACCTTGTGAAGTAACAAAATGTTTATTTCTTTAAAATAAAAAAAGATGGAGAAAAAGAGAGTCAATTTTCTGGGCAATGGAAGGGAGAAGAAAGAATATAGATAAAAAAGTGATGTCACAATTAGAACATAGTTAGAACACAGAACATTTAGATTATTGAAGTGTAATTGACATACAATATTACAACATTAGTTTTGATTGCATAAAGGATGGGAAGTCAAATTAAGCAGTGGTTCAAATTTCAGATGGACAAGAGTCCTCTGTATGATCTATATGGAAAGAGGAAATAGAAATTTTGTGAAACTTTTGGTGAAGAGTCATGTAAGGTCTTGAAGTCAGGACTTAAATTTCTCAGTTAAACTTAAATATACAATGAAAGGGACAGTGTCTAACTTATTTATCATTACATGCCCAGTACCTTGGACAGAGCCAGGCATGCAAGAGGTGCTCAGTAAATACTTACTGAATATTGAATTATTGAAATATATGCACAGAAGTACTTGTAAATTTGGGATATATTTCTTCCAAGACTATGGCTCTGTGTCCCACAGGACAGAATTCTAAGAAATGATTTCTTTTTAGAAATTAGAACTATTTTCTGCATTTTGCCATGAACAAAGCAAGAGAATGAGAACTAGATGGATGCTAGCCCAAATACACCTTTCACCACAGGCAAAGATAACTCTCAAAGGAGTCTGCAGTGCCAAAGAACCACTAACCGAGGGAGGGCTTATCTCAAGGGACCCATTTATATTTATCTTAGTGAAGGGCAGGAGGGCACTTGCAATTATGACTTCAGGAGCTAGGGTTTAAACTTAAGACATCATTAAAGGCAATCTTAGATTTAAAATAAAAAATTTTTAAGGTGTGGAATCTAATCTTTTTGAGATTTAAATTTGAACAAAAAACACCAAAAAGGTGGTAGAATTTACCCAATTCAGAAAGAAAAAAGCCTCATGACTACTTTGCAAAATCACATAAAAGAAAATTGAGTAAATTTTCACTAATATAAAGCAAGCTTTTAAAAATGTAGCCAGATGGAAATAACTGAAACTCGAATCAAAACAAAGTAAGATCAAATGGGAGATTCTAATGCAATGCCTACTGGAAACATTTTAGATTTCAACCTATTTTTGCAATCTAGAAACTGGAACAAATCATTAATCGGATTTTTTAAATCACATAAAAAGCTGTAAGGTACCATTTTGATATATGAGAGATAAGAAATCAAGTATAAGAATAAATCATACTTTATTTGACGAGTCCCTTAATGAGCTTTAGGTATTCTAGTCATTTGCCACTATTGATCGTGCTGTACTAACCATATTTCTTTGTACATGTGGGTAAGTGTATCTCACAGTGGGATTATTCACAACTGTGAGAACGAATGAAGTAAATGTGGTAATGTAGAAAGTTTTAAAATATACTACTAATTGAAAACAGGTGCTGAATAGTGTGTATATAAAGTGCATTACCATTTGAATTTAAAAAGGAAGAAGAGATAAATAGATATATAATTTTTCACCTACCAGACTGACAAAAAATCCAAAATGTGAAAATACCTCTGTTGGCCAAACTGTTAAAAACAGGCCTCTCTCATACACTGCTGGTGGGAATGTAAACTGGTGAAACCTCAGTGGAAAGCAATTTGGCAACAGTTGTTGAAATGGTAAATGTATATAGTTATGAGAATTAGGTGCAGACTCACTTATATATGAGGTTGTTAGTTATTGCACTGTATGTAATACAAAAAGATAGCGCAAACAACCTAAAGATCCTACAGAGGGAGCTGGTTTAGGTAATATATTCATAATATGGAATATGATGCAGTTATAAAAAATGAGGCAGTTCTCTCTGTACTGATATGGAAAGACCTCCAAAACATAATCTTAAAAAGCAGGATGCTCAGCATTATATATAATACACACCACCTTTTGTGTTAAAAAGGGATGTGAAGTAAGAAAATACATATATACATAAACGAAATGAAAAACTCACTTGTAAAGGTAATATTCTGCATGGTCTATCTCTTCTCGAGATGAAATGTTGTCCACAAACTAAAAGAAAGAAAAAGAAATCTTCAGTTGAATACAAATTATGCCATATATGGGGCCTAATTCACACTGACCTTAAAAAAGACAAAATACCCATTTTATTGGAACAGAGTTCACATGGTGTGCCTCCATCCTCGAAACCTTTTTATGGTGATAAAAACAAAGAATATATACAGTGGTTTCTTATTTTCTGTATGTAGAACAACCTTGGTTAGAAAAACTATTTGAAAACCAAATATGAACCTTGCTTAGAACAAGAGAAAACTCCTGTTACTATATTTAAAATTAGTCCTCAATATTTCCCTTTATCTTTAAATCTTGATATTTTCTCCATGTTCCAAGTTCCTATGGGAACACATAGTTGAAAGAATGAAGACTCTAAAGTATGGCCCAAAGATAAAATTTGAATTCAGAGAATGCAGTCTTGTAACCTTTTTCCTACTCTGATTTAGGTACTGCTACAGACCGGTCAAACCGTGATTCTTCTACCAACAAAGTCTTCCTTTGGACAATAAAATCCCTGAATATGTTCCTTAACTCTAAGCCAAAGAAACAAACAGGAAAGACTATTCCAAGAATGGATTCTACCCTATAGAAGAGACTAAGGCAAAATGGACAGAGTAAAAAAATGCATGTTGTGAATATAATTAAAACCTCATGAAGAGGGAGAGAAGAGTAAGAAAGGGGAAGACTTTCTAAAAATGCCTATAACTTATGGGTTTGATTTAGAAATCTTATTAAGGGGGCAGATAAAATGTGGTTCAAACATAGGACCTGAAGTTGAGAACTAGCTCTTCTGACTGCATGCTGTGTGGCATAAACAGACAGCACAGCCCCTCTGCAACCTGGTTGCTCCATCTGCAAAAACAGAATATAGGCACCTGCACTGAAGAGTATGAGGCATCAATGAGAAATTTATGCAACAAAAGCACTTTAAACTCTGAAGTTCCGCCTAAACAAACATCAGGTATTACGGCATACAGAGACTATCCATGATGGGCCAGTGGTCTTTCAGTTCCCCTCCAATCTGAAAACTATGAGTCCATTAATATTTATTCTTTTATAGAATTTTTGAGCTATCAAAATTTCTTCCAATGTTAACAAGTTAATACTATTACTTTGAAGGGTATAGAAACATAAAAACAAATCATGGTATCATATAGCAGAATATCATATCTTGGAAAATGAAAATAAATCAGACACAACAGTGATCCCTGACACTGGAGTTTGGAAATATCACCTTTTATTTCAGTCAAAGAAATCCGCTATTTCACCATAAAATACCTACTAGTGACTACAAAGCATACCATACTTTGGAAAAATATTTCCTATGAAAGACAGTCCTTATTTGCACAGCCTCATCTATGTAAGGAGACTTTCTTGCTTTCTTCCTCCCTCTTTGAAAATATATGTATTTAAGTTTTCTTACCCGTGATATTGTCAAAGAACTAACAGGCAACTTTCTCTCATATGTTTTATCCATTAAAGATGCTAGATCAGCTGTAAAAACAAAGAAGGAAAAAGAATCTTGTTAAATATACACAATTCTTAAGAAAAATCTAACAGATACAACTCCTACCAGATGGCTGACAACATTATGAAGTCAGTATTAAAACAAACTCTTTCTTGTTCTTTTTAGAAATTATTTTTGTATAAATTAAAGAGGACAAAGGAATATAAATAACATTTTTAAATGATTAATTTAACTGGAATAAGGATTATTTTTAAAATCCTAGCAGCTATTTAGTTCTTAAAAAATGGATAAGTAAAGTATCTCTGGAAAGAGACCCAAGAAAGTGTTATTACTGACAGAATCCAACGAAAGGCATTAGACGGTAGAGAGGCCAAGGAAAGGAGACTCTATTGCTTACACATTTATTCCTTTTGCATTTTGAACCTGATAAATATATTAGCTATTCAAAAACTTTAAAAGTTGGAATTTATCAAATGACTTTTATAAATTCCTGAACAAATCAGAGAAGCACTCTGGCTATGCTTAATGATTTTTGGCCTGAACTATTCCTATTCTGGTTGCTTTTAGCATACAAATACTTGTATTCCAGAGATTACACTGTTCTCTCAGAGTCTAAAAAGATCTGAATATGAGGCACAACACTCTTCAAAATAATTATTTCACATCTTCTCATTGTTTCTCAAACTTGCAATATGCTCCTTTACCTTCTTCCATCACTCTCAGCTCATGGTTTTGTGTCTTATTTTCCTGAGTATAAAATATAAGCAATCAAAAGAGAACTTCATTCTCCTACAATTAGGTCTGCTAGCATCTGTGTCCATATACTCTGCCTTCTATTTATTTAATTTTGACAAAGGATGAACTTTATTAAACAAACAAAAAAAAATGACAAAGACCTCCCTTGACCTCTTATCTCCTCCAACTCCTTCCCTTTTGCTTTGCTCCTTTCAGCAGCAAGACTCCTCATAAAAGTCATCCAGGTCCAACTGTCACTACTTGCTTAGTTCCATTCTCTTGTGAACTCATTCAAACTGGATTTTGGTTCTCATCACTCCATTAAAACCGAAGACCACCTCCTCACTGTTAAATCCAGTGGTTAGTTCTTCATCCTCCTAACTTCCTTGACCCCTCATATAGTATTTAATATAGTTGACCATTCTCTTCTCCATAATATACTCTTTTTTCTCTCTTTCTTGGGTTCCTTTGCAGGATCTCCTCTTCTTGACTTCTAAATGTTGGAGTGCCCTAAGTCTCAGTGGTAGGTTCTCTTCACCATGTGCTCAGCTTCTGGGTGATAGTCTCTCTCCCCCACAGCTTTAATCATCATCTGCAGATTACTTACTCCACACATACATGCCTACCCTGACTTCTTTCTGCCTGTAACTCCAGACTTGGATTTCCAACTGCACAGGTGCCATCTCCATTTGGGTGTCTAACAGGTACCTAAACATTACATGTCCTCTCAATTCTCCAGTCTTCCACTCCAAACCTGCTTTTCCCTATGCCTTTTCCATGTCAGTAAATGGCTCCTTCATTTGTTGGCTTACTCAGGTCAAAAACCTAGGTGTCATCCTTGACCTCATTCTTTTTCACACTCTATAATCAACTGTCAGCAAATCCTATAGGCTCTAGATTTGAAATTTAAATACAATTCTATAATAGAAATACCATTTGACCCAGGAATTCCACTCCTAGGAATTTACCCTAAGAATGCAGCAGCCTAGTTTCATTTAAAAGACAGATGCACCCCTATGTTTATTGCAGCACTATTTACAATAGCCAAGAAATGGAAGCAACCTAAGTGTCCATCAGTAGATGAATGGATAAAGAAGAGGTAGTACATATACACAATGGAATATTATTCAGCCATAAGAAGAAAACAAATCCTACCATTTGCAACAACATGGATGGAGCTAGAGGGTATTATGCTCAGTGAAATAAGCCAAGCCGAAAAAGACAAGTACCAAATGATTTCACTCATATGTAGAGTATAAGAACTAAGAAAAAAACTGAAGGAACAAAACAGCAGCGGACTCACAGAATCTAAGAACGGACTAATAGTTACCAAAGGGAAAGGGACTGGGGAAGATGGGTGGGAAGGGAAGGACAAGGGGGATAAAGGGGCATTACGATTAGCAGATGTAGTGTTAGGGGGGCACGGGGAGGGCTGTACAACTCAGAGAAGACAAGTAGTGACTCTATAGCATCTCACTATGCTGATGGACACTGACTGCAATGGGGTTGGGGGGTGGGGACCTGATGAAGGGGGTAGTGTAATCACCATAATATTGCACATGTAATTGTAGATTAATGATATCAAAATAAACTTAAAAAAAATCAGGCTCAGTATCTACTGGCGTAATTGAAATGGCCACCATTTCCTCATGGGTGTCACATAGTGCACAGTGTCTAAACTTTGCATTGAGCTGGCTTTAATAGTGTAGTAACTCAAGATTCCATTTTAATCCTTCACACGAAGACATCTTCAGTCTAGTGAAATCAGCTGGGGCCTCAAAAAAGACAACAGCTGCAAAGCCAGAATCTGATTAAGAACATTTGCATATTACAAGTCAGAGAAAGGTGTGCTGCTAAATATAATATGAGACCAATCACCTCACATGATAGCACTGGTGTGATGAATGAGGCAGAAAACCACACAGAGCAGGGATGGCCAGGAGAGCTGGTGCAGGCACTGGCCTGCAGAAGGCCAGCACCACAGGCTTCTGGACTGTGGGCTTTAACATCAAAATCACACTTCTTGTTTCAGTGAGGGATGAGCAGATGCCCAGTTTTTTCCTCAGAGCGATGTACCAAAGAAAACACTTTCTTGCCTATCACTCGGCTCCTCCGGCATACACACTGCAGCGATGGCTGAGGTCAACAAAGACTATATGGGAAAATGGATCTGAAACTTGAATTCATCACTGAACAAAACTTAAAGCAGCATAGTGTGGAGGTATGTCCAGAAAATGAAATGTATACTAGTATAAAAATGCTCTTCTTGTTTGAAGAAAACACCACTGATGATCTAAGGACATAAAAGATTTTACTGAGCAACTGGCAGTATTCCAAATATCTGAGCACAACGGCTCACAACTGGGCTGAGGATTTGAAACACCTAAGGACTTAAAAACTTTAGAACTTCAGATTCCTAGGCTTTACACCCAGAGGACAATTCTAATTCTTATTTTTGAGGTAAGACCAGGGGAATACAAATTTTTAAACAAAAGCCCCAGGACATTGGAACACAGCCTCAAAGGCACTAGTGACTTGAATTATATTTGAGTGCTACCATGGACGAAACACAGAATAAGTCTTGAATGTTGCTCCTAAGCTTAAAGATATTAAACTGAATTCCATTTCTGGAAAAAGGTTGACTAAACATTCTTTAAAAAAATATCCCCTACTATTTAAAAAACACCTAAATAAAATTTTAACAATTCAAATATATGACTGATTTCTCAAGAAGGTGGAGGTAAGTGTCAAGGCCAAAGGCAAATTGGGAGCATAAACCTTGAGTGTTTAAGGGAGTAGTGAGGGTAGCAGTTACCTGAGAGTATCTGCAGGCCCCCAGTGACACAGAAATCTGGTTTTAATAATTTATAGGGGACAGAGGATAGGATCAAGGCTTTTATAAAATGAGAAGCTGGTTCAGAGATCCTCAGGTAAAGTCAGGACCATCCAGGGCTACAATGGTGAACTAGAAAATAATGCACCCTGCAAATGTAAACACCTAGGATGTTGTCCCCTGGTGATTCTAAACCGCAAGGTCAGCCCTCACACCTCTGAAGCCCTAATTCATCCTTCTTATGTTATACAAGATATACCAACCTGAGAATTCCTTATAAAATGGCTTCAAGAGTTGATTTTACCATATAAAATTCTAGAAAATGCAAACCAATCTATGGTAACAGCATATGAGTGGTTGCCTGGGAATTTGGGATGGTGGGCAGAAAGAGGAAGAAATGATTACAAAGTAGGAGAAAACTCTGGGGGAGGTGGGGGTGACAGCCTTAGTGTCCTGATTGTAGTGATGAGTGCACGGACATATACACATGTACAGATGTCAAAACTCACCAAATTGTACATTTTAAGAATGTGCAGCTTATTGTATATAAAGAATACCTCAACAAAGTTGTAAAGAAGAAACCTAATAAATAAGTTAAAGAGCAGATTAGACAAAGGTGAGATGAGAATGACTGAACTGCAAGATCAAATAGAATTTACAGGCACACCTGAATTACAGGCATACCTCATTTTATTGTGTTTTGCTTTCCTGTACTTCACAGATACTGTGCTCTTTTATAAATGAAATGTTTGTCAAAACCCTGCATTGGTAAGTTAACTGGTGCCATTTTTCCAATAGCATTTATTCACACATGTCTCTCTGTCACATTTTGGTAATTTGCCCAGTATTTCAGTCTTCATCATTATTATTACATTTGTCATGGTGATATGTGATCAGTGATTACGACTTGGTGAAAACTCAGATGATGGTTAGCATTTTTTTTTTCAATTAAGGTTATGTACTTTTTTTAAGACACAACACTACTGCGCACTTAACAGACTATAGTATAGTATAAATATAACTTTTATATGTACTGGGAAACAAAAAAAATTCATTTGATTCACTTTATGGCAATATTGACTTTATTGCAATGTTTTGGAACTGAACAGCAATCTGAGTATCTCTGAGGTATGCCTATGTGCAGAATTTAGCAAAGACAAAGATGAAAAGTATAGAAAAGGAATAAGAGATACAGAAAGCAGAATAGTAAGGTCTAAAATACATTTAATTTGCAAGAGAACTTAATAAAGAGAATAGGGGAGAATGATAATGATTAAATAATAGTTAAGTATTTTTTGGAACTAATGAAAGATATGTTTTCAGATTCAGAAAACACACAGAATCTCAAGTCAATTAAGTAAAATTAAACCCACATCATGACACATTACAATGAAAATGAAGGATAAGAGCACTTTAAAGGGAGCCAGAAGTAAAACATTACTTACAA
The DNA here is from genome assembly GCA_032199065.1 of Smutsia gigantea. Taxonomy (NCBI): domain Eukaryota; kingdom Metazoa; phylum Chordata; class Mammalia; order Pholidota; family Manidae; genus Smutsia; species Smutsia gigantea. The sequence goes on along the minus strand of JAVSCE010019754.1, from coordinate 40,314 downwards.
GGAAGAGCAACTACAACAAGAAGTATTTTCTCAATAGGAACAGCAGAAGACAGAACAGTACGTTGAGCATAAATACTATCAACACAGAATCACATACCTAACAAAACTAACTTCTGAGATTAAGGGAAAAATTAAGATATTTATATTTTTATTTTTATTCTTTAAAATTTGTATTGAATTATAAATGACATATATTAGTTTCAGTACAAAATAGTGATTGGATATTTTTATATATTATTAAATGCTAACCACACTAGGTCTAGTTGCCATCTGTCACCATATAATGTTATTACAGTATTATTGACTATATTCTCTATGCTGTACATTACATACCTGTGACTTAATTATTTTGTAACTGGAAGTTTGTACCTCTTAATGCCTTTTGGTGTGCACCAAAGTAACACAGCTTCAAATTATATAAAATTCTCAGAAAGAAAATGATAATCTCCTTAATCTTATAGATCACAAAATCTTATAGTAGAGATATTCTAGGAAAGAAACCTCTATAAATAAAAGGGTGGTCTCTAGGTCAAAGCTGTGATAAGGAGGGTCACTGAAGAAAAGACTGATCTTCTACTAAATCCTAGGAGCTGCAGGTGAGAAATTATTAGATGGTTTCGGTTTTTCATTATTTGTATATGTAACTGCACTTCACTGTTACCCACCCATTCAATCAACACTAAGGTCTCTCTGGGCTTAGGACCATCTACACATCTTACCTAATTTATGTAATCAAGAGCTAGATACAGTTATTACTGTGCTTCCTACAAGGGATCTGGAAAACTCAGGTTGAAACTGTTTTTGTTTCCCATATTTATAAAGAAAAACAAAGACAGATGACATAGAACATGTATAGAAATAGAAAGAATTCTAACCTAGGAACTATTTGGATATTTCAATTTCCTTCTCCCTATTTGTCTGTTACCAAAAGCTTTAAAATAAATACAGCTGACTCTTGAACAACAGATGGATCAGGGGCACCAACCCCCTACACAGTCAAAAATCTTCATGTAACTTGTGGCTCCACAAAGACTACCAATAGCCTACTGTTGACTGGAAGGCTTACCCATAACATAAATAGTTGATTAACACATATTTTGTATGTATAGGTATTATATACTGTATTCTCACAATAAAGTAAGTTAAGGAAAATGTTTTTCAAATTGTCTTAAATCGCCAAAAAAATTTCCAATATATTTGTTGAAAATAATCTGCATAAAGGTGGATCCACACAGTTCAAACCCATATTGTTCAAGGGTCAACTACAGTTCCAATAAAGGAACACTATGAAGGCAAGCTTTATATACACATATACTAAGAAAAAGACTAAAGGAGGAGGATGTGCTCAAGTCGGCCCATCTCTAGAACTTCCAGCAGATGGTAAATATGCAACCTAGTAAATGAATAGATGTCACAGGATGCAAATACAGAACTGACAAAAATTGAGGAAGGCTTCAGAAAATATCCATCAGGCTTCAAGAGCAGGATTTGAAAAATGATTGCAACAAGCCAAAGGCTTTCATAGATGAAATGACACAGCAAAACTAAACATCAGCTAGTAGAAGTGTCTGTAAGAGATGACCATTGTCGTCAGTTTCAACCTCAATGCAAATGTAACAATATAATTCTCTTTGGATTCAGAAAGGGAGTTCTTAGAAATAAAAACAAAATAGTAACCGAAACCAAAAGGCACTCCTTACTTTACGATTACTTATAAACTGAAAAATCAGAAATAAAGTATTTAATTCAGCAGGACTTGGGAATTCAATTCATGAAGTTTAAGCCACTTGGACTTTACTCCTAGCAGGGTGATTCAAGCAAACTTCCTCTCCTGGAAACCCAGGGAGCTTCCCATCAGGCCTGCCCTGCTACTGGCACCCTACCCACTTTCCCAAAATAATTTTCTCCTGAGTCCTATATACTGTGGACCCTAGTTTGTAATTCTGCTGCTGCTAACTGGCTAATGCTGGTAACTTTCACCCTATCCCTCTCCAACAGATCTGCACAGCTGGTGGAAGAATTGCAGAAACAATGCTTTGATTCAGTGTTCATTTTAATCAAAGGGAAACCCAGTACAGAAACAGTCTAAAACTGAAATCTTCTGACTTGAGTTGGAAAGCCCAAAAACTCCCAGGGCTCTATAGCGTCCAGTTAGAAAACTAAGTTCCTTTCAATAAAATAGCAACTGCAATGGATTAAAATGCCAGGCATGCTTAAATCCACAAGTTCATAATACTAAAAACAAAAACAAAAAAACCCTCATTGATCATCTTGGGAGGATGGTAGAGCATCTACTGATTATTTTGAAAACTGGCTCTTCCATACAAACTGTATCTTGGGGCAACTTTTTTTTAAGGTGCCCAAAATGTATTTACTGAATAAATGAATGAGAAGGAGTACAAATTTTAAAGTGACATGGCTATTACCTTTGAAGACTAACTCATGAGCTCTCCAGAAGGTATCATCAACCTCTCAACTTTCCCCATCTTCACGAAAGTTTATTATTTGTATCTTCCTAACACTTTTGCAGTTGACTCCTAATTGCTTCCCCCACTTCTACCCTTGCTCCCTCCACAATCCATTCTGCAACTAGCAGCATGCAGCTTTTAAAAAGGTAATCAGATCTCTCATACTGCTGCTTAAAACCTTGGAAAGGAGATTCTTTTACAGAAATATCTGGAGTAATAAATGAGGAAGAAATGGTAGAATTAAAATAGCAACTTTTGCAGCTCCTAATGAAATAATGGATCTAAGCAATGGCCTTTAAAAATCACAGAGGGTCAGCCAAATACTGTGTGACTCTTGAAAAAAGTAAACAACACTTCCTATGAAGTATTCATGCCAAAAGAAAAAACAAAAAACAAAAACCCTGAATCTGATCAAGTCTCCTTCTCTACTTGCCATTTTTACAGGACATATGGAAGGTAGAAGAACAAACATGTCAAACACCACTGTAAAGATAAAAACAGCAAGTCCATAATGTGGATAACTCCAAAAAGCCTATTTTTTTCCCCACAAATAAATTATAAGAGAGAGAGAGAATCCTATCAATTAAAAGATACGTAAGAGAAAACTCAACACATTATAACATATGGACCTTATCTGGATAGCATTTCAACAAACTGCAAATTAAAAAGAAACTTTTAAAACATGTGAGGCAATGTGAACATTGATGGAATATTTAATAATGCTAAGGAATTACTACTACTTAGATATGAGAATGGTATTATAGTGTTTTTTAAGAAAACTTTATCTTTTAGAGATGCTTATCAAAATATACATGACATCATTTGATAACTAGGCTTTGTTAAAAAGTAATCTAGTAAGAAAGGAAGAGGATTGATGCAACAAGAATGGCAGGGGATTGATAACTGATGAAGCTGGTGACAGTACATAGGGGTTCATTATACTATTCTCCCTACTTCTGTTTCTATAAAAAAGATTTAAGAAGAGGCAAGAGAAGGGGAAGACATAACTATACCAATTGCATTTATGGACCTTATATGTATTCTGATTCAATGAAACCATGAAAAAAACACTTCTGAAAGTAAATTTCAAATTTCTGAGGGAAACTTGAACACTGGATTTCATATTTAAACAATTAACATTTGAGGTCTGAAAATGGTATTAAAAATATCCTTATCTTTTAAAGGTATATATTTAAGTATTTATGGGTGAAATGATATACTATCTAGGATTTGCCTCAAAATAATCCAAAGGATCAGGATGGGGGGATGAGTAGAAGCAGAGATGAAGTAAATATTGACCATGAGTTGGTAATTACTGAAGCCAGCTGATGGGCAAAGGGGATTCTTTATACCATTCACTCTATTTTTGCATAAGCTTTACATTTGCCATTATAAAACATTTAAAGAAATTAACCTGTGGTGTTAGAAGTCAGCATAATGGTTACCTTTGAAAATGGGAACGGGAGCCACAATAAGGGCTTCTGGAGTGGTAAGAATGTTCTGTTTCTTACACAGGTTTGTTCACTTTGTGATAGTTCATCTGTCATTACATTATGATATGTGCACTTTTCAGTATATTTTACACTGCAATCAAAAAGTATTTTTTTTAAAACGAAAGAAATCCACTGTGTATCAACGCAAGGGAAGACACTATGGGAGAACTGCAGGTACTACAGCAATCACTGAGAACGCCATCTTTGCTCATCCATAAGGGGGAATAGCAGCTTGCCTTAGCCGGCTGTGTGAGCATGAAATGGGATGGCATGTGAGAAGTCCTTGGCACAGAACTAGCAGTGAACCAAGGCTGCCTTTTGACTCATATGTCAGAGGGCCTGCGCTGCATTCTTGGCGTGCTCAATCCCGAAACGGCAGTGTAGGTACTACGCGCTAAATAGCACTCCTAGTGTTAAAACAAGACCTCCATAGTAATAAATTACCCTCACACTGGGAGCTGGTCAGATCTCCATTCGCCCTCCGTCTAGGCTCTAACAGAAAACCACTGAAACTGAAGAAAAGAGGCACCATAGTTACACGCCGACACGACGCAAACGCTAGAGCAGATAGAAGCCCCACATCCATACCCAGCATCTTCCCTTGCAGTCCCCACTCCACCCACGCTCACCAAGGGGGGGGTCGTGGAGGAAATCGCTCATATCGCCCTCCTCCCTCCGCCAATCAGCGAGCCCGCACCAGGCCACAGCGCCCAATCACAGCGCTCTACATGCTGAGGGCAGACCTCTGCGCACGCGCGCACAAGGTGGGGTTGGGGGCGGACAGACCGGCGCCCAGACGCCGGTCTGCAGCGGCTCCGCGGCGGTCTCCGCCGAAGCCGCACTGCCACCTATTGCCCGGTCTGCGAGCTGAAGCTCCAGGCGCGCCGCCTAACCACAGGCGGGGCCTCAATTCTCAGGGCCCATATCCCAACCCAGAGTTGGGAAAAACATGCGGTAATAACACGTGGGAGCTAAAGTTCTGTTACATTCAACTATACAGTAGGAAAAAAATACTGTCTCAAACAGCATCTTTTTCTTCCAAACAGTTTGAGTTTCAAAGCTTACCTCACATCCTAACATTCTATATAGGGGTGAACTCAAGGGGCCAGAGACTCATGCATCCCACACATTTCTGGAGCACTTTACTACATGTCAGCGAATTATCTGCAGTAAGCATTAGCAACATCCCTAATTTACAGGTACAGAAACGAGGTTGAGTGACAGTTTCTGAAAGTGACGGAGCTGGGGTTCACACCCATGTCTGCCCGGTAAGTACAGACTCTTCACATCACACTGCATATAACAGAGGTAGAGAGTGCGGTAAGAATTCAGGGCGAGGAAAAATCAGTTCTGATTGGAGAAGGATTCAAGATGTACAAAGGATATTGGAGGCAGGTAGTTTTCAGTAAATGGTAACTGTTAGTGCTTTTCCAAGTACACTGATTTTAGAGAGAAGACAATTACCTTCATGTGATATTTACTCATTGCAGATTATTATGCTTGTTCTTTGGTGAACAGCTTCTGCTTATTCAGGAATCTGTAATAATGTTCCCTTAGATGTTTCCAAATCAAATACAATGTTCTCCATTTCTAATTTTCCCTACATTCCTAGGAAAGTGTTAACAATAGCTTTCCTGAAATTATTCATTCTCTTCTCTGTACTTACATAACACTTTTCTCGTAATTCATATACAGCACATCAGAACAAGCTTTTCAAGATAATTAATTCAGTCCCTGTTGGTTTTATTACTATAATAGTGGTTCTAGTGGCCAAAGGAGTGCTAGTGCCCCTAGAGGACATTTTAGAATATACAGGGGTATTTTTTGTGACTACCACAATGACTGCAGGGCATTACTGGCACTTAGTGGGCAGAAGTGAGGAAAATTAGATGACCTGCAATGCTGAGACTGTCCAACACATCAAAACATTGTCCCTGTTGGGAGCCAGAGTTTTCAGTATGGAAGGGAGATACAAATATGGATAGAGGGTGGCAAGGAAGAGCCCTGTGGGGATGAACTGGAACTAGAGGTTTCAATATGAACTCATTATTTGTAAAATATGTGCATGTAAGCTTATATGCACATATGTACAACATGCTTATATGTTTGGCATACATATTCTTTCTAGCTCTGTCCACTGAATGGGCAAAGCAGCAAGAACTCCATTGTAACAAGAGGACACTTAGTGCACAGATCTTGGTTTCTAATACTACTCCCTACTTAAAGGAACCAGAGCTCCTTAGAGAAACAATTGATTCCAGGGCTACAGCAGGAAATACATAAGATGGAACATTGGGAGCCAGCCTGAAAAGGCTTCTACTAGCCAAATCTGGGACAATTTGGCCACCAAAATAATTAAGGATAGTAATGAACCATTAAAAGAAAAAAAAAGAGGAATCCACAATCTATAACACCATTCTGATAATATAAATGGATAAATAGAGAAAGAAAAAAAGGGAGGGGAGAGCTCTTGCTTATGATAGAATATTGATAGAATACTGTATAAAATACTGATAGAATATATTAGTAAATGTGGATGTATTAATGGGGTGGGAAAACATTTTGTAACCATCATAGTCAAGACTGATGCAGGCAAGAAGCTAAAAGGATGTTACATCTAGGGGGAAACGTATGAGAAGCAGCAGGATATTTGCATGATACTGAAATATATCTCCCTACAGGTTGTCTATGAGTCACAAGGGAGAAAAATATTAACTCTCCAGTGGGGAAATCAGACAACTGACTGGGTAATCAAAGTTAACATCACCAGAGAAGGCAGATGGACATCAGGTGTCTCCAGATGAGAAGATACCCTGAGAAGGACACAGTCTCATTGACAATATTCTGCTAGGAGGAGCGTATCTTGAATTTAATCATGAGGAAATATCAGACAAACCCCTAAAGAATATTCTATGTAAAAAAGGCACTGGCTTCTTAAAATGTCAGGTAACACACACAAAGCACTCAGCTTAAAGGGCTAAAACATATCAACAAACTCTCAAATCGTTTTTTAAAAATGTATGTACAAATAGAGAATGAGAAAGCAAAAGCAAATGGGTCAAAATGACAAGTGAATCTGGGGAAAGGGTATTAAATTTTTTAAAAGTTTAAAATTATTTCCTAATAAAAAGTTACATTTGCCCATATACCATGCCATCTATGACATGGCAGACATTCACACTATTAAAAAAAAAACCTGTTTATAATTAACAGAACTAACTCTATTTAACATATAAACACAAAGTACTTTTTTGGGCTCAATTTTGAAAATAAGCTGAATTTTCCATAAATGCAACTAGCATATAAATTGAAAAAGACAGCACTTTGACTCATTCAGAACTTTACTGAGAGCTATTGACCATTTTGTGAATAAAACCATGTCACTTATAATAACGCCACTGCTGGTGTTTGACTTTGCCAGTCCCACATCTGTATCCATCTGCATTTCTAACTATTGTTTACAGTGATTCTACATTTCAGTCCAAGCAAGTGGTTGCTCATCTTCAGATTCACAGCCCTGCTCTGGCTGGCCCCTGCCCATACACCCACTCCTGGACTCAAAAACCAACTCTGGTTTAGTTTTTGCAATCACATTATCAAGGGAGAAAATGATGAGTTCTTTGACCATCCTCCACATCCCCACCCCTGCCTCCAAACACACACACAAAGGCAGACATGGGAAAAATCCACAAACACAGGCGACTTTATTCTTTAACATAAGTCAAAAAATGCAGAGAAAGAAATATGGGGGAAAATATTAGATGGTAAACTGGAATTAAATTTTAAAAAATACATCAGTCCCATAAAACTATCACCAATTGTCTGACTTTATCAATATCCTGATAATGTTATATATGCTTTATATATATGAAGTAGGGTACATTCACAAAGTCCTCATAGGGCCAGTGATTTTTTTTTTTAGGCCTTGTTTTATAAAAGAATGGTGCTATGTGTGTGATGTGATATAGGGAACAGCAAAAGGGAAGGATAATTAGGAGTCTACTGCCTGAGAAGATGTTAGCTATTTTCCCTAAATGGCATATATGAGATTATAATACTGCTTTCAAATCCATCTACCGTGTGGTAATGAAATACAGAAGAGTCAAAAAGATCCCTGAAGTTCACAAGTTAAGAAACAACAATAAAAAGGATGAAAATATAAAATACATTTTTCTCTGTAGATAATGTAAAACAGAGACAGGCTGCATGGTAAACTAACTATATTATAAAAGTGGACACAAAACAAAGAAAATAATTGTTTGCATAATTTAGGGAAACTAATCATCACGGCACAAATGAAATAGAAACTTGCAGAACAGCAAAAATGATTGTATCAGGTATGAAACAACAGTCTAATTCTTTTTGAGAATTAAAATGTAGCTATATGAATTGGATCATCATAAAAACATCATTTCATTTCATATATACATCATATATGATGATAAACATATGGAGTGACTGAAGATGACACATATAATAGTCCAATAGGTACCTACCAAGGTGACAATGTTCTTTTTCTCTTGCTTCCCACTTTTGGCTGTCCACATATGCTGCAGAAAGCAGGCATCTTTTACCTGAGGAAAAAGTCAGTTATCTCAATAGGCATGGTTTTACAACAGGTTCAGTTTATATATCTATTCTATTAAACATATCTTTGTCATATCTTCAATTCACTAGATTACTTAGAAGATTCTAGTATGGCACTGTAACCAATGCTGCACAATTCAGTTCACGATAACATGAATTCAACCTCTAACAGGTAGAAGATGCAGGAAAAGTGAAAATTTCTACAATAATGTTGTGGGTAAAAATGCAGGTAATTTTGTCCTGTAATTTTAGGACTAAGAGTCATTTGTTTCCATTGTTCTAACTCCTTCTTAGAACCCAGACAGGCTGGACTATTGCTTACCTCATTAATCAAATACTTTATAATCACTAGTTAGTTCTAAAAACATCTCCACCTGACTTAGGATCAGCATATTTACTCTTATTTCACATAAAGCAGAGAGTAATATCTTTCCCAGTAACCCAGCAACCTAGTGGTAAATAAGAGAAATCTAATAAACCAAATTTGAGCTAACATACAAGATGGCATAAACTGTATTCCCAGCACCTGGCACAATGACTGGCATATGGCAGTGTTCAATAATCATAAACTCGAGAAATGAATGAGAAAGAATAAATGGCAACAATCAAAATTAAAACCTTTTTTGCTTCAAAGGACACCATCAAGAAAGTGAAAAAGCAACTCATAGAATGGGAGAAAACATTTACAAATCATTTATCTGATAAGGGACTTGTATCCAGAATATATAAGTAACTCTTGCAACTCAAAATTTGAAAAGACAAATAACCCAACTAAAAAATGGGCAAAGAATTTAAATGGACATTTTTTAAAAAAAAGAAAGCATATACATGTATACGTACACACAGGTACACATACACACAAATGGCCGACAGGTCCATGGAAAGATGTTTAATATCATCTGCCATCAAAGAAATGCAAAATACATTTGAAATATTTCACACCAACTAGGATGACTATAATAAAAATACAGTAACAGTTGTTGATAAGGATGTAGAGAAACTGGAACCCTCATATATTGTAGGTGGGGATGTAAAATGGTGCAGTCACTTTGGCAAAGTTTGGCAGTTCCTCAAAATGTTAACGTGGAGTTACCAAATAACCCAGCAATTCCACTCCTAGGTATATACGCAAGAAATAAAATCATGTATCCACACAAAGATTTGTATACAAATTTTCATAGCAATATTATTCATAATAGCCAAAAAGTGCAAACAACACAAATATCCATCAACTGAAGAATGGACTAAAAAAATGGGTATAGTCTTACAATGGAATACTATTGAGTAATAAAAAAGAAATGTAGTACTGATGCATGCTACAACATGGATGAATCTTGAAAATATTATGCTAAGTGAAAAAGAAGCCAGTCACAAAAGATCACATATTGTATAATTCTATTTAAAAAGAATGCTCACAATAGGCAAATATAGGGAGACAAAAAGTAGATTAGTGGTTGCCTGGATCTGGAAGGAAGTGGGTTAGGAAAGTCTGGAGAAAATGGGGAGTGACTGCTAATGGATTTTTTGAGGTGATGAAAATATCCTAAATTGATTGTGGCCATGGTTGCAAAACCCTCTGTATATACAAAATACAAAACAAAACAAAAAACCCCACTGAATTAAAGTGAGTTCATTGTACAATATGTGAATTATGTCTCATGAAAGCTGCTTAAAGGAAAAAAAAAGGAAGGAAGGAAGGAATGGCAGAAAATTACCTAAAAGTCATAGCAGACCATAAGCCAAACATACTAGATGGCAAGGGAGATGATTAAACACAATACCTGCATGCTATTGTTATTCTTTATCCATCTCCCAACCAAAATAAACAAATAGAAACATCTGTATGGGTTTATATACAAACTAATCCCTCCCTTACTTTAAGCACTGGTCAGACCTTTACTGGAATAAAATGTCTAAATTTGAGATCTTAAGCTTAAGCAATGATGCAATAATATGAAAAGGCTTCCAATGACTGTGTCAAAGAGGAACCAAGATGTATTTTAAAATAGTAACCATTAAAAAGTGCTTATATTTCAAATGGATTATTTTTTTAAATAACTGGATGTTTGGAGCTTAGAATACATTTTTCACAGAAACAATGTTATAAATTGTTAGTTACATTTCTAGATCTGCCAAGAAGGATAAATACAATCTAGATGGTTATGTTAGGTGTTTAGCTGTATACCAAGTAAGGAGTAAGGAGACTTGAGATTTAGTTTGAGTTTTACCAGCTGGTAGAAAACTTCAGCTCCTGCAGTTGCAAATGAAGGAGGTGAACTAGGTAGTATTAAAGATCCCTGCACGCTCTAACAGTCTGTCACAGAACCACAAGAATCAATTCAGATAATCCACACACATAATTTACAGCAGCATTTCTATGCAAACTGCACACCAATTTCTAAAATCAGGAAGATCTTCTTCTGTGAAAAACAAGAGCAGCTCTTTTCTACATATGAACTGAGAGAACTGTTAAGCCTTATTTACCTCAAGACACCAGGGGTTTACTTATTCTCTACCTAAATAAGTTTTAGTTACTTATTCTCTATTTCTTCTTCTAACTCATCCTTTTTTTTCTAGCACAAGAAATTACCCCTCCCTATTTTAGAGTCAAGAAAGACAATTATCTAGATTAATGTTCAAGAGTTTTGAGCTAGGAGACAAAAAGCAGGGGAGGGGATGATGGGGAAAGACAGGAGACCCAGAATGCCCTCTGTGTGCAGTTGTTTAAGGGGATTACATGAAATAAAAACAAAATAAATTAAGACCAGTAAATTTACAAAAGGTAGGTGAGCCTAGCAACCTCTCTATATATGAAATTTTTACTCTTCCCTTATAAAGAAAGTAATCAGTAATAATTTTCCATCTCCACTGAGGGTAGGACAAAAGGATGTGGGTATAAGGATGAAGAATTTAAATTTGGCAAATGGAAGATTTTCCTAATAGAAACCAATAATAAACATAGGAGTGAATTGCCAAATGTGGCAGGCAGAATAATGTCCCCTCAAGATATCCATATCCTAACCCCAAGAACCTATGAATATGTTAGGGTATGCCACAAGGGTAATTAAGGTTGCAGATGGAGTAAAGATCAGCAAACCAACTGATCTTAAAATGAGGAGAGTGTCCTGGGTCATCCAGATGGGCCCAATGTAACCACAAGGTCCTTAAAAGTGGAAGAGGAAGACCTGCTGTTAGTGCGATGATACGTGAAGTACAAAGTGGTAGGTAATAAGGACTTGACTGGCCATTCCTCACTTTGAAGATATTTGAGAGAGGGGACCATGAACCAAGGAATGCAGATGGTCCCCAGAAGACAGAAAAGGCAAGGAAACAGATTGTCCCGAGATGCCTAAAGGCAACACATCCCTTTCAATATCTTGATTTTAGTGCAGTAAGACCGTGTCTCAGACTTTTGACCTATAGAACTGTAAGATAAAATTCTGTGTTGTTTTAAGCCACCAAATTTGTGGTAGGTTGTTAGAGCAGCAGTAGGAAATTACTACACCTTAAGACAGACAGATACTCCATTTTCTGTGAGTTTTTAAAGCAGGATATTCATCTTTCTGAGATACTTTATGACACTTTAAAGTTCTCTCCTCTGTAGAGTTGGTAGGTCTGTATATGAACATGAGAATCAAAGAATTTCTAAAAAGTCAGAACACTAAATTGAGTGGACAATGGCAAAATGGAAATCTACATTAGCATCTCAAACTTTAATGTGCCTATGAGTCTTGATAAAATGCAAGTTCTGATTCAGTAGGTCTGGGATGGGGACAGTCTGCATTTCTAACAAGTTCCCAAGTGACGATGATGTTGAGCCTCAGACCACACTGAAGTAGTAAGGGAAGAAAGAGATTATCAGCCTCACAGGTTTAGGTCTCTGAGCTTGTTAAATCCCATTCTCAGTATGTCCCACAAGTGTATATATAAACTTTTCTTGAACTTGTTAACCCTTCAGCCATTCAGCTTTCAAGGCAACCATATTCTCTAAGATAGCTATGCACTATAAAAAGTATTTTCTCCATTTACTCTGAAAAGATACCTCCAAGAACCACAATTTCAAAATTTGGAGACAACTTGGCTCTATCCATATCCTTATTCATTTTATAGTTATTTTGGCCTTTGGTCAAATGTCTCCAAACATGTTTTCCATCCAAAGGGAAACAGTGTGATTGTGGACACGGATAGGCTTTAGAGTCAGAAAGTCTAAATTTGAATCCTTGCCTTGCTAATAAAATGTTGGCCAGTTATACCAGGTCTCCAAACCTCTTTCTTCATATGTAAAATGGAGAAGTAATGCCTACCTTACATCAGAGTTAAAATGAGGGCGTATATTAAGTGCTTAGCCTAGTGTCCATGTCCACTGTGTAGTTGGTGCCAAGTTTCCTTCCTCGAGCATCTTCATATATTGACGTCCCTTTTTTGGTTCATCTCAATATTTTCCTTTCATCCTCTTGATCATTTTAGTTGCCCTTCTCCATGTTGTAAGGAGAATCAATGGAAGCACCAATGTGTTCCAAATAATGATTTGTTATGAATTTGTACCAAGTAGAGTATTTTTTCCTCTTATCCTATAATAGTTCAAAATGTCTTGATGACTTAAGGTCAAGGTCTTTATGGGCATTCTCAAATTCCAAGTGGTCCATAATGTGCTGTGAAAAATAGTAATTAAAAAGAAACCTCTTTTAAAATGAAGTCAGGAGGCCAGAATGGGGAGCTCTTATTGGCTGTCAATTGCAGACCCAACAGGAAGAGAGGTACCTTGCAATTCCATAGTACTTTCCATACTACTTTACTACCCTAGCAGGAAGAAGGGCTTTCTTCTCTCCTGGCAACTGTCTGGCCAATGAGACCATTACAACTCAGCCTATGAGAAGCCACTACACTTCCAACTCCCAGTTTACTCCATGTTTATAAGAGCCCCCCCAACTCCTCCCTCTCCTCTCCAGACTTGCCTGTGGTTTTTGGGATAGCTTTCACGCCCCAAACTGCCATTTCTCTGTTATTCCAGAATAAGCCCATTTTTACTAGTTAATAACTGACAGTATTATTTTTAAGGTGAATAGCACTATATGCTTGCCTTAGTAGAGCTTTCAGTTCCTCACTTCAAGATTCTAACCCAGTGCTTCTTCCAATATAACTTTCTAGAATGATAGAAATTTTCAGTTCTGAGCTGTCCAAGAGAAGCCACTAGCCACAGGTGTCTACTGAGCACTTAAAATGTAGCTAGTTTGACTAAGGAACTGAAGGTTTCATTTTTTTTTTAATTGATTTAAATAGCCACATGTCACTAGTAGCTACCACAATGGGACAGTACAGGTGTAACCTACCACAAGTTTCACCAATTCCAAGTAAGACCAAAAAGAACAGGAAATCCTTTCAAGTCACCCTTATCTAATTCCCAGTCCCTGTTAGAATAACTGCCCCCCAAACATTCTAAGCAACCATGATACTTCTGCCTGACAGGCAATCCAAAGTCTAGTTTAAACTGAAAAGCAGTTAACAACCATAATTAAACATGATAATAAACAGCTACAACTGCTAATTCTTACTGAGGTGCCAGGTATTGTGCATATCACTTTACCTAATGTGTGGCACTGAGTATTTTCTCCAGCTAGGTCAACCAGTTAACCCTCAGAAAATTTCTGGTGGCTATGAGGTTTCACGTTGGTATTTAACGGCTTTCTCTAAAGAATTGTGAGCAAGAGTATATATGTTGCTGTTTTACAGGAGCTAGAGAGGCATGTTGGAAAGAGGTGATAACAGGCACTGGACATCGGTTGTGATTACTGAATTTTAATTACATAATAATCAGATATATCTGTCAAGATCTAGCTTTGGTAAATACTGTTTTTTTCCCAATGTTCTCATCAGCAGATCCATAATAAAGGTTTTGAGTGGGCTGCCATTCACACAAAAATACAAGTACTTTAGAAGTAAGTACTGACATTTGCTGTCTACACGTGGAAACCTGTACCATAGAAAGGTCAGTCAAAAGTTGTGGCCTGGGTCATCAGGTAAAGTGAGATTAGTAGGGAAAAATTCTTCCGTCACGTGAAGGCTAGGGATCTGGCCAAGTGTGAGAAGATGAGGAGAATATTTATGATGCATCTCCAAGGAAACTTAAACTTACTTTCATAGCCCTGCGAGAGGACACGGTGGAGCTTTTCATGATCAGCAGAGAGACGACCACCCTAACACAAAACCCCAGCAAATCATACGCTAAAGCTTTCATGCCATAAATTCCTCTGCTCTTCACACCTTTGGACTGGCAGACACTATTATCTTAGAGAAGGAGATAATGAATACAGACTTCACCTTCCCATTCTGTGCTACCAAACTCCCAAATGGTTTCTTTAGCAACTAAATTCCAAGGAATTTCCCTTGCTCTTGAAAGCCCACCCCTCCCCTCACTCAGAACAGCGTTCTCAGGAGCCCCCCCCGAAGCAGCCCCGCGAGGGCTCCAGGCACCAACCTGCCGGAGAGAAAGGACGCAGAGGCGCTACCCGCGCCAGGAGCGTCCCGAGCCGCACCGTGGGGGCCGCCATCTTGGAGCACGCCACGAGCGCGCTGGCCCGGGGGCGACCGGCGGAGGAAGGGGCGGAGTCACAGCCAGGCCCCTCCTGGGTCCTGCAGTTGGTGCGGCCCAAGACAGCATGGCTGCCGCCTTGCGGCCCTCGAAACAAATCCAGCTGCAGGCCCTGCGGAACTTGCTGTATCCCGGGGTGGGAGGTTCAGACTCTGCCTGCTGCCGCTGCCCACGGGGAGGTACTCGCGGCCTCGGGCCGTGAAGGAGGGGAGGGACTGGGATAGATGGGAGCTTTACATCTCAACGGGCATCCCTTGAAATAACAGCTCCTCAGTCCTCACAGCCCTGGAGCAGCCCAGCGTGCCCTCGCCCTGTGGCTGGACGTGGGTGCAGCGGTGGCCCCTGGGTGTTGTGGACTCCTCTGTGCTTGGGAACCAAAGGACAGCGGGGCTGGGATCTTTGACCTTGGGCTGTAGTATGGATTATTTATACCACATGAAGATAAGAGCAATTACTAGAAGGAGGCATTCAGGCTCTATTCAAGTTATTTGCTAAGTATAAACCTCGGACGGGACTGTTCTCGGAAAATCGGGAGACACCTCTTCCCCCTTGGGTGCTGAACCGTAGAGGTCTTAGACTTTCCAACTTCGGAGTGCTAGCTCTTAGCTAAACAGTCTGAAAGACCTTGAGCAGGTTTCTTCGTTTGTAAAATTATCCCTTAATATTTTTATGAAAATGCTGATGAGTGATGACTTTGCTTCAGGTATTACTGTAATACATTTTGCATACGTTAATTTCTTCTCACACCATCCAGTGAGAGAGGTGCCATTCTTTTCTCCATTTACAGAGGAGGAAATAGCAAGGCTAAGTAATTTACCCGAGGTTAGAGGGGACCACCTGGTAGAGGATGGATTGGAAACAGGCAGGCCAACAGTAGAGTCCTGCTGTAACCACTTCTCCAGACTGCCTTTCCATAAATAAGCAGCAATTTTTGTTACCTTGTTACCTCAGTACAAAGAGTTCTTAGGATGATTCTTTGCCCAAGTTCCGCTCAGGGCACAGCCAACCTTCCCAAAGAAATGATGTTTCCCAAATTCATCTTCACTACTAAATTGTGGTCATTTATTTCTAATGTGTCTTGAGGATACTTCAAGAGTCCAAATCTGACAGGCCGTGACAACATATTTCACAAATGACAGAAACAGGAATTCCAGTGGTCAAACTAAAGCTTTTCCAGTGCACTATATCCTTCTACCTACACCTGTTTTACATTTAAGCATAGCCTTTAATTTGTAATTCCCTTGTTGTCCCTTAACTGGGTGATAAATGTCTCTTTCAGATCTGGGATTCCTGTCAACCCATCCCCACACATAGTTAACCACTAGCTCCTTTCATACACAAACAAAACTTGTCTGAGGATTTGCATCCTATGGTAGTTTGGAGATTTTTTTTCCCACCAGGGTGACTTATATTTGTGCCTGTTTGGATGGATTGTTTATACCAAGTGAAGATGAGATCAATTACTAGAAAGAGGCACTCAGGCTCTACTCATATTATTTGCTAAGTATAAAGCAGTCAAAATGATTTTACTCTTTTTCTTTAATTTTTAGCTAAAAGGTACCTACTTACAGATAATGTCATGAAATTAAAAGAATTTCAGCAGAAGAAGGTGGCTATTGCATATCATCTTCCTGGCACCAAAGGTAATCAAATCTATTTTGTTATTTCTTTCACTGACCTGTCATTCAACTTTCCTGTGTCTATATCCCTGTTCAGGTCTATCCTTCAAGGACTTTATGTCTCAGAAAACTTGAAATGATTTATTCTTAGTTTCCTCATCTACCACCTTTCACATGTCTCTCTGCTATTGCAGAGTCTACAGCTTTCCTCCTATCCCTTCTCCCAGCATCCCAGAGAAATACTGAAATTAGTGCTGCAGCTAGTCCTCTCTAGATCCGTGCCACTCAGAGTATGGCTCAAGGATCAGCAGCAACTGGGAAGTTGATAGAAATGCTGTCAGGCCCCAAGCTATTTGTATGCACAATAAAGTCTGAGAAGAACTGTTCCAGATGATTGGCTTTCCAAGTTTTTGATGCAACCCTCAGTTAAGGATACATCTTACAGGTGTCTCCAGTACACACAAACAATACCCATAAATGAAATAAAGTGAAATAAAAGAGTCCTATGTGTGATGATGCATTTTCATATATTCTAGTATTCTGGTCTTCTGGAAAAGTCAATAAGCTAAGACAAAAATTTCTTTGAAAAATTAGTAAAATATTGGTAACTGTTGAGACTGGGTGATGGGCATATGGGAGGTCATTATAGTGTTCTCTCTACTTTTGGGTATGTTTGAAAATTTTTATTATAAAAAGCTGAAAACACATCCCCACCACTCTAGGTTCTGTTCCCTTTTGGCATATGAGAAATCTTGATACATTCATTCCCACTGAGTTTTGCACATTGCAAAACTCATTGAATTTGCACATTGAGTTTTTTCCAGTATTGCAAATTCCTTTATAAACAGATCAAGACTTTCCTCTCTTTAAATAACTCCTTTGCTTGTCTCTATAGACTTTTGTAGCTCTTCTTGTCACTGTCAAATGTGTATGAGTACCGAATGAACACTTTCTTGCTTCCTTTCACTCCCAGGCCAATTCTCCAGAAATGAGTCTTCCCTCATGTTCCACTAATGCTGTTATATAAAACAAGATGATAAGCCTTAAGAGTGAGGGAGAGTATGTTAATCTCCAGTTTAGCAGACTCAATCTAGATTTCACTCAGTCTTTTCACCCCACGTCTTTTGGAACTCTGAAGTTTGCAGAAATTAGGGTTCTATGTCATTATCTAGTTATTTCCAATTATCAGAGTCTTTCTAAGGCTGTGATAATTGTGTATGTGTTCTGAAAGGCAATTGATATGATTAGTGCCAATCTACTCCACTGTCAGATTGATATTTTTAAAATTTTCTCAACATGTCATCATTGTAAGAGCCTCCTGTGGTACTCTGATACGCCACATCACATAGGAACTCACCTGCACTGGCTTCCTAACTCTTCCATAATGGACTTTACCCCTTCTGGAGCCCAGTGTGATATCCTCATAGTCTAGTCACTGTTCCCTCCTTACCACCTCCCCTGAGTTCTGTGCTGTTACTCATGCTGAATCCCATACCAAGAATGCCTCCCTTACCTCCCTTTCTTCCACCCTGTCCAGCCCTTTCCTTCCTCTCTGGTCCTTCTCCATTTCCAGCAAAGCTGGTCTCTTTCTACCACCTGATTTCTCTCTTCCCTCCTATTATGTTTACAGTCAGTCACATTTCACCTACTCCATCATTGTTTTCAGATAGCTCTGTATAAATATCTCGTCTTCTTGGATAGATTTTAAGCTCCTTCAGGACAGGAACCATACTTTATCCTTCCTTGTGTCTCTCACACAAAGGATACCTCCAAGGATGAGTATGTAATAAGCACTTAAATCTTGGTTGATTTGTTTTAAAATGCAGATTACATCTGTTGAAATTTTGGATCCTTAAGGTCCATTAGGAAGGATAAAAAGTACAATATATAAATTAATCCTATTAAAATCTTTTTAGATCTTTTAGATCCCATTAAAATCATTATTTAGAAATATTTAATAGAATATATCCTCTTAAGTCTGGCAAGTGACAGAAGGAATGATAAGGAAAACAGTAATGCCTGTGATTTCCTGGCAGTTACTCTGCTATGCCCTGTGCTAAATGCTTTATGTACATTATCTCAGGATAATCTCATGAGGTAGGTATCACGGTCCTCACCTTACACAGGAGGAATCAAGCCTCATAGATAAGGGTCTCCCCATAGCATGCAAGTGGCAGAGCCTAGATTTCAACCCAGGTCCTTCCATCTCTAAAACCTTTAACCATTTATGTGGTTCTGCAAATAAAGATTAGAGGGTCCACTTATTAATTCAAACCTAGTGGGCCTTCTTTTCCTTTAAGTTGAGAGCAGTGACTGCCTCACCTTCCCGATCTTGTGTTTCTAATATATGTTGTGTGATTCTTTTAAGCACTGTTCCTTCAAACTTGGCCTTGGAGCAAATCTCATAGACTTGTGTTGGCAGCAACTGATACTTAGAACAGCCCTGCCTTCTGGAAAGCAGATGCTTGCCTGGTGCCTGCCTTGCATCTCACCCCACTTTCTGGTGAGAATATAGTTCCTTCCTAATGCCAAGAAGCAATGTTTCCTGGTGGTGTTTGACTGTCTCCATAGTTGATCAGATATAAGACAAGGGACAGAGATAGACTATGAACACCTTGAAATGATTCTGTTACTAGAAGAGCATCTGCTGCTGTGTAAAGGGCTCTTTTTTACCCCACGTGCATTATATAGTTCTGTGGCATGCTTTCTAAGAGCTGAGTAGAGAGACCACGGGAATGAAAGAGGTAAATATGGACGAAGTGAAAGAGACATGAAGTGGTCCTGAATCATGTGAGTCAGCCACTGGGGCAAACCATTTTCAGTTTGCCTTTCCTTTCCATTTTCCTGCTAGGTGCCGTGCCATCTGATGGTTTGGATATCTTGGTTACATTTTCTTTTCTTTTTCCTCATAGTCATCTGTAAATACAGTTCTTTGGTCTAAGCCTCTGGGACATTAATTCTCAAACTTTACCGTTCATATGGGATCACCGAGGTGGTCAAAAATGCAAAGCTTGAGTGTGGCCTGGGCCTGTGCCCCCATGACGCAGATGTTTTCCTTCATACACCATCTCTGACACTTTGCTCTTGAGGAGACCAGCCAGCGATGGGAGCTACGGGGCTGTGAGCCCTCTCAGTGCCCCTTTGCAGTGTGTCAGATTCCGGCTTCCCCTTCTCCCTGAGGTCAGGCTCCTGGTAGTCCCAGTCAGCCTGAGTGATGGTCACCACACTTTGCTTTCTTCCAGAAACTTACTTGAGAAACTTGGAAGAAAAATTGACCCAGAACAAGCTCATCTTAAAGGACGAGTTGAAAACCATGCTTCACTTGTGTGTGTCCCGGGATGACATGGAGCTGGCTAAAAATGTCATTTACAGGTGAGACATTTCCTCAGAGTTTTGCTAGCCTTTGTCTCTTCTTGCTCTTCCTTTTCCTGAGCAATCTCCCCCACCTCCAAGATTTCGGCTGTTGCCTATACACTGGTGAACTCCAAATCTCTCGCCCCGATGCCTGCCTGGATTTCCAGATAGTTATATTCATTTATGTCGTAAACTCTTATTGGGCTCCCACTACATGCCAGATGCTGAGGATAGAAAAACAGATAATCCATGCCCCAAGAAATCACCGGCCTCTTCACTCACTCCACGTCCATGTCCTACATTCAGCTTATACAAATGTCTTCCTGTGTATTTTCTGTCGCACTTAAACCAGTCACTCAGGACACATACCTGGGAGCCTCTTTGCTGTAATCTCATTTTCCCTCCTGCCTGGCGCTTAAGAAATTTTGCTGTTTCCACTTGCCTGGAGTCTCTCATCTCTAGCCTGCCTTTTTCTGACCCCATTACTGGTGTATCAGTTTAGGCCTCAAAGTCTCCCTTGGATCAGTTCAGTGGACTCCTGGCAGGTCCATCCTCCAGCCTTATGCCTGTGATGTTCCATTGTCCCTGATCCATCCATGGTCAGAGTTTCCTGCATGAGAGGGAACTCACAGGTGGTCATAGTCAGCTCACAGACAACCCAGCAAAGGCTTTCCTTACTGGAGAGCAGTCTGACACCAAAGCAGCCGGCTTCCTTTCTGAAATTAAGTTTATTGCTTCTTTCTGCCATTCTCTGAAGATATGTTTCTATACGTAGACCTGCATGTATATTGCATAGTTATATAGAGAAATATAAGGTATTCATATATAGAATACTAGAAGAATATATACCAAACATTACCGTGGTTCTCTGGGAATTATACATTATAATTTTTTTTGTCTAAATGTATACTTTTCTGATTTCTCAAACTTTTCTCTAGTGGACATTATCAGTTTTATAATGTGAAAAAAATGTTATTTTTAAAAAGGAAAAGAAACAACAAGTTACACAAAAGTCATTGCAAATTTGGAAGATACCAAATAAGTAGAAAGAAGAGATGTATCACAAATTCTGCTGTTGTCGTGGTCTTTTACTGCATAACAAACCACACCAGAACTTAATGGCCTAAAATGATGACTTTATTATTTCTCACCACTCTGTGAGTCAAAAATTGAGGCCCCTCCCAGCTGGGCAGTTCTTTGTTGGGGTTGGGCTAAAAAGTCACTTGCTCGTCGCCAGGCGGCTGATAGCTGGGCTGAGCTGGCATATCCAAGAAGGCTTCACTGGCATCTTTGATGCCTCTGTGCCCCTCCATGTTGCGCCTTTGCCCCTGTGTAGGGTGTCACCATTCATTCTGACCTGGGCTGCACTAGCACACGGCACATGCAGCAGTGGGCCTCATAGAGCTGCCCACAATTAGCAACTTCTGTCCCATTCTCTTGGTCAGGGCGACTTAACCTGGCCAGCCCAGATTCATGGGGAGGGGAAAGAATTCTGCCTCTGAATGGATGGAGCCACGGTGCACATACAGGGAGGGAAAGAATTGATGGCAGCTGTCTTGGAATCTATGGCAGCCAAGAAACCACTGTTAATATTTTAATGTATTTTTTCACCACTTGTTTTCCTGCAGAGATGTTGTGGTTTTGGTAGGGTTTATTCACAGAGTTTAATTATTACTGCATATATAATCATATTTGCTTATTAATCATTTACTTAGAAATCATATTTTAATGGCTATACAATATTCCATTGGAAGGTATTTTAATTAGCTGTGTCCCTATTGTTGAACATCTAAATTATTTCTAATTTTTCACCAGTATAAATAATGCCATGATGAGCAACCCTATGCATAAAGCTTATCCTTTATTTCCTTTTTGGGGTCAGAGGGTATGAACCTTTTAAAGCTTGTCAGTACAAACTGCCAGGTTATTTTCCAAAAGCGTTTTGCTTATCTATAGTTACACTGTATTGGCAAACGTAAATCTGTTGTTTCAGTTTCACAAAGTTGAATCATTTGTGACCCTCTGGCCTGTTTTACTCAGCCTTCTTTTTACTACCCAAAGCTGAAGAGTAACAAAACTGGAATTTCTGAGCACTCTTTCTACTCTTATTTTTATCATAAACGGTCAAAGTATGACTCAAAACTCCTTTCTTGATGCAAATAACTCTACCCAGTTGCTGTCCTTTCCCTCTGCTTGTAGACAGCTGGACAAGTGGGAAGACGGGCAGGTCCATGGGCTAATCACCCTGTCCCCTCTCTTGTTGAGACAGGCGGCCCATGGCTGGGGAAGGAGAGGAATGAGCCAGAACATAAACTCTATTGAGCCAAAGATGAGGAACAACTTAATCCCCCATAATCTTGACCACATGCTGTTGTTTTTGTTTATAGAGGGATTTTAGATCCTCTGACTCAAGTCTTTCTTGTCAAGAAGAGGTGATACAGTATCTCTGTTGACTTTCCAATACTTTTACTAGTGTGAGTAAAATACTTGTAAATTAGGGAAACTTTTGTTTTTAATCTGGTACAAATTTCTTATGAGACTATTTACTAAAATATAAATGATTTTTAAAAATGTTTTCCTTAGCATGCCTTAGGTTTTATAAAAGCTTACATAGATAGACTTGCTGTGTCTATATACCAGACACATCATCTCATTCAGGCCTCACAAAAACTCTTGAGTTCTTATCTCCATTTATTTACAGTTGAAGAAACTGAGGCATATAGTAATTAATTTTTGCTCATGATTATACAGTTAGCAAGTAAAATAGCTGGGATTTGAGTCTAAAAATCATTAATCACTAAACTATATTGCCTTTTAATAACTTAATTCTTTCTTTCTCTTCCCCAGGATTATTAAGGTATAATTGACAAAAATTATTTAAGATATACAACTTGATGTTTTGATATAACTTAATTCCTAGCCATCATAATAAAACAGTGAATATGTTTTATAATTTATATAATTGGATTATGAAGTGTATCTTTAAAAGTACACATCATCATTCTTTTTGCTAGTACATGTTAGAACAGTGTATCCATAACGCAGCTATGACTTATCTCTGTGATATCAGCAGATTGAAAAGTACTCTTTTTTTAAAGTGAGAGCTTTTCCTCATGGTATTTGGGATTAATTCATACGATGAATGAATCTTTCTAAAATCTGATTTATGTGTAATCATGAGATATTTACTTCGTCATCAGATTATCTTCTAAAGCAGAAAAGAGTTGGTTTTTCAAAGTAAATTCATCCTAGTGATTTTCAATTCTGTAGTTCTAACTGCTGGACTGGCTGCTTGTAGAAATCTCAAGCCACATATAAGATAGCACTGTCTTTGAAATTATCCTTTTACTAAAACTCAAACTCTAAAACTGCATTTACCTTATTTAGCTAGGTGATTGTAGTTTCATATATGCCTTTCAAGCTGAGAAAAACAGACTGGTCTAAACTGTAAAATGTGTCTGTTGTCTGCCATCCTGTATGGAGACAAAGCCAGCCTTGAGGGGAACAGAGCATCATCCCTCCGCTTTTCTTTGTTCCTCTCTGGATGAGGCCCATACAAAGAGTGCCATTCTGGTGGCTTTACAGATGCAGGACCCCCTGCTATTCCCTGACATTCACTCAGTCCTAGCAGGTTGCTGGTAAATTGAGAAACTGATTACAATGTACATCGTTCTTTTATTTCATAGGATATGTGGGCCTGTAACAAACAGCCCTGTTTATTTAAATACCTGATGTGCTTCTGTATGCCAGGATTCTTTTGATTATCTTCAGTTCTGTACTTTCCCCCTTCAGACAGTGAAATTATCTCATTCTTTATTGTGCTCCAACACCTAGCAGAGTGCATGTCATGGCCTATCTGTCCTTTCCCTGTATCCCACTGTTTGACTCACTGAATCATTTTGATTACCAGGTACCATGCAGAGAACAAAAATATGACTTTGGGGGATTATAAGTTTGGACCACTTTTCATAAGGTTGTGTTACGAGTTGGATCTTGAGGAATCTGCAGTGGACCTCATCAAAGACCAGGTTATTGTCTCCTGATTGCTTTCCCTGATGGCCTGATTTCCTTTTGCTGAGGATGGGGTGTTTCTAATGATGTTGGGAAAAACATCTCTGCCCTTCACATTATTCACAGTACATTATTTCTGGGTTAGATTTTCAGAGAAAGGCTGCTAAGTTGAATGAATGAGCTTTTGCCTGCATTTTAAGGTTTTGAAATCAGTTTCCATGAAGTGTAGTTCTCTTTATACAGAAGTGTAGAACGGATACAAAAGAGGTATAGGTACAAATTACAAGGTATCTACCTACCCTGGATGTATGTCGTCCTGGGACTGACATCCTTTCTTTGAGAAACTTTTAGTAGGGGATACTTTTAAGACAAGTTGCCATTTTGAGACTGCCTTCCCTGACCTTTGCCTGTATTTCTCTCCTGTTTTTGTATTTTGACTTCTACTTGAAGGCTACATCATAAAGTGCTTTTCCGTTTTCAAAATACTTTTACATATTCTGATTTTCTTTTCCTAAGAACAAAAGTAACAGTAATTATATTTGTAATTATTTATTGAATATTTACTACATCCTCAGCATTGTACTTAAGTGCTATGCATGTTTCATTTCATTTGTTTCCCACAGTAGCCCTGGTGAGGTGGATACTGTTATTTCCACTGGAAACTGGGACCCAGAGACATAAATTCCATGGTCAGAAATATTCATTAAGTTTTGGGGTGGGGGGGCTGACCACTTGGGACATTTAAGTATTTTTAGGAACCTCCATAACAAAGTTATCCTGCCTCTAACTTTTTTTCATGCAAAGTGTTCTGTCCATGGTGGAACTATTAATTCTGCTTGCCCCTCTTTTAAGGACACCTGGATGTTAGAAAGGTTACCATAATGTATTATTAAGCAGAGAAAAGGTGGTTTCAGAACAGTATTATTTTGAGCTTATTTTTTTTAAAGAAGAAATATACATACATATTTACATTTTAGTATATGCGTATTAAAAAATCTGAGGCTACACACTAACCCGCTTATTGTCATGGGGCAAAATTACAGGAAATTACCACTTTTTACTTTATACAATTTTGTATATTGTTTGACTATTTTATAGTAAGTCTTAGTATAACTGAAAGAAAATGAAAGTTTCATTGTAAGAAATCATAGTTGTGAGAATAATGATGAAAAAACAACAACAAAAAAAGAAAATGAAAGTAAACTTTTTTTTAACCTGCCTGTGTGTGAAACATTCATGGATGGATAAGTATCCTGAAGTTGTAGAATGAACTAAGTTCGAGTCAGGTGATGTAAAACCTAATCCTGCTTTTCCACTAACTTGTGCCCCCTACCCAGGATCTCATAGTGCTGCCAGTACTATAGCCACTAGTCACAAGTACCCGAATCCTTGAATTGTGACTAATTCAAATTACATGTATTGCAGATGTAAAATATGTGATGGGTTTCAAGGACTTGATGTAAAAAAGAGAATTTACATTCTCTTACAAATAATTTTTCAAAAAATTTTTTATATTTTACAAATAATTTTTATATAGTTTACATGTTAAATTTAGAGTTTGGGTTTAGTGGTTTAAATAACATATTAAAACTGATTGCATGTATTTCTTTTCCTTTTTTAATTGAGTCTACTTGGAAATTTAGAATCACTTACTTGGGTTACACTGTGGCTCACAGTGTCTTTCTGTGGACAGGGCTGCTCTGGTGGCTTCCTGTCACACTTAGACTACGACTCAGACCCCCTGACTGTGATCTAGAGGGCTTTTTGTGGTCCTCATCTCCTGCCGCTCTCCCCCTTGCTCATGCCACTCTGGACCTTGTTCTTTCTCAGACATGCCAAGCCCATGGCCTTAGACTAGAATGGTATACATCATCATTGAGGCTTTCTCTTTTATACTATTGAGGTCTCTTCTTCTGAAAGAGCCTTCCCTGACCACCTTCCATCATATTCTCTATCCCTTTTTCCTGTCTCATGTTCTTCATAACCCTTATTGATATTTGAAATCATATTTTTATTTTGCTTACTTGTTTATTATTTCTCCTGCCAGAATTAAGTTCAGTTAGATCATAAACCCCACTAGAGTTTGGGGCAGGATATGTGTGTTGTTCATCATTTCTTTGTTCTCTGCACCTGGAACAGGGTCTGCGTAGTGGGTCTCAGAAAAGAACAAACTTAAGCAAGGCACTTTATGGCATATTTAAATGGCATGTGTCATATTAGCATGACATTAAAAAAATGTTGAGAACCACTGTTTTAGTGAATCATTTCAAAAAATGAGTAATCAACTCTATTATTCATTTGCCAGAAGAGGATCATAATTATGTAAAACTCTCCTGCCTCAGTCCTCAAGCATACTTACGGCCACCATTTCATGTTCGTATGCTGCCACCCAGGTTCCAGGATCACCACCCACCCAAGGGTTAATTGGCTTGTTTCTTCTCTCCTAAGCATAGCAGAGCCACATTTCAAGAAAATGTTCCTCACCGTATTTCTGAAACCCAAAGTCACTTGCCGTACCTCTTGCTCTTGGTCAGCATGTGTGTTGTCAGAGGCATGGAACCAAGAGAGTGGGTAGCGTTTGAATTTTTTTGAAAAATAAGTCCTTGATATACCAGAGATTTATTAGAAAATGTAGGAGGCCAAATGAGTAAAGCATGCACAAAAATAAGTCTGGGATAGATAAATGCAATGTAAGGAGTAGTACTTCCTTAATAGCTTTAACTTTTACTGAAAATATATTGTTTTTCTTCATTAGCGTTTACAAGGTTTCTTCTCAGACTCCACATCATTCAATATTTTGATGAATATGCTATTTATCAAAGGCAAATATAAAAGTAAGTATCACAATTTACTTGCTGAAAAATCCTGCTGTCTTTGCTGGTATAGCAACCAGGAAGAATAATGGCCCAAACAAAAATGACCCTAACATTACTGATGAGTGCCTGAATTACTGATGAGTGAAGACCTCATTCTTTAAGTTTGAAAACATTTTGGCATCGCCTTAAACTAAGCACCCCAGATTTTGCTTACACTGAAATTATAATAAATTTTATGAAATTCATTCTTGCTGTATGACAGATAATAATAAATTATTTGTCATATAACTGACAGTTAGCTTTTATTGTGGCAAAATATACTTTCCAGTGATGATACTGAGCAGGTTAGAATTCTGGGGATCAACAGTAGAGGACCCTGAACTCACTTGAATGCGCTTAATACTCCCGGCCCACTCCTGACTTCTGGCAGGTGCACTGGAAGTACTGATCGAGATGAAAAACCAAGATGTGAAGTTCAACAAAAATACCTATGTCCTTGCTTTTGCAATTTGCTACAAACTGGTAAGACTATTTTCCCATAACTTTTAGAACATCATGGGTAGTATTTGAGAGAGGACTTTTTTTTTCTATAAATAAAACTCAGTTCCTCTGAAGTCTGTTTTCCATCTGGTGCAGATATTTCCATTTCAAATGTGTTCATTTTTGGAAAACTCAAGTTAGCCATGTCACATAGTTTTATGGGAAAAGCAATTTTATCATCTTTCACCCTTTTCTGGCAATTATGTAGATAATGAGAACAAGAAACAGTGTGCAGGGTTCAGGCTGTGCTCTAGAGTCATCTTGCTGAGGCTCATGCTGACCTCCACCAGACCAGTCTTCTTTGTGGCACTCTCCCATGAAAATCTTACCATTCTTCATTGGCAGACTCAAGATACCTTATCCTCACCAGTAGCCCTTGATTGTGCTCTATTTGTATAGCACACATGACGCTCGTAACATTGCCTGAAACACTAAGTAGATGCAGTTTTATCCTCCCCACTGGAGGGGAAGCTCCTTGAGGCATCTTTGTTTGCCAGCTTCTAATAGTGCCTGGTACACAATTGATCTTTAATAAATGTACATGATGTTAAAATGAACTTTGAGGACAGAGAGCATGACTTAGGAGTCTGTATGTACTACTGTCTCCGGATTGTTTCTTGCACACAGTACCTGAATGAGTGATGATAACTGATATAGTGCAGTGACCAAGATCCCACGTATTAGCATAACTGTTCATGCAGTTTGAACCTTAGAAACTTCACCTTTTTATGCTGAAAATGAAGGAATAGCAAACAAGGTAAAAAAACATGGGCCATTGAAAAACTTCCCTGAAAAGTGTCACAGTACCAATTTTCCAAAGCAAAAGAGACAGTTGGTTACGGTGGAAAGAAAACCAACCTTGAAATTGAGAAATTTGCAGTCTAGTCTCAACTGTAGCATTTACTGTCTTTGAAGTGGTCACTTATCTCATTTGTGACAAGGAAGTGTTGGATTTAGGAGCCAGCAAGTTTTTTCTATACAAGCCAGAGAGTAAATATTTCAGGCTTTGGAGGCCACATATAGTCTCTGCCACACAGATCTCTATCACTCATTCTTTGTTTTTACAAACCTTTAAAAGTATAAAAACCATTTTTATCCATAGGCTAGATTTGGCCCAGGGGTCAGACATAGTATGCTGACCACTGGATTATTAGGTGATCATTTCCAATCATACCATTTTATGATTCTGTGAAACAGAAGGCCAGTGAAACACAGAGTGCTTGAGCATCAGTTACTCAGCATTGTGACACACAGTTTTCTGCCCTTTTTAGAGATGCCTCCCGGAGTGGATGTGGAAGTGGAAAGAACTTAATTCTACCACTTAGGAAGGGCCAGAGGACTTTCTCCCCTGCCCAAGGGTAACTTGTTTCACTCAGTGGAGACTGGAGTTGAAAAACTGAACTGGCCAACCGTTAAACATCGCAGGCCAATTCTGGGAGCTGTCCTCTCTCACTGATTCAGGTTTTACTTGAGGATGCCAGCTGTGAGTTGTGTCTTGACAGATACACACAGTTGCAAAGCTGCTGTTGCTCTCATGAACCTAACTCACCTGTAACATGTACAAAGGAAGAGGATTTGGTTTTACCATTGCCGCCTGCTGGTTTGTGCAGCACTCACATTGTTCACACTCTTGAGTTGTTTTTTTTAAGCTTTCTGTTTTTCTGGGATTCTTCCATGATTTACATTCAAAAAAGTGTTCATGTTTTCAAATATTGGACTTGCATGGATATTTTGGAAATAGATAGATGGGATAGATTGGAAATCAGCTTAGGAAAGGTTTTGTAGTGTCGCTGAGCTTTCTTCTACTATTTAATATAGTAGCAGCTGACACTTTACACTTTATGTTGTGGTACCTATGTCTAGAAACCAGCCTGTCCAGGTACAAAGAGACCTGTATGATTGTTAAAACTGCCCTGAGTCAGAAAATTGGCAAAGAGCTTTACAAGTAAAGTTAACTTAGATGTGAGCTCCTAACATATAGATAACTTGGTCTGTTTGCAAATAGCCTCTCTATGGGGCTTAATCTTTTTAGGTAGCTCACGATAGAGGCTTGGGGAAATTCTTCCAAAAGGAAATCTGAAATACTGAGCACTAGTAATCATTTTATTAAACTTAAAGGTTCATGATACTTATTTATTGAGCAATCTTGTCTCCTCTCAGAATAGCCCTGAGTCTTTCAAAATCTGTAATACACTAAGAGAAGAAGCTCTGATCAAAGGAGAAATCCTGTCCAGGAGAGCATCCTGTTTTGCTGTGGCACTATCTCTGAATCAGGTAAGGCTTCAGGGTGTGCTTGAGTGACTTAGGAGTGGACAAGAGTTTACTGCTTTCATTTGTTTTTGTTTTTTTTTCCTTCTGAGAGGGTATCATAAAGAAAAGGTCCCCATAAGGAGACCAGTACCTTTGGTGCCATGACAACCTACATCTAGATCTGTGCCTCCAAAGAAAGTTTTCATTTATAGTTGAGGACCTAACTTGTGTTGCTATGAGAAGGGGCTGGCCAAGGTCCTGTGGAGAATCCGTGGAGTGAAAGCTGCATTCTGAGAATTTCTCAAGTAATTAAAGTGAAAATTTCAAATGATCAGATTACTATGTAGCATTCTCAGAGAACAGTTTAATTTAATGGTTCCCAAAGCTGAGTTCAGCTCCAATGAGTGAAGACTCCTGGGTCAGCCCATTGTGGAAATGGGGCCCGTCACATATGTCATAGTCAGACCAAATGCTCTTGTTTGGAAGAGCTTTAGTAATCTTTTAGTCTCCCCTTCACTGCACAGATGGAGGCAGCTGAGGCCTGGACAGGAGAGGACCTCTCTGCCCTCACACCTCAGTGAGGGACAGTTAGAGCTGGCACTCTGGGACAGGGGCCCCTCTCTTAAAGAGTTTTTCCCAAGATGTCCTATCCCAAGGTCTAAGAAAATGGGAGATACTCTACATGTTTAATATGTAGTAAAAGGATATACTATGGCAGCAAAAATAAAAACCATGCCATCTTATTTATCTGGCTGGTAAAATATGGCTGGAGAACTCTTATTTATCATTAATTAGAAATGAAAATATCAGGTTGATCCATTTCCATGTACTGCTAAGAAAGTCACTGAAGGACAAAGATGTGAGAGGATAATAACAGTTTCTACTGCTTTAACTTTCTAAGCTTCCATCTCTGGCCTGGGGGATTGCTTTGTCTTCTTAGTCTGTCATAAGCTGAAGGAGACAAATAAAAGTCTCTTCATAGCATTAGTGTCTTTATATAGATCATGTGCTGGTTCTTTTTGGTTATTCATCATTGAAAAACAAGCTTCTCTTAGACCAGCCACTTAGAGATGATTCATGTCAGACAGAGACCAGAGCTGTGTTGCCATGTTCTATGTTAGCAAGACTTTTCTTTTTATGTGAGTTTTGTCTACAGATATACATAGGCTCTATTTCTCCCTGGCTGGCAGGAATAGGCATGAAAGTGGTTTTCACTGAAAAGTCTATTTTGTGCTGCTTTTGAAATGACAGACTGCTTCCTGCACCTATGGCTTATCTATGTAAATTCTTGATTAATCTCACCTTTGACACCAAAGGGATCCAGAGAACTCTTCATTACTAGTCCTAAGCTCTGTTACTATTAGTTATAAACAGGAATTTAGGCTTTGTACTTGAGGGTATGGCCCTCACCTCTGAGAGTTTCTCTGCGGGCTCTTTCTGAGATAACACCATGTTCTCCCATTGCCTTGCTGGGACTGACGCACGTTTTATCTCCAGTTTTTGGCAGTGCTTCCGTCTCTGCTGTGGTTTGAGGTTTCTGCTATGTTGTAATTATGTCGAAGATGGAGTTTACATTTCTCAATCTTTTTTTTTTTAAAACTCATCCCAGTTGGAGAAGGCGAAATGCCAACTTTATGCCTCCATCTTAAAAGCTGGAACTTGGGCAGGTTGTTAAAACATTCACTAATATGGCACTTTAGGAAACATTTTATAGAATGTGTATTTTCAATTACCAAAAACACTTTTTTTTTCTTGGTGGACTTAAAAACCTGGGACACTATGAACAGGAATATCCTCACATCTGTACATGGTCTTTATGATAGCAGAGTGATTGATGTTCGTATGACTTGGGGTATGACTTGTTTTTCTTCCTTCTAGAACCAGGTGGAAAAAGCTACATCCATTTTTTCTCAAATCATGAAACCAGAAAGCATAGTCTGCACTAATTTAAATGTAGGTAACTTCTTTATGTTTGAAATGTAATAAGATGATGTCTACATGTTTTTGTGTGTGTACAATGACTTTTGATACCCCATGGTCTTCATTCAATTCATTTATTGAGCTCTGTATGAAAATTACAGCCTAGCTGCTATGAGAGGAGGCAACGCAGGATATGCTTCTGGAAGTTTATAAATAGGTGGGAAACATAGATATGCTCAGAGACAAGATATGGCTAAATGTCGCAGGTGTAACACATGACTATAGAAGGCTACATATGTAGAGAGAAGGGAGATGGTTTGCCAGCCTCTTGACTGAGACCTGAGAAAAACCTGCCCGCTCATTGCATCCTGCCCATAGTACCTAACTCAGAGAGTCAGTATACCTCTGATGCATAAAATAGTGCGTAATGTGGTAAGCCCTGAATCAGTGTTAGCTATTTTCATATTTATTCTGTTGCCAGCCTGCCATGGCCCATCTCCCCCACTGAGCAGTTGGTCATCTGTGCCTTCCTGGAGCAATGAAAAAGACTGAGAGACTCTCTTGTCGTTAAGACCATTGCAGCCCCCACTCAGCCAGCCCCTGCTGAGGCTCTGCTTATATTCTGAGTACATTGTGTTGTGGGCAGTTGAAAAGAAAGCCCTTCTTTCAAGAATTTATAGTTTCCTTAAACATTAAAGGGTCAAGGTGAGGAAAACATTGTCAAAAGAACAGAAATGTGAACCTGGGTGTGATGTAAACTAGGATGATGGTTCACAGCCCTTGCAATATTACAGGATGCAGATCAAGGGCTGGCCAGCAGGAGCAAATGGAGGAGGCTTTCAGGAGAAGAGACTTGTTGAGCAGTGTTCCAGGAGAGGGCAGGGCTGTGGGACTGAAGAAATGGAGTCGAAGGGTATTCTTTGTTGGGAGATTAGTTTTGCTGAGGGTTTCATTTAAAAGAATGTAAACTGTTCATTGTAACTGCCTCTTACATGCTCTGAGTCCTTAGGGAAGTTACTTAATGTTGTGGACCCCATTTTTCTTTTATCTGTAACAGCAATAGTAATTGTACCATCCTTTCATTGTTATTGAAAGAATAATGCATGAAAAGTAGTTAGATAGTGCCTGGCATGTTATCAGTATTCAGTGAATGCTTGCTAACACCAGTAGTAGTTGTTTGAAGTAAAGTGTATTAAATAAAAAGGAACAGGTCCTAGAACCCAGAGAATAGGAATTGGGCACGACTCTAAGCTTCCATGGCTTTCCATCCTGCCCGGAGTGATTGTCCCCAAATGTCATCCCCAGACCAGCGCCCGGGTGATGGAGGAGTAGAGCCAGATAAGCCTTCATGGTAAACTTCGGAGAACAAGATCCAGGAGGAAGCTTGAGATACAATCTTATATTTGACCTCATGTTTTCTTTTTAAAATGCTTTCACATGAGGGAAAGATGAGAGTAGGGAACCAGAAAAATGGAGACAGTGATAACAGAGAACCTAGAAAAAAAAAAGATGGGTTTGGAAGGGAAGATACTAAGTACTAGAAATATCCAAATAGAGATCTTGTAGTTTGCAGACGGCATGAGCCTGGGGTAGGGGGTGGGGAGGGGATGAGTGTCAAAGCTGTCAGTTAAGAACTCATCTGTATAAACCCAGTAATGGACCTGATATGAACTGAAGAATGCCACAGAAAAGGGGAAGTAAAAGGACCCAGAAGTAGTTTATAAGGCATCAGTGGTGAAGCAGACAAGGAAGAAACAGTACCAGCGCATAGAAACCCAGGAGGCTGATAGCTCGGATGTGTCATAGTGTGCTGCAAAAACTGGGCAAGCCCGTCTCCCTCTCCCAAGAGTGGGCACCTAAACAGAAACTGCAAGTCAGAGCAGGAGGGTCAGTCAGAAAAGCTCACAGGTGAAAGCAGATCTGGGAGGCCAAGGTAGCAAAGGTCCAGAGTCCAGAAGTTTAGGTTGCTTTAGCTAGCAGTACCAGTAAGCCATACAAGTGTCTTCCAGCAGACACCATATGTGTTTTACCTTCTGTGCTTCCCATTGGATTTGGACAGCTCTGGGTATTCAAGTATATAACTATTTCTCAGGGAGAGAGTGGCCCACAGATGCACTCATTTCATGATTGGACATAAGTAGAATTGCTAGAATTCCAAGTTCCATAACATCAGCTAGGAAAGAAGTATAGGAAGTATAGTGTGAGGAGTTTCATGTGGATCATCAGTGACTTTCCCTAGAGTTGAAGTGAGCCTGGTGGGGTCAGTAAGGATTGATGGTGATAAAGTGAAGAGAGTGAGATCAGCAGGGTTTTAATTTAATTTAGCTACGGTACAATGCTAGGTACTTGACATCCCTTCATTTTATACAATACTGTCAGAACAATATTTCTCCATATTATAAGTGTGGAAACTGAAGATTAAAAGGGTAGGTAAGTTATCAAAGCTGATCTGTTTAACTACAAAGTGTAGGGTTTCCCCACCACTCCAGACCCACAGAGATAAGGGTTGTGTCTCTTTTATACAGGATTGGAGCTAGTTGTTCCTCCTGAAAGATGGCGAGAACACAGGACTTGATCTCAAAAATGAATTTGCTGTGAATGCACACACTCCACAACCTTAAATTTGGGTTCCTCATCTATTTCAATCCTTGGCCGTCTCTCACAGATGTTATGAGACTCTACTAACAATTTTTTTTTTTAATGAAAAGTGCTTTGGTGAAAATGAAACATGAGCCTGCTGAGAAAGAAGCTGTCCACTTACAGTAGGAGAAATCCAGAGCACGGTGGGAAGTTCACTCATGAGCCAGGGCAGCAGGAATAGCTCCTCTTCTCTGAGAGGTGGAAAGAAAAGGCAGCCAGTACGCATGGTGGGATGGGCATGTTTCAGGCAAGCACTATGTCAGGAACCTTGAATTGAACTTGAATTTGAATCGTTCCTGCCATGAATTGGGTTGCAGAATTACCCATTGTCCAGGAATGTAAAGATAGTCTTACTGTTTAAAAATTCTTAGGAAATTCTTCCAAATGTCCAATCTAAATTTCTCGTATTTCAATATAAATCTGTTTTATCTTCCTCAGGGATATTGAAAAAGGGATAGTTGCCATTCTCAGATTTAATAGTCCTTCAGATTCTGGTCTCAGTTATTAGAGCAAGTTTTTAAAAAATGACTTAATGGGCTCTGGCTTCTCCAAGGCTGAGTCATTTACTTGGAATCCAGAAGTGTGATTCGTTAATTATTAAGAAATGGAAACCTGACAAAAAGGCTGAACAGAGAGTCTCTTCAATTAGTATTAGCAGAAATAAATGAAGTTTTTTTCTGGTCTACTTGAAAAATTAATGCCTTATACTAAAATCTTTTCCTGCTGCCAGTTGGAATTTGAACTTAACCTAATTTTCCTCCCTCAATTTAATACTCTTGTCATCAAAATTGCCCCTACTGCCAATATGACCCAGAGGGCCTGGTTCCCGATTTTCCCAGCTAATAGTTACTACACACTGAATTGATTTACCACACAGTCTCATCAAGGCATACATAGGTTGACTGTGCTGTCTGAATTTAAACCCATCAATCCCAAAAAACCATAACCCCCTTTTTAGCAATGCTGCTCAATATCAAAGAATTAATTTTTACCTCCAAATACATCTGTAAGTAGCAGAGAGCAACACAGGGTAGGTAACTTTCTGCTGATTCTATTTGAATTCTAATCCTTTCTCTGGAAATAAGGCATGTCTCCAAGTGGAGACCCCTTCTGGAGCTGCATTACCTTGCAGGGGATTGACAAGTGGCTAGTTTTGCTGTTTTATTTTGTTATTTTATCTATTTGTTAACACAGGTGTGTGTTTTCATGCCCTTTTCTCACTCACTAAGGTCACCCTAAAGTTCTAGCTCATGCTGCTAAGGCTGCACAGCTGGAAAAAGAGTCAGAACTCATTTCTCATTAATCCCTTTGTGGCACATCTCACCAATGAGTAGAAGTTAGGAATCGCATTTGGTTGGGAGTTACGCAGACTCCAAAAACAAGAGTCTATACAAATTAAAGGCTTTTTTTTCCTTCCATGTAGAAGACCAGAGGTGGTCAGTCCGGGTCTGGTGCAACATTCCAGGATATCATCAGGGACCTGGCCTCTTCCTGTATTTCCACACACCATCCTAGGCATGTGATTTCCATCCATTCCAACAAGAAGTAGAAAGAATGAAAGAAGACAAAGAAGTCAATCCATTTTTGGGATGCTTTCCCAAATGTCTCGCCCAACAATTGTACTGAAGTATTATTGGCCAGAAGTTAAGCCCATGACCACAGCTAGTTGCAAAGAAACCTCAGAAATACACTCTTCAAGTTCCATACATGACATCAGTTAAAGTTAGGAAGTTCTGTTATCAAAAAAAAAAGAAAGGGAAAATGGATACTGCTTAGAAAACTGGCAGGCTCTACCACACTGTGATATTCCACTTTAAACACAGAAAGCTTAAAAAGAAAATAAATGAAAAAAGAAACGCAATTTCTGCATGTTCAGGGCTTCTGTTCCCTTTTCTGTTCAAAGGTATCCCATGACTTGTCAACATTTCCTGAGGCAGTAGTTTTTCTTACCAAAATTTCCCTTACTCTTTGCTAATTCAATTTCCCCAGCCTTTTGTTTGAAATCTGTGAGATCAAAGCAATGTGCTGTAAGGAAATTTAGCTGCCTTTATCTGCACCCTGAGACTTCAGTTTAAGATAGGCTGCTAGCTTTAATTTTTCTCTTTGCCTTTCATCAGTAACTGCCTCATCTATATTGCCTTTCATCAGTCTATGTCAAGGTATTAAAGCTTACTCTTGAAATCCCTACTGAACCGGAGATAGTTGCTGGAGGCAGGGAGAGAAACTGGGAATACTTATGAAGAAAAATTGAAATCTTCCAGGAGCATATCATTAATAGTTTCAAGCATGGAGCTCCAGGATGTATGTCCTTGTAAATTGGTGGGGACCTGCATTCCCCTTCTCATTCATTGTTGAGGATCTACTAGATGCCAGGCTCTGGAGATGTACCGTTCAACAAAGTAGACTGTCTTTGCCCCCAACAGGACAGACCACTGCCAACCAAATTGGGATTGTTTTTTATTAACAAGAATGTTATGAACTATTGAGAGTCAGAGATTTTACTCTACTTGTAAGTTGAGTTAACCTGCCACAGTGTCATGAATACTGGTAGAGTGCACAAGACACTGAGAGATGAAAGACAGTTTATTACTCAAAACAATAGCACTAGCCAGAGTATTAGCATTTTTGCATGAGTTTCTTAAGCCCAATTCCCACAGGGCAACATGAAGAGATCTAGATGGCTCTTGCATGCACAGGCATTATATTTTAAGAGAGGAACCTCCAGCTTGGGGAACCCAAACCTCTTATAATGGGCAGTAAGCATGCCTGCTCTTTGCTCAGGGAGAGATACTGTCTGTCTTTCCAGAGTGTGGGTTATACAAACATCCTTGAGAAGATGGTCTGGAATAAAGGCAGGCAGTGCTTCTGCTCAAATGAACCCCATGGAGTGTTGTCTCCCAGCAAAGGGTGTGCTTGTGATTTTGCTGTGCTTTAGAACACTTGGGCTCAGATTAGGTCCTTTGGATTTAATCTACTTGGAGTCATTTCATTCTGTTCTTCAGGACCAAAGATGACCCCTCACCCTGCTCAACTGCTCAACAAACCCAAAATGTTATAAAATGGACTGTTGAAAGGACTTAGTTGGTTTGGTATAAAAAAGGAGCATCTCTTCCAGAAAAGCTACCTTTCCTAAGGATAACGATCCTTAAAAATGCTTATACCCTTTGGCTTTGTAATCTCACTTCTGGAAATTAAGTTTTCATTTTCTTTTTAATGTATGCACATTTATCAATATATCAGTGCATGGTATTACTTAACATGATGACTATTTATATGTGCATTGCTATGCATTCATTTAAAATGAGGTATTTTTTCCTAAACTTACTTAATGCTATGAGAATATGTTCATTGTATAAACATTATAAATAATGGTTAACATTAGTTAGTGACTTCTGAGTTATTCCCATTTTCTTTAAACTTTCCTGTATTTTTCAAATTGTATGTAGTGAACATTGGTAATGGGGGGAAGATATGTTCTTTTTTCCTGTTTAATTGTGTCTGTCTGATGGAAAGTAGTAAGTGGTATCATTTTGAAAGACAAGTACAGTATCCAGTTTTGAATGTTGTTTAATAGCTACAGTGTAAATAGGAGTGCCTCAGTAAGACGTTACCCCCAGCTTCCACTTTATATCTGTAGCAAACTATGTGCCTGCAATTTCCTAAGCAAAATAAATAAGTGAAGTTAGCATTTTCCCCAGAGCCAATCTTATGCAATTGTCTGATTGTCATATCCTCTGACTCTAGAAGAAATTTGGAGGAAGAAACTGATAGCGATATTTATTGCATACCTGCTGTCAGAATAACTCAAAATGTGAGATATAAAGGTATGTTCCTCATTTTACAAATAAATTGAAAGAGAGTTTAAGTACCTGGCCAGAGTCACACAGCTAGCGACTGCCCGTGCCACGATTCCGGCTCAGATACGCCAGACTCCAGGATCCATGTGCTCTCCATTTCTATCCTTAAGCAGTTTTTGAAGTCATGGTATTTTGATTAGCTATTGGGAAACAAATTTTGGCTAGTGAACATACATTTGAAGCATTTTTTTAGTTTGTCTAAGCAAATAAATTAGGAAAAAGCATGAAAGCAGGGTAGATGCCTGTGAATGTAGGCTTATATAATGGGACATTTCTCAGTGTTGAATATGGGCTCAGTCTTGTTTTTGCTTGTTTCTTCTTCTTCAGATTATGATCCATCTTCAGTCAAATATGTTGGAAACCCTGATAAAGGTACTAAAGGATGCTACAGAGGGAGACTTACCAAGATTTGTGAGAAGACACAAGTTCTCAGAAGAAGTGGTGAGTATGTGATTGCTGCCCAAGTCATTTAACAGTCAAAGGGAGCTCTTTAAAATGTCCACTTACTACGACAGCCTCTATTGCTCCTGCTGAAAGACTTCTGTGTATGGGTACAGGGATTTTTTTTTCCCCCAACAGTACGTACCCCCTGAACTTGTAGAAAAACTTTCTCCTTTGACATTATTTTTTTCCCCCACACTGTTTTCTTGGGTCCTGGCTCTCCTTTTCTTCTCTTTCATGTCTTCTCGTACCTCCCAAACTTTCTTGCCACTACTCACTTGCAGTCGATGCCCTTGCTTCCTGTTTCAGAGGGAAACGTGCCATGAGGAGAGTCCTGCTGCCACACCAGTGGCCTCCTCCTCTGCTCAGCCCTCCCTCCTGAAGCCAGGCGACTGCACGCACCCCTCAGGAGCCAGCGCCCTCTGACCCACCCCAGGGCATTGGCCTGGAAGCTGTCTTGCCTCATCTGAGCATCATCGGCACCCCTCTTCCTGGGGCTCATCCCCGTAGCAAACAGCAGGTGACAGTACTCCTAAAAAAGGAAATCTCCCCTTCTTAAGCAAGTGAAAAAATACACCTTGTGTTTAGACACACTCAACCTCATAAAGTCAGTTCTTCCCAAGTGATAATGTAACATCTCAATAACGTCCCCCTGCCAAAACAATGTAGTTAAGTTTTAGTCGGAAGAGCAAACTCACAAGAATTGTTAGGAGAACCCGGTGAAGAAGAGCAGGAGGTGCTAGAGCTGCCACATAATAAACCATATGAAAACGTATGTAATTAGAGCAGGGGCGTCGGCTCCTGAAGAGACCACCTAATGGGACCATAGAAATGCTTTGCAAAGTTAGAAAACAAAATTAAATAAAAATGAAGAGAAAGAAGCGATTTCTAAAAATTGAAAGCAAGATGAAACAGATGAACCCATGTGTCACATTGATGGCTTATGCACACAGAGAGGACTTACTGTAAGTCATTTGAAATTTAGTGACTCGTACATGTCTAGTAATGCATAACCTAAGGGAAAAAAAGAACTGTAAAGAAATCATAACATTTTGGCAGTGATTATATCAGTGATTCTGCTACTGTTGGATAACAAAGAGGCCTGTCGGTGGGTCTCCGCTTTTCTCCCTCGTCCCTTGCCGTCCGTAGTGCTGGTGCTGCTGGCCACTGAGGTGACAGGCTTGGCGGCGGAG
The DNA here is from genome assembly GCA_032199065.1 of Smutsia gigantea. Lineage (NCBI taxonomy): Eukaryota > Metazoa > Chordata > Mammalia > Pholidota > Manidae > Smutsia > Smutsia gigantea. The sequence continues at coordinate 536 of JAVSCE010019754.1, read as the reverse complement.
GGCAGGTGGCTGCTTCCCCCTCTGCCACACCGTGGCCGTCCCAGCCCTGCCCTAGTCCTCACTGCCACCCAAAGGCTTCTTCCTCCTGGTGCAGAGAGCGTGTGAGAACACTAACCGGATATGATTACATTTAAAGCGGCTTTCTCTTTGAGGCCTTAGCTCTGTGTAGTCTGTGACCCACCCACACCCTTTTGGAGTATGTTTAGAAAAGTAGGGAAACTAGAATTGTTAACGGGTTTTAAAGTGCAGGATGGCGTGTGTGTGTGTGCACGGTTCCGACAGCTTCAGTCTTCTCAGTAGCACTGATGCTGGTCCTCATTCCGTAGACCTGGCCCGCCAGGCTGTAGTCCCGTTACACGACCAGAGCATCCAGACAAGCTCCACGTTGACAAATACTGATTGCTTGTCTGATTTTTGTTCTGCAAAGCCTGTAGGACTGATTTACCTAGAGAACTCACCCCCTAGCTCAGTGTATTCCCCTGGGTGTTCTGAGACCGCACGGGGAACTACTTGTTAAGCAATGAATTGATTCATGT